>CM074190.1:48012291-48665719 GCA_037179385.1 Holothuria scabra
ATAGAGATTTGTACTGTACGTTTTACTGTCTAGATAAGTGTTATAGATTGCAACTGGCTGAGAAGGATTATTTTAAGTATTTGCTTGGGAGCTGTCAATTGAATTGGGCATTAACTATCTTGAGTTTTCTGAGGCAAATGTGCTTGCCGTGGGATTTTGACCTTAAACACTAGAAATACCTATAGTAATACCTTTAAACACAAACTGTACTTCGTGTGACTTTGTGGAACCAGATTTTATATAGTTAGAAGAAAGCAAACTTTACATAAAAATGGATCATACACTTGGCACCAGACTAGACATGAGACTTCCATTGTTGAAGAGATTTCCTAAGAACCCTGTGTTCACCGAATCTAATTCAACACATAACCTGGTAGCTCACTGACATTACAGTGCATAATCCTAGGAATTCTGAACACTTCACTACGGTGAAAATTTACCTGATCACAGGGAAAACCATTCGTTGAAAAAAAATCTTCCTGTTTTTGTATGTGAGTGCCCGAGCAAATTTGAGTGCAACGGGGGAGGAGGGGGGGGGGGGGCTACTATTATCGGAAACTATTATACACTCTTAAAACACCGGGGTGAAACTTAACCAGGACCGTTCTTTTTACTCCAACACAATCCTTGTTAAATTTTCTAGTTAAACTAACTCAGACCCTAGTTACTTCAACCAGAATATGTGTTAGTAAAACTAAGTTTATGTTGCAGTAAATACAACACCGATTCCTGGTGAAATTTAACTCCGGTGTTTTAAGAGTGTAAAGGATTCATTTACATATTATTTATTGAAAGAATTATCCCCGTCTGCGTGAATTTAAGTGACAAATACGTTAAGGAAAAGGTTTTAAGCATGACCTTTGAACTAATAAGGTATTTATAATTAACCAGTGACACAGTTAAATACTTTGGTTTAAAGGGATAAGCATGATATTGGTTTCATTCCAGAATCTATCTGAATATCGCACGGCTGCCCAGTAATAACTCAATATAAAACAATTCAGTTGGGAAGCAGACCTCACAATTTTGAAATTATTGCGCAATCTTTACACCCTAAGCACTCGCGGTGAAATGCATTTTGGGAGACCGTGCTGGAGCTAGCTTACGCAGAGCGAAAACGGGCACCCGTTAAAATGTCAGTAATCCTGATTCAAAGTGTTACGCAATTGAGTTTTTTTGGCAACTGAAGAAAAACAAGAAAGAAAGAATACAAATTTTCCTCTAATGCTCTCTTTCATGGAAGAGGGAAATTTGAAGTATGGCGTTTAAGGGGGGCATTCAGAAGGAATGGGCTACTCTTATTCCCAAAGAGTACTCTTGTAAACCTCATTTCACGTATTTTACCAGTATGTTTCAAAAAAATCTGTGTACATCTTGATCTTCTTTTTTAACTTTAATTTTGTAGGAACGCTTTAGTAATATCGGCAGTGATGGCAACAGGTCACCTTCTAAATCTTATAAGAATCTCAAGTAAATTACCCAATAGGCAAAGAGCAGCTTCCAATTTAACAATCATTCAATGACAAACCATTAAACGTTTTGACTGACGCATCAAACACAGGACGTACTTTAGTGGTTAAACTCGACTCTATGACCACTGGTCTATGGGGCAGATAAAACACTGTCTTAGAAGTACGTAATTCATTTGTTGGAACATCTTCAATTATACCCTCCCGTTCCATATCTGACAATGCCTTATCGTACGCTTCAGTTAACTCAATGTTTCTAGCCAATTTTTTGGAAAGGGCTCTTAGCCTTCTTTTGGCAAGCTTCTCATTTTTAACAACCTAAATGCTACATACTCATTCTTCCAAGGTAGTAAAACTTCGTAACGGCCTTTGCCATCTACGTACTTTACAGAATTTTCAAAATGCTGCAATGCGGGGTCAACATGCTTCACTTCAGTTTCATTTGGGCCTACTCCAATTTGCCCTTTGTCTCAAATCCTCTGAAAATCTAATTCTGGAACATTATTACGACAAACCAATTGATGGGCAGAACTAACACTCTGTGTCCCAGCCGAATCGCCTTTCCAAAACCTCCTATCTACCCACCCGAACTTTGTCTCCTGAGCGACAGGACCTCCGTCTTACTTAATAAGACCCCTTTCCATGAAGTTCCAATAGAAGTCTTGACCAATTAAGAAATCTACCTTGTCGTCTCTGTTTGTACCAAAGTCGTCAGCAAACTCCAAATTTCCGAAAGCCCTTAAAAATTCACAAGGAACTTTCGATCTATCTGGTTTGCAGATCACTGGTACTTCAACAGCGGTTAGTGGTTCTGTAGCACTGTTTCCATTTAAACCTTTGACAGTACCCTTTAACCCCAACCGATCACGTTACTTGCAACCACTGGTTTTGTTACCATCAAAGACCGCATATGCTAGAAGCTGGGCCCTGACCCACTCTGGGCTTACTGTATTAACTAAATCACTTGTTACGTAAGGCCTATCCGACCCACTGTCAAATAACAGAGTAGTTTCTAATACCATACCATGCCTACCAACAACCTTTACTTTGGCAGTTTGTAAAACAGTAGTCAAGTGTTCACCAGTACATGCCATCCCAACATGAGTCGTATTCTCAGTACTTACATCAGCTGACCGATCTTCCTAGACACTAAGAGAAGCACCTGACATTTCCACTGTACTAGCCGAGACCTCCTGTCTGTCAGGTTGGGACCGTTCCGATGCAGTACATATTAAAGAGGTAGTTTAAGCAAATTTTTAATTTTTATATGTGAAAGAAGAACAAAACCTACACAGTGTAGTGGAGGTTTCATTAAAATCGGGCATGTATTTCTTGAGATATCAGTAACTGAAGTCAGAAGGTTTGTGTTCAAAAGTGAGTTTGAGGGCAGCAGAGCTTATATCACTACCTCACATTGACAAGGAATGCTTTGTTTTACTTCGTTTTATCAGACTGTTGTGTTGACCTTGAAGTTAATAGGAGTATGACCTTACTGTGGGTGATGCAAAGTTTGTAAAATTATCATGCCACTTATACAATCACATTTTAAAAATATGGGATTTTTAAGGAGAAAATCTAGTATAAAGTTTAAAGAAAAAAAAAAGACTGCCCATTAATGTGGGGATGTGATGTCATATGTGCTTACTCTAGGTTAACTTTTTGTTGAAAATGTGAAAATTTTACGTGTTCGTATCTTGAGAACCACACATCAGATTTCAATGCAAATTTCACCAAAATGCTCAGGGTAAGTACCCCGCTAATCTACCAAATCCTGTTGTGACCTTTAAACCCTTCTTTTAAACTATAACGCTGCTTTCCACATTTTCCACACCTTGAAGAACACCCACGGGCAATATGACCTTTCCTAAAACAACAGTAGCACAAAAAATGAGACCTTAATTTGCTTTTACGTTCATTAATGTCCAGTTTAGTTAAATCAGGACATATAGAAGTAGGATGTTTCCGATGACATATGTCACACACAGACTTATTATCAGGGGTGGCGCCAGGATTTGCCCGACAGGGGGCAGCATTTCGAGTTCTCGACAAAGGCGATGAGTTAGTCCTAGTTAGACGTGACTTGGTAGAACCTGAGTCGCGCGCAGCGCGCCGAAATTTTTAGGGTTTTTTTTCGACAAATATTTAAAAATCTGAAATTTAAGCAAAATTTGGCTTTTGTAAAGACCATCCAAAAGCTGGAGTGTTTATTGAAGAATCTGTCCTTTATATTGACAAAATCAAAAACGTTACATAGGCGACAGCTTGAGTTCTCCAATTGGTGTTACGCATTTTATCATACTAGGCCTAGGTACTAAGGCATTCAGACGAAACTGGAAATTTGCCCGAAAACGTTTTCCCTTTTTTGAACGAGGATTTGTAAATTAAAAGCTTGATTTGTTGGACAAATTTAGAATTTAATGAAAAAAAAATTGTTTTGGGGAAAGGTTACGAAGAAACGTTTGGGCTTTCTATTCAGTGATATGCCTGTCAAGAACAATTGTCGGAGTGATTAAGCGCGTTGGCTTGGGTGTTTTATTGTACGGAGTATTCATCGAAAATGAAAAAGTTTGCCATTTTTAACAAATATTAGAGAATCTGAAGGTGATATTAG
The DNA here is from genome assembly GCA_037179385.1 of Holothuria scabra. NCBI lineage: Eukaryota > Metazoa > Echinodermata > Holothuroidea > Aspidochirotida > Holothuriidae > Holothuria > Holothuria scabra. The sequence goes on from CM074190.1 coordinate 48,016,372, forward strand.
TGGAAATGTATGACAGATTTTTGGGGTTTATGGAAGAATCTGACCCTCTTATGAGAAAAATCAAATAAGTGTTGATTTGTAGTTTTGTTAATTGGGGTTTCTGAATAACATCATGGAGACTAAGGCAGTCGGAATTTTCCTCGCGGAAATAACTGTGGCTTCCCATATATTTCAAGTTTTACATTTTTTATACTGACATATGCGCACGGGAGTGTTTCAATTTGGTAGGCGGCAGAATAGTCTGTTTTTGTGAAAAATGTAATCCCGTCCGAAAAAATTACAAGAAGTTCACAGAAATTTTGAAAAATTGAAAACCCCAGACAGCCGGAAATGGCATTTCCAAGGCTCGTAAGCAGAAACAAAGCAGTCTTTATTTTCAGCTAATTTTCGCTATAAAATTTTCACTTCATATTTCCCTCAAACAAAGAATAATTTGCAAGCATTCATTGTTCTGTTGAGTAATCTGTTCGACCATAACACTATCAAAGCGGAGCGGAATTGAATTCCACTTAAATGAAATGCGTTCCACTTAATTGAAATTGAAAATACACATCAACTTAAGCTAAACGCAATTCTGCTCAAGTGAAATGCTATTACTCTTAAGTGGAATTCAATTTTACTTCAGTGGAATACAATTTCAATTCAGTGAAATAGCATTTAGCTTAAGCTAAGTAGAACGGCGGTTCAACATATTTAGCCTAAGTAAAATGGGTTCCACTTGGCGATAGAATGACGTATGTTCGCGTTGGGTATTACGTATGTCTCAGGTTAGGCTTGAGCTTTATACACTTAATGGCTGCATGGTTTTCATATGCATTCACTAACCCGTATGGCAAGCCATTTTAACATCATTTACCTCGCAATTCCACTTAATTAAAGTACATTTCACTTAAGTGGAATTCGCTTCCACTTAAGTGAAATTGAATTCCACTTAAGTGGAATGCATTTCACTTAAGTGGAATACATTTCACCTAAGTGGAATTGAATTCCGCTTAAGTGAAATGCATTCCATTTAAGTGAAATTGTTTTCCACTTAAGTGAAATGCATTCCACTTAAGTAAAATGCATTTCACTTAAGTGGAATGTATTCCACTTAAGTGAAATTCTACATCACTTAAGCGGAATTCCATTCCACTCAAGTGAAATGGAATCACATGGATCGCTACTGTATTTCACTAAAGCTTAATTCTGTTTAACTTAAGTCGAAAATCTATGGGGTTACGAGCAAACATCATGCCTGGTTTAAGCTATCAAAGCAATCGTTCCGAAAAAAGATGGTCAAAACATAGGACAATCATTTTGCGACACTGTCAAGAGTAGAGACCTGGGAGGGGGGTCACTCGTATTATACCATTGAATACATGCGGTTTATCTCAGTGAGCACAATAGTCACATGCAGCAGGTCATAAAAAAATGCGTTGTTTGTCCGACTTCCCCCTTTTTGACACACCGAAATTTTTCCACTAATACTCATATGTCATGAGTGACAATCATGCCGAGTGAAAACGTGTTTCTGTGTCGTATTGGTTATACTACCCGGTGTGTCACCACTAACTACCACACTTTTCCCCTTATATTTATGCCCTGCCTAGTTTGGGTATATGTCACGTATGACAAGTCACGTGTTTTTTGCAAGGAAATTACCATTTAGTCATGTATGTCAAATGCTATTGGAGAAAATTATAGGAAATGCCGAATGCTTTTCAAACAGTTGCCTTGCAAGAAGAAGAGGGGGGGGGGGGGTAATAAAATGTGCCCTTCCCTCCTTTTTATATGCAAACTAAATAACTAAGTGTAGAATAATAATTATAGCACAGAATTGTAGAGACGTGACCCAAATATGGCAACGTCGTGTCAATCTTTTGTAACACTATGTTTTTGTGTACTCCATTTAACTGTTAAATGATTTCTTACAGTAGACTTAAGTCTGTCAGTGCTTGTCACTGGGTCTTCGAGTCTAGTCCAAAGAAGATATGTATATTTTGTTTGAAGATTAAACACAAATGGAATTAATTTCCCACGATGACTAAAAAGGCGAAATAAGGAAATACTGTCCACTTCATAGTACTAGTATTGAAGATGTTCAGTTTCACCTTAATGAACAGAGACTCGGCAGAAGCAATTAAACCGTTTAGATGGATTTCTTATTGTTATATGCATTAAGGAAGCATTATCCTGGGAAAGAATGCATAACGAAATACGGTGTCTGCGTACAAAGACTTCATTTTGCCTCCAATCCGAAACACTTTCGCAACAAGCTTGCTATACAGTGAATCCAATAGACTAATACCTGGAGTCATTGCAAAGTTATTGGTTACGATGGAAATCATTTGTAAGTTCACATTTCATTGCTACCTTGTTTTTGTTTTCATGTGTCAGTCGTATGCAACGAGTTTTAATGTTAAAGTGGGGTTTCCGCAAGGCTTACAAGATTATGCTGACGTCTTTTTTAACGGGTCGATTGTGATTCTACAGTGCATTGTGACTGATGTGGATATAGACAGCACAAACATGACGATATATTTGAATGATGCACTTATTTATGTAAATTCCAAAAAGGTTAAAGCTGTAAATGGAATTTTCATGTACAGGAATTCTAATGAAAGCATAATCTTCAAATAGATTTAACGGAAGAAAGCTCTGGAGAAAACATCTGTAAGGTAGAGGCTAGTGATGGGAAAATAAAAGAAGACGTGTTCTTTTTAAACGTTGCATCTGACTCTCTACAATGTATCACTAAATGTGAAAGAATGGAATTAGAAATCAGTTATCGACTTCTGTGTTATTCTCGGTTGCTCCACTATGGAGAACAAATTCTCTTTTACAAACAAGTGTCGAATGGATCTTTGGTGCCATTCACAATGTCCACGTCTTTTCAATTAGCAACTAAAAGTGTTGGTGTCTTAAACAATGATTCCATCAAAGGACAAGTTCCAGAAATTTATAAATGTTCAATAATTAGTTCTTTCCCTTTAGAGCCCGTAATAGAAAGATCCTGTCTATTTCATATGTCTCGAACTTTGTACAACTCCGAGCTGCCTGAAACTTGTGTGAGGCAGGCATTATATTTTGACCTTACACAGTCGGTGCTTGCCTCTCACCGAACAAGCACACGCTGGTCAACAACGACGTCATCGAGGAATATCCCTCTGTTAACGGGGATGTTCAAGGAGAATTTTCAGGTATAATCTTAATTGGAATACCATGCATGGTGCTAATTGTTATTGTTATTGTAACCGTTACCTGTTTTGTGATTAAAAGCAAATCAGAGAAACATGAAAACAACGCGACAAGAACTGAAGTAAATTCTGTACAACAAGCCGACTATGCTACTAGTATTTCATTTGTTAAAGTGCCACCAGGTGAAAGAAAACATGATAAAAATGAAAACCAACTGATCGAAGAACACACAGGATATGAAAGAAGCATCTGCAATCCTCACATATTTAACGAAGTTAAAGAGGAAAGCAAGTTGAATGGCTTGGAAGGTGATTATTATGAGTCGACAACTGTCCCAGCATGTGAAGGCGAAATCATTCATGTTTACCATGCATCGACTGAAAAGCAACTTTCGTATTCTTCGATACCCAGCCCTACACGGTTACCTTTCAAAGAAAATAATATTTCACACCAAGTTGACAATGTTGGAACCTCTCCGAAGAGTGGCAATGTAGCATATGAAACTGTCGACAAGTCTGAAGTTAAATCTCCTGTAACACAGTACACGGTGGTAGATTCTCAATTGAAAATGGAAATACTTTAGGGATTTTGTCGTAAATTTTTGTCTCAATCATCATATAACCTCTTTTCGTGTGATTCCTTTCAAAGATACATTTAAGTCTTCGAATACACTCTGGTTTCTTTTTTAATGCAAGTGGTTAGAGCATCCGACTTGCAGCTATGAGGTTCGGAGTTCTACTCCTGGCAGAGTCATATCGAAAACCTTCAAGTAGAATTTACTACCACTGTGTTTGGTGCTCAACATTAGCATTGGATTAGGCAAAACAAACCAATAAGCAAAAACTGAATAATAGACCGCGGACACCAAACTTAGGCCAGTTGGTGGGAACTGAGGTGTAAAAACTCATCTAACTAACCTTACAGTGCATAGGTATACCGAATTAGCCAAAAGAACACACCTTGGAGAGAAAAAGCAATTCTCCTAAATTGAATTAAACATAATTGGGTAACTACACTCACAATTGTCTTGTTTGAATCTTGTGAACCCAAGATTGCACCGTAGAGGATTTTTTTTTTTTTAATTTTTAGAACTTAAGAAATCAAATATGAAACCTTGTGTTGAAATGCTTGCGATATAAAAAATTGAGATTTGTTAATAATTGTTAGTTCATACGTTAATATCACAGAGCGATACCTCACACAAGTGGACGGCACCCTATTCGAAGATTCAAAGATAACCTTATTCCAATTCTTAAATTTCTTACCTGTTCAACTTCAAGTAGTTGCTTGTTGTAAAAGGAATTTCAGTTCCACAAAATGGTATACTTTTTATTCGAGTTCAGCTTATTTTCTGATTTTGGATACGGTCATTTTAAGGAAATATTCAGCTCTCAAATTAAATCATGAACAAGGGTTCTGCTAACATGTCAATTTAAATTTCAATTTAAAATTTATTTTGCATATGTTTTACAAAGTATGTACAATTCAGTAGCGCAGATTATAGTATATGACAAAGTGTACAAATGGAGGGCAATAGATAAACGGAGTAAACTGTTATCTAAGCTGGTGACCACAAGGAGAAAATGCACAAAAATTTGCAAAAAGAATACTATAATAAAACAACAAAGGAAAAGCGTAGGAGTCACATAGAAGTTGCAATTTTACTAAATTGCAAACAATGAAGTGCAGTATATCAAGGCTTTATTGCATTAACGATGACTGTTTTATTTTTGCTTTCTTTTTCTTTTTTCAGTATATGAAGCTTATTAGATGCATGCAAATAACAATTAGACAATAAACGTTTCTATTTACTTGTTGAAAGGTTCATGAAATATATTAGGAGTATACAGCAGTAGAGTCAATAAATTTTAAATGTTTGCAGATGCTGTAAGTAGTGACGTTTTCTTTATTTGTCCAACCCTTGGCTTGTACAATAAGCGTAGGACGCTTTGCCAAAGGAGTGGGCAGGCTGGTCTAAGGAGTGGTCCAAAGAAGACAATTTTCTTCCGATATTTATGACGCACAGTCTAGTGTAATTTCAAAATAGTTAGACTACTGTATATTGATTTCCTAAATTTAATAACGAGAAATTTGAGAATTTATCTCTCAGCATTTGCTAAAGATTGAACCAATAAAGGAATGACTGGACCTGTCAGAATGCACACCAAGAAAGGGGTCAACTTCTAAAAACATAAATCATACAAAAAGAATTGTCGCCAAAACCATCCTTACTATGAAATATCTGGGTTAAAATGCAGCGATTCAACAATGCAGAGTCCCAGTCTACAGATTCACGATTGGTTGTTTTGTTTTTCAAATTCCTCGCCAACTCTGTCGAACGTAAGTTCTGTTGAACAATCTTGCCATGTCACTGTTTAATTCCCGAGAGTGTCCAATAAATATGACTACCTCCTGGAGGCTATACGGAACAGAAAGTGTGGTTTAGAACATTATCTCCATTGCTTACTCTCCTTACAGGAAACTAGAAATTTAGATCTCAAATTTGAAACATGGTACAAAAAAACAAGCAATGAAAGCTAAACAAAAGCAGAATATCCATTATTGATACCCTGGATTAGTGTTTTGCAGCCGACCTAAGAACTATACACACAAGGTTAGCTAAAAGCATATTTGGAGGGATAAATATGAATGTGAATTAAGTCGCCTTGATTTTAGACTAGTTTAGAGTGGATTTTTAATAAGCATTTTGTCTCTGCGGACTTCCTATACATTGACATGAGCATACTGCACGGTAGATTACCGCTATCATACATGTGAGAAAAGGCGTAGCAAGATGCTGCCGGCTATGGTTTTGTCTGAAAGTTTGGACTTTCTCAAGTAAGTCAACAGAATTTGCAAAAGAGTTGAAATATTTTCGAAATAATACAATGTAAGGTCAAAGTTACTAAAGGTATTTCAGGAATATGACACTGTTAGCCATGCAAGTTTAACTTTTGTTTAAAATATTACAGGGTCGTCGATAAATTATACAAATTATGGCTTCACGGCGGCCATTTTGGTGCGCGCTTTTTGCCTCAGTCGGTAGCGACAATCTACGGACAGGACGTGGGCATTACATTCTCTGTCCATGTATCTAGGAAGTCCTTATTTTTAGACTATGAATACCAACGTCACGATTTCAATCATAGCTTTTCAGTTGTAGGATACATAATGTCAAAATGAGTGACAGCCCCAGAAGCATTGTAAGAGAGGAAGTTAAAATAAATAAAACATTTTCAATGAGGGCTAAACTGAAGCAGAATATCCATCATTGAGACCCTTGATGAGTCTTTTATGACCGTAAAACTACGGGTTTGCTCAAAGCACAGTTGGAGATTAAGCTCAAAGCAAGGTTGGAGATTAAATGAACATCAATTCCTTGATGATATTTTGTTAATAATTTAGTGATGAACCACGTTACTCATATTTCAATAAATAGAAGAGGGTGGAGTGCATAAACCCAGAAGCAAAATAGCTCGGCTGGGGAGCAATAATTGAAAAGGCCAGAGAATGTTTTTGCATGAATTTGGACTTATGGAACCGTTAAACTACTGAATTAGCTCAAAGCACAGTCGGAGATGAATCGAAAACTGATTCCTTGATGATATTTTGTTAATGATGTAGTGACTATCTCATTACTCATTTTTCAATACTGGAGTAAAGAGGGTGTAGTGCATAAAGCCAGAGCCAGCTCATTAAAGTGAAATAGTTAAAATGTGGAGCATGCAGTGAAAATTTCTTCTGGCCAATTGTGGTATAAAGTACTGATTTCTTCTGTTTAATATCGAAAAAACTTCCAAAACGCGAAAAAAGAATTAACTGATCGAGATATAAAAACATGCCGCCAAAAATCTCCGAAGCTTTATTATGTTGAGGGTATGTGATATTTTCGACTGCATTGTTTTCCTGCAAAGAAGGAACCTGTTTCAACCCGAAAATATGGTTGACTAGTGACAGCTTCGTTGACTTACCTTGTCAGTGTTACGCATGCTTACCTAGAAGTTCCCAACCGAGCCTGTTCATTTGCATCAATTGCTTCTTGATATAACTTGCAACGTTTCATCAGCATCAGGGAGCTGTTATTTGAAATAGCAGCTCCCTCGTTATACTCAGCACGAATATAACCGTATTTTCCCTCGTTATATTCAGCACGAATATAACCGTTGGGGTCCAGGGACCCCAACGGGGACCTAAGATTTGAAAAGCCAATGGCAAAAGACAAAATCTCAAAGCCATTGAGGGCATAATTGCCTTTTCTATCTTACACCCTTGACCATATCAATGCATCAGTAATCTCATTGTTACTAGTAAACTAAGAGATTTTAAACCTTTCTTATACACTGCTTGTACAACCTTACATGAAGTAGTTTGTAGTGTGTGTTTGAACTTGAGAAGGGCGACGGTGTTGCTGAAATATTGTTGAGGTTTGAAACCTATAGAGGCTGAAATGGCATCTGTTTATCGTTTAAATAACAACTGTTCAGTCAGGGCCCTACTTTACATCAGAAGTCTCAGCCATGAAGAAACAAAAGAGTCTGAGCTGTTCTGCATCAATGCTGTATAAGAATTTCACCATCACAAGTAATTTCGTTGGAAAAATAGAAACAATATACTTGATGTTTTGTTTCGCTTTGTGTACTGACGCATTTCAAATAAGATCATACACCTCGACATTATTACAAATATACTAAACAATTATGTAGACCACATCACAGGAAATAATTGTTTTCCATCCGGTATAGTATTTGAGTTTCTGCAATATATTTTCAAACTGGTGAGTATATGTTTCCGTAGTGCTATTTCAGCTGGATAGTCTTAAATGCTAAACAGGTATAGTACAATATTGGAATATAGATCGTTGAGTTGACGACCATTGAGCTGATTCAAGTCGGTCCATGAACTGGCTGCTTTGAGTAATACAGTCAGTTAGGATTATGGACATTACGAGGATGGAAAATTCTAAGAGCCGTGTCCTTTGGTTGTTCTCCGTCGTTCTCCAAGTTTCTACTTTTTCATTTGGGCAGAACTTTTCAGTATTGATGGCACCTGCAGGCTCACGGGAACACACTGATGTTTTCTTTACGGGAGCAGATATTATTTTGCATTGTAGCGTAAGTGGAATAGACATGGATGAGGCTAATATTTCTATTTATTTCAATGAAATGTTGATATCATTTGATGGAAGACAACAAGTCAATGGGGAAACCTTTGTAACGCGTAACGATGACGACAATGTTTACAAGTTACAACGAAATAATATTAGTACGGAACATCAAGGTAACTACACCTGCAGAGTTCAAATCCAGGAACAAACGGAAGAAGATTCATTCTTCCTAAATGTTGTAAATGATTCTCCTCAGTGTGTTACTCGGTGCAGCACATCGTTACAAGATTGTCAACTGCTTTGCTATTCCAGGAAGCTTTTGCCCAACCTAGAATACTTCAGATTTGAAGAAATTCAAAATGGATCCAGAAAAAGAAATGTCATTACTGATTTTTCGCCTTCTTATTTGGCAGCCATGAGTATCGCTCCTCTAAATGTTAGCTACAAAGATATTTCAAAAACTTACAAATGTTCAGTTTTAACGAACCGAAACTCATCTGAAGCGGTCAATCGATCTTGTTTGTTTAATTGTGTAAAGCATAACGATAATACGTTGCCTTTTGCTGTACGCCCTCCTGTTCCTGTAACGGTTAAGAGTCACGTTACAACAAGAAGTCAGAACTCTCAGCAAAGAAATATCAGCTTGCCTACTACCGGTCAACCGTTTTTAGATGAAACAACTACTGCGGCTTCTGAGCGTGAAAACCCAGAATTACAAGTATTGCTAATAGCGATGTCTGCTTTATGTTGCGCACTTATCATCGCATCGTTAACATGTATAGTCCTTTGCTGTTTACTTAGGAAGAAGTCTTGGAGTTTAAGTAACCACCACTCAAAAGCCACAGCAAAGGAAGCTGTGGATTGCATGGGCATCCGAATAAATAATAAAGTTTCTCTTGAGACGCAGGAAAAGAGAACCAATATAGGTAAAAAAAGGAAACAGAAAGAAGTTGAAACAAATCCCTTTCATAACTCTAACAATTTGAAGTATTCTTTCACTAGTAGTTATAACAATTGTCAGATCTTAATAGATCCGAAGTTGACTCCCTATGAATACATTGAGTTTAATCAAGACCCTACGAAAAGAGGAAATTATGGATCCTCATGCAAAGCATCAGGGGATGACACAACGGAGGGCAGAAGGAATGATGTCACCGGAAGAAGAACTGACCCGCTGGATCAAAACTGTGGCATGATAGATAATAAAGTGTATGAACCATACAATGACTCAAAAGATATACAACATACTAGGATGACACAAACGTAAGATACAAGCCTAGGCCTATTGTTCTTCAAATGTTCCCAGAAGACGTTTGAAGTGTTTACAGATCGCTCGCATCATTTCATAAAATCTCATTTACAAACTCTTCGATGATTTCTAAGAAATTGCGCTATTGTGTTTACAATACGACAGGATAGACCCTATCAGTTTTCTCATTGACATATAGTTTCCACCAGTGTTGTAAGTGAGTCACTAGATTAGTGACTCGAGTCACCAGTTTTCAAACTTTTATATGACTCGAGTCACTGTACTATTTCAATGGGGAAATTACTCCTGAATTCTATCGAGTCACAATCATTTTGAGAGGAAGTGACTCGAGTCGTGACTTGTTACAACACTGGTTTCCACTCTAAGTTCTCTCTGAAACCAATCTCTTTTCTATAGTGTTTAAATTATTTTAAGCCTGTACAAAGCTAGCGAAGACTGCTTATTGATTTACCCAACATGCTGCGTAGACAGGAACGTCTGTTGATGCCGATGGTCTATTAGCAATAAATGATAGCGTAGCAAGAGGTGTGTCTCCTTTTGCACATGACGTTGTCGGCTTCCATCTTTTAGGGTGTAAAAAACTAAACACAGCTACGGGGCTCACTTTTCCATATGAACGTTATTTATTTTGTCAAAATATGTTCTCTTCGGCCGGCAAGGTTTTTTTTTCCAAAGCAGAACAATGCCGTCAGAACGCATTGGGTTGGAGGGAGGCTGTCTTCAGCCTGCCGAAAAAATGGATATAAACTGACACGCAAACATAGGTTTAGGCGTAGCGCATGGAGGAATTTTTTGGGGTACTGTAGATGAGCACTGTTAAAAAAGGTACTTTTTGATTGGCTGTTGCCATTGTATTGTATCGATTGTATTCTTTGTTCGGGTTAGGGATTAGGTTAGGGATTAGCGTTATCGTTAATCAGTAAGGAAATTTCGTTTTAAACAGGGCGCATCGCCCAAATTTTTGGAAAAAAGACGCTACATTTTTGTAGGAAATGGCGGCAAAAAGTTAAAATGGAGACATATTTTTGTGGCAGTAAGATTTACATAGATTTGTCTACATTTTGATCCAAATTTTATTTCATCCTGTAGTAAACTGACCATTAATAAACTGACCAAAACGTCTCAAATATCTTCTCAAGTTAGGTTTACACATTTGATTTATATCCTATTAGATATTTCTCTTGAGGAGGCAATGCGATTAAATTACACCTTAGACTTATGATACGAAATATGTCCTGCATTTTTTAGAAAAGGTTTGAAAAAAATTCGTAACGAAATCCCTCATTGCTTGTTATTTGGAACAGTAGGATTTTCCAGAGTAACAAAATACGGTACTGCTTTAGATGATGGAACCATTGGTTAAAGACTGTAGAACTGTTGAACGTATGAAAAATCAGTAGCTTGAAATAAGATTTCGCAAAATTTCGCGAAATCATTCAACGATTCTCTCTATGAGAATGTGAAGCACCATCAATTTTTTTATCCTGCTGTCTGCATGAGCTGATCTCAAATATGTCTTCACCTATTTTGGTTCAAAAAACAACTTTTCATTAACAGTGTTTGTTGCAGGGCAGGCATGACAGGAAGAAACCTTGCTGCCTTAATGACGTTAGAGTTTAGAAGACCCAGATTTGTCTCTGGGCACGTATAATGTTGTAGAAGCAATCGACTTAGGGGGCTCTGACGCTCTTTGAAGGGGGTTCAGTCCCCTTTCCGTCACACGTTAAAACAATGTACACGCAGCTTCTGATGTTCTTATTTTGGGGTTTCAACATGAATTTATTACAAAACAGAATTCTGCTGAAAAACTGAGAAGAAGACCTAAATCTAAAATAGCACGTCTCAACCTCAGTGTTCCACGGTGGACAGCCCCAGGTAACAAGAAAACGTTAAAGGCCCAGTTCTCTCACCCCAAACAGTACCAATTCTCCTAACCTTCTTACTGAAGTCCCTCCCACAGTTGTCTGAAATTCATCCTCATCCAGATACAATCAGTTATTGCTTCAATGTGGATATTGAAAACCTCAATTTATATAATCAAAACACTCTCAGTATAATTCATGATGTGTACTATAAGCGTTGGTGCTCTGCATTGTTTGAATTGGCTGTCAATCAAAGAGCTGAGCCAAATAAATTGAGAATTTTGGAGCCCCCGTACCAAAATTGTAGTTTGGGGTGAGAGGTTTGGCCCTTTAAGATTAAGTCATGTGGTGTCATAAAACGTTTAACAAAGCACATGAGACGTTGAAAAAACATTTAGCGTTACCGGGGAAGCTCTCCCGGCTGGTCACGAAATTTGTGTTACAAAATGAACGATTGAACGCAATATAAAAAAGTGATGTAAAAATTCACACTGATTCTAGGCCGGAATGGCATGTAAGATCGTTTCTGGAGTGGTGTCAATGTAACTTTTGTAAGTTGGATTAAAACTGAGTTCAGTGATCCCTTCCTTCTTTGTTTCCTTTTTTTCTTTCTCTTTTCGCATTGCTTCCGAATATAGGAAGGACTCCTCCTCCTCTTTTACCCCCTGACGACACTCCTCAATCGGTTCGATTCCGTCAACACTGAGACTCGAGTTATGACTCGAGCAACATGAATGTACTATCAAAGTTGTGCTGCGCTTTTTGAAAGATGAGCATCAAAAAAAAACAAAAAAACAAAAAAACATGAGTTAAAAAGGTTGAGGAGTGCTGCTGTAATTTATCCTCACTGCTCATTGAGTTGAATCATCAATGCAACGATTTTTTCCAAACCTGTCAAATTTTCTTCACATACTAATGACAAAAATCGTCAAACTAAACAACCTCCATATCCTACTTACAAATAACTGTTTTATGGATGTGTATTCCACAGCTCAATTTGATTTTCAAAAATGTGTGACCAGACACTTTTTCAAATTATACACAAAACCGTTACATGTCAGGACATAACAAAGTTCAAAATTATAACTATTTCAGTAACTGTTGGATATGAGACTGACTCATTATGCTAGCGGTAAGCATTGTCATGTGGTAGTGACCATTTTACACTTTCATTGTTAACTTATTGATATCAACTCAGTGAGGAGCTTTAAACTGGTTCAATGTTCAGGGTTACCTGCGTGGCAGGCTGTACGGCATATTCCTTGTTAAGTTGTATCCCTATCGCCTGCCAAAGTGAATACCCGTCCGAACAAATTCTTTTGAATATTCATAGAAATATCTAGCCTCGAGACGTGTTGATTGTTAGTGAATATTCACAAGAAGACAGAACCTGGTCCCATGGAAATCATGCAGTAGCAAAATGCTACCCACAGAGCTAGTTATGGTATGTCATTGTAATACCCACACCCCGGTAGTACCTACTGCACTGGTGGTTACGCAACACAGTAATGATCGGGCATCTCAGGTTTCAGTCTACTCTTCCCGTTTACGACCACACGAGTACAAAAACTCACTCAAAAACAAAAGCATTATTCATAAAAGACTGCATGAATAAGTCATATTATGGTAATGAAGTTTTCGTCTAAAATTGGACGCATTTCTGTTCGCGTTGGCGAACGGTGGTTTTGGAAGCTAAGAAGCTGAAAAAACAGAGTCCGCTCAGCGTGTATGTTCAGGGCAGCTGACTTTATTACTTGCGGATGCAATTAGTCGGAGGCGCTCCATTCTTCTGCCAAGCTTCATGTTTGTAAGCTGATCTATTGGATTTATTTTCTCTTTTATCAGTTTCGCCGGTCCATCCATTGAAGAATAATTGAATGATAGATGATACAGTTTTAGAACTATATTGGTTCTAAGTTACAAAGATATAATATTAGTGTGGAACACCGAGGTTACTGGACCTGTCCAATTCCAGAACCAAACGGAAGAACTCATTTTTCATTAATTTTGTAAATGACTCTCCTCAGTTTAGTACTAGATGCGATACATTGGTTAAGCTGGTCAACTGGTTTGTTATTGTAGGAAGTTGTTGCCCAACCTGTAATATGTCAGGTCTGAAGAAATGTAAAATGGATCCAGCCAAATGAACGTCATTACTGATTTTTAACCTTCTTTTTTGACATTGATGAGTATCCGGGGCCGTCACCAGCTTTTTTCAAAGGGGGGTGCGTTTTGAACATCGAGCATGTGGGTGAGGAAATTGTTGTGGACGAGGCAACGAAGTAGCAGAAGGGGGTGGGCATGGGCGGGGGTCCCCTTCCATATGGTTGGGAGCTTTGCAATTTTTCAACTTAAAATGGCACAATCTGGTGCATACAAAGAGAGGAAATTCAGGCGTAGGATCAACTGTTTCTGGGAGGGTGATTGATAATTGTAATCAATATATTCTCCTTGAAAACACATATGAATGATTAACTCACAAATAAATTTGACCCCTTACACAATTGCAACTGTATTAAGTATGAAACTCTCACAGTTCAAAATTTAGTCGGTCCTAATTTGGTTCACTCCTCCAGTAATGAGTCCGTCCACGATTATGAACCAATGTCCTGACGGGGACTGTAAACTATAAACTGTTTTACACTAACACACAACTTGGATGAAATGACTGATTCCTGTAAAAAGAAATACTGGTACCTGGGCTAGACTATAACTAGGCCACAGTGTTGTACTGCTAAATTTGCGAAGGATTCAGTAGCTTGTTAGTTAGTTAGATAGAGTTTAACGGCCCAGTTCCAACCTATTGGTTCAAGTCGAGCCGGCCACGGCCTTTTTCCCAGTTGTGGCCCCCTGGATTGTTTCCCCTACTCCATTGCTTATGCTGAGCATCACGCACAACGGCAGTAGGTTTCTTTTTTAGAGTCTTTGGTATGACTCGCAGCGGCTTAGCCCAGGATGGAATTTCCGGGGGGGGGCCTAGGTTATAAGTGGGGGGGGGGCTGGACCTCCAAGGGTCAGGCGCGGCAAGACTATCTACGCGGAGCGCCACCAGCGGTTGGCGCGGAGCGTGCAAGAAAATTTTGGGTTTTACAAACCCTCCAGATGGCTGGAAATGGCACTTCTTACGTGTTTTAAGCCGGTTGCGCCCAGCCTTGAAATACGAATCTCATGTCTGCCACTTCTCAAATAGTGTGAATGAAAAATCAATCTATGAAAAAATGATAACACATACACTTTTTGGGGACCCAAAATCTGGGCATTTCTGATCTGTGTCATGGCCTGGAGGATGAGACTGAGGGGAACCGGTATCTCCCTTTCTCTTGGGAAAAATTTTGAAATTCAGGAGAACGTAGATCGCAAATGCGGCAATATTTGAACAGATTTCAGCTTCAAACGGGAAACCAAATTTAGTTGTGTCCCCCTCTGAGAAACTTTTTTTGCGTTATATTTGCTCCATGAAAAATGGTGCTATGTTTCGCAAAACTTTGAACTGATTATGGCCTACGTTTTTGAATTTCCTATTTGGGGAACATGAAAATTTTCAAAATCCTCATTTTTATTCTTTGTAGAGATTTTACACGTGACATATTACCAAAGAAACAATGTTTTCCGGTTTTCAGTGATGTTGAAATGGAAAATGGTGCAGTGTTTGTTCAGTCATCGGTACATTACCTAGTCATAATTAAAATATCTCAAAATTAAAATCTCTCAAAAACTTTAAACCGCGAATCCGAAGTATGGATCATGCGGGAAACACATGAAATGCGGGTCCTTGTGGACATTTTACAAATCAGCCCGGACGCCAGTGCCAACTAGTAAAAAGAGGACTTTTTGAAGAAATCGTTCTACAGTGGCACTTGTCATGGGAAGGAATGAGGCACGACATAGGCCTACTTGTTAGGGATGAATGGGAAGGCACCCTTACCCTTAAAGGGCCAATTCTCTCACCTCAAACCAGAATTTTGGTAGGATGTACTGAAATTCTCCATTGGCTCAGCTCCTTGATTGACAGCTAATTCAAACAATGCAGAGTACCAAAGCATTTATTACACAGCATGACCTGTACTGAGAGTGTTTTGTTTATAAACATTGAGCTTTTCTATCTGTCTATACTCGACTCGAAGCAATCAACTGTTATTGTCTCTGGATGAGGATGAATTTCAGACAATTGTGGGAGAAGCTTAAGTAAGAAGGTTAGGAGAATTGGTACTGTTTGGGATGAGAGAACAGGGCCTTGAAGACATATTTTGTGTAGGATAAAGTATAGGAATGGTAATGTAAGAATAGTCTCCAGTGTATGATTGCCTTGTTTTCAGTAAATCAACCAGCCATTGAAAGGCAGAAAGGGTCTTAACTTAACAAAGTCAAATTAGAGTTTGCCGCCGAAACGTTCGTTTTATCTTCTAAGTGTAATGCAATAAACGACAGTGCAGATTATACGGTATCTAATTCAGTGAAAGTAATCATTTTGAAGTTATTACTTGATTTCATACGTGCACACATAATGTGTTTTACACACATTCATGCATGTTTTATTAATTGTTACACATTTTATTTATTTACTTTTTTTGAAGGAAATACTTCAAAGTGTTTTCCCTTCAAACACTTTATTTTTTCTCAATTACTTTATCAGGAGGCAAACAAATCTTCGGGACCTGAAGAAAATCGGGGGGGGGGGGAGGGCTAGCCCACGCCCCTGATGACTCGACCTGGAAAGGGAACCCGGGCTTTCCGCGTGAGAGGCGGATGCTCTTACCGTTAGACCAAGCACGCGGTCAGCAGGATTCGGTAGCGTAAAACGCCAACCCGTACTGCTACGAACTGACTATAACTAAGGCGAACTAAAACTGTGCTATGGCCTGCGATACTTCGAACTCGAAGCCTAGGCTGGGAGGAAGGTTGAGCGGAAATGACTGATGGAAATGCAGTCCTGGATTTACAGACGCGAATAGAGATAGATCTCTCGAACATACGTGTGAGATCGACGGCGAGCTGAAACTTCGCCACGTGATAGTCTAGAAGTATTGAAAACGTAGGAAAGATTGCCGTTTGGTCGTTCCATGCATAATTCCGACTGCATTTTAAAAGAAATCTCAACACCCGGCGGCGACGCCCCTCCCCCATTTTTTTTTTTTTTTTTTTTTGCCCCAATTTTTTTTTTTTTTGGCGGGCAGGTCTGGAAGGGGGTGCGTTCGCACCCTCTGCACCCCCCTGGTGACGGCCCTGGCATCGCCTTTTTTTAATGTTTGCTTCAAAGATTCAGTTTTAACAAGGCGAAACTCTTCTGAAACCGCCAATCGATTTATTCACTTTAATTGTATGAAACATAACGATAATATATTGCGTTACCGTATGCTATAGCCTTTGCCCTCCTGTTCCTGTAATTGTCAAAAGTTATGCTAAACAAAAAATCCAAAATCTGAGTAAAGAACAGTTAGCCTACTTATTAATTTTCAACAGTTTCAGATGAAATAACTCGTGCAGCTGCTGAGTGAGAAATCACAGAGTTGCAAATATTGCTAACAGGGGTGACTGCTTTTTGTTTCGCACTTATAATCGCACTGTTATTATCATGTATCTTCCTTTGTTGTAAGTAAGAAAACTTACAACACTTACTTTGTTGTAGTTAGAAAAAAAAGTTGTAGAGTTAAAGTCCTCGCCAGGCATAAGTTAAAACAGTGGCAGTTGTGGATCAAATGGGCTTCCGAACAATAGTACCGTACGGTTCCTTTCGAGACGCCGCAAAAAAGAACCGCTATTGGTAAACAAAGTAAACAGAAAAAATTGAATCAAATTCTTTTTATAGCTCTAACAATCTGGAATATTGCTACGCCAGGGTCCATGCTAATTGTCAGATTATAAGTGATTCGAACCTGACTCCCTATGACTACAATGAGTTTAACCAAGACCCTATACGCAAAAGGAAAATTCAGATCCCCATGCAAAGTGTCCACAGGCAACGTCACTGAAGGTAAAAACTGTTGATACGCCTGAAGAAACAGTGCAACACTGGGTAAAAATTGTGAAACGACCTATAATATAGTGTTTGAACAATTCAATGACACAAACGTCATACTATTTACTAGAATGGAATACATTTAAGGTGTAATTGATCTTTACATAGTGCCCCAGAAGAATTTTAGGGAATTGCTCATTTCATTTTATCCCTGTTGAAATTATTGTCCACTGTCCTTTCATATATTGCACAAGACCTAAGTTCAAAAGAAACAAAACCTGGGGAGTATTTCATTGTACATGTATTTAAGGCAGGGCAATTAATGTGCTCAAACAGTAGTCTTGCGTCGGGGTTACTAAAGAGTATACTTTTCTTTACATCCCATGATTAGTTCCATTCAATTTGAGTCCAACTTACTGGCTCAAATATCTACAAAATGGTTACTGTTGACAACCTTGAATTAAGATTAAATTGTTTAATCATATAGCTGATATAGAAACTAAGGTATCTAGAAAACATTCGTGGTTTTGCAAATGAAAACATTCAGGATTGTTGGATATTTTTCCAATGCAGTTAACTCCAAGATGTATTAAATAAGGTTTTAAGGAAGTATAACTCCCACTTCCCCCAAACCCAGTGATTTCCATAGGATTCTTCTATTGCGTTTGCAAAACACTAACACCACTTATCGATCCTTGTGCCCCGGTGAAGCTTTTTTAGTACGAAACATAGACATATAGCTGATAGCTTATTCATTTCATGTGAACTATAGTCCTTTGTCATGAAGTTTTCTTGCAAGGTGAATTGTAATTTAAAAAAAATACAAACATTGCCTGACCTCAAATAAATATATTCTATTCTATGTATGTATAGGTTGTAAAAAGATGCGAAACACGTTTGCAGACTCATGAGAAAAATACCGACTCAAACAACTCACAATATGTAGACTTGTTCTGTTAAGGAACCGAGATAAACATTCTTACGCCCGTGGTGTTTGCGTAGCCCAAATAGATATTGTTTGTTCACACGTTTAGTTATATGCTCACTTCCTCGTCTGTAAACTATTGAAAATAAGAATTGAAAACTTTCAAATAATCCTCTTTCATTTTTTTTTTTTTTTTTTTGGTTTGTTTTGTTTTTGGTTTTTCCTCTCTTTTTTAGTGATAGAGATTTGTACTGTACGTTTTACTGTCTAGATAAGTGTTATAGATTGTAACTGGCTGAAAAGGATTACTTTGGTTTAATTTATAAGTATTTGTTTGGTAACTGTCAATTAATCGGGACATTAACTATCTTGAGTTTTCTAAGGCATATGTGGTTTCCGTGGGATTTGACCTTCACAACTATAAATACCTAATACCTTTTAACACAAACTCTACTTCAAAGTGTGACTTCGTGGCACCAGATTTTATATAGTAAGAAGAAATTTAAAAAATTTAAAAAATGGAGCATACTTGGCACCAGACTACACATAAGACTTCCATTGTTTCAAGAGATTCCCAAAGACCAATGTCTACACCGAAGCTCACACGACACATCACAGTGCATAATTCCAGGAATTCTGGACACTTCACTAAGGTGTAAATTTACCTGCTGGCAAAGAAAACCATTCGTTGAAAAATAATCTTGCTGTTTTTGTATGTGAGTGCCCCCATGAGTTCGTGGGTGCTTGAGCAAATTTGATTTAAGAGTGTAGGCTACTGAAATATTTGTAAAAAGTATGTAAAACTTCCTTGAATTCTTTACATATTATTTATTGAAAGAATAATCCTCTCGTCTGCTTGGACAGTTGGATTACCGAGACGAATGTGTTAGGGACAAGCTTTTAAGCATGACATTTGAACTAATACGGTATTTTTAATTTAGCACTCATGACACAGTTAAATATTTTGGTTTAAAGGGATACGCATAATATCGGTTTAATTCCAGAATATATCTGGATATCGCACGGCTGCCCAAGAATAGCTCAATATAAAACAATTCAGTTGGGAAGCACACCTCACATTTGTGACCGTTATTGCTCAATCTTTACACCCTAAGCATTCGCTGTGCGAAGCATTTTGGAAGACCGTGCTGGAGCTAGCTTACGCAGAGCGAAAACGGACACCCGTTAAAAATGTCAGTAATTCTGATTCAAAGTGTTACGCGATTGAGTTTTTTTTAGCCATTGAAGAGAAACAGAGTAATATATTCAAAAGAAACTTGTTTTAGTAAACAGCGATTGTCAGGGAGGCTTTGGCTAGAGTCTTCGGCATAAGCTTTTAGAGAAAACCGAAGAAGAGGCTCAACTCCATTGCGGAGTTTCTTTTTCCAAAGCAGGGGTGGCGCCAGCGAGGGGGCCGAGGGGGCCATGCCCCCCGTCGGGGACCACTGACCCCACCCCCCGTCGGGGACCACTGACTCCCCCCCCCCCCCCGTCGGGGAAGGTCGGCGATTTCGTAGGGG
The DNA here is from genome assembly GCA_037179385.1 of Holothuria scabra. NCBI lineage: Eukaryota > Metazoa > Echinodermata > Holothuroidea > Aspidochirotida > Holothuriidae > Holothuria > Holothuria scabra. The sequence goes on from CM074190.1 coordinate 48,036,189, forward strand.
AGGCCTAAAAAATATATAAAACAAAAAAAAATAAAAATAAAAAAAAACTTACAAGGACTGAAATTACTGGATGGGTGAACATATTTTTTGTTTTGAAATACTATTTTAATACACATCGGAATCGATTTTCAATCACTTCTGCTCTGCTCGGTTTAACCTCATTTCATGTACGTTGTCCTATCTCCTCCCCTGTCGTGGAAGGACGGCAATTTCCTTCGGGGAGGCCTTAAAATGAACGTTAAGGACTGAAGTTACTGGAAGGATGATCATGAACTTTTTCTTCTTTTTGAATTATTTTATTCTTTTGTAACGGTATTTTAGTGCCTATCTGAAACTGTTTCAATCACTTCTTACTAGCTCTGTTAACCAGGGGTGGCGCTAGGATTTGCCCGACAGGGGGGCCAAGCTCCCCGACAGGGGGGGGGGGCAGAGTTTCAAGGCCCCGACAAAGGCGATGTTATGTCCCAGTTGAACCTGACTTTGCAGAATATGGGGCGGGCGGAGCGCGCAGAAATTTTGGGCTTTCTTTTTAACAAATACTTAACAATCTGGAGTTTAATGAAGTAAAACTTAAAAATTATGGGAGAAATTTGGCTTTTATTGGTTCTATAAAAAAATTTGTGTGTTTATCTGTCCTTCATAAGGGAAAAATCAAAAACGTTATATGGGCGACAGCTGAAATTCTTTTGGAGTTACGCATTGAATCGTACAAGACTTACTTACTAACTGACTAAGGCTTTGAGACGAGACTAGAAGTTTGCCCGGAAAGTTTTCCCCTTTTTTGAACGAATCTTTCAAAATTAAGAGCTTATCATGATGGAGAAATCTTGGATTTTAATGAAAGAAAATTTGGTAAAATTATAATGAAAAATTTGGTTTCTTCTTAAGTGTTATGCCTTCCAGGAGCAAAATTAGGTAGCATACTGGGTGATTAACCAGTTAAGAGGGCCGGCTTTGGTTATTTATTGTACGGAGTATCCATCGAAATTGGAAAATTTTGCTGTTTTTAACAATCTAAAGCTAATATTGGAGAAAAATCGTAATTTTATGACGGTTTGGGGGTTGTATGGAGGAATCTGACGTTCTCATAAGGAAAATCAAGTAGGGGTGATCTGTAGTTTTGTTGAGGTTTCTGAATATTATGCAGATTTAGGCCCTAGGACCATGTTGGAGCATTCTCCAGAGGAAAAAATTTGCTTCGCATATATTTGATGTTTAATATTTTATTTATTGTCATGGGCGTACGGGAGCGTGTCAGCTGAGTTTGGGAGGGACAGAATTGTTTCTTTGTCCGAAAAAATTGTAATCCTGCCCGAAAGATTATCTAAGTCGAGCGCACAGAAGTTTTTGAAAAATGGAGAACCCCCGGTCAGCAGGAAATGGCATTTCCTGGGCTCGTAACTAGAATTACAGAGGCCCTTACTTTCAGATTTCTTTCGCAATAAAAATTTTTTCACTTCATAATACTGCCCAAAACGAAGAATAATTTACAAACACGCATTGTTCTCCTCAGTTATCTGTTCGACTAAAACACTATCTGAACGGAGCGCCACCATCAGTTAGCGCGGAGTGTACAGAAAATAAGATAGCCGGAATGGTATTTCCCAGAATTTTAACTAGAAATAAAGCAGTCGTTATTTTGAGCTTTCCTTTAAAATGAAAGTTTCACTTCAACAGAGAAAAATGATCAGAAAAGTACCAGATAAAAGGTACTGCTACAATTAGATGTAATGGTCTGGTTTCTTTTCGGGGGGGGGGGGGGGGGACTATTCAACGGAAATGAAAACATACTAAAATGTTTTTGACTGCATTAAGAATCCTCGTTGAATTCAATTGCAAGGTCCACTAAATAGATGAAATTTTTAACGTAACTGCCCGAACTCAAGACTATAAATGGTTTTGCCCCCAACGTATTTGAAAATATGGCACGTTACAAGGTGCCTTCAAATAACTTTTCAGTCAGACTTACGGGGAGATTTTCTCACACCACTGTTTATCATTATTTGTAGCTGAAAATGACATGGCCGATATTCATTACCTTTTTGAGAATTCGGCTGTTCGGTCAGGCCAGGTGGCAGACCATTGGGTTCTGCACGCACATGAACAACCCTTAGTCCTTTTTTGTAAGGAATTGTGAGTTTTCTTGAAGAATATGGTCTTCTAGTAAGCAAGATCAAGAAGGTCATCCGAGTGACTACAGACCCACATCTTTTATCGTAGGTCTGTAGATGAAGTCTCCCCGACGAAATTGAATTTTTTCAACAACAGGGGGTGGGTAGCCCGTCGCCGACGGAGGCATGAACTTGCGCACACGGATTGAAGATGGGATGAGGGACAGGAGAGCTAGTAAGAAGTGATTAAAACCGATTCAGATATGCATTAAAATAGCGTCACAACAAAAATAGTTCAAAAAGAAAAAAATCATGGTCATCCATCAAGTAACTTCAGTCCTTTACGTTTTTCATGTTTAGGACTCGCCGAAAAATTGCCGTCCTTCCCCGACGGGGCAAGAGATAGGACAAGGTACATAGAATGGGGTTTAGCAGAGTTAAGAAGTCATTTAAAATTCATTCCGATATGTATTAACATCGCATTTCAAAACAAAAAATATGTTCTAGAACACCCATCCATGCAGTAACTTCAGTCCTTGTGGGTTTTTTATTATATTTTATAATTTTTTTTATTTTTTAGGCCTCCCCGACGAAGCGGCCGACCTTCCCCGACGTGGGGGGGGGGGGGGGGCATGGCCCCCGCCCCCGCCCCCCACCGCTGGCGCCACCCCTGCTGTTAACCCTCATCCCATCTTCAATCCGCAAGGTCATGCCCCCGTCGGAGAAGGCTGCCCTTCCCCCTGTTGTTGAGAAAACCCATTTTCGTCGGGGAGCCTTCATCAGCATGCCCACGTTAAACTGATAAAAGATGCGGGTCTTATAAACTTCAGTCATCCGGACGGTCTTCTTGAATTTGCTCACTAGCAGACCATGTTCTTCAAGAAAACTCACAATTCCGAATTTTCTGGCAAAAACAGACGAGAAGTTGTTCAGGTGCATGCAGTGCCCAATGTTCTGCCACCTGCATGGCCTGCTCCTACAGCCGAATTCTAGTAACGGTAATGAAAATCAGACAGGCCGTTTCAGCTACACATAAGCTGATGATAGGCAGTAGTGTGAAAATGTCTCCCAATAAGTCTGACTGAAAATTCATTTGAAGCCACCTTATAACGTGGCATATTTTCAAAAATTCAAATACATAGGAAGAAAAATCATTTATAGTCTGGAGTTCGGGAAGTCACGTAGAAAATCTCATCTTTTTTAGCGGGCCTTGCAATGGACTACAACGACGATTCCTAATAGAGGCTAAAACACTAGTATGTTTTCAACTCTGCTGCAGAGTTTTCCCCCGAAAAGTGACAAGAACATTACGTCTAATTTATTGCAGCAGTACCCTTTTATCTGGTAATTTTCTGATCACTTAGCAAGTTGGGTTTTTGCTATTGAAGTGAAACTTTCATTTTAAAGGAGAGCTCAAAATAACGACTGCTTTATTACTTAACAATTTTCTGTACGCTTCGCGCCAACTGATGCTGGCGCTCCGCTTAGAGAGAGTGTTTTGGTCAAACAGATTACTTAACAGAACATTGCAAGCTTGCAAATTGTTCTTCGTTTTGGGACAGTATTATGAAGTGAAATTTTTATTGCGAAAGAAAGCTCAAAATAATGACTGATTTGTTTTTATGTACGAGCCCGAAAAATGCCATTTCCTGCTGTCTGGAGGTTCTCAATTTTAAAAAATTCCTGTACTCTTTTTCTGACTTTGATATTCGTTCGGGCAAAATGACATTTTTCGAAAAAAAGAGACAATTCTGCCCCTCCCAAACTGAAACGCTCCCGTACTTCTATGTCAATATGTAAAACATAAAACTTCGAATGTATGGGAAACCAAACTGTTTCCGCGGGAGACTTTTCCCAATATGGTCAGAGGGTCTTAATCTGAATGATGATATTCAGTAATCCCAACCAAACTACAGATCACGCCCTACTTGATTTTCTTGTGAGAAAATTAGATTTTTCCATAAAACCCGTTAATCTGTCACAAAATTACAAGTTTTCTCCAGTATAAGCTTCAGATTGTTAAAAGTTTCGATGGATACTCCGTACAATAAATAGCCAAAGCAAACTCTGCTAATCACCCCAACATTCTACTTAATTTTGCTCTTGAAAGTCATATCACTTAATAAAAAACCCAAATTTTTCATAATAATTGTACCCTCAAACCAAATTTTCTTCCATTAAATTCCGAAACTTCTCTAATAAAATAAGCTCTTAATTTTCAAATCTTCTTTCAAGAAAGGAAAAACCTTTTCGGGCAACCTAGTCTCGTGTTGAAGCCTTAGTGCGTAGGCTGAGAACGATTAAATGCGTAACCCCAAAATATTGACAGCTGTCGCCTATATAACGTTTTTAATTTTTCCCATATGGGGGACAGATCCTTCAATAAACACCCCAACTTTTTAATGGTCCTCCCAAAAGGAAAATTTCTTTAAAACATTTTTAATTTTGTCTTCAAAATTAACTCCCGATTTTTAAGTAGTTGTTGTAAAGAAGGCCGAAAATTCCTCGTGCTGCGCGCGCCTCAAAATGTTGAGTCACGTCCCACCGGGACTAACTTAAAGCCTTGGTCGGGGCCTTGAAATGCTGGCCCCCTCTCGGGGAAATCCTGGCCCCACCCCTGTTCCAAAGTCCTCCCGACCCTCTGCAAAGAGCCGTTCTGCGAAACCAAACTTTAAATTGCTTCCCGAAGAAGCTTTTCGTCCACTAAAGGACAACACTTAACCAACCTCAAGGCCTTCAGACCTTTGCGAAGTTTCAAACCGCACATTTCCGTCGTCAAGGTGAGAATATCTTGAAATGTCATTTGAAAGAGAGAAAACAAATAATACTCCCAAAATAAAGTGGTACTGAAAACAGAATCTTAGCATAAACAAAGCGGGATTAACAGTCTTCTGGAATATTGCAATAAATTATCAACGAACCTATGTGAGAAAGTATATTTCCTGTCCTACAGTGTTTATGCGGTAATTGTTGGACAGCTTCAGGATGATTTCGAGACAAATTTGTGACCTCTAGCCGAACGTTCGACAAAAGGGCGACCTAAAGTCTCGGGGGATTCTTGGGCCTCTTGACCGACAATTTCGACTGAAATTGGTTTTATGACAATTTGCGAAGTTGGTCTGGTAAGTTTCAAAGTTTTCTTGATCGTAATTGCAAGTAAAAAGTATAAATAAGCTATTCTTTTTACCAACTGCACATTTCCATAAGCGGCCAAAATTCAAATTGTGTGACGTCATCAGAACTTAATATATTTCGGTGACCCCGAGGTCAGCTTCCCAACTGAATTAGCCTGTCCACTAAGAGAGTCTGGCGTTACACCGTATCTCTGGATGCAGAATTAAGACTCAAGATGAGCGGTAATACCTGTCGACATAAGACAATTCTGATCAATGGGGACATTTTCCTCAGTCTGGTAGGACCTGCTTATGACGGGGCCATGGAAGCCATGAACAGGTCAAGCAGGTACAAAATACTGTGTTAAGTTGCTATAACTAGAGTGAATTCTTATTTCTCCACAAGAACAGGACGAGTGAATCCCACCACGACTGGTTATACGTGATGACGTGTATCGATATGAACACGATGTCACGTTAAACGATAGGCAGAGTGTGAAAAGTTCTTAGTCGGTATTTAACAAATACAGAACATTGTAATGTATGAAACCAACTTTCACATTGCCAAAAGCTTACAGTTAACAATCTCCAGATTTACATGCAGTCTGTAGAGAAGAGTAGTTGTTCCGCTGCATGGGATGTTATAAGAATGATACAACTATTGTAACCACTATTTACATTCACGAACATCTTCCGGCAAGTGTGCAATTCTTTCATAAAATTGTTATGGCGGTGGTTGTCTCTATTCATATGGTATAGTTAACCACTTTAACCATGGTTAAACCATTTTGTAACTCTTGCTTTGAAAAGTAACATTTGATTAACATTGCAGCTTCAGAGAAAAGCGAAATGGAAGACAAGAAGAGTTTGCGAAAAGATGATGGCGCTCTTGGTTTTTATGGACGAAACAAATAGATAAGACATGAAATTTTCCTTCTTACTTCCTGTTACATCCGCGTTCTCTACCTGGTAACCTTTTATTGCTTCAGGGAAGAAATGAATCTCACTACACGGGTATTTATACAGTCAAGTTTCGTAATTAAGTAGTTGGTTGAATGTAACGGATATATTAAAACCCTGACGGTTACGTAACATTTGGGGTTAGTTAGCAGGACAGTCATGCATATGTTTATTGCTTTTCATCAGTGTGAACACGATGAAAGCACGGCCCATTTGGGGGCACAGATCATATAACAAACCCTGATACCAGTTCCAAAGCACCCTGTCTTTCATCTACTGGGGTGCCCATGTTGCTTTCTCAAGGAGAAAGTCACAGCATGAAGTTCATTTATGCATCATTCCAACCATCGAAATATGCGAAACTTCCTGCTAAAACAAACCTATATGAAATACCCTATTATTTTAAGTGCAACGAACAAATGTACCTTGTTCGACGTTTATTCAAACGATGCAGATTCACTGGTCAACGATGATTTATGTTTTATGCGAAACAAGTTTCAATTTCCAAATGGATTTCTTTAATGCATAGTCGAATTCATTTTTGCCATAAAAAAGGACGTGCTAAGTGGTAGTAGGTAGAAGTTCACTGAAAAAAATACCTTACTGCTTGTATAATCGTACTGCTTGTGTAATATTTGTAATTCAAACAAATTGGACTGTGAGTCATATGTTTCGACTGACCAAAAAAATAAAAAACACGTTTTACCACTGTAGAGTGAATGGGTTTTTTCATAACACTGTCTGACATTGAGAAAAGTTTCACCCAGACGTGTTACTGCCTATTCGTATAGTGCCAAAGAGACGGAGGGGTGTAAATATCGAGCTTTACCCACGTTTATCTTGTGGGCATATTTGCCCATCATAAATGGCAACCTTTTCTTCTATTTTCTCTAACATATAAGACTGCCTCGATGAATGGACAATGGACAACTAACTCAAAATTAGTTCCGCAGACGTTGAGAGGGCTCCAACAACAGCCTCAACTTGAAGTTCAACCTTACGTTAAAGATGTCTCTTGTTGCTACGTTTTTATGCCTCATTTTGCAGACCGTAAGTCCCCTCAATCTGTTCCAGGAGTTGTTTTCCGTGTATTTCAAATCTCGCAAGCAAAATCCCAGATAGTGCCAGCAACGACTTCAAGAAACTGGCTTTGTACTGCTTGAAATGTTTACTTCTGAAGTCTAAGCTACATGTAGGCCTACTTATTCCATCAGTGCAGAGTGATATTTTAAGAGAGAGATTATTTGTGGGTTGAGGACTCATGCTCTGATAAGCCCACAGTGAAGACTGGACAGATATTCATTTCCGGGATCTTGAGTCATGAAGAAATGAAATCATTAAGCTACTCCTTACCAATGTTATGTGTGTGTGCATGCTTTGTATCTGCCCTTTATTTTTCTATGGTGTATCTGCGATTTTAATGATTATAAGCTAATAATATTGGGTTTCAAAAAATAGACTGCCATCCCCGAACTGTCAAAATTTTGATTGCTTTAAAATTTGGGACTGAAAAGGGAGCAAGTTGTTTCTCCTCAAACGCAGTTACCGGAGACCGTTGCTTACCTGTACAAATATCAAAAAGTTATTTATGACAAAGAGGCACGTTACCGTGCATATTAAATAAGCAGGATGTGCAGGGGGCGCTGAACGAAATTGGAAGTGGGAGATAATCGCCAAAGCGGCTCAACATGTTCAACAGTGCAATAGCAATGTAAGGCCATAAATTCCTACTGCGGGCCCGCTTCCCCGTCTCCTCGGTCCCTGATATGTAAAGGTTCCTCTTAGGATCGTCACTCTTAGAGAGGCTCATTGAGTTGATATCAATAACGTGATGAGAGTCTCAAAGGGTCACTACAACATAAAAATGCTTCAAGTTAGCATAGCAAGTCCAGTTTCAAGTCCAAATGTCACAGAAAATGTTAAATTTTGAATTTTCTAGTGTGACAGTCCTGACTTTTGTACATAATTTGAAAAAATGTCTGGTCACGAATTTTTGAAAACGGTCTTGAACCGTTAATTACTCACTCATAAGACAGTTATTTGTAGGTAGGATGTAGGGATTGTCAAAGACTGACCATTTGTCTTTGATATATGAAGAAAACTGAACAGGTTTGGAAAAATTTGTTGAATTTCACGTACCAACTCAATGAGCCGCTTTAAAATACCAAAATACCTTCACCGGCTTCTTTAGAGTTTATGTGTGTGTCCTCTGTGTTACGAGACGACATCAACCAGATTGAATCCACGGACGAGCAAGCGAAAAGTTCTAGAAAGTGCTAGCATCGGTGTTGTCTCTCGAGCATATTCAACGGGTAACCCCAGTGAACATTCGCACAGTTATGAGAATGTACGATCACCTACTGGAAACTACTGTATGATGTAATGGCCTAATAATAGCCAACTTGTGATTATGGGTTACTGAGCCCAGAACTTTCGCTGTTCGTTTGTTACGAGATCAAACGAGACGTTTCCATTAGAGTGAGTTCCAGACTTTTCTGGAAGAACTACCAGATATATAAAAGGTCATGCAAGCAGTGTGACAGGGAGAAGAGAACAGAAGATACACAGATAATACAGAGACCAGACGCCTGCTTCACCGCTTAACGCTGTAATTGTGTCGCCATTTACCGATCATTATAGTCTTCATCCTGCCTTCGCAGAAGCGAGTCCTACGCTGTGCTGCTGTACAATCGACGCTAACAACACTACCCCTTGGACAAAGAGTGATACCTTAAGCCGTAAAGGATTGTGAGTAGATTTAAGAGTAATCGTTGTAAATTAAAGGAAGTAAGAGGTGAATAATAATTAAGTTGTTGATTTTAATCTCGCTCTTCTGTGGTCTTTCGCTGTTATTGGTTTGAATTGCGACCAAGCCGTAACAGAATTGGTGGCCTAACATCCGGGAAAGAATTACACTACCAGGTGGAAAATTCGAGAAATTTCGTTGTAATTTGCAACTGTATTGTCCAGACTTCTTAGTTGTTTGTGAGTGTTTGACACAACCCTAAAATGTCATTCGATTTAGACAAGTTCGTGGCTAGCCCCTCAATTGAGGAGCTTAACTCACTAAAAAAGTCTGAGATTGTAAAAGTCGCAAAACACTATGGCATTGAATTTCAGCCATTAATGCGGAAGGACGAGATTAAGAGATACATTGTAGAGTATCTGGTAGATGAAAGTATTCTGCCAATTACAGTGCTTGAGACAATCATGACCGTGCCAAATGACAATGCATTTGAATTGAAAAAGCTCGAACTGGAAATGAATAAGGAGGTTAGATTGAAAGAATTGGAAAAAGAAAGGGAAGAAAAGGAAAGAGAATTTAGATTGAAAGAATTGGAAAAAGAAAGGGAAGAAAAGGAAAGAGAATTTAGATTGAAAGAATTGGAAAAAAAAAGGGAGAAAGAAAAAGAGGAAAGAGAGATGCAAAAGGAAAAAGAAGAACGAGAAATGCAAAGAGAGAAAGAGGCTAGAGAGCATGAATTTAGGTTGAAACAACTGGAGTTAGGGGTCATAAAAGGCCCAGAACCTCAAATAGGCACGGATAGGCCTACTGGGGGATTTGATGTCTCTAAGCACGTAAAATTTGTGCCCAAATTTCAGGAGGATAATGTGGAGAAATTTTTCAACCACTTTGAAAAACTGGGTGAACAATTAAAGTGGCCCAGAGATAAATGATCAATACTCATTCAGAGTAATTTTACTGGCAAGGCCCAGGAAGTGTATTCCGCTCTGTCAATAGAGGACAGCATGGATTACGATAAAGTTAAAAAGGCCATATTACAAGCCTATGAATTAGTACCCGAGGCGTATCGCCAAAAATTTAGAAAATACCGTAAGGTGGATACACAAACATATGTAGAGTTTGCCTATCAAAAGGAAAGGCATTTCGATAGATGGTGTGATTCTAAAAAGGTCTCCACATTTGAAGCCTTACGACAACTGATGCTGGTCGAGGAATTTAAACGGTGTGTGAGTGATGACATAAAGACTCACCTTGAAGAACAAAAGGCAGACAAGTTGAAAGAAGTGGCAAATTTGGCTGATCAGTATGCACTTACCCATAAGTTTGGTAAAGTAGGTCAGACTCAAAACAAGAGTCAGTTTAATAGGCCAAATGAAAAATATGGCAATGGTACTAGTGGTGACACAGCAGGTAAAATTAGTGGATCTCAGTCTGGTTCCCTCTCTCCAACAAATTCTGGTAAAAAACAACGAGATTCTAGTCGTCAAAAGAACGACCAGGTCAGCTCAAATAAAGCTGCCTTTAAAGACATAGTTTGTGGTTTCTGTCAAAAAAAGGGCCACATATTGGCAAATTGCTTTCAATTGGCAAAATTAAAGGAGACTGAAACAGCTCCAAATGCCTTAGCCAATGCAGAAAATACTCCAGAGGTAGTCGTGACTTTACGGCCTAATACTAATGACCAAATTAAGGAAGAATACCTTCCATTCGTGTCTGAGGGTTTTATTTCCCTAGATGGGGATTCAGCTCATCCACCCGTCAAAATTAAAATTTTGCGTGACACAGGCGCAACTCAGTCGTTGCTTCTTGATGGAGTTTTGCCATTAACGGACTCTACTTCCACAGGGGCAAATGTACTAATTCAGGGGGTTCAGTGTGGATTTATTTCTGTCCCTCTTCACAAAATTAATTTGAAGTCAGATTTAGTTTCTGGGTCGGTCATAGTAGGGGTCAGACCTACTCTACCTGTAAAGGGGGTATCTCTGTTGCTAGGCAATGACCTAGCTGGTGGAAAGGTAGTCGCCAATGCAATTTTGACGGATAAACCATGTGACTATAACAACACAGAGCAATTAGAAAAGGAATTTCCAGATTTATTCCCAGCCTGTGCTGTCACGAGAGCTATGTCACAAAAGCTTGCTATGGATGATAATCTTAAACATCCAGCCTCCAAAAGTGAGGATCCAGTTTCCAAAAGTGAAACAAGTAGGGAATCATGTAAGGATGATAATCTTGAACATCCACTCTCCAAAAGTGAGGGTATGATTTCTGAAAAGAAGGATGGTAAATTTAAGCCTCCGCCCTCTAAAATTGAGGAATTAGTTCCTAAAAATGGAACAACACTCCCAAAAGTGGAGTCAGAGTCCAAAGAGGACTCTAAAAAGAATATTGATGAAAGTGAAGATTCCTGGGTTGATCTCAGCCAAACTTTTATGGCCAATCTTCAGGATTGTGAGTCTCCTGGCCCCCCACATGGTGAGGGGATAGAACAGGAAAGAAACATGTCTGACACACTCCATAAAGACCAGTTGTCAGTCCAACAACAACATGATGAAGAGCTTCAGCCACTAATAGCTGGTGCCCTCACTGAGGATGAGTCGAAAGACGTCCCAGTGTGTTTTTACCTTAAGAACGGTGTTTTGATGCGTAAATGGCGACCACCTGATGCACCCTTAGATGAAGAGTGGCGCATTTACCATCAAATTGTGGTACCTAGGGTGTATCGAAAGGAAATACTGAGCATTGCTCATGAAATGCCATTTGCAGGGCACCTAGGGGTCAATAAGACTTACCACAAAATTCTAAATCACTTTTATTGGCCTAAGCTTAAGAGTGATGTGGCCAAATTTTGTAAGACTTGTCATTCATGTCAAATGGTTGGGAAGCCGAATCAGAATATTCCGGCTGCACCCTTAAAACCAATTCCTGCTTTTGAAGAGCCATTTAGTAGAGTCATTATTGATTGTGTAGGTCCTCTACCTAAGAGTAGGGCAGGACATCAGTATGTATTAACCATAATGTGTGCTTCGACAAGGTTTCCAGAGGCAATACCTCTAAGAAATATTAAGGCTCGGACAGTCTTACAAGCTTTACTTAAATTTTTCACATTGTTTGGGTTACCTAAGGAGATCCAATCAGATCAAGGGTCTAATTTCATGTCAACTGTATTCCAACAGATGTTGTATGAATTAGGCATAGACCAAATTAAGTCTTCGGCTTATCATCCCGAAAGCCAAGGAGCTTTAGAAAGGTTTCACCAAACATTGAAGAATATGTTAAAGACATATTGTCATGACAATGAGAAAGATTGGGATGAAGGCATTCCATTTGTAATGTTTGCTGTCAGGGAGTCTGTACAGGAGTCACTTGGGTTCAGTCCATTTGAACTCGTCTTCGGACACACAGTTCGTGGACCATTGAAATTATTAAAGGAGAAGTGGTTATCAGATCCAGGTGAAAACATACATCTGCTTGATTATGTATCCCGCTTTAAAGAGCGTTTTCACAGAGCATGTGAACTGGCTCAAGAAAATCTGAGGAGTTCTCAGAAGAAAATGAAGGCGTGGTTTGATAAGACCACTGTGGAAAGAGAGTTTAAGCCTGGTGAGAAGGTGTTGGTGTTTTTGCCTGTGTCTGGTCAGCCACTTCAAGCTCGCTTTCAAGGACCTTATGTCGTTGAGAGAAAGGTCAATGACACAGATTATGTCATCTTGACACCTGACAAGCGTAAATCGAAGAGAGTTGTCACATTAATATGATGAAAAAATATTATGAAAGAGAGGATTGTGACATTTCTAAGGATGAAAGTGTACATGATGTGAATGTCAATGTTAATAATGCATGTGATCAAGTGTGTATCATCAGTGTTGATCAAGAATTCAATGATAATGATGAGATCAATGCTGATAATGTTCCTGACATGTGTATTAAGTTAAAAAACTCTGATGTATTGAGTAATCTTGATCAGAAGTTAAGTCATCTAGATGACAAAGAAAGATCAGAAATGAAATCATTAATCAATGAATATGTATGCTTGTTCTCAGATGATCCTACTAGGACAGATTTGATTGAACATGATGTTGATGTGGGAGAGGCTGCACCAATCAAGCAGCATCCATATCGAGTTAACCCTCGAAAACGACAACATCTCAGGGATGAGGTTCGTTACATGTTAGACCATGATATTATAGAACCTAGTAACAGTGAATGGTCTTCCCCATGTATATTGGTCCCAAAGCCAGACGGTGGGTACAGATTTTGTACTGATTACCGGAAGGTGAATGCGGTTACAAGAACGGATTCCTATCCGATACCTCGTATCGATGATTGTATTGATAGGATTGGGAATGCTACTTACGTATCAAAGTTTGACTTGTTAAAGGGGTACTGGGAGATACCACTCACTGAGAGGGCTCGAAAAATCTCAGCATTCGTGACGCCAGATGGCTTATTTCAGTATAAGGTTATGCCGTTTGGTATGAAAAATTCACCGATGACCTTTCAACGTTTAGTAAATGACCTTACGTCAGATTTAGAGAATTGTGAAGTATATGTTGATGACCTTATTGTGTACAGTAACTCATGGAATGAACATGTGCAACATGTTAAGGCATTATTTGACAAGCTTGCCAAAGCTAATTTGACTGTCAATTTAGTCAAGAGTGAGATTGCTTGTGCCCATGTTATATTCTTAGGGCATGTAGTTGGTCAGGGTAGAGTTAAACCAATTAAGGCTAAGGTTGAGGGCATCGACAAATTCCCTGCCCCAGCTGACAAAAAGCAGCTCATGCGCTTCCTAGGCATGGCTGGTTACTACAGACGTTTTTGTCCAAATTTTTCTGACATTGCTGCACCATTGACAAGATTACTAAGGAAAAATGAAAAGTTTGTTTGGACAGAAAATTGTCAGGCAGCATTTGAATCATTGAAAAGAGCACTAATGAGTTCGCCAGTGTTGATTGCTCCAGATTTTGAAAAACAGTTTAAGCTGGCAGTTGATGCCAGTGACAATGGTATAGGAGCAGTTTTGCTTCAAGCTGATGAGCATGGTGTAGATCACCCTGTGTGTTATTATTCAAAGAAATTTGACAGACATCAGAAAAATTATTCTACAATTGAGAAAGAAACATTAGCTTTGATACTTGGTCTTCAGCACTTTGATGTTTATTTGGGGACTACTAGTTTCCCTGTTATTGTATATACTGATCATAATCCTCTGACGTTTCTGTCTAAGATGAAGAACAAGAATCAGAGATTGATGAGATGGAGTTTATTTCTACAATCATATAATGTAGATATTAGGCACATTAAAGGGAAAGACAATGTTGTGCCTGATGCTTTGTCAAGAACTTAATCTGATTGAGTAAATTTAAAGTCGTACTGTAATTTTGAAATTTTGATGTTGCCTGCAGCACAGTATGTGTTAATGATGTTACTACTCATGTATTATCATATTGTAAGACATGTTGTATGTTATGATAGCACCTTCCACTTGATATTGTAATGCATACTGTAAAACTATAGTTATAACTATAAGGTAATATTGTAGATATTGTAACCTAAGTTTTGTCCTAGACGTCCAAAACTCTTTCAAGGGGGGGGGGGGGGAGTGTTACGAGACGACATCAACCAGATTGAATCCACGGACGAGCAAGCGAAAAGTTCTAGAAAGTGCTAGCATCGGTGTTGTCTCTCGAGCATATTCAACGGGTAACCCCAGAGAACATTCGCACAGTTATGAGAATGTACGATCACCTACTGGAAACTACTGTATGATGTAATGGCCTAATAATAGCCAACTTGTGATTATGGGTTACTGAGCCCAGAACTTTCGCTGTTCGTTTTGTACGAGATCAAACGAGACGTTTCCATTAGAGTGAGTTCCAGACTTTTCTGGAAGAACTACCAGATATATAAAAGGTCATGCAAGCAGTGTGACAGGGAGAAGAGAACAGAAGATACACAGATAATACAGAGACCAGACGCCTGCTTCACCGCTTAACGCTGTAATTGTGTCGCCATTTACCGATCATTATAGTCTTCATCCTGCCTTCGCAGAAGCGAGTCCTACGCTGTGCTGCTGTACAATCGACGCTAACAACACTACCCCTTGGACAAAGAGTGATACCTTAAGCCGTAAAGGATTGTGAGTAGATTTAAGAGTAATCGTTGTAAATTAAAGGAAGTAAGAGGTGAATAATAATTAAGTTGTTGATTTTAATCTCGCTCTTCTGTGGTCTTTCGCTGTTATTGGTTTGAATTGCGACCAAGCCGTAACATCTGGGTGATAAACTTCTCACGTCGTTCATTTAGACTTCGTCTAATATTCACAGTACAAACATAAAGTACAAAATTTATTGATCTATCAGATTATTTTATTAACCCTGTCCGTCAGGATCGATCGAGCCTACTTGCAATAATCCGTAGTTTGCCTTAGCAGTCATACGGGAAAATGGGAAGACCGGGATTTTAACACAATATAATGCACAGTGTTGCTGTCTGAAGTCGGTTGCGTCCAGGAATGAAGAACCTTTGAGTTGAAGCCTTTATAGCTGGTCATTCTATTTGTAAAAAACGTCGACTTTTATAGATACGTTTTTTTGTAATGGCCATTTTTCATTTAAAACTTGTCGCCCGTATTATGTACAAAATAGGATAAAATTGAAAATCTCGATAGATTTTTCCAAGCATGTGGAAAACGTTTAATAATGACAGCAATGTCAATAAATGATAGCTACACTTGTGATTGAAGGAGAGCTATGTTAGTAACCATCTTAGTTTTTCAATCAAGCCAAACAAGCGACCTCACCATGTTTACACATATTTTTGCTATTGTATGAAAGAAACGGAGACATTGAAATTTCGAGAAGGTAGGCAAATTCAAATTGCATTTGCTGCAAGTCGACCACATTACGGTGAATTTTAAACATATAACATATAGATAGTCATCACGCTAGTAAGTTGGCAGCTTGTAGTGCTTTTTACTGGATATGAAAACATATAGTGCCAAAAAGGCTTTTATGTCGGTAGTAATGATTGCTTCCTTTCTAGTTGCAAGCCTGGGAAATGACATTTCCGGCGGTCTGATTTTCAAAACCTTTCTGTACGCTCCGCGCCGACTGATGGTAGCGTCCCACTTCGTAAGTGTTGTGGTCGAACAGATTACTTTACAGAACTAGAAAATGTGGTTACGTACCGTAACCACAATGGACATGACATTGTGCTAGCCTTTGCACGCCCATGTAGGGGAAGCTAGGATGGACTGCCTGGTTAATCCGACGGACAACAGGGACGTCGATCTGGTATGTGGTTTGGGGGACACAAATTTTCCAACAGACTATGTTGAACCCTATTTCGTGTCCAGGACCGGAATGATCTATAAGCAATCAACCCTATGAAAGCGAGTGCACTCGTAGGCCTACATACACACACAACCAGACACACACCCAGCCAACATGCCCAGCTGGGCCCCAATTGGGTTTTAGCTGGGCTACTTGCTGTGCCCCAGCTGGGGCCCATCCGTGTTTGTCAGGTGTTCCCACGCGGGGCCAAACTGGGCTAGCCTTTCCCAGCTGAAGCCCAGCTAGGCTTCAGTTATTGAAGCGGGGCACAGCTGGGCTTCAGCTGGGCTTCAGTTGGGAAAGGCTAGCCCAGTTGGGCCCCACGTGGGAACACCTGACAAACACGGATGGGCCCCAGCTGGGGCCCAGCAAGTAGCCCAGCTGAAACCCAGTTGGGGCCCAGCTGGGCATGTTGGCTGGGCATACACACTCACAGACACACATACACACTCACAATGACATGCACATACACTCAAAGTGACGTTTTCAAGAAACCCCCCATATCCCAAAATGTTATTACATTTTGGTTATTCTCCTTTTTTTATTTTTTTTATATTTTTTTATGTTAAATTTGCCTGAATTATTGGAGGGGCAAGGCCTATGTTTGCTTCCCCCAATATTTTCATTGGTGATTGGCAATTAGTGTAATTTGCACGGGTAACCACTCGCCATCCTATAACCCGGTTCCAAATCTACCACGCGAAGCTTGAATATTTTGCATGCGAAAAGGATTACCCAATTTACGCTATTCCCCACGGTAATGGAATAAAATATTTTACAATTAATTTGGTAAACATTCTCGGGGCCTGAGAATGAAGAGAGCCCTAGGAATTATGTGTAAGTTTGTTTGTGTTTTGTGCTTAATATGAACCAAATAAATAAATCAAAAAGTTTGAAAGTTGTTCATGAGGCTAGAATTCAATAGGAGGTTTTAGCCATCAGGCGACATAAGACATCTATATATTTCACCCGAGAAAATGGCCTTTTCCCGGGGAAGTTTGGCTAAACGACCCTATTGAATTCTAGCGGCATGTTGTACTTTATTTCCTGAAGTTGAAATTTTATACGCGTGCGGCCCGATCGCGCTTTATCGTCTGGTAGTGAGTTACTTCTCACACATCAATGTACGTCACTTTGTTTAAATCTTGCAGGCGAGCAAGCTATCCGACGGTGATTCAAAATCACTTCGTACTTCACGCAGAAACTAGCAGACACATCCCCCCGCCCAGCTTGCAGAGACAGTGCCCGTAGCATTCGGCATGCTAGGTAAACTGAGCCTTGCATGTATACGATCTATAATACGGCGGTATGACACCTTTATGTCACCATGTCCGGATGTCAACATGAGGCCTGCTACGTCAGAACGTACATAACCCTACAGTGAAAATTCCAACGTGCATTGTGCATTACTGTGAGAGAAGTTCACGAGCATGACGTCTTTGTTTACAATCGGTAATTTTGGACGTGCAAGAGAATACCATAATACAGGGATCTGACTGGTTGATGTTTTTAAACCGGTGTTTTAAAAGGAGAAGATTCGAGCTCTTAGGATGCTTGCTTTTAGAGTAGGAAAGCGTCCAAAACTTTAATATCAAATATTGATAGAGGCCTTGGAAAGTACTTATTTTCTTATTTGACTGTTTTCTGTTACGTTTCTTTGAGATCATGTCCACTACGCGTCCGGTCGTTCCACTAAAACTTAAATACACTTAAAATAGGGGTGAAGGTTGTTGGCTGTGTGTGGTGTTTAAGGCACAATAGATGTTCCAACAATTAACAGCCCTTTCTCGTTTCTTTTACTTGTCATTTTGATTTAAAACAAAAGGAGATGATAAAACCTTATGGCAAATCAAATGTTTTGAACTTGGGAATGTGATCATCACCTCTCCTAAACAGCTGTAAATATTATTTTACATGTCTGATATAGAGCATGCCTAACAAAATGTTTTAATCTTTTAAGTCAGTGTATAACACCTTGTACCCGACGGGTATGGTCATTTGGTACCCGCGGGTCCTACTTTTTAGTAGGGCCTATACCCGTGCAAAGGCACTTGTTGTAATTCCCTACCTGCCACCGAGGATTGACAAACCTGTCCGAAAAAAGTACAGCAAGTGTGTAGTATTAAATTTGTCTCTGATTTAGAATAATTGCCCGGAATGAAGCGAACCTGCGAATGTACGTGCAGTTAATGTACACTAGCTACGTTCACGTTTGACCTCAGCTGGCCCATGCCAATCGAAAACCTATAATGGTTTATACGTATGGTAAAATAGGAGATTTGCATCGAAAATTCGGACTTGAGGTTTGATTGCACTTTGCCTTCGATCGATCTGTACTACATTATGTAAAATTCTTTTTGTTTATACCTTCAATCGGTCACATTGCTTTTACATGATCGCAATGGACCGTACATAACGACTTTATACTGCTGAACGCTGCGCCAAACCCGGCACTTACACTACTGTACACATTTTATACATTCCTTCACTGAAAGCAGTTCAAACGGAGACATCGTAGCATGCCGCTCAGTCGAACTTCCAGGGAATTGCGACAAGAAAATAATACGAATGTTTTCAAATTTATACAATTGTCTTTATAATCACTTCATAAGTCAAACGTAAAATTAATTTGGTGACCAAACAGTTCTACTAAATAAAGTGATGTTGAAAATACAGACCAAAGTAGGACAGCATCCCTCGCGTTCATGACTGCGTCATATGTAAAGTAACAGGTATATTACCTACTTAATATTAATATTAGCCTACTTAATATTAATATCAGCCTACTTAATATTACTATTAGCCTACTTAATATTACTATTAAGCCTACTCAATATTACTATTAGCCTACTTAATATTAAAATATCGAGTATTTGAGGAAAAATGTACCGCATTTCGTAATTAGCGACATTTTTCACACAATCTTGTCAAAAACCGGTCTCCTTTGCTGTACAAATCTTTTCCCAAAAGATCGGTTTGTTTCTCATTGGGAGTCGTCCGATAAACTGAACGAAAGAAATGGGGTCACGTGATCATCAGAAAATGCGACCAAGTAATGAACATGCTGTGTCATGTCCATTTACAATGCACGCTGGCAAATTATTCTTCGTTTGGGGGCAATATTATGAAGTGAAAATTTAATTGCGAACGAATGCTGAAAATAATGACTGCTTTGCTTCTGGTTCCGAGCCTGGGAAATGGCATTTCCGGCTGTCTGGGGGTTCCCAATTTTTCAAAAACTTCTGTGCGCTTTTAGTTAGTCTTGCGAGCAGGAGGATTACATTTTTCGGACAAGAAAGTCAATTCTGCTCTCTTCCAAACTGAAACACTCCCGCGTGGCCTAAATCAACATATAAAATATAAAACTTCAAATATATGCAAAACCAAAATTGCATAATCTGCATAATAGTTTAACTGCAAATCACCCCATATTTAATTTTCCCACAAAAAGGTCACATTCTTTCATTAAAACCAAAATATCTGTCATAAAATTACAACTTTTTTCCAATATAAGCTTCACATTCGCAATATTTGTTAAAAATGTCAAAGGCGTGTAACTTTATAAAAAACCCAAATTTTTTATTGTAACCTTACACGAAAAATATTTTTTCATTAAATTCCAAAGTTTCTGCAATATTATAAGCTTGTAATTCTCAAATCTTAGTTCATGAAAGTGAAAATTTTTCTAGCCAATTTCTAGTTTCGTCAGAGAGCCTACTTATTACCTAGGCCAAGTACGACGAAATACGTAACCCACAAAAAATTTAAGATGTTGTCTTTATCACGTTTTTGATATTGCCCACATGAAGGGCAGATTCTTCAATAAACACCCAAAATATTTAAGGGCCCTTACAAAAGCCAAATTTCCATCAAAAATTTTTAATTTTCCTATGTACAAACTCCAGATTTTCAAATAATTGTCAAAAAGAAAGCAAAAAACGCTCGTCTCAAATCACGTCCCACGGATTAGCCGGGACTAATTCATCGCCTGTGTCGGGGCCCCAAAATGCTGCCCCCCCCCCCCCCGGGGAGCTTGGCCCTTCTGTCGGGCAAATCCTGGCTCCACCCCTGATTCAAGTAATCCAAAATGTTTTTTCCTATCCACGATATTACCACGTAATGATATGATGATCCTACGGAACTGGTCGCTGATGGTTAGGATTAGGGATGCCTGGCAACAAATTAAAGGATTTTCTGTGAATGCTACGTCTTGTATTGAATTCTTATTGTTGACTTGTACTTGGAAAATGAAATGGGCACTTTTTCTTCTTTTTTTTGGGGGGGGGGGGAGGGGGGGATAATTTATATCCTTGGAAGGAAAAATATCGCAATAGTTTCCCTGTAAATTCTGTCAAGTTCAAGCCACCTGAAAGTTAAAAGCGAAAGAAGAAAACTGCTAAAAAGAGACAGCAATAACTCCTGTTTAAATAAAGTCATGACTTGCTTTAGGTAAACGGGTTGACGGGGTTGTACCCAAACAGACAGTCCCTAAGGTGGAACCAGCTTTTCATGTCTTCATAAATAAAACTGTGTATACTAATACAGTCCCTGTGATGTCAATTATCTCTTTGAATAACAGGCGCTCACGTTTGGAACATAATCCGTGGTAAAGATCCTTAAAGAAAGTAGGTTCAAATGCATAGAATACCCCTTGCTTCCCACATGATCGATTTTGTATTTATTTATTTATTTTTCTTTGCGAGGGTGGGGTGGGTTGACACTCTCGTACGCATGTGGCTTCATTGCTGTAGTGTACAGCTTTTGTGGCTCAGCTTACGCCTTACTCATATTTTAATCACGCGCGTTCTTAACACTAATAAAGTGAATACGAGAATGACGTTAAAGATAATTTCTAGTTATGGAAACGCACAGGAAAAGTTCGCTTCCTTGATGGAGCATTTGTTTCAGGTTATTGTTATTGCAAAGGTTATTGTCATTCCAATGCTTGAAGCTTAGCCTACGCCAATATGTCATTTCCTCACTGCACAACCTTCCGGTTAATATTGCAAATAATCATTTTACTGCAAGAATTTGTTATTCAACGCACTTTAAAATAGAGTAAAACATATAATGACAAAATTGCGTCAAAGATGATCTTCTTCTAAGGAAGTTCAAAATTTGAGACGGGGCCATTTCTTAATTGTAAGCTTCATGACTATTTCCTCATTTTTTATTATTATTTTTTTTATGGAAAATATAACAATTATGACTTATTCCGTGTTTCGGTTAAAGCTTTGCGTATACGTACGATATGCTTACTACTATTGATTTGACGAACCATTCAACATTGTTCACCACTCTACAGTATAATTCTTAAGTAAACTCTTAGTTGTTCCATTACACGTCTTCAGCAAGCACAACTTTGCACCCATAGACCACTAGAAGATAGGGGCGTGTAATTTTCGTGTGTATTTCTCCCAGCTTTTAACAACTACGTTCCTCCGTTGTTCCAGCGGTCATGTAATCTGCAATGAAAAGGTGGGAAATGATGCAACGTCATCTTAATCGTAGCAGCTGAAAGTTTGCATTTGAGTGCTTGTTCTGTATGTATTCGAATGATTTTCTAGACGTGCTTCTTCAAAATAGCCAGGAAAATAAGGAAAATAAACAATATTGCGAGAAACTGTGCTACGGTACCATCGGAGGAAAAACACAAAGTTTTCAGATATATCTAGAAGTCAACACCATTTATCACATGCAATAAACTTTTGAGTGTCTTTTTTAAACTCTGTTGATTGGCGCTTTATAGGCCTTTGTACAAAAACGGCGTACCATAACATTGGCAAACACCTCTTACTAATCAAAATATATTCTTGTAGTCTCAAGTGGAAAATGTTTAATCGTTTCGTAGATTTTATTTTTTGCTGGTTTATAATTATAAATACCACTGATTTGTCGTTGCTGTTGACGGAAAGTTTATCAGTTATGATGGGACCTTCTAACGGCTTTGCTGAATTCCCTAATTCTGAAGTTTTCTTTACTGGAACTAATGCCGATTTACAGTGCCGCGTTTTGGACACAAGCTCTGAAAGAGCCAACGTTTCCTTTTACTTTAAGGGATCGAAAATAATTTTTGAGAATAGCGACAAATTTATGATGAATTATTTCATTAAAAATGATAACGAGAGTATATACAGTTTGCAAATAGTTAACGTTACCCTAGAAGATGGTGGGAAATATACCTGTAAGATAGTATCCCGCCAATTTTGCAATAGAGAAGATTCCTTTGTCTTGACTGTTGTCTCTGATTCTCCTCAATGTGTAACTCGATGCACACACTTTGAGGAAAGATGTCAGTTCCTTTGTTATTCCAGACAACAAGAATATTTTATGATCGAGGAATCGGTGGCTACGTCGGATTTTCAGAAGGTAAACGATTTCTCAACTTACTATTTACCAGAAAAGGTTATCCTCCTCTTAAATCTTACCTCCAAAAATTTTGCCAAGTTGAACCTTTACAGATGTTCAGTCCATGGGAAATGGTCAACGAATCGTTCTTGTTTGTTCAACGTTACTGCTAGAAATGCATTTATGCAACTTTCAACAGTCTCCGACAACACTTTGACAACGTTTACAAGTGCTTCAGAAATAGCGCTAAGTGAGGATTCAAGAATTCTCCCAGTCAATTTATTAGCTTTAAGTTCGATGTTTGTTCTTATATTGTTTTTACTTTGCGTTGTCGTCTCTTGGAGGGTAAGGAGTCATTCATTCAATTGCAGGAATGATGAGCCGATAAACAAACCAAGAATCAATGAAGACCAGAAGGGCTCTCCAACTATTTTACCACTTTCTCCTGTTCAGGGTACAGGACTGTACAAAGACACGAAAAGCTGCACCAATGTCAAGGATCTTGGTTTATACCTCGGAAGTTCTTTTCATGACGCGCGCTACAAGCTGGATTCTTTAAACCCGTTCCATATCACTAGGGACAGAGAAGAATTTGGGAAGGCCGAGTGCCTTACAAACCTGGATGAAACTTGTGAAATGGTTGATAATATTGTCTATGAGCCCTACATCCCCACAAAATAATGTTGTAGGGAACGATACATTAGGCAAATTTTTAGAAGAAATCCACTATATAAAGGAATGTTTATGTTATGACTAGATTACACACTTGGATTGGTCTTACCCAACAGCCACAACTGAAGAAAAAATTTAGAATATGAACTTGCATACCTAAAAATTATAGACGCATCCGGGCCATCAGTAGGGTTCTTAGGTCTCATATTATCCTCATGTGATTGTCTGCATGCATTGCTAAGCTCTTATATTCAGTGAAATTGAGGGAGTCAATGAGTAATTTAGTGTTATCTTCCATGAAATATTTAAGCCAAGAATTGGAAAGATTAAAGCTGACGGATCCCATAAATGACCGACTAAATCAAACCATCACTTAACTGTTCGGATTTGTCTATAGTGTGCTAATCTGCCTCGCACTATAAGCTGTAATTCTATGCAGTGGCAGCGCTACGGTCGGGCTAGAGGGGCCACCCCCAAGATTTTGTGCTCCTTGCCCCTACATCACTTGCAAGTTAGGTTAGTTAGGAGTTGGACCAACCAAAAACTTTTGGACCCTCAACATTTCCCTTTGACCTTAAATTGCTCCTTTCAGTTGTGATATTGTGGCGCCACTACTAGTTAAGTGGTACAATAAGGTACAAGGAACCAGGCCGAAGTCTCTCAGTACCAGGGTATCGGCTACGAGATACCTTGTCCATAAATTCCTCCATACAATTTAGTCAATAAACTAATTTCCAATAGATTAAGTGAGGGGATAAGTTATTAGAGTAGTAGTACCACGGACTTATATACATGGACATAGCATGTAACGTGTACGTCCTATCCGTAGCTGGTCGCCACCGACTGGGACAAAAAAGGCGCACCAAGATGTCCGCCGTACTGTTAAAGCTATAAATCGACTGATTTGACGACGAGTCTGTAATATTTTAGGCAAAAGTTAAACGTTAATGGAGGAAAATATCATAATCCTGCAATACTTCAACTTTCTTGCAAAATATGGTTATATACTTGAGCAAGTCCAAACTTTCACACAGAAACAAAGTAGACGGCCATCTTGGTGCTCTTTTTCTCACACTACGGTAGCGACAATCTACCGTGCAGTACGCTTTGTCCATGTATAGAAGTCCGTTAGTAGTACTCATACAAATATCGAGCTTCTAATGTGTATTGTTTTTCGAGGAGTTTACATTTCTTAAAGATTTGCCATTTTTTACTTTAGTAGATTTCTGTAGCCCATTGTCGGTTGCACAAGAACCTAGTTTTTTATCTATACAATTGTTGGATTTGAATGAAACAATTTTTTTCGTCTAATTTTTAGTACATTTTGCATACCGACTTCTAAAGTGTTGTTGAAATTTCTTGCACAAGACTAGAGTGATGGGAAGAGAACAATTACAACCAGGTTATTTACTAAAGGCTTTTGAACATTCCATTTTTTGTTATTCAATAGGCCAAAATCAAGATTAGACTCATGTTTAATCCGTCCCTTTATGTATCTATGTCATTGTTCAATTTGCTTTGAATAGCATACGTAGAGTTGAAAGTGACCTAAGTAACCAATTTCGAAACATTATGGTGTGATGATGTAGAAAGGCGTAAGTTAGGGGACACATCTCTACGATTTCAAATGCAGATTGATTTGTTTCTGTAGACGAATCTGATCAACGCTTGTGATTAGTGACTGCAGGATGAGTCATTAGTTGGAATAGATCCATCAGCCTTAAATGGTCTTCATTTATTTACCTACATTAAGTTCCAAAACCTCATATTCCAGTATTCAGTGAAATTGAGGGAATCAATGCAATTCAGTGTACAGCCATCCATAATAAAGGTAATCAAGGAAATCGGAAGACTAAAGCAAATGTACACCAGCTGTGTCCGACAAAATTCAGACCAAATTCAGTCCCGATTCTTCTATACTGAATTCTAAGCTATGTTTTACAATGCAAACAGTGTCGAGCAGACTTTTCAGAATGTGAAATTATAATTTTACTCTCTTCCTTTTCTCGATGCAGACAAATTATGCCTTTTAACATTTTGACTCATTGAAAATACATCACGGTACCTTAATTAAAAACCACACCTTTGTGTGTTATCAAACAATGATTGCAAACGCAACAGGCTTGTTGCCAATAGAGGCTGGGCAGGGAAAACCCCCTACCCCCAAAGACTTGAACTTTGCCATTGACTTAATGCATTTGTAGGCCTACATAGGCCTATTTGAACCCCTGAAAAATTAGTCGTTCTCATGAAAATGTATTTGCCCTCTTCTGTGCCTTGTCTGGCCACGGGTCTGAAGTGCAACAGGTATTTTGATAAATAGAAGTTGTAATGGTATTGCAATACATTTTAGATCGATATACGAACGATTTTGATACAATTTGTAAACAGAACTGTATATCGTTTCATTTTCGAAAATCAGGCTCTGCGTTTACCACAAACTTCCATTATCTGAATGGAGTAAAGGCTGCATAAGCTAGAGGATGAAGTTGTCCTAACAATATAGTACAAGGGTTCAATACATACTTGAACCTTGATTACAACAAATGCAAATTCATTCCATGCTCGACGGTCCCTCTGTGGGTTGGGGGTTGTAGAATATGCCCACCGTACTTTCCGCCCGTCGTAAGAGGCGACCACAGTGAAACCAAATTTGAATTTAAACCATACATGGAAAATAAATTAATACTTTGAAGCTTTAATCGAGTTGACTGACACTTTATAACACATTCGTGTTGGTTTGTAGTTAAATGTCATTTAACTACCTACCTCAATGCTCAACGATCTCGAGTAGACATGGAGTAAGTTATAGCCGTCAACATTTGAAAAACCTGAGTGACCCATTGTATCTAAATTTTCAAAAAGTACTATTTTTGGAAATGAGTCATTGTCCTAAGCCACATTGAGAGCAAATCGCAACTCTTGATGCCCACTGAAAACCCTTTGGAAGAGAGAAAGTTAATTACCCAAGCACCAAATAGAGTGGCGATTTACTTAAAGGGTAGTAATAACTATCACACAAAGACAGAAGTACCGCTCTGCATGACCTAGTTAATTGTCATTTTACTCTCGATGAAATTCGCGTTTATTAGGAATTGTCACATCTGAGTAGGCTTACACTCTCTTTTGAGTGAATTTCAGTCTTTTGGTAACAATTTATAATGTAAATGTTATGAAAGCATCCTTTACAGTTATTTTGACCTTTCATGATTCATTTGCGTTTACTAAGAAAGGAAGCTGTGAATGCACAAAAGGGGACGATGCGCACCGTTTAACAAGAAATTTCTTAACTGGCTGGAACTACAGTCCTAATACTTAACCTAATCCCTAATCTAACAAAGAATACAGTCAATACGATGCAATGGCAACAGCCAATCTAGAAACACCTTGTTAAACAGTGCGACTTTTCCCGAGGCCAACAGCAAGGAAGATTTCAAAAAGAATAAAGTAAAAATGTAAAAAAAAATCCTACCATGTAAGAAAGAACGCGTGTTTGGTCTAACTGTAAGAGCATACGCCTCTCACGTGGAAGGGTTCTACTCCCAGGTCGAGTCATACCAAAGACTCTGAAATCTGCCTTGTACGTGATGCTCCGCATAAGCAATGGAGTAGGAAAAACAGGCCAGTGAGCCACAACTGGAAAAAAGGCCGTGACCAGCTCGACTTGAACCAATAGGTTGGAAACTGGGCCTGAAATTTTATTTAACTAACTAACTAATCATGTTAGGGTTCTTCAGTTTTCTTTTGGTAAATCATTTAATCAATTATAACAGAAGATCATACTTGAACAATAATTAATAGTTAAAAGAACATTTAGTAAAGATTAAAAGATTATCATTTTTATCCTCTAATTTGCTGTTTTGTATGTATATATGTTGGGAATGAAAATAAAGTTCTTTCTACACAAAAAAATACATAAAGATTAAAAAATATTTTGTTGTCATCCGTGGGTAGCAGTTACTCACAGAACAAAAAATGTTAAAAAAGTGTCTATCAATTGTCATAATGATATAACTTGAAGAGGCGTTGCTTTCAAATACAAGTTTGCCTTTAATGCCAGTGTATAGTATTAAAACAACTGTTATGATAACTTTAGATTATTTAAATTATTTTCTGAAGATACTTTTCAATAAGGAAACTAAAGAACGTTTTTCAATATTTTCTTGAATAACTTATCTTGTTTTCCTTATCAAGTCCACGCCGATGACAGTGGATTTCGCATAATGCAACATTCCAAATGTTTTTAACATATTAAGTCTTTGCCTGATTACATCTTATCGTCCCGAATTAGAAAGAAGGAAAGTACAACAGAGGTCATGGACGTGATGTAGCGCGTTTCAGTTTGGCATGCTGGATGGAACTGCACATTTGTACTACGAGTTTTAAGGATACGGGCGAATTACATCACATTAGTAAAAATTGCTGCACAGTGGACGCCTGGATGGGGAAATAGAAAGAACGCATGAAGTGACGTCGGTGCATTTACTGTCATGATTTGAAAGGAAAAGAATAGGAAGAACCGTTTACGTAGCATTTTAACACGACAATGATGGCACATACTTTTAAGTATTACTATCAAAATATTAAATTTCACTCGCAATTAACTTAAAATAACTTTTTCTAAGAATAATATAGAAGACAAGGTTTGTTGGCGTATCCTTATGCGTCAATTGAGTGAACAAATAAAGATAATGGCGCTACTTTGAATCGTTAGTCATTCGTCATCCAGCTCTTTTGGAACCCGCTGCCGCTGTGAGCGATGCTCCGTATGAGCAACAACGCATGCAGAAAACAACCAAGAACCCCGAAAACAAAAGGTTTTAAGTGGAGGCGTAAAACTCTATCTAACTAAGACACGTGTACTTAAAGGGCCAAACCTCTCTGATTGACAGCTAATTCAAACAATGTAGGATACCAAAGCTTGTATTGCACAGCATTAACGGCACTGAGAGTGTTTTAATTATATGATTTGAATCTTTCTATACCCATCTTGAAGCAATAAACTTACATTTTATCTGGATGAGGATGAATGTTGTGAGAGCCTGGACGTTTGTAAGAAGATCAGAAGAACTGGTACTGTTTGGGGTGAGAGGACTGGGCTTTTAAGGTTTAATGGCGGTTGATCAGGCCCGTAGACGGACATGATATTGGAGATGAAAAAGTTCACACTGCAGGGGAATATTTTGCAAAGAGCATGTTAAAGCAAATGCGTGGTGCCAGTTTGCCCGTGGTCAATATTTGGGTCGGGGGGGGGGGTGGGGGAGCACAGGCTGTCAAATCTTGTGAAAAATTTAATGAAACTTTGAAAAAAAGAAAAATTTTGAAAAGCCGTCGGACGTTTGAAAATTGAATACAAAAATATCAATTCAACACCGTTACAATTATTATGATTCTTTACATAAACATTCCTTTCAAAGTTCGTTAAGCCTCGAATTCCCCACAGCCATGAACAACCATTGCACTCATTTACCTTCGACAGGTGAAATGACCATCACGTGATAACACGGCAAGCTGTGTGAAAGCAAGCTAGTGGCAGTCAGAATGCTGTGTGATTTATTAAAAAAAAAGGTCAGCTGAAGAGACAAGTTGCTTAAACCCGCGCGCATTGGCTATAAAAAATATCGAGTGGTTCCCTAGGAATCATTTAAAGGAGCGTTTATATCATGTTGCCTATATCACCTTAAAAATAATCAGTATGTTATGTAACATGGTGAGATTTTTCCCCACAAGTTTGCTCACCCCAAATTTATTTTTGCTTGTATCCCTAAAGCAATGCCACTCTTTCTTGGACCCTGCCCTCTGTATCCATACGTCAGCTTTGAGCCAAGTTTATCTACTAAGAGTTTTACTATTCTCCAGCTAAAAGTGAAAACTTAGTGAACTTAAAAAAGAGAAGCAAATTTATGCAGCGGGTTGTCTCAATGACATAAAACAAATTTGTTTGACTGTGTGTAATAACTCACTTTGACATTTGTTTCGACTGTGTGTAATAACTCACATTGATATTTGTTTCGGATTGTTTGCTTCAAAACCATTCCCAGGCTGACCTCTTGGTAAACAGGTCAAATGGACTTTTAACGACAAAGTCTTATCACCCAATGCATAATGCTTTGTGATTTAATCGTTTAATTAAACTGCTTAATTTATCAACTTCAGTAGCTGACACGGGTGAATGGGCTGTTCTTAGGCTTGCAATTGAAAAAAAGATATGCCGTCGTGTTTCGTAGTATCTGACCTCAAAAAGGAATTCGTTATTGCAGTCATGCAGCCACACAAAACGTTAGAACCGACACAGTTCTGGTTAACTAACCACAATGAACAGCTTCTCGGGGGTCTGTTTTAATATCATTGTTGGACCCATTCTTCTCTAAATTACAGCCAAAAGAATATATGAATTACCACCTTGGTTTAAGAAAAAATAAAACAATAAAGTGATAAAAATCACTGCTTTAATATTTTAGAGGGGTTGGCTTTGTCTGGTAATACTTGTCATGGTGTGAAGCTTTTCGAGACTAAGCTAATAAAAGATCTTTACAATTTCTTACCAGTTTTAACCTTACATGGAGATTTATTGTTGATACCTTGCGGTTCCATTTCAATCTGAAGAGCGCTTTAGAAAGAACAAGAAAACTTTACCTCTACTCATCGAATAAGGGTAGACTAAGTTTACGACTTGGATCGTAAGATTGGTATAAAGAACTATGGACCGTTTTCATCGATTACACTCACGTTGGCACGTTGTCGTTATTCTTATATCAACGCTTATGTCCATCGAAGGTTTTTCTGTAGTGATGGAACCTTCAGACAGTTTAAAAGAATATTCTGATTTTTTCTTCACGCGAACAATTGTGAGTTTACATTGTACTATTAATGGTGTCAGCATGGCCGATGCTACTGTTTCTTTATATATTGACGATTCACTCATTTTTGAAAACACGGCTCAAGTTAGAAATAATAGGGGAATTCTAGTCGTTAGCGACGCGGCCAGGAATGCTTATAGGCTGCAAATTAGCAATGCAACTTTACAACACAAGGGTGAATACACATGTAAAGTTCAGTCACAGATAGAGACTGCTCAAGATTCATTTTTCCTGAACATTGTCTCTGATTCACCCAAATGTATCACTAGATATGACGCATTGGAAGAAAATTGTCATCTCTCATGTTATTCGAGAATTTTGGCAGGAGACGAATTTTTCACATGGAAAGCATCGCAGGACGGAGTGACATTCCAGGCGTTTCATGTTTTCAGCTCCTTTTCTCATTTGGCGAATAAGGGCGTTAGTACCTTCAGTGGCAGATTCCAAGATATTTCCAAATTTTACGAATGTTCGGTTGAGAATTCAAACTCTCGTCAAGCGTTCCCTGAACGATCGTGTATTTTTAATATTTCAAAACCAGTTAGTTTAAGTTCTTTTGTCCCTACAACGATCGAAGCTCCCTATACCACTCACATTTTTTTTACTTTCCAAAATTATACGTCTCCTATTCCGTCAGTGACTAGTCAAAACACCTCTTCAGAAACTTTCAATGAAATGAATGAGGCAAACGTAGGTTGGATTTTGAAAGGATTATTAATCTTCATATCTACGCTAGCCTTGATCTCATTTATAACATTCTGTGTGTTGTATGCGAAGAAATCCTTTAAGAGTATTCCTAATGACGAGGTAGCAAGTATCAAGGAACAGGTTGTTCATCAGGCTGGTTACATGACTAGCACATCCTTTGTTCACGTGGGACGAGATGAAATCAAACAGCTTGCCAAGGTACCTAAGTCCACCATAAACGAGTCCAACAGCTATGCGCACTACATCATAGACACAGAAAAGGACACCACTTATGAAACAATAGAAAGTCGAGGAAAGGCATCAAATGGATCTGTAATGGTAGATGATGAATATGGGGAACCACGTGATTTCATCCACAGACCCTACGTATTTACCCGTCCATATACTGGCGGTGACTTTGATGGTTGTAACCCGTCAGGTATTATGACTGCTGCCGAAGCAGACAGTGTTAGACCACAAAAGGATCTAGATGGCCCCATCGGGTCAAATGGAATATCTTCCAATATGATCTATAACGAAGGTTATGCATCATACCACGACTCTCAAAGTTAGAAGTAAGATTATTAAGAATACCCTTCCGTAAGCTTTGTATGAAAGGAGTCTAATATTAAGACTATGCTTGAAATGTGATTTGCAGCATAATTGCCAGTATGCTAGCAAGGGGAAGTATATATTAAAAGGATAAGTAAGTGTTACTGTAGAAAGTCTGTAGTATTTGCCCTAGCCTCTCACGGGGTGAGGGAATTTATTATGCAGGGATTGTCGTTCAGAAGATACATTCACATTTAGAGGAAATAAAGTTAACGTTCAGAGCACGTTCTCGTTGAAGAGGTTATTATTATCAACTTTACTAAAACGTTAAAATGTTACACATACATGTCAGGTATATAACGCAAATATTTATGCTGCAACTGTTAATAATAAAACACTTAGTCGTTGAAAGTGTTATATAACCGGAGGCTTTGATTTCGAGG
Source organism: Holothuria scabra (assembly GCA_037179385.1). Taxonomy (NCBI): domain Eukaryota; kingdom Metazoa; phylum Echinodermata; class Holothuroidea; order Aspidochirotida; family Holothuriidae; genus Holothuria; species Holothuria scabra. The sequence goes on from CM074190.1 coordinate 48,068,021, forward strand.
TTGAATATAGCTTTAACCACAGTACTTTAAATATTCAAATCGGGAAATATATCGTCCAGTCCCCGATGAGCATCTTAAGTACGTTTTTCAAGTTCAAACCATTTTGGCATGCGTTCCAATAATTCTGATAATGTTATAATGTTATCATGTTCGATTTCTGTATGTAAACTGTGTTTGTTTCCATGGAAAAACGGTGTATCTTCTTAAATCTTGGATAAGTTCATTTAGTCACAGCTGGTTATTTAATTGTGATTGTTTTATGGGGGATTTCGCTTTTACAGCTTCCTTAGCGGTTAAGTGCTGTATTGAACAAGGTGAAGTAGGATTGAAATGTGAAGCCACCAGGTATCCATGGAGATTCTGTTTGATGGACCTTAGGTGCTCGGTGACTCGGTCCGCGGACCGAGTCACCGAACCGTTACGGCAGCTGTAATCTGCCGAGGCTCCGATCGTGACCGCCTAAGTGCTGACAACCTACTTATCATGAGGCTAGGTACTCTCGCTCCACACGGCCTTAACGTCAGAATTGACCTTTTCTAATATTCACCCTCTTTTGAGCCAGTTTTACACCTACCTGTTCGTGCTCGTGTTTAACTATGTACCCTTTTTTCCGGGCCTGGCTTTTGTTTACTTTTTTCTTCTTTTTTTTCGACTGTGTTCGATTTTTACGTGTACTTTTTTGTGTTTCATCCGTTGCACTCATGTTTTCTCACAATCACTTTCGTTCGATTCTATTTTTATACTGACCGGTTCAGATTTGATGTTTGTCGTGTCCAATTGTTACTGTTGGTTGTTCAGTTTGGTTTTTGCCACTTGATGAAGGATTTATACCCGAAACGTCGTGGAGTTTTCCGCTCACTTTTAAGCACTTTTTACACCCTCTTTTCGACCTATTATATATTGTTGTTAATGAATCGACAAGATTTAACAGCTTTGGACTCTTCAATACACAGCGTAAAGCACTTTAGGTGGTTAATAACATCGTCGGATGCACTCCGGGTACGCCTTTATAAATCACCTTAATACACCAATCAGATTGTAATTATCCCGTACAATTCACCCTTTTTCATTTTTTTAACCTGTAAGTATTAGACAAAATCAAATGAACAATTCACCCTTCTGCTGATCACTGGAGCATTTAAAGAAAACAGATACAATCTAGGACCATTGGTATTTGTATTTGAGCATGGGTGTAGTATAATGTCTACTTAACTGATGAAGCTAAACATTGAACATAGAATAACAATGTTTTTATCATCTTAGCATCATTTGCATATTTCGACGTGTGAACAAAGCATTGGCAACTTGTACTGGGGTTTCTACGTCAACAATAACTGTTGAATAGCTGTCGACACGAAGACCAAGTTACATCGTGAGCACGTTGAAAAGATAACAAAAATGCAAGACAATTGAATAAAGCGAAGAGTGCAGCATATTGAACAGATAATTTAAAACAGTTAGAGACAAAGGCACCAAGTTAATGGGCAGCGGTGCATTATGCAATTATACCCTGTAAACACCAATTAGTCAAACAGTGACCGAACTGGCTATTCACAGTTGAATTGGTTTTTTAACAAATGTTACGTGTCCTTGAATAAGTTTTGACTGATATTTTTGAGTTCACTACAAAATTAGTCAGATACACCACAAGTACGTCAAACATGATTGACTACCTTGGTTAGTCTATTCAGACACCACTTTAACTAATTTGTGTTTACAGTGTTTAGAGGCAGGTGAATCGCTACAATATTTAGTAGATAGGAGTATACAATAGCAGTCATTAAATAGTTGGTCATTTTTTTAAGCTTTCAATAGCGGCGTATTTTTCATGACAATGTACAGGTCAACGAAATAATATGCAGTTTGGTAACAGTTAGGCTATGCAGTTTACAAACTGTCATTTTAGTACTGTGCATTGGTATATTATCTTCTATAAAATTGCTACTATAACAAGATAGGTTACGGTATCTTCTCAATTACTAACGTATTAACGTAATTAAAGCAAATTTGATTCTTAACCTCTTTTTGGTGACTAATCTTGTAATTAACAATATAGTACTTTCTCTGCTGATAAACATCATGGATTGGTATTCAGGTTTGGACAATGATCTGGTAAAACTGTTCATTTCTCAAGAAGATATTTTGAATTCTACTCTTTTTTCTAGTATGTGTGAATATGTGTGAACTGGACGAAAAATAAATGCTTTGCCGGAAATTAGCACTTTCAGTTATTTTTTGATAATTCTACTGTGTTTCTGTAGCGGTTCGAATTTTTGCAAAAAAAACAAAAGGTAAATCGCTGTCATTTACGTTACTCCCAAATTCTTAAATGAAACACAGTCTGTTTTTGTTATAGTAAAACTAGTTATGTTACTTACTAAAAGTAAACAAATTGTAAAGAAACATAATTACGCGGCAGTTTAAGTATTTTCACTTCCAGTTTTCTATGTTTCTTGTTTGCAATTATTATTTGTTTCTAACTTGGATGTAACCAGCGGATCTACGATCATGGCCGTCGCCAGTCCTGCAGTGACCAAACACGTATTCATGGCCCATCGAAAACCGACAATGACTGCCGGATATTGCTGAATACGAGTTTAAAGCGGTAAGAGAAATATATTAGTTGCAAATTGTCAATTATTACTTTGTGAAATCATGACGCATATACGCCGCCGAAATTATTAGTTTGCAAACGGAGGGAGTCACAACTCGGTACAAGAAAGCGGGGGCTTCCACGGTGTGAGAATGCACAGGAAAATAGAACTTTGCTTTTATCGTTTATGGCAGATTCAATTATTGATAAATTGTATGATTAAAACAATCCCTTCGTTAAAGATCTGGTGTTGGACAAAATACGTCAGCATGTTTGAGAATAAGTACCGATGGTACAAGGCCATATCAAGGGTTCTCTTTCAAACCATGTACAAATTCCTATTTCCCTTAAATAGTAGTAGATTCAAATTATGGAGGTCTTTTTGTTTCTGTAAAATATGAGAAAGAAAACTCTTCCCCGGGCTCAACTGATTGATCTCTGGATTTCCTACCAGTAAAACTAACAAGAAGTATGCATTTGACATCTCCCCGAACACTATATATATTTTGTACATGAAAAGTGTAACAGCCACTGTAAGCCTATAGGAACGCATCGGTTTAAGATCACTAGTCTGACTTTGAGGTTAAGGCGATTGTTAGAAGCTACAACAAAGTTTGTGATATTAACAAACGTGGAGCAATAATGGGCAATTTCGTAAGTTTCCTAAAAGAAAAAATATCGACGTCCGGGTACAGCAGGTCTACTGATGTCGTTGTAAAGGTGAAAACAGGAGACAAAAAAGGTGAGGGGACGGACGTTAAGGTCAAAATCAACCTGATCAATGAACATGGGGTCATTTCTGACAACCACGAACTTAACGTATTTTGGAAAGATGACTTTGAATCAGGTTCACTCGAAGATTTTGAAATTAAGAATCTGTCTGATATCGGACACGTAACTGCAATAGAATTATGGAGGGATACAGCTGGAATAATGGATGATTGGTATGTTGAATGGGTCACTGTTGAAAACATCAAAACCAGCGATCATTCGGTTTTCCCCATTCATCGCTGGATCCGTCCTAATAAGAAATTACGGATACATGAGTTTGACGCATTTCTACCACAACATGACGCAAACTACGAACAGCGAAAGGCAGAGCTGAAAGTGAAGAAGGCGATGTATCAGAGAGAAATTAAAACTGATGGTTGGCTTCCTCAAATAAAGAGTTTACCAACAGAGCAATCATTCTCAAACGACTCTGCATGGGATCTCATAAGTCTTAAAGCTAGGTTGATTGTTCAAATGAAGTTTAAATATGCTATTACTGGAAAGTGGTCAGGTACCGACGATGTCCTGTCTATCTACAGTAACACACTTTGGAAACCGTACGGATACGAGGGTTGGAAATCTGATGAGTCCTTTGGACAGCAGAGACTGAACCACTCCAATCCGACTCAAATTCGTCGATGTCACAAGATTCCAAAGCACTTTGCTGTGACCGATGTCATGTTGAAGCCATTTCTTGAAGGTTTAAGTATTCAAGAGGCATTAGACGCCAAGAAATTATACTTTATCGACTACAAGATATTAGAAAATTTGCCTTGTCCAGATAACAGGGTTGTTCCTGCCCCAATAGCTTTATTTTTTGTCAATGGTGAAGGGAAGTTGATGCCTGTAGCCATCCAACTGTTCCAAAAACCAGCTGATGACAACCCAATATTCCTCCCGTCTGACGACAATAACGTTTGGCTATTGGCAAAAATGTGGTTTAACAATGCTGATGCAACATACCAGCAGTGTTGTACCCATCTTGCCTTCACCAACCTGATCATGGAGTCTATCGCTGTGGCAACACATCGATCTCTCTCGCCGTCTCACCCTATGTTTAGGCTTCTAGCACCACATTTCCTGTACTTGTTTGCAGTCAACACTCGTGGATTAGCTCTACTTACATCACCGGGAGGATGGGTCGATAAATGTTTCTCTGTAGGTTGTTTGGGAATGTTTAAACTTTGGACACGAGCGCTGAAAACTTGGAGATTGGATATCCAGGGTACATTGCCGAAAGATCTCAAAGAGCGAGGTGTTGACGACGCGGAGGCTCTTCCAAATTATTATTACCGCGACGATTCCATGCTCTTGTACAACGCAATAAAAAGTTACGTTACTGCTGTTGTTACGAATTTCTATGACTCTCCCCAAACGATGAAGGCTGACACGGAAGTACAAGACTGGGCACGTATCTTAGCAACACACCAATATAAAGGGGGCACTGGTATACCCGGTGTTCCTGGGGGAGGCACTTTAGAGAAGGTTGAAGATTTAGTTGACTTAATAACAGCTATAATCTTCATGGGCAGCGTTGCTCATTCGGCTTGTAAATTTTCGCAGTACGACAATTATGGTTTCCCACCAAACTACCCGACATTTTTAAGAGGGAAGCCCATCTCGGACAAAAAGCCGCGTTCGATGGACGATATCAATAACACACTCATTACGAAGGAAATGACGTTGGATATTTTACTTATCACCCGCCTTCTCAACATGCGGGGTAAAAATTCTCTCGGTGACTTTGAAGTCCAATACCTGTTTGATCCGGCAAGTACAGAAGCGGCCGAAAATTTTCGAAAGGAACTAACTGAGATTGGCCATATTATCGACAAACGAAATAAGGAAAGGTCGGTGCCATACAAGTACCTTCATCCTGACAATGTTCCAAACTTTATAAGAATGTAGAGTATCGAATGGCTATTAGCGGTTTTGTAAAATCCGTACGATTGAGTGACTGTAGCTTAATTGTTCTTGTCTTCTGTTAGATCTTAAACAGTTCTTGACATGATTTCAGCATTTGCCATAACATTGCTAGTCGTCAAGGGGAAAATATGCTGCTATTTTCAGTGAGTTTGCAGTTACTTTTTAGGGTGCAGTAGAACTTCAGTTACTTTATACAGCCCTAGTATATGTTCCTTTCTTTTAAGAAACAAAACGAAACTTTTTCAAAGCTCTTATGAAAACGTAAATTAGTCTTTCACTAGCTGCTGAAGGGTATGGTCGTAATTTGTTTTGAAGAAATTAGAGTAAGAGAGGAATTTGATCACTAAGCAGTGTATTTACACGGGATTTGAGTCTGGGAAAGTAAAAAGGAATCGTTTTATCAAATGATCATTTGCACACCGGGGAGGCCAAGTGAAACAAACTTTAAAGACAAACTAAAAGGAAATGAGAAGCAAAATATCTACCCAAGAGAGGGATTTAAAAACACTCAATATAGACATTTTTTGATAAAATCAGATTGGACCAGATGCTTTAACACCATCCGTAATAGCTCCATGGTTTTACCACTGCGATCGTTTTCAAACCAGCACTTCAACAGGAACGAGGCAAATACTTACCAGACCGTTTCATTGAAAATAGGAAAATTTGAAATAATCCTCGCTGGTTTAGGTTTTCATCTGTACGCGAATATTTTACTAGCAGATAACTAGCTTCCTATCACATAACATTCTAGAGTGTTACAAGTGATAAGAAGCTTTAATTTCATGTTAATTTATTTTGTTGAGGCTTTGTGAAGGATTGCATACACAAATACTGAGTAGTGCGATTAATAAATTGTACGATATCTGTTAAAGACTCTTTTCCAAACGCATATTTTTTTAAAGGTTTTGAGGCACCATTTTACTCTGTGGACACAAAACAAATTTATGACAATATTATGATTTCATCATGATTGTTTGGAAAAGTTTTTGTAGTGCACAAACGCACGCTTAAAAGTTTTCAGTGTCGGAAGGGAAGAGTTTAGAATTGAATAATGTTGTTCTAGACCAAAAAGTTTTTATGCGTAGAGTGGAAGGAAATATCTGCATAAAACATGTATTAAAAATATAACATCCAAAATGAGTATTTACACACCGTATTGTATGGCTCATTAAACCGACCCTTGGGACTGCATAGGCTGTAATAGTAGATGTAAACACTATATAAAGGTGCTTGCCAAAGTTCTATTAATCTTTGTGAAAATAACTTGAAACCTTTTATAGTTTACTGTCGTCGCTGTGCGGGATGTATAAATTTATCTTTTTAGGGATAAATACCTTTTTTATTCTTGTATGGTATCGTTATTTTCTATCATCATGAAGACGCTGTTGGGTTCGTTTTTAATAATCTATTTATTCGACTTGAACTCAGTTTCGTTGCTTGGACGTTTGAGTTGTATTGTAGCAGTGTTTCTAATATGTTATCAGTGGGCCAATAGTTTTTATTAAATTTAGAATTGGTCTCCAACAATTGTCTGGTCATACGAAATTTGCCTCCAGCATTTTAGCATTTTTCATACTGCATGCACAATTTGAAAGTATATAATGAAAGGTTGGTTTTAACCACTGACTGTTGGCGGACGGGTAAACATTCGACTTCAAATAGCCTATTCTCTCAAATTAATTGAAGTTTGTTTAAAACTTTTTTATTTCATTTATGTGCCTGCATGCATTTTGAACTTGGCATTTGTGTAATTTCGTGTTATTGAACCTTCAAAATTGATCGTCAAGACGTAGAAACAGTTTCAGTCTGTGCTTTCCTTTTCTTTTATGTAGAAAAACTTCCCTTAAATTGACCAATGATTTGGACAACTTTCATGCCCCGAATCAAACTCGTAAAGAAGTTGGACGGAACGGTAGCTGAATCCAGTAGAGTAGTCACGAGGGGAGGGGGGGTCTAAGGTGGGCGTAGGCGCCCCAGATTTTCTCCAGGCCCCCAGATTTTTTTTGCCTCCTGATAAAGTAATTGAGAAAAAATAAAAATAACACTTTGAAGTATTTCCTTCAAAAACAGTAAATAAAATGTGTAACAATTAAGAAAACATGCATGAATGTGTGTAAAAAAATTTTGTGTGCACATATGAAATCAAGTAATAACTTTAAAATGATTAATTTCACTAAATTAGATACCTTCTATAATCCGCACTGTCGTTTATTGCATTACACTTCCTAGATGAAACGAACGTGTGTATTAAGTACACGTTGTGTAAATTTTTTACACAACCATGTGTACTTTCTACACATTTGTTGATTGGTGGACTAGTCACACAATGTTGTGTAAATTCTACAAAACATTTTTTAGAGTGTAATCAGTTTAAAGTTTTGCCAAACATAGCACCATTTTGCATGTAGTAAATCTAACGTAAAGACATTTTCTCAGAGGGGGACACAACTAACTTTGGTTTCTCTATTGAAGCTGAAATCTATTCAAATATTGCCGCATTTGCGATCTACGTTCTCCTGAAGTTTCCCAAGAGAAAGGGAAATGCAGTGTCCCATTAGTCTCATCCCCCAGGCCATGGCAAAGATCATAAATCCAAGATTTTGTGTCCCCAAATAGTGTATATTTTATCATTTTTCATAGATTGATTTTTTATTTTTATTCACACTATTTGAGAAGTGGCAGACATGAGATTCATATTTCAAGGCTAGGCCCACATACAGCCTAGAACACCTAGGAAGTGCCATTTCCAGCAATCTGGAGGGTTTGTAAAATCCAAAATTTTCTTGTACGCTCGCGTCAACTGATGGTGGCGCTCCGCTTAGATAGTCTTGCCGCGCCTGACCCTCGGAGGTACCATCCCCCCGCCCACTTGTTACACAGGCCCCCAAAAATCCCATCCTGGCTACGTCACTGGCTGAATCTGACAGATAACTTGTCAAATTTGACGAAATAATAATTAAATTCGACCATAGAATTTATTACAGTTGAACCAATTTGGGTTCAACGCATAGTTGGCCCAATCTTTGGTTACTGTGACCTAAGTGTATTTTGAGTGATCTCGCTGCTGGTAGTCATTCCACACTTACTGACACATATTACCCTCCGAGTCCATTCCAAAATCTAAGGAGGAAATGGCGCAACTAATGCCTTCCGATTTGGATTGCCTTCCCTTCATGCACTTCTGTGTCAAGCCAGCGCGTCTCTGACAGCTGTCAGTGGGCCATGAGGCCACAAGCGGACCGCCAAATTTTGCTAACGAGGATTGTTCTTCTCAAAGGATTACGTCATTATGGCGTCAATGCAAGAGGTCTTTAGACTATTTCGAAGTTTATCTCTGCTTTCGTGACCTTTCTGTTCTGGTCCACTACGGTGACAAAACATCTGAGCACTGCGCCAACTGGCTAATATTATTTAACATGTGTTACACCCCGCCATCAGCTGTAAGCATACGTTAAAGTGTAACCCTTTGACCTATATATTACGCAATGATGCTCCGAGAAGAAACTAAATCGTACTGGTCTATTTATTGTTTTATTTTCAAAGTGAGTGTTAAGCAGTTTTATTATATTATCTATGGTTCATTGAGGTTTTAAAAAATAAAAGTTTGGAGTAACGGTAATGTGGTTTGGTGGGATTTTGCTTTGCCAAAAACTGGATTATACCAAATCTATTGATCTGTTCAAAATTAAAAGTGAGTAACTTGGATAAAAATTTGAACACGTCGGGTCAAGACCTCTTGTTTTTTTTTTTTTTTTTTTGCAAAATTTATAGACTCCCCAATAGAGTAATCAAATTTCTTTAACAATATTTTTCTTGTTGAAAGGGCCTTTTTTGTTAGAATTTTATATCTGGTAAATCTTATACAAATTTTCAGCATGAGAATAATTTGGAATGAAAGAAGCCTACACTCAAGCAAAGGGAAAAAAGTTAACAACATAGTAGAAAATACTGTTCACGCTAATACCCCATAGCCTGCCAATGGATAATTGATCACCTTTTGCCTTGTGTATGGCCATGCTTGAGTGCAGCATCGGGTTACTTTCGTTCTGTACATGTGATTGGTCATGGTTTCCTTGCTGCTAGTATATTGTGATAATCCAAACTGCATCGTAACTACACTTTTAAGGATGTTTTCTTATTGACTGCACCATTTACATCCAAATATTTGCAACTTCAAGTTTATTACTATGCGCAAAAAGTTAAATTTAAAAGAGTACCGCGACGGCCCCTAAGGTCATTTCACCGAAACTAAATGTAGTGAACTTACCAAATAAACATCTGTTTCCTTGTAGAGCTGCCTCGATTTGTTACATTTCATAAAATTATAAAATTGCAACAATATTCAGTGCGGCCACTTTCTTGTAGGCAGTGTTTCAGTTCAACTCCACAGGTGTTTAAAATGAGAAACAACCTACCATCTCGACTTCCAAAGTTGATTCCGCAGTTTCGAGACCGAGCCTGCCGAGACTCGAGGCCAGTCTGCAACTTACAGAATTGTATATCCTGCATGCACATTACGGGAAGGACTAAACGTTCAAGTTTCCCCACGGACATATGGAGGACTTTGCAATCGGAGCCGAGGGGTATGAAACCTTTCACATCAGGCTTTCTTAAATAACCACACTCTCGAAACGTGTTTAACAAGTGAGTACTAAGTGCTACTTAAACACTTAAACGTGTTTAAAAGTGAATTTTCGAGGAAAAATACACACTTGTTTAGTGCTTCAATGAGTTTAAATAATGGGATAGAGAGAGCGTTACGAAAGATGTTTAATTCCTAAACATTTTTAGAGCGCATTTAATCGGACGGAGCCTAGTACCTTAGCTGGTTGTTTCATGCAGAAATCCTTTTTATGCAGAATTACTTTTTTATTTAAAATGCAACCGTCTACGACAACGCTGTTTTCCTCAGATGACTATCATTGCTTCTAGCACATGTGCAAAAAGGCGCTCAAATCGAATTTGCCTACTCTAGAAGTTTTTTAAACTGGTCCTTCAAGCACTATGCAATATGATCCAGGTTTAAAGTCTGCGGTGTGACTCGGTCAGAAGTCGAACCGCAGACTTTCAAGTATGGTGATCAAAACATTTGGCCTTGTAGTCATTGGTTGTAATGAAAAGGGGCATAAAGGGAGATTTATTAACTTAATAAGGTAAAAACGCGCTGAACCAAAAGTTGATGAATCCCACTTTCCTCACAGCTCTAAGTATCGTCAGACACCGGTTGGTGTAATTATTCTTCTACTTGTAGCTTTATCACCTGTACCAGACAAGGAATGCACTCTCCCTGATTTTCCTGAAATGCGTTTGTTAGATGAGGTTTGTAGAGCTCAGTTTCTAACCAAATAGCTTATGTTGGGCCCACCCCGGCCCTTTTTTCAGTTGTGGCTCACATGTCCGATGTCTTTTCCGATTTCACTGAACGTTGTATTTGATCATTCGTTTGGGTACATAAAATATGAAGCCGAAATCAGTATTCCCGCGCAGGGGTCTGAGGTAGGATTATTTTACCTTTTATTTCACACAGGTCTCAAGTTGCTTGTTTTGCGTCTTTCATTTTGAATATTCTGTTAGCTTCTTAAACTTAGCATAGGATGATTAAGATCAAAACAGTTATAAAGTCGCTATCATACACTCTTAAAACGTTAAAAACGGTAAAATATCCGTTGGTTAAAGAAGAAGTTTATGAAATGTGTTGGTAAAATTTTGCCCAACTTTGGGGCTAATTGGTGCACTTTTTAAACGCTGCGCAAAGTTTTTGTTGAGTAAAAGTAACTGCCTAAGTGTTGGTCAATCTTTGCTCATATAATGCTTAAACTTTCCCTTCCATGCACGCGTATACTGTAATACCCAACTTACTGGTCAAAATGGCGATAAGATTTTATTCTACAGTTGAGAATATTTTCCCTTTACCCACTTTTTGGGTAATTTTTTTGCCAATTTGTTGGGTATATTGTTGGTTGCAGTGTTTTCACCAAACAACAATACACTTGACCCGATTTGTTTCACAGTTCTTCCCATAATTAGACATGGTACCATAATCTGAAAATTCTCTTTGGAATCTTTTATATTGGCCAAACAGCTAAACTCGTACATTATTTTAGACCATGAAATCGATCTCTATTTCCATAAAATTCTTTAAATAGTACTACGAACTAGAACACATTTGTATGAGATTCCATTATTCGTATTTGGCGCAAAACTGCTATCCAATGAGAGGTCAGGATCTGGGATCTTCTTTTTCACGTCCGAATGAGCATTTATATATTATTATTTGAAACATTTCGGCATAACAAGAAACCTGTCTCATAACCATGATAACAGCGTATCAGAGCTACGGACCAGCTAATTCTCATGCTGCCCTTATGTTCATATTTATGCACTGATGAAACTACAAGACTTCATTACATCATTTACACACATCATTTTACAGTGCCTTTTAAAAATACAGTGCCTTTTAAAAATGATAGTTTTGGACGTACTTATACGGAACTCAGTGACAAACCAAATAGGTTATTAAGCCAGGGTTTTTTTAACTGGACCGGTGGGTTGCCATAACCAGGGAGCTGCGGTGGCAGCTCCCTGCCATAACCTACAACCTAACATGTAAAGAAAGCAACAACGTTTAAGGAAAAGATGATTAACATATAACCGACATTTGGTTAATGCATTTGCCCAACAGATTAATAAAAGAAGTGCCCAACAAGTGGGTATGTTTCAAAATGCTAATTTACCAAACAGTTGGGTAATCTCCTGCCCAACAGTTGGGTTCAAACTTTACCAAATTTGGTTGGTTAAAGTTTTGCCCAACTGTTTAGGTTGTTGAATAGATGCCCAGTGTTGGTCAAAAAGTTGGGCAAAATTTGCCCACTTTTTTAAGAGTGTACTTTAACGATTTTGGATCGGATTCGAATCCGTTTTTTGTAAATTGCTATTAAAATCTCCTCCAATAAAGGAGGAAAAATTTGTCAAACTGTCTGCCTGTGAAAATACATGATTTCTTTCATGATTTGTTTCACTGGACTACAAAAATAAAATTCCACTTATTATGTTTTGACGTCTAATCGACAGACAGCTCTTAACGGATTACACGTACCCAATAATTTTACTTGTCAATGTGACGTAACGACAAAATTCTGTGAAAATTTCATTTTCAAAGATTTCTGATGCATATATTTACTGTGGTTGACAATGTTTGGCTCTTTCCGAAATGGAGAAGGTTTTAATAAACATGACGTTACTTCCTGAGACAGCAACGAAGTCACCCCAGTATATCAAGGACGGTGTGGGGTCTAACTGATATGTGAGTTTGTTACATGATCTGTGCCCTAACACGAGTGTACTTTCATTTTGTTCGCACAACGTGAAAAGAAATTAACACATGTTTGAATGGCCTGTTAGCTAACCCCAAATGTTATGAAACTTTTTGTGTATTTTAATATATCTGTTACTGTCAATGGATTAATCAAATGTGACTATATCATGAGTGCGTTTGGTGAGCTTCGTTACCTTTCTGAAACGATAAGAGATAATCAGGCCGATGTAATAAAGAGTAAGAAGGAACTCACAAAAATCGGATCGGAGACCAATCATGGTTGCATTGTGACAGTGACGTAATGTCGGAGTTTGTTGCAGTGTGACAGTGACTTAAGGGGATGTTTCAGCAAAAAATTAATTTCCGTTTGCAAAAATGGAACCAATATCTAATCATGTTGGTGAAACTTCCTCTCAAGTCAGACATGTATTTTTCAAGATATCAGTAATGGAAATCACTAGAATTATGTTCCAGCGTGAGCTTAGTTGAGGACAGCAGTGGTCGTATCACTTTCTCAAATTGTTCTCATGCCAGTTATGCAAAATCAATCTGATAATATGGTTTTGTTGTGGAGACAATTGGTTGTAAAGCTTTAAGAAAAGCTAAAAAACTGCACATTTATGACATGATATGTTGCCATATGTGCTTTCATCAACTTGTTCATGACAACTAAACCTGTCCATATTTTTAGAACCACACATCAAGATTTCAGTGCAAATTTCACCCAATGTTTAGAATAATTGCCCTGAACTCTAACATACAAAAATTTATGTGACCTTAATCTCTGATTCTTCTTTTATTTGTTACATGGAAACCGGATTTCCATAAAATGATTGCTAAATGTGTCATTTCGTTTAAAGGAAAACCTTGTATCATAACACAGCTATTCCCCGCAATCCTATTGAAGTCCTAAAAATAAAGTAGCAGTAAAGGGCCAATCTCCTAATTTGGTGAAACTCTGAAGGCCACCAGTGGCGCAAGATTGAGATTTTTCTCATCTTGACACGCCCCATGAGCAACACATTAAAAAACGTCCGTTTCAAATTGGACAAGAAAATGATGAAATGGGCACTGAATCTAAAGAGATTCTAATATTTGACTAGATTTGGTTCAAACTGAACCAAATCTAGTCACACATCTGATTCCTTTCCGGTGCTAAATCCATTCCGGCTCAACTTGAGCCAGAAGTTTTCAGAGTGAATGCAGCACGAGCAGAGAAAGCAAGATGGCCATACACAACTGGAAAAAAACAAAGAACGTTGCTAGTCGAGGTAGTACTTCCATGTTTAGATGACGAGAAACAGAGCCCCGACAATGGGAGCACTACCTACAACCGCCGCCAAAATAAATGAAACAAAATCCTTCCGTGGCAGATGTTTCATTGCCTTTTATCCATCTCAGAGGGTAGCCGCTCTTCCCCTTTCCCCCACTTCAATGTTCGATGGGAAAAACTGACCAATCCTGAGTAAAAAAAACATTGAAACAGGGGAAAGGGGTTTGTTTCATTAACTTTTGGCGGCGATTGTAGGTAGTATTTCCATGCCTCAACTGACCAAACTATTGCCCGTGCATTTCAAACAATGACGCATGTGTGCACTTTGCTTATCTCTATATCAGGCTGTACGGCATATTCCTTGTTCAGTCATATCCCTAACGCCTTTCAAAGTGAATATCGAACAAATTCTTTTTGATTTTCATAGAAATATGTGGCCTCGAGACTGGTCCAATGTTAGCGAATATTCACAGGAAAACAACATCTCTTTCCGTTGAAATCATGCAGTAGCCAATGCCAACCGCAGAGTTGGTATGTCATTGTAATACCCACGCCCTTATATACCCATTGCACAGGGCGGTTACGCTACACAGAAAAGATTGAACATTTCACGTTGCAGTCTTGATTTCCACTTTAAGACCACAGGAGTTCAAAATCTCCCTCGTAACAATGACATGATTCATAAGAGAGTGCATGAATAAGTCATATTATGGTAATGAAGTTCGCATCTAAAGTTGGATGCAGTCCTGTTTGCCTCGGAGGAAGGTAGTTACGGAAGCTGTGGAGCTGAGAAAAAGTCCGCTCTGTGGGGTAACTTTGAAGCTTTGAGCCTGAGCACTGGTATTGTGTAACGGCGGGAATTTTTGAAAAAAAAAAAAAAAAAAAACACAAGAATTTCGACTGAAGGTTATGAGAACCTCTTTTCTCAATGAATGGTATGATCATTCTCAATGAATGGTATGATCATTCATAATGCAGCTTCCGGTAAAGCTCTATTATACAGTGATCTTAAAGAGCGAGAGCAGTTACCCCGACTTATTTTGAACCCCGACTTATTTCCCTTCAAAGTATCTAAGTTGTTTTTAATATTTAGGAGTTGAATATTGCACATTCATTGTAAACCAAGCAGTTCCTCCTAGCAAAAGTCACATTTGAGAAAAAATAATTTCACATGACTCAAAGGAGTCAATAATGAAACAGGACAGTTTACTACAATAATCCAATTTGAAGTGACTACATTCCCTTTTTAAGATTCCCCCATAACACGATCTTCACTTGGGCCTTTCCCTAACTAAAGGCCCCTTTGGTCCGTCACATGATCAGGCATCACGTAAACTAATCGAGCAAAGGGATGGGGAGTCTCTCACTAAAGAATAAAAAAAATATTGGTCCAATAAATGACTGGAAAATCTCTAAATTTAATACTCTTTAATCTGAGGGAATTTTGAATCAAAGTTCTGTGTAAAAGGCCAATCATTTCGATCTTTTCCCTCATAGATCCCTCCCCGAGGTTTGTAAAAATGTCTGCGATACCTCCATCCATTGCAGACTCTGGCTAAGCAAATGATTTTCAACACCCAGTTTGCTTTTAGTAAACGTACGTAACTTGTCAATATGTGTCCCACATTCTACAAGGGAAATAAACCACGGCATGATTAGGACAGGATAAATTGTAGCTAGACACAAGAGTGTACATCGAATTGAGGCGTAAACCATCAGTTGTCGCTTAAATATTTACTGGTATCGTGACAATTGGACTAGGGCAAGCAGCAACTAGAACAGCCTTTACTTTGGGCCTGCTTCATATCAAGATTTAAAATGACCGTAAACTTAGCCTCACCCAATTCCCCAATTGCCTAAGGAAGACGTTTTTGCACAGATAATGTCTAACTCTACCCATATATTAAAAAAAGGGATCATGTTTTTCCCTTTCCAAACGAATTCCTTCAAAGTTTTTCATTTTCGATACAAACCCATTCCAAAAGTCAAAGTAATGACAGGGAGAGGATCTTACATGCAGCTTTTTTTTTTGTTTTTGTTGTTGTCACGTTCCAAAAAGCTTAATACAGTACACCGTGAATCGGCGAACCAATCAAACAATGAACTGGGCTGGTCAAGGCAGCAAAACTAGCGTTACATGGAAACGATTGAGATTTGTAATATAATAACATTTCATTAGGTTGAATGCCTTGATACCAAAGAGAACTAGGCCCTCAGTTATTTTGTTTATACTGCAATAACTTTTCGGTGGAGAGGAAATATTATTTTTGGCAATAATGCCTCTGGTATAGAAATGCAATTGTAACTGTAATTGTAAAAGTCTCTACATATTTAGAAGACAAATACATTTAATATACTATCCAGTTTCATAAATGGCTTTTAGGAATCATCGTGGACAATATTTTTCCTCGTCAAATGAGAACTTTTTTAGAAGTAACTGCTAATAAATTTCAAAGTCCTAAAACGTCATGAAATGAGACACTTGGAATAGGAAAAAGGAGATGTAAATTGCGAGGTGATGTTCAAAAAATTTGGCAGCAAATGATTTTGACCGTGATATTTTTAAGTCATGGGCTTCCACAGTGGCGTTGCACTAGGTTATGACTGAAAGAGTCCAAGGCAGGAGCTAGCTAGATTGTATTTCTGGAAGGTTTTGGCGAGATTGCGAAATAGCGCCGAATGCGTCGTTAAAACGCGCTCCAGCATAGAGAATAGCCAGACTAGAGGTCAATCATGCGTGAAGGTTATGCAAAATTTGTAATGAATAATATTTTACACTTAGCCTTAAATGGAATAAGTGTGGGCATGCATTCAGCACTCAATTGGCATTTTCCAGAAACATTTTGACACCGATTGGGTTATACTGTGCGATTATGAAAGAAGAATTTAACCGATTGTTGGTAAAGCTCTAAAGTTTTTAGAATGTGATATCTACCTTTGTAGCAGCATAAATAAAGAAAAGTTGAAGAATGAATCCTTCATGAGCACGGCAATATAGCCTTTTAAAGAAGATCTGTAATTGCTACCGCAGTCTTTAGGGAAAAACTGCGTTTGCCAATTATAGTACCCGACCTTTGGTTCATTACTCCTATCAGCTGCTTCGATGAGCAGCAGTTTTGATTATCGTTCTGGTAAAATAGAAGTCCAGCAACTCTGGAGTTCAACAGCGACGGACAGTCCCTTCTCAGATGCACGCCATTCCCCCTTCCAGTGGCGTAGCTACTGGGGGAAGAGGCAGGGGGGCAAGTTGCCCCCCTGGAAAATAATTTGGGGAAATTTGATGAATTTTCTTACTCTAACAAAAATTTCTCAAAATATTTGTAAGAAAAAAATTCTGAGACATTTCTCTAAAATTATTCATATTTTCATGCAACAAATTAACCCAGATTTGAGATTTCGTCATTGTCCCATGAACCGAACCTACTCGCGTTTCACAGAAATGTCCTCGCCGCGTAGCAGATGTTCTCCTGTATACGCGCGGTTTTTATGATCAGTGCATTTCAGTGCACATGAAGCTGTTATTCAGGAATTTAACAACAGCTGATGTAGTACAAATAACACTGAAAGGCTGTAAACCCGCACTTATCCCCTTGCACACAGTCTCTGCGTGGTACACTTTGGGAATTCAGTAAAAGGATGTGAAAACTGACAAGTCACTAACGTAGACCCCGAGTCTATTATATTGTCCCGCAAGCTACCAGTAGCTATACCGATTTAACTGTGTGTACATAACGATGGATGGGGCTGAAACAATCCATGGCCAACGATTAACTTAAAGTTAGTGTAGAAATTAGAATGAACGGGATCCATTGGCATACTTATATTTTGTTACTTAGCCTAATCCTTGGAGGCTTACAGGCTAGTTCGGGAAAAAAGCTTTCAGCTCACTTGGGGTGTAACAATAAACGGGTCCATGAGTACCTTGTAGCCTTCTTCACTTAACAGACTGCTGTTCTAACAGGATATCCTGTGTGATCGAGCCACTGTTAGGCTTCCTTTTAGTGGCGTACGAAGGGTAGGGGGACCATTGGGCCATGCCCCCTCACAGATGCCATTTTTTCTTTGTTCTTAAAAATAAGTAGTTATATATAACACAGATTTTACTTCAAAAGATAGCATGTGTGGTACCAGGTTGAATATAAGGACACCTAATTTTTCAAAAATTTTCAAAGGAGAAGGATTGTCTCGGCAAGTACGTCCCTTAGTGATGCCAATATTTCAATTCCTACAAACAGGCAAATTCAGTCAAGTTCCAATTTTTACTTTAAATGATAGACTCTGTTTCCCACTGGTGGCATCGATAAAAATAAAGATTACATGTTTCGATTCTCTTTACAAGCATGAATACGCTATTTTTGACCATCTGAGGGGTCTGATTTTTCGAAATTTTCTCTACGCTCCGCGCCAACCAGTGGTGGTTCTCCGCTTCGATAATCTTTATGACAAAATAACTTTTTGTGGCCAAGAAATACCACAAATCCTGCACCGATCAATGCTCTTTTATTTTGACGCCTAAAAGTGTGCAAATTTAATAACAAGTTTTACTTCGTAAGGCAGCATAAATAGCATGAGAGTAATGTAAAGACACAAAAGTTTCAGTTTTATCCTCATGAACCACCACGATTCAACTTTTTACACTGTTCCTGTCAAAGTCGAAAATATTTCACCATTTTGCATCTAGGCTCCTTGAAAAGTCAAAAAATTTCTGGACACCCCTCCTCTTAGACCATACTGCATGCCCCCCCCCCCTTCAGAGAAATCCTGGGTACGTCACTGCGTTAGTACATACAAATAAACAAGTATTGTTGACCAAAATAATATACTAAGAGGTGTTATCTTCAATTGCTCTATGTTATAATTTAAGATTAAAAATGCAGGTAATACAGGAATACAGGGACCGCGGAGACGGGGGGGGGGGGGCTAGGGGGGCTTTAGCCCCCGCGCTTACATAATGACATTGTAATGTTGTTATACTTGTAAATTTGCATTTTGTATATGAAATGCATATACATTGACCGGGAAAAATTTTGGGGAAATTTCATACCTTTACCCCCCTGGAAAAAATCCTAGCTACGCCATTCCCCCTTCCTAATTTTCATTTTCCTTCTCCTTCTCTACATTCTCTATTTTTTTCTCTTATTGATAACAACATCTCCTTCTTCTCCTCAATTTTCTCATTCGTCTTGTATACAAACCTGTAAGAAGACATTTACTCTTCTTCTTTTAAGCATTTTTGCAAAATAACAACGCAAAGGTTACTGATGTTCCACTAACATTAATAAAAACTTCTGGCTGAGGTTTAGAAAGAGGTTGAGCTAAGTGAACTGTACCCCCTGGTCCTAACCAACCACAACTAGTGTGCTTAACTACATTTAAAGTCTCTAGTATGATGGCACAGATATGGCCTTGTCACATGACATTGTGAGGCACAGGTTGATCATTTGCCATTTATGTAACATATTTGTCTCATTATTTGCCCCTAGAATTTTATACTTGACATACACACAATTATGTAATGCGAAGTAACAGCTGCCATGTTATGTTATAGCATGAAGCAAATCCCATTTCTGCTCGAGATATTGTTCGGGTATTACATTGCAAGAATGCCCCGTGTACAGGTGTATGTGTGTTGAGTAATGGAATGAAGAGCTTTACGTCATTTGAATTCAGAACCAAAGTTACCATCTTATCATAACACTTTTGTGGAATAATTATCACATACCCGTGATTTAGTAATGTAATGCAAGCCAATATGAGTGACAAGATGTGACATGTGACTGAAGCGTTAAAAATACACTATCGAAATGTTTGTCATATTCCATACCAGTAAAACGGTAACTTTCGTAACGCTTGGCTGTAGATGAAGGACTGTTATATGAATAGTTGTAACACAACCACTCTTAGCCCATAAGACAAAATGGCGACATGCAGTGGATGGTACAGGCATAACCACTAACCCATCACTGGTTGTTCAACTCCATTTCAAGACGAAAAATTGCAAGTCTCCACTGGGTTTAGATTTACATTTAAATGAGGTTTCACAGATAAATTTCTAATCAATTGGTTTAAGTCTGGTCGGCCACTAACCCCTTTTCCCAGTTGTTGCCCAATGGCTTGTTTTACCTACTCCCTTGATGATGTCTACAGTCAAATGCAGTTTCAGTATGTTCCATTTTAAAAGTATTCTGTATATTGTTTAATCAAAGGAGGTGTTATGATTCTCTGAAGCATTGCTCATTCCCGACACTTATCTTGCTTTAGGCCTACTTCTCACAGTTCCTACCTCAACTAATAGGAGTACTGTTGCGTTGTAAAAATTCATACCCCTCCATATAAACTCGTTAACTCTTCATTTGCCAGCCTTAATGTAGACTTTTGCTTTTCGTTATTGTTCGCTACATTTAATGTTATTTAAAGTCAGCATAGAATTTTTATGAATCTAGATCTATTCAAAGATATTCAAAAAGGTACGGAAATTTGTTTACCGCGAGAAAAGAGTATATACTTGAACAATGTCTCCAGCAGACGACGTGCTTCAATCGCCAAAGGCACAATTAAAGCACAGTGAATCTTTTTTGTAACTTTTTAAAGACAGAAACAATCTCCGTTATTTCAGCTGCAGTTAATTTGATTGTTGGGTTTCTGTAGTAACATACCGTGCTGGTTTCGACTAACTGTGAAACTGTGAATTTCTTTACACTGTTTCCTTGTAGCGTAA
The DNA here is from genome assembly GCA_037179385.1 of Holothuria scabra. NCBI lineage: Eukaryota > Metazoa > Echinodermata > Holothuroidea > Aspidochirotida > Holothuriidae > Holothuria > Holothuria scabra. The sequence continues at coordinate 48,088,620 of CM074190.1, forward strand.
TTGCTAGGAAAGGATGGTGAAACATTTTTTCTTTTTCTTTTTTTTTTTTGGAGGGGACGGCCTTTCGTCCATTTACATATTAATTTAATTGGTTATGCACCAGAAGAAATTCAATTTCTCCCTGTTATTTGCTTTAAAACTCCAAAGCAGACCCATTTGCGATGATCCGAAGATATAGGTGTTTCTACTGTATGTTTAAAATGATGATAGGTTGATCTCACCGAACAACAGGAGTAATGTAATTTTAAACATTTTCTTCTTCATTTTCATTTGCTTTTGGGGTTTGAAGTTGACCAAATATACATGACGTCAGGCGACTGTTTCAGTAAACCTATCAATTTGCTTAATTCGTTTTTTTTTTTTTTTTTTTCCTGAAGACACCTTTTTGTTATACGACACACTGGAGTACCGGGGAAGGTGAGGTAGAGAAGGCTAGTGAAGGACTAACCTCTTAATTGGTTGCAAGAATTACACAGCTTATTGACAACTCTGGGTGCACCTACCCGAAGGACTTGAATTCTGACGACTATTAGTGGTATTACCTAGGTATAAAGCGGCAACTGGTTTGCTTGTCGATCTCCTAGAAGGATACACCTTTGGTAAACAAAAACTTTTTTTCCGACTACCGTCAGCATGTTGACGGTAAAAGGTGTACAATGAAAATACAATTGAAGCACGGAGGAGGTTGGGTATGCTTTCCACAAATTTGTTAAATATCAGTTCATACAATATGTGATTCACTTGTAGCAATGCCTGTTTTGTCTCCTGAACATTCAGTGGGCTTAATAATCAGCTCCTGTCTTCTCTGTTTCTGCTATTGTAAACGGCTTGAAACTAGGAATTAATTTGACGTAATATCTGTTGTCTTTCCTTGAAATCAATCATACTGTGGCCACCTTGGAAATGAAAAAAGTATGTAAATGAATTCGTTTTGACGGCTAGGCCATACAATAACCACCTCCGTACCATATTTTGCGTTTCAGAAACAAAAGGTTTGGGATTTTTTAAGGTACACGATAAGAAGCCACCAAAACCATTCAAATACGCCCCTGCTTTGCTTTTCATATCCATTACTTTATTAATATGTTGCGAAAGGGGAAATCAGGTGCTGAGAATTAGCAATTAGCATTATCAAGGCTTACAGGCACATTTAATTGGACGTAGGATTAGGTTTTTAACGATAGAAAATCACGAATAAAAAATCTGACCTGAATATTTATACGCCTACCAGGTTTCCACAGCCTAAACAAATACAGGAGACAGGCGTACCTTACTGCTGAAAATATGAAGAAATAATGCTCGTTTCTAGTTATAAACTATAAACTATAAACACATTGCCTTCGTTAATGTCGAAACATGAACTACCTATTTGATAATCTTCGTTCCAAAAATGTGAATGACTGGTATGGCACAGTTTAATTCTATTCTCGTCCAGGCCCCCTTTTTCATTTTGTTTTCGAGCATAAATATGAAACGACTTTTATGGTTCAAGATTTATTTCGTAACTGATTTAGCAACTAAATTCGATTCTCGCCATATTATACGTGGAAATACTAATCAATCGTTAAAAACCGTATGACGGTGGGTACCCAGTATTTTAAGGATAACGGCAAACAACCTTCATTGCTTTGCTGTCAAGTATAAATGTTAAAGGGAAATATTGTTTTTAAAATGCTCTAACAAAGAGTACAAAGAAAATGGCTCAGACACTATCCAACACTATCCGACACTATTCAGTCTTAATCATTTACCCCATCAACAAATACATCTCTTTAAAATACCATGCGCAAGAGGAGTCGTGGACGTTGCATGATTTGAAATGTTGAAAATTTGGGTGAGCAAATTATTCTTGACCAATTAAAAACTGAATTTCTATCTGTCGGAAACTTATTTCTTGAAAAGAAGGCAACCATTCTGCCTTATTTTTGATAATCTATCACCCTGTGTCAAAGAACATTAGTTTTCAAAGGATGAATTTTGCTTGCAAAACAAACGCATTATTTCCTTTAAGCGTTCAACTTGAAGGGTCAGAAGTTGTAACGAAATGTTCCCTCCGACAAATAATTGTGTTCCCCTTTACAGAAAATAGTTCCTTAGTATTAGCCATACCGGAAAACCGTGGTAAAATATCTGCTGTAATCAAAACACAACAGAGATAAACATCTTAAGATGAGAAAAAATGGTAAGAGTTACGAATGAAATGCGTCTCACGAAAGCCTTTTCAATTATTTCACCAAAGGTAACCAATTGTTCTTATATATTGTCATACATCACCTAGAGAATTGCAAATTACCGACTAATTTCGATATGATTAAGTGCCCCAACATCATCTTTCGTGATTATAAGAGAAGATGTTTATTACGTTATAAGTTTATGCCAGGTTTTTATATTTTAAGTTTGTTCTTATGGACTAAGGTTTGACCGATTTCTAATGCCTTCCATCTTTGCTATGAACGGCGCTTCTTCTTCAGTAGTAAACCTGTCATTTGCGGCTCTGATTTAAACATTTGTGATTGCTCCCAAAGAGCATCGTGGAATACATCGTCTGGAATGATATCTTCGTTTTCCCTAGAGTTTATAAACCTTGGTTTGACATGAAATCTTTTAGTATTTTTTACCCTGGCTTGTATAGACGATGATTTGGTTGTTTTTTGGATACATTTTCGCTGGGCTCACGCAAGGTTGAAAGCAAATGGTGGGCCACTGCTTCGGAATTCCCAATCAGGGTTTGGGTTATTGTAATTCCCAATGATTTCCTCTTTTGGGTCAATTTTTAGAGGCACTTTGTCCGTGCACGAGGTAGTCGTTTCTCCTGAATATCACTGGATTTATTGCACAGGTATGCAAATTTGTAGGGTGTCTCACCCGTTAAACCTGTAGAGGTGACTAGGTGGCAGGGTGGTGTGATCTAGGTATTGTTAGGTTTCCGTACGCTTGGTGTGGGGTTTAGTGTCAAGGAGCCACATGCACGGAAACACTTAACATTTCAAGAAAAAGTGAGAAACTTACGTAAGTTTCTCGTTGGAAGACTCAATTTTGAACTGAAAATGTTCATCTGCTTCAAAATATACAGTCTAAAAAGAGTGAAAATTGTCCAAACGGAGTTCCCCACAAGTTACCCTCTTCAATACGAGTGAAATTCCCACTAGGTGGTGGAAAATTCACTCCAAATATTTGATTTCATGTGTCTGAAAATACCTCGCTCTTTTTGGAGTGAATTTTCGCTCCTATTGTGTGATATTTATTGGTGCTTAAGAGTGGTTATTTTCTGATCACTCTTTTCGGAGTAACTGTCACTATTTTGATTTTAAGATGTACCGTAGGCCACCGCGTTTCTTTTTTCCTCACGTGTGCCCTTGCACAGCAGAAGAATGCCGTCTATATGGCGGAGTCATTTTGTTATATTCAAATCTGTGGCGGTGAATGTGAATAGGAATTTCTAAGTAATGCGTGAAAAAAAAATCGTAAATTTCAGAGGAGACTTTTCAAATTAGAGGACGACATACCACCCGACACAAAAGTCATGGTTCGTTCGACCCTTGAGATACGTCCTCTGATAAGGATATTGACTACATGATGAAACGATCCTTCTAACTTTTTGTTACATTCTCCTTCTCTTCCTGATTACCTCTTATCGCCTCAGGAAGGAAATGAAGCTCACCACACTCACACGTGATATTGTCACATTTCACGTATGATTAATCGATTGACAGTAATTGATATATCAAAATATACAAAAGGTTACGTAACATTTAAGGTTAGCTAACAGACCAAACGGAGCAGGTGTTTATTGCTTTTCACGCAGTGCGAATACAATGAAAGCTTGGCTCATTTTAGGGCACAGGTGATGTGACAAACTCAGATAATAGTTACACCCCACACTGCCTCTGATTTACTGGGGTGTCTATGTTGCTTTCTGAAGAAGAGACGTCACGGCATGAGGCTGCATTCAATTACCTCAACCCAGGTAACCACAAAATCGTTACCCTGTTTTGTCTCCAAAGTACGTACAGCTCAAACCTCTACCCTCAACACAGAATTTGATGGTCCCGATATCCAATTGTGGACAATCCATTGTGGGCTGGATCACACAGAGAGAAAATATCTGAAGTTGGTGAGGGGATGGGGCTTTTTTTTTTTTTTTTTTTTTGCTTCCATTTGCCAAACGGCGAACTTCCTGAGTAAGCGAAGAACCCTAATTATTAACCATTGACGTTAGATTCCATGGCGGTACGGGACTCTTTCTCTAAGGGGGATTGTGACCTTTTATCCGACTCCAGGTCATCCCCAATTCACGGCATATACGGTACTCTGCCGGATTGAACTACCAAAGTGTACCCGATTTGGCAAGGTTTTCGCCAAGGGTGAAGGGGCTGTAACCTCCGGCCCTACCATCCCCTACCTCCGTGCGAGGGTCTAATTTACAAGTGCAGAGGAAAATTTCAATTGAAAGATTAACTCTCATTTTTTGGAGTGAATAGTGTTCAGATTTTACTTTTGACCAATCTTTCATTTCACTCATTTCGATTTCAACCGTATAGACGGTAACATCTATTTCACGAAGAAATGGACCAAATTAAATTTTGCAGAAAGCCTATATTGGCGCTCAGCGCACGGAGTACAGGAAATGATATGATATTACCGCAGACGAGTCTGCAGTTAGAACTAAGCAGTCGCAAAAGCAGCAGTTTCCTGGAACACTGTTACTCCATCCATTTACAACCGCAGGCCTACTTCAGACGTTTGCTTTATGTTAGTTATCCCTAAATCTAAACTAATGCATACTACTAAAATAACGTGTATAGCGTCCTCCTTTACCAAAAACAAAACTAAGGGCGCTCTTCATTTTTTTCTTAAAAACGGTCGAGGGCTGGATCGGCTGTTAAGTTGAGTGTCAGTGACTTTTGTCAAGCAATATTGCAAGAATTTGCGGCCATTTCGACCTGTCTGCCTTCACAGTCAGGTCCATCCGTCGATGGTTAGCAACTTTCCACAAACAGATTGAACCAACTGGGAAGCATTTACTCTAACCATATCTACGGGAAAATCTTTGGCTGCTCTCCTTTTACACAAGTCGTGCCTTACTCAGGAAGATTTTCTGCACTTTTCTGGAAGACCCAGAGCCTCACGAAGTTAAACTTCAATCCGGCTTTTCTGCTGTCACCGTGACTCACAAAGTTTCCAGCCTGGGAATGTTATATCTCTGTTTCGACAGTTATCTCCATGTTCCGACATTTCTTTGTTCCGAAAAACGGAACCGAACTACATTCATGGTCGGAAAACAGAAACGTCGAAAATAGAGACTTGATTTGAATATCTATATTTCTATATATCACCTATTTTTCTTGGGTACGTTTCGCGATTCCTTTGTTTCGTCAGAAAATTTACTTTGACTCCTGTTGGTGTACTTGATCCCCTTTCCTCGTGGCCGAAGTTCATTATTTTTAATGAAGTCCATTTTTTTCTCTGCGCCAAAGTACATGCGGAGTGTTCCACGGCAGAAGTAATTATTTGTCGGAATACAGAGACCTCGAAACAAAGAGATGTAGGCATATAGAGATGTCAAAGCTAAGCATGCCAAGTAGCTTGCACGTTCTGAGATGCGTAACGTTTCCAGACTATTCGCAACAAATTTGGACTCTTGTCAACAAACTCAGCAAGTGCGAGGAACTAGTGTTGTAGTCAAGACCAGAATATCCGAGACCGAGATCAAAACCGAGACAAGAGGGTATCGATACCGAGACTGAGGGTAGAGTTTGAGACCGAGACAGACAAGGTCCCATACCAAATGTACATGTTGTATAGGAAAATAAACTGTTCAAAATGTAAATAATTTTGCCCAACTTCCTTACCTTTTAATATAAGAATGACTTATAGCACCAAAAGTTCGTTGTCACTGATTTATGTTTTATCCTATGCATAACCGAACGAGACGAGGCCGTGGCATCAGCCCCTAATTTACCCAAACCTTGCTGGATCGGTACCTTAGTCGGGCAAACATTATGCCCTGGTTGGGAATCTGGAGTCGGGTAAAAGATCACTACCCCCTTAGGCGATAATCCTAAGGCCAAACATAGACTAAATAACAATCAATAACAACTAATCCAAGCATTGGAGTCGGTCAGTGCTACAGGTATGTAGGTTTGTGAATTTGATGCGGATTGATGCATAAATGTAATTTTGTCCAAACCACAGAAAATAAGTCGCAGAACCCTACATAGGGACTAGTTAATGCCAAGTTTTCCGTTGGGCAAAACATGAACATGGACTTCCCGCACCATCACAGAATACGTCCATTGCCATCAGGTTGATGGCAAGGGTAATTCAATTGATTTACTGCTGGTCTGGGATTTACTTTAAGGATAAATTCAAGTGAGATTTTGTGGTAGAAAATCTTGTGAACGTTGTACGCTTAGCTGATCCGCTTGACATTTTGAAGAGGGGAGCTGGACTAGAAAGAGAAAGCATTTGATGGGCAGTTTAAAGTGATTCTCTTAAAATGTAGGCCTTATTATGTCTGAACGGTCCCCTGAGCTGCGCAATACCTTCAATTGGCAAAGTCGGAAGTATGCAGAAAATTTTGAACAAATATGTAACCCTTTCATAAAGCCGGAAATGGAGTTTCCCAGGTTTTAGAGATATTTTCATTTGATGGACATAAAAATTACGTTTTTTTTCCTTTCAAAAGAAAAATCAAATCTTAAAAAATATCGTAGTCATACTCTGACTACTCTGACTACAGAAGACATCGTTTTTTTTTTTTTTTTTTGAAAGTTTCAAATTTCAGTTGGGGGCACACACGAGATTTTCCAGTCGGGGGAACGCCCCTGCCTCCCCTCATTGGTGGCGGCATTGGCTTGATGTGGGTCACCATGAGTAATCGTGACTTGAAACTGGTATAGTTGTTCATCCTGTCTTTCAATTTCGCCAAATTAAGGGTTATTAGTAGCCAAATTAGGAAAGTTCATAATAGCCAGGAATGGATATTACTGATGAAATTAGATATTAGGAGAATTCAACACACACAGTGAACACGAAGGCTTCAGAGAACAGTTACTGTATATTAACATTTATCGACATACGGCGTTGTTCGGTCGTCGGACTCACCGTTGTGTATAAACTTCTCATGAGGCTTTTCGAAACATAGAGACGTCGGAATATAGGGTTGTCTTATCATCCTAGCAAAGGAATGTCGGGACAAGGGATGTCGGACATAGAGCTGTCGGAACATGACCCCTTATTGTACCACGCATGCATGTTCATGTCAAGAATTGCCCCTTACAGATTTTGACAGAAATTGATTAGTTATGTGTTTATTTTCATTTGACGTCTGCAGTTCTTATCTCTATTGGACCAATTGTCTTTCCCTACAACATCTCTCTGCGTACACAGATGAGCAGTGCATGTCCACATTGCTTGTTTACACAAGCCTAATAAGCATCGTTGCAACTGTGCAGAAGGTGCACACTCCAGTGTAAACATTCTGTTGAAAACCCGACACAAAGTCGCACAAATTGGGTTTTTAAAAGTGTTGCTTTCTCTAAGGGGTCTTTTAATGGAATGTTGACGCAAAATGCTTAACTCACAATTATATTGAATCGAGTACAAGGAAGAAGGTAGGTTTAAGAAAGTAGACGGACGGAGATGCATAATTTACCATGCTAATCATGATATCGTTTATTTAAAATAATGACCAAGGTTCGGCAAGAATGTAAACGACTCAAGATCTCCTAATATTAAACTGCGACCTGCCGACTGTATAATACCATCACGCATTGCCTATGTATGAACGAAGGATCCCGTGACCTAAGCGATCTCCACCAAGAGAACTGAACAAAAAGTCGTACTAAGTTGACGGTCGTGAAGCTGTTATTGGTTTGATTTGACGACGTCGTAACATTCAAAAAAGAAATCCAGACTAGAATGGGAAAATCCGAAAAATACTTCAACCCCTTCAGTGTTTCTGACCTAACTTTGCATTAAGGTAGCTCGAAAAAATTTTCCAGTTCCTTGCAAAACGTTTCGAAGAATGCATAATGCATTAACTTAAAACAATAGTCCAGGACCAAATTAATGTTTGACATGTTTAAGAAGACGATATTCTTAGCATTCTGGTAAAATTGCATTCATTTCCCATGTTCGGTACTAAAGATGTTTGCAAATGAAGTTGACACGTTTCTATGAAATTTAAACTTGAAGCAAGCAGGTGTGATGACATAGATTCACATTGTTGGCCAATGTTTTGTTTTCCTTTCATTTTCCTTCCTGTTAGTTTGAACTTGAATTGATAAGGGATGTCACTTTGCCACTAAGGCATATGAACTTCTGAAAAGCTCATTGCTCAGGATGTACTCATGGTATTTATATATAAAAGTTTTGTCTCATAAAATTGGTGGTTAATTATAAATAAATACAAACCATTGCCCGACAATGCGAAACCATGGCATCACGCCTGCTTGCCCCAACTTCACTTTATGTAGAAAATTTGTCACATGCAATCGCTAATATCTCAAGAACCGAACTTTGGAAATGAATAAAACTTTCACCAGAATGCTTACTGTAGAATATGTTCTTCTCAACATATCAAATACAAATTCGGTTTTGGACTATTCTTTTAAATGTCTAGGGCCTGCATGGTGCTCAGTATGTACAATGAAGTAGAGAATATAACTTAATCAGTATGTCAGTATGTCTCGTCTGTAAAAATGATAAACAACTGAAAATGTACACCAATAGCTTGCTGTGTTGTTGGCAAAATGATAACTCCTGAGAGGGGCTAAACTTCCGACTTGAGGAAATCATATTCTGAATATCATATTTTGGGAGTATAAAGAATCGGTTGTGAAAATAAACTTGGCTTGAATCCGATGGGTTGTTTTATTAATTGTTTTACCAACTTTATTGGTAGCGATAAGCGTCAAGCACGATGGTAGTAGTTTACTTTTTTGGTCTTTGGTACTTTTCTGGCAAGAGTCTGATAAACATCAGACGTCTAGAGTTCAAGTCCGATGCTGTTGTTTGGTCTACTAATGTTAATGGCTGTCGATAAGGTTCAAGACAGAAAAACAATATGATCCTTGGTAGGTGAAAAGTTCGTTGTAACAGCTTTATTATGTGACATTTGTTTGACGCTTAAAAGGTAATCCCTGGATTTCAATAGAATAACGATTAATTTGTGATATGTGGATTCAGTGAGATGTATAGACGTACAAATTTCAAATCAAAAGCCTTTTCACACACTTTCTCTGCATGGGAAGCAGTAACCATACATATGCCCTACCACCTACCCGGCCTGTACCCTGAGTTATTTAGGAAACATTCTTTTGTCAGGACTCAAAGGATTTCTTGACGATAACAATAATTTCATTGCTGTCTGGATAACGTAGCAATTTAGTGGTTTAATAATTCCCCATGCAGTTTATAAGACTTCTGGACAAAATCCCAATACTTCATCAATACACACGGGCACATAACGTATAACCTGATAACGTTGTACGAACGTATTCTCAGCACCGCGGCTGCATAACATTTTGTATTAGACTCAAAGAATGAACATGAATCATTCCACCACCTCGGTCTGGAAAATGTAACATTCCAGTGGTTACAGTTTAAAATTAAAAGAGTGAATTTGGTCGCTCTTTCATAGAGTGAAAAGCGGGAACACACTCCATTAGAGTGTTAATTTACCCCTAGAAGAGTAAAATCCACTCCAAGAAGAGTGAAATTCACTACAGGAACAGGTAAAATTCACTTTTCCACCAGAGACGGCAATGCTACTCTACTATGTGATTGATCACTGTAGGCACTTCATCAAGAGTTAAACTTTGCTCGATTGAAGGGAATTCCACTCTCTTTGGAGTAAATTTTACTCTAATGGAATGGATTTCATACTGTCCACTCTATCAAAGAGGGACTTAGTTCATTCGTTTGAATTAAAAGTGTAAACAATATCTAGGCTGGAAGAACAAACTTTTTTTTAAAAATATAGCAAAGTGACTTTGTGTATTGTGGACAGTTGAACCCGAAAGTTTGTAAAGTCAAATTACATAACGGCAGTTTTCGGTAATGGTAATACGACATGATAAGGACAGGGCATATTTACACATGGTCCACAAAGTGTTTCACCTCAGCGGTTTCAATAACAAGGCTTTAGCTACAGAATCCAAAATTTAGTCGAAGCGCGGGAGGGCCAGTGGTCGGAAAAAAAAAAGTTTCAAGACGGGAGTTAAAACAGCTTACGCCAACATAAAATTTCATTTTGCTCCTGTCGTCAGAATGAAGTTACACACTGGGGCACACCCTTAAAACAATTGCTTCAAAATTGTTCACCAACCGCTGGTCACGTATTTGACAATGCTGAAATTGGGTATTTTTTCCAAAAAAATGGTCTGTCAAGTAGAGGTTTCCCAAGAGGGTTGCCTAAACAAATAATTTACCTGTCAATTCAACAATTGTTGACAGGTTTGACCTAATTTTAGTATTGTCACATACAGTAAGTGACCAATGTTGGTGTTTATTTTATCCAACTCTTTTTAGAGTACAGGGAATTTTGGTAGGAGGGCATAGCAAGTTTAAGTGATTATTTTCCTGTCTCCCCTTGGTTTTCCTGTCTTTTCGCATTCTGTTGTGGATATAAAAAAATCGCCCTTTGACCCCTCCTTACGTCGCTCCTGGGCACACATGGAACAAATCCGTAGGCCTTAGCTGAACACTTTGGCACGCATTTCTATAACTATTTGAATCCACAAGGGTGGTTATCCTTAAAGACCTTACGCAAAGACGATACACTGACGCCATCCTTGGGGAACAAACAATGGAACAAGTGGCCGCACTCACTGGAATTCTCTCTGCATGTGTAGCAGACGATGCACGTATTCGACCTAATCGACAAGCGAGCTGTCTGCATTTGTCGGTGTTGGTTTGATATCAAGGGGGGGGGGGGCGTACTTTTTGCTCTGTGATGCTTTAATGCATAAGGTCTATAAGTATTTGAAAGCTTTTTGTACTCTCCGTTTTCTCCTTGATATTACCGCGGCCAGATGAAACCAGAAAATTAACAGATGAAGCGTAAACCTTCGACAAACTAGTCAAACTAACCTACACATTATCGACATATGACTGTATTCAATGGAATCTTTGAAAAATGTATATGAAACAAAGTAAATGACATTGATCGAAACTTTTTTACTATTTAACAGACACTTTGTCCACTTGAATGACAGGTTAAGCCATTAGAAAATCAGTTTATGCCATTTGAATGCATTTTTTTTGCAATCTAAAACAAAAGAATGAACTCGGTCACTTTCTAATAGAGTGGAACATGTGTATTCAAGTATTAGCCTAAAAGAGTTAATTGGCTACAAGGAGACTAGCGTTTACTTCAAAAAGAGTGAAACTTCGTCCGATGTGCACTGCTTAACAAGAAATTTCCTTACTGGCTAACGATAACCTAATCCCTATGCCTAACAAAGCAACTAATCGATGCAATACAATGGCAACAACCAATCAAGAAACACCTTGTTAAACAGTGCCCATCTACTCCGGGGGAAACTTCCCAGAAAGACCGAAGTTCCGTGCTTGTTGAAGTATCCACAGTCAGTCGCTCTAAAAAGAGAGTTATCATTTACGTTGTACACTGTAAAAAATGTCACAGACGTGTTGTAGATTTACAGAACAAAAAATAAAGAAAGACAAGAAATACAAAGTGGATATGGAAAAAGTGCTGTCATTTTTTGAATCAAATTGACAGCACTTTATCCATTTTCTTTATGTATCTTTACTTTTTGTTCTCTAAATCTACAGAAATTTTTAACATTGTAAGCACTATGGAAAATTGCATGTTTTCCCTTCATGGAGTAAATTTTCACCCTAATGGAGGGAATTCAAACTTTCTACTGAATTCGAAAGTGACTAGGTTCCTGTTTCAGTTTACAGTAAGCCGTTTGAATAACAGTGTAGAGAATCCAGTCCATTGAATCTTGGACAAACATATCCTGACCTTGAAGTGCATACTTGTTACACAACTGACAAAAAGCAACATCGTTGCAGATTGCATGGTCCAGTGACCACCTTTTGTTGTCCGTGGTTTTCCCTTGTTGTCAAAGCGGCCAAGTCGATACGCTATCGGGCAAGTCATGACGTCCACTTTCAAGGGCCAGAATTATCTAATGTTGCCTTTTGAGTGATTGTTTATGTCATTTAATTAAGAGTTATATCATTATTTGAATGACAGTTCATCTCATTTACAAGACACTTTGTGCCATTCAAATCCAAACGGGAGATTATTTCAGAATAAAGCGAACGGGTTTCATCTACTCTTCAACGAACGTTAGTTATTTCAATTCTTTTATGACAAGTGCTTATTTGAAAATGCACTTGCTTGTTGTAATTTAGACCCTCTTTTTTCAGTTTGTCACAACTGAACGTCCATGGAATCTTTTATCGTCACTGATCGCTAAAATTGCACTCAAATTGTTTCATATTAGAGTCACTATCTCATCGAATTTGCTATGATTGTTGTGAGTTGGATTATAATATACAATACTTCACGTGGATATTTGTGAGTTAGGTAGACAAAAAATTCCTGTTAGAGCAGTCAACAGTACATATAGGTGACCTTAACCCACTAGCACATATCCCTAAAGAAAAGGGAAAACTGAAGGGCGGGAAGTTTCCAAGGTGGTTATTTATTGCCGAGTTTCCCCCTCCCCACCCCTGGCTTGGAAGTAAAGAACAGGCAGTGTGAACCCATGTAGGTACAGTATCAACATCCGACTGGAAATTCGAACGACTTCTGGAAGATTTTGAATGACGCGTTTTCAACTGGTAAATTTCGTCATGAGCATTTTGGAGGATTTTCGGCTAGGATGCGCACTGTTGAACCAGGATTTCTAAGTTGGGTATTGCTATTATTGTATCGATTGTATTCTGTGCAACCTGATGAAAAGATCTTGCAAGTCGTCCCAAGTCTTATCCGTTTTCCCTGAGTGTTAATGCACTCAAGTATTTTCCAATCCATTTGATGATATGTACCTTTTCGTACAAAAAATTGCAACCAGAAAATCGTCTAATGATGCGCAATTCAGATGTATGGTGTTATTGGGTTTATTAGTAATGCAATGCAAGAACGTTGAAAAGAAGTGTGTTGATCTCACCCATTTAGTTTTCATTACCTTTTGGTCCAAAGAATTGGTTAAAATATTACCTCGTGAAATGATGGACAAATAAGTACAGAAATTAATAAAAAGCTTGTCCGGAGCGGATTCGGTTCATTCAATCCTCCTTTAAGACTTCACAAACCAGATGTACATACGACTGAACGAGTAATATGACCAGCTCCGTGATATGAAATAAAGTATGCTTCGTGGGAAAGTTCTATTGCTGAAATGAAGCACAAGCAAGGGAGTAGGGAAAACAAGCCAATGGGCCACACGTGAGAAAAAGGCCGTGGTCGGCTCGAGATGTAAACCAATTGGTTGGAAACTGGGTCGTAAAAGTGTATGTAACTAACTATCTTCATGGATAAATTTGGTTTTGTTCTTGACTAAACAGATTTGTTACGAGGTTTCACTGACATACGGGCATGACATAGATAAAACCTTGCATAACGGTTTTCTGGTATAAGAGTTCAGGGTATTCAGAACACTGTATATTCTAAGCTTGCCTTCACGTTAGAAATATTCCATGGTCTAAACGATAATTACAGGGCGAGGTCTGCACAATTTAAGCTAAAGTATATTTACCGCACACTTTTAATGAAAAGCAGTAGTATACAGATACTTTACGATAGAAATTTTCGTAAACATTGCGTACTCTGTACAAGACCCTCGTTAGTGTTTGTGATGCAGTTGGGGCTGGGACACGCCTATAGCAAAACAATTGGCCGCCCACAAAAACTTTTCATTACTATGAACAGCCATTTCTAATAGAATATATGGTGCTCCTTAGTATAGTTGAATTAGCCTGTGATAACTTCATATATCCCTCACATATTTCCAAGCAACTCAATGATGTCCGATTGTCATTCGCAATTAATGATGAACAGGGGAATGAAGTGGAAGATGTTTCTTCTACTGCAGCCCTATAGTCCAGGGCTAAATTTATTTTTGATACGTGAAAGAGTAACATATTCAAGATATTCTTGTGAAAGCATTCTCTCATTCCCCATATTTATTTCTCGAGATTTATTTAGTTTAATGTACCACCAATTTTATGCACCTAAACTCTGAGATATTGGTGCATCCTGTGCAATGAAATTGAAAAAACTTATAGAACTTTTAATATGCCCTAGGAGCAAGGAAGCTTGGCATCCCTTTTCATTTCAAGTCTACACTACTAGGATGAAAAAAAAAAGAAAAAAAAAAAACTATGGCCAACATTATTATTTCATGTTCACACCACACCTGTTACTCCGGGTTCACTTTTTATAAAAGTGTCAAGTTGTTCTTCTTAAAATACCAAACAAAACTTTGGTTCTGGACTATTCTTTTAATCTACTCTTCAAGGTATGCTGATCCTGGATGTGATAATTCGATTTTAGAACATGAACACCTTCCTTGTTATGAGCCGGCCGTTACGTTTAGTCCTTGCTGGCAGGTAGAAGGAAACCCACGCATGAAAGAAGAGATGTTTTCACACCTGTCGGGCTTGATTAATGGCTAGGTGGTGTTGTTATTTTTCTTTACAAATATTTAACTGTGTTTTACTGTGGTTTTTCAAATACTCACTGAAATTTCGGACCAACTGGACACCGTTACAGTCGAGTCTAATGGGGTATATTTTCCTAACTTCTGGATGGCAAAAGTTTAAAACTTTAATGGGGTTAGCTGACTATTTAGAACACTCTACTTCGATAAATAATGTTTTTTCAACGAACGCTCTCCCGGTATTGAAGTTTCACTTCGAGAGGAATTGAAATCATCTAAATATGATTGCTAATTTGATTAAAAGTGAATCGAGGTACGGCCACATCCACTTTGTTAGAACTTGGTATTATTACTTGTGCTGTTGAGCATCTAGCTTTGAGACATAAAATCGAGGTACCATCATGAAAATAGTACAATAAAACCCAAAAGCGTCAGAAAACTGATAAACAAGTCTGAACCCATCGCAGTTTGTTTGACACGCAGCCATAACTGCAATACAGAGTTCAACTACCAGTACAATTTGTCCAGGATCGTTCAACCTCCCTTCCAGCACGTTATAATTTCTCACTTTGGAATGAGCAGCAGTTCGTGAAACACTGATTGAACCCACCCAACATCATCTCGTTTGAAGTATATCGTAGCTTATGCATTCGAAGACGAGATAAGTACCACATACCATTAATACAAGAAGATATATCAAAGGTAATTTGAAGTTGAACACTTCATAATGGGCAATTTCTTCAGCGGAAGGTATTTTGGGTATAGCAGATCTACTGATATCGTCGTGAAAGTGAAAACGGGAGACAAAAAAGGAGCAGGAACGGATGCCAATGTACAGATAACTTTGATAAATGAGCAGGGGGATGTATCGGCGGACCACGTACTGGACGTATTGTGGAGAGACGATTTTGAGTCCGGATCACTTGACGATTTTGAGATAAAAAATCTTCCAAATTTCGGGCACGTGACCGCAATAGAGATATGGAGGGATACAACGGGATTAATGGATGATTGGTATGTCGAATGGATCACAGTTACAAATATTAAGACCAATGACAACTCGGTATTCCCAATTCATCGTTGGATCCCTCCAAATAAAAAAGTAAAAATCCATGAGTTCGACGTGTTTTTACCACAACAAGATGCTAACACGCAGCAGAGGCAGGCCGAGCTGCAAGCGAAAAAGGACGTCTATAAAAGAAAAATTAAGATAGACGGATGGCTTCCGCAAATCGATGAGCTGCCGTCAGACGAAAAATTCTCTAATGATTACCTGTGGGACCTTGTGAGTTTGAAAGCACAATTGATTGTTCACATGAAATTTCAGAGTGCTTTGACCGGTAATTGGAAGAGTTACGACGAAATTTCGTCCATCTATAACAAGACGCTTGAAAAACCCTACGGATATGACAGTTGGAAATCGGACGAATCATTCGGACAACAAAGGTTAAATCATTGCAATCCAACACAGATTCGTCGATGCCATAAGATTCCAGATAACTTTGCTGTGACAGAGGATATGCTAAAACCATTTCTTGAAGGTTTTACCATTCAAGAAGCAATAGACGCAAAGAAGCTGTACTACATCGACTACAAGATTCTGGAAGGATTACCGTGTCCTGATGGCAGGATCATTCCAGCGCCACTGGCGCTGTTCTTTGTAAATGGCAAAGGGAAGTTAATGCCTGTTGCCATTCAACTATTCCCAAAGCCTTCAAGAGATAACCCTGTATTCCTCCCCTCTGATGATGAGTACGTATGGCTTTTGGCCAAAATGTGGTTTAACAACGCTGACGCCAGCTTCCACCAGTCATGTACCCATCTTGGTTACACCCACTTGGTAATGGAGCCTATCGCCGTGGCAACCCATCGAGCCCTCTCACCATCTCATCCAATGTTTAGGCTCCTTGCGCCCCATTTTTTGTACTTGCTTGCCATCAACTCTCGTGGATTATCTCTCCTTGTTTCCCCTGGGGGATGGGTTGACAAATGCATGACAATAGGGATCAAGGGTATGTTCGATCTTGTGGGACGTCAGTTGGGCCGTTGGAGGATGGATGTTCAAGGTACCTTGCCGAAAGACATTGAAGAAAGGGGTGTTGACGATGTAGACGCTCTGCCTAATTATCATTATCGCGATGATGCTTTACTAATGTACAAAGCAATAAAAAATTATGTCACTGCGGTTGTTACTCATTTCTATGACTCCCCCCACAAACTCAAAGGGGACACCGAATTGCAAGAATGGGCACGTGTTTTGTCAACTCATCAGGACCAAGGTGGTACCGGAGTACCCGGTGTTCCTGGTGGTGGGAAGCTAGAGAAGGTAGAGGATGTAGTTGACCTAATAACATCCATCATCTTTATGGGAAGCGTTGCTCACGCAGCTTGTAACTTTTCTCAATACGACGATTACGGGTTCCCACCCAACTACCCTGCATTCCTTGTGGGTGTACCTCTCAAAGACAAGAAACCTCGCTCTGCTGAAGACGTCAGTAGACTGCTCCCGACGAAAGAAATGACGCTGGATACCTTACTCATCACTCGTCTTCTTAGTATGAAGGGTACACGTCCTCTAGGGGACTTTGAAGTCCAGTACCTCTTTGATCCAGCTAGCGAAAAGGCTCTGGAAAATTTTCGAAAAGAGCTGAAGGAGATTGCCGACATCATCGATAAGCGTAACAAGAAAAGGTCAGTTAAGTACACGTATCTACATCCTGACTGTGTTCCAAACTCTATTACTATTTAAAAATGTTTTAATAGGAAAGAAAACGTAAAAAGAATTCTACGCATGGACTGGCCAAACTAAATTGTCGCAAAGGTTTTCTTTGTTTTTCTTGTGTAAAAGAGAAATGTTTGTTATCATCTCGTCTCTTTTGTATGACTGCAAATCCATTGGAACATTATTTTGAAGCAGATTTTGAGCCATTCGCGAAATTCACAAGATAGTGATAACAGTACAAATCGTGAGTACAGCGCTTCAGAAGGTAAAATGAACGCATCGACGTTGCATTAGTAACGCTTTGTTCTACAAAGTTTTTAAGTTTAAATATTACATGTTCAGTGTTAGTCACTTACTGTGTGTTTTAACAGTTTAGAAGTTAGTATTCACAACTGAACATATGATGTTCAAACTGAGCAGTTTCGTTAATGTAGGAGTCATTACAAGCACAACTGTTTCAAAAGTGATGTTAATGCCTTGATTCTACCTTTTGGAGTTTTATAATGTAAAAACACATATTTTTCTTCTATGGCATGAAAGACTTCAATATTGAGAGATAAAAGTGATTTCCATCAAGCGCGGTCCAGGACTCATGTAATGCAAGGGGGTAGGTTGGAGTGTTACATGCGACAGGGGTCTTAAGGGTGTCCGTTTCTGTTTGTAAAGGAAACTTTCCTTTGAATGTTCAGGTGAGAGATGGTGAAGTCCTTTTTATCTCACACGTAACCAAGTTATGGATCGAATTTCAGATAGCTTTGCAATGATCAGTCTATGTGATCATTCCAAAACTTAACTAGTGGTTGGTTATCTCTGTAGATCATTTCGCTTTACAAAGTGTACTTCTGAAATTCCCATGCTATGAATGACAACATTATACTTCCTATAGTTTTGCACTCGCAGGCTTTATTAAAATTTCATTTCATTTATTTATTTTTCACACGATCATACAAGTGTACAAATATATATCAATATATTTCGATAAAGTATAACCTAGTCCTCAGTGATGTGAGGGAAGTAGAAAGAAAAGACTCTCACGGGCTTGCAAAGTGCTCTACACCCTCAAATTTCCAATTGGAACTGGGCGCCATGATTTAATTGCCATCTGCGGGATTCGCGAGAACTTGACTTGCTCCCAAACGG
Source organism: Holothuria scabra (assembly GCA_037179385.1). Classification (NCBI taxonomy): domain Eukaryota; kingdom Metazoa; phylum Echinodermata; class Holothuroidea; order Aspidochirotida; family Holothuriidae; genus Holothuria; species Holothuria scabra. Next base: position 48,107,127 of record CM074190.1, read on the forward strand.
CAAAATCTCTGCATATTGCTTTGTTTCTATAGTTTTTCGCCCCAAATTCAAACCTTCCTCTTTCATCTACAGACAACCAAGAGATTCTTTTTTTAGGTGAGGATCCATTTTGTAACTCTATATTTAGGTAGCGGGTCACTAATTTTAGGTCCCTTTGACTTACACACTAAATTAGGCTACTTCTGTGCCCCGTAACCAAAACATGCCACCCCTCTGATCGAAAATCGCAATCTGGGCTTTCAGGCATTTTCAGATTTTTGTACCATGACCACTGAAATTTTGAGCTAGAGAGCCTGAAATGTTAGCTATGTGTTTCCCGCCGTTAGAGCTACTCAAAAACGGCATTTCACAGAACGAAGTAATAACAGTAAAAAGTTGGCACTGAAATTGGTCAATTGAAATTGCTTTGAATTTTGCACAGTTTGTATTACAACTCATTATCTACAAAATCCAAATGCAAAAAATATCGTATTTTGTTGGTAACACAGTCAGAAACAATATTCCATAAAGTTTTTAAGGCCCTTTGTCTGTCAGCGAGCACTTTTACAGGCACGGTTATTGGAGTTAGTGGTCCGCTACCTTAACTGAAACTATGTAATGGCAGTATTGAAGATTTTTTTCATTCTCACACGCCTTTTCGGTAAACGCCATATAACTTGCTCATGCGAGGGTTGTCACACAAAAGTATTTGATAGCCAAATATGTCACTCACTGGCCTGCAAAGATGTCTCGAGGGTTCAAAAATAAATATCCTTCAACAGAATGTCTTCAACTTTGGCTCCGTAAATTCTTTTTACAGTACACCTTTGCCATAGGAATCATTCCTCTTAATAACAAAACCTACATACATTTTTCTACTTTTTTCAATATTTGGAGTTTAGTTTCATTATTCTTTATCATTCTACTGGGCCTTTCTCGCCGTTCACTTGGTTATGGTTATTAACGTTTTTATACTCTTAATATATTATTAGCAGCTTTAGAAAATGGTCGTTGATCTGCTTTGATCTAGATAGAGGTATAGAGATTTTTCAAACTTACGCATGATTTCTTCCGAAATTATTCCAATACCTACTCTATGTTTCTTTTTTGAGCGCCTTGTTTTCTTTTTGGTTATTTTTTTGATTTCCGTTTTGGTATATAATTCTTTGGGGGAGGGTTCACACCTGACACGCCTACTTGGTTTGTTGAACTACTCTACCTATCACATGGTAGTAAGCCGTATTTTTATATCTTAGTGTACTCTCATTACTGTCCTAAATATTACGGTACTTTCCACTTCGTAAGCATTGCAATGTTGATGGTAAGAAAAGCTGGGAAATATTAAAATTTAAATGCATGTCATTCTGGTAGAAATAAATTTGAATTTTAAATAAGGAAGAACCAACTGCTAAAACCTTTGTGAACCAAATAGTTGGGGCTAGTGCAAAGATTGTGTTTCAATCTTTTTTTCTAATTATAATTTCAAAAATTTGAATACGTTGTATGAACTTGGTAAACTATGTAATGAAGGTTGACTAGTCCGTAAAATAAAATGGTAATATTCTGATAGGTCTATTTCAGTACATTACTTACCATTATGAGATAAATTGATTAAGCTACTCGTTGTGTACAAATACGGTAGTTACTATTGTGGCTGTTATGTTGAAGTGTTAAAGTAAAAAATCATGTAAAAAGCACCCTACCTAAGGAGCTGCATAAAGCAGGGTATATCTTTGGAGTTTTATTTGAGAATCAAGACAAAATTTTATGATAGTAGTTTAAAAAGTAAGGGGAGCATATTCTTTGGAAACATGATTTTTCATATACATTTCACAGACACAGAAATAATGGACTTTCGTCTTAGATTGGTAAGAGATTTCACTCTTATCGATCGAAGAAACCACCTTATGAAGTTTCCCCTCATGATGGGAACATGCCGAATTGGTGCCTCTGACCTGACGGTAGTCAGAGTTGGCAACGAATTACCACATTTGCCCTTCACTGTTACTCCATTTTAAGTGCTCCTGAAGGATAACTTGTACGAGTGTATGATAACACAAGAGTCCCCCCCCCCGAAAAAAATCCCCTCCCCCCCCCCCCCCAAAAAAAGGAAAACTCTTTTAGCAATATTTTGTCTCAAAATTCAGATTTTATGAAACATTTTCACCTTTCCTGATGTAAATTATGTCAAGGTGGAATCCGCTAATGATCATTAATGAACACAAAAGAGATAACAAATTTTAATGGCTTGTGTCCAGTTTCATGACTAGAAAGATTCATGGCTGGTGGGCTTTATTGCACTCTAAAAATTAATGAGTGAAATTTCACTCTTTACAAGAGTGAAAGTTATAAGTTTCACCCCAAAAGATTAAAAACTCACTCCAATAAGAATGAAATTCGCTCCAAAAGAGCAAAGTTTTACTCTTGATGGAGTGCATGCAGGGACCCACTCTTAAAAAAGATTGGTCTCTGAAGACAAAGTTAGGACCACTCTAAACCAAGACTGGTCCCTACAGACACTCCTTTAGGAGGTAATTTTTACTCTTCCAGGATTGATTTCACTCTTTGAACGGTGAAATTTACTCCTCTTGGAGTGAACTGTCACTCTAAGGGAGTGAATTAACACCTTTCACTCCCTCTATTTGAGAGTGACAAATTTCAATCTTTTGCTTTTAGATTGTGGGCTGTAAGGCTGTTTTATGTCTAAAAGCGAGTTAACAACAAGCTAAACATTACCTGAAACTGCTTGTACGAAAGTTACATACCTTTAGGTAAGTCACATGAAAGAAGTCGCGTTCTACGGTTATTTTATTTAAGGGTTCAAAAAATGAATAGAGAGTAACCTATATTTAGCAATATTCCTTGACTGAAATATCGTTTTGCTCATTTTGTATAAAATATGCCTACTGGTTTTGTTTGTTTTTATATTTTCACTTAAAATACTATTATCGTTATGTGAGAAAAAAATAATCCTTTGTAATCGCATTTAACGTCAATACAAGGCAAACGTGGCCGGGAGTAAAAATGAGTTGTTATTGAGTGTATTTTTTTAATCCAACATTTAAGCAACATAGACATGGACAGAGCATGTAACGTATATGTCCTATCCGTACATGGTCCCCACCGACTGGAATAAAGAAGGCGCACCAAGATGGCCGCCGTGAAGCTATAAATCGTCTGATTTGACGACCACTCTGTAACATTTTTTAAAAAAAACTTAAACTTGAATGGGAAACAATATCATATTCCTGCAATACGTGAAGTAGTTTTGACCTTACCATGACATACTTCAAAAATATTTTAATTTTCTTGCAAAATCTACAACTGACTTGGGCAAGTCCAAACGTTCAAACAAAACTATAACAGACAGCCATCTTGGTGCGCTTTTTCCCACACATATGGTGGCGACAATCTACTGTGCAGTGTGCTCTGTCCATGCATAAGAAGTCCGTGAGTAGGTAGCATAAAAATGAATTCTAACAATCAAACTCTCATCTTCACAGAACATTCCTGAGCTAAGATATTAAATGATGAAGTTTATTTACTCTACTTGAAATGGTGCATTGCGCAATAATTAGTGATGTAATTCTTGTACTACTCAAATTACAATATTGTTTTTCTTTGTTTTTTTCTGAAAGTTACTGTTCCTCTTCCAAGGTGTGATAGCACTGTTACTGATGCGGGGTGATATAATTGATTAAGCCCTCTCTGTCGACATGCTCTGCAAGCAAACAGGAAGAGTTCAAGGTCGTGAAAGCATGTTTAATTTCATAGGCAAACAAAGCCGGTTATGTGGTTTGTACAACAATAAAGTCAAAAATTATTGCGCAATGGACTGATTTATTTTTAGTGAATAAAGTTCAACATTTTATATCTCAGAACAGGAATGTCCTGTGAAGATGAAAGTTGAACTGTTTTAAGTGTTCTTTAATATATATATATATATATATATATATATATATATATATATATATATATATATATATATATATATATATATATATATATATATATGTATATATAAGAAAAAGTATTCGCCCTAACGTCTAAAAGTATAAACAACATTATTTCGATGGCCAGCCATCCGTTCGTGTTAACAGCTTGGTGTCCGTTAATTTGACAACTTTGAAGCAGTGTTGTAGTACCCGTACCCGTACCCGTACTCGTACCCGTACTCGAGTACAAGATTCCGTACTCGTACCCATACCCGTACTCATGGCCTGGTACCCGTACCCGTACCCGTACTCATGGCCTGGTACCCGTACCCGTACCCGTACTCATGGTTTATTTTTCTTTGGACCCGTACCCGTACCCATACTCATGACCTGGTACCCGTACCCGTACTCGTACTCATGGCCTGGTACCCGTACTCGTACTCATGACCTGGTACCCGTACCCGTACTCGTACTCGGGACCTGGTACCCATATTCATGACCTAGTATTCATACCTATGCTACTGGTCTTGTACTCAGACAACAACAACTTTAGTTTATAATGATTAACATTACGCTATATATTAACCAAAGGTTCAGGATGACTCCTAGAGGGTGCATGATTTTATTACATATGGAACTACTCATCACACCAAATTTTGAGGATTCCCATCAAAACACTTTTAACAGATCAGTGTCCACTAAAAATTCTACATGAACATGTATGCAATATTCAAACTCAATCCTATGTATATTATTACTGTACCTTCCCCCCATGCTAGCTCCTATTTTATTTACTATAATGCTACATGCCCCTTGTCTGGGAGTAGTGTCCATGGGGTTAATTGCACTATAAGGGGGAGGGGCATGAGTGGTGTTTACTGGGAATCTGCTCTGAGTAAATTGTTCAGGCCTGGGTGAGAATTTTATATTTTGGGTAATTAAGGCCTCTTCTTGGGGCATGAATTATTTAGTCATCCTGGGGCCCAAAAACAAAGGGGAACACAGGACATACATTATTCTTCTAGTAATGTGAATAAAAGTTTAACTAAGATTAAAAAGTGATAAATGATGGGGGCCTGGTTTAATTTAAGCTTGTATTGTACACTGTAGGTTCTGATTGACAACAGTGTTCCATACAGTTGACTACTTGTTAGCAGGGCTGTAACCGAGTCCGAACCATTTCCGATTCCAGTGACCCACATTCTGAGCCAATTCCGAGTTCAGTACCCCCCCCCCCCGAGTTTAAGCCGAGTCTGAGTCCAAAGGATCCTAGCCTGAGTCCGGGTCCATCTCATTAGTGAATGTGCTGTTCACTGTACAGTGGCAGCACAACATGGGGCATGGAGCATTTCCTCAAGATTTAGCCCTTACCACCTCACTGCCTTCTACCAGTTACTTAATAAAACCTCTTAAGCTTCTGAGGGCTACGCCTGCAGCCTTGACCCCACCCACTGAAGCACAGGTTTCACTTCTAGTTCACTCTGCGTGAAAAAATTTTGCCCATAGTCTGCCCCCCGCCCCCCTTCCCACTAAGTTTGACATTCTTGTATGTAGCCACTGAAAGTGTGGCACATGATCAAGTACAGGATCATGTGTATGATGGGCGCAGGTACCAGCTCATGAGTACAAATATGGAGACCAGGTCAGGAGTAAAGGTATTAAGAGTCTGAATTAAAATTTCTCATGATTTCAGGTATAGTTGGGTATACTCACCAGGTACTTTTCTCAGAGGGACTTCAAATCTTCCCTCCACTCAGAAATTACACTTACTTAATCATAAGGCTAGTGGAGCAATCTATTATAGATTCCCCTTCCCCTTAAAAATATGTTCCAGATCCCCCCTCCTACCCACACACACACCTTAAAAGATATGTCCCAAGCTATTCCTACAATTGCCCATTGCACCTGCCAACACCTTCATTTTCTGATGCCTGCATGTATACTGTATGTAATTCACTGCTGTTTGTTGTGACTGGACCTAGATTTTCACACATTGTCATCCTTGAGGTTCATTGTCAGTGCTTGAATACAGTAGCTTAATCAGCTTGAAGCAAGGGCTTTGTTGTATGAATCCCATGGTCCAGCAACCTGTACCTATACTCCATGTTGTTCAACAATAAAAGTTTTTACAACAAAAGCAGTATGAATTGCTGGGTGTGAAAGTGTACAGTAAGTAGAGATTACAAAAATCTTGAAGTACAGAACTGGAAGATTCTAGGACAATACAAACTACTCAGTCTTATGCAGTGGTACCTGATAATCCCTTGAGTTGAACCTAATCCACTCAACTTCATGGGCAACTATTGATTGATACACCTTGAATGAATTGCTACTGTAACTACGAGCATGTGGTCTGTGGCTTACTGTATTTATTTGCAGTTCATTTTCAGTTTATCTAACTATTGTCTGTGCTACTAAGTTTGCATCCTGTGTAATTCCCTATATACAAATTTTTCAAAAGGGTATCTTCTGTGTACTATAAGAAGCTTGGCTAGGCTTGCTGCTACAAAGAGAGACTGGTTATTCTTTCTGTCAGCTTTTTACAGATTGGATGCAGCCTCAATAAACTGTCTTTAAAATCATATTAAGCCATGGCTACCAGGGCTGCTGAGCCTCTGCCTTTTTTTTCAGTACTAAACTTACTGAATAACAGTAGAGGTATGAGTCAGGTAGCCTACATGCACAACATCAGAGGATATATTTAAATTCTGGAACGACTTTTCCTATAATAAATTGATAATAGGGTAGGACAGTGGTAGATCATGTTGGGACTATCTGTGCTCGGGGAGTATGGCCGGGGCAATTACCTCAGGATCTACTATGTTATAGCTAATTAAAATCAGTTCTCATACAGATCTTAATCAACCCATTCATTTTAACTCAAATACCAACATTATATGATGTATAGCTTTAAGATAAGCATGTTTTTACAGTTATAGTTTTTACAGTTATAGTTAGTAAATGCAAATGATAGTGGAGTCTCATGATCACCAACAATTTACAATCATAAGCTGCATTACCAATAATACACAAAACCAGGTAGGCCTACCTGTGCAAGATTGCTTGTTCTTTTTTAATCTTCCAGTAATTCAAACTGGAGATTTGTGTATCATAAAGACCCAGCAAATCTAACTGCTTTTGTTGAAAGAAAGACACTGTTGGCTTTGTACTGTAGTGGGGTTACATTATTTTTTATCAGTGTGCTGCAGGCCACAATTTTGAGCAAAATAGAATCTGCTCAATTGTGACAGTTAGTAAATCCAAATGATAAGTGGAGTCTCATGATCACCAACAATTTACAATTATTAAGCTGCATTACCAATGCTACACAAAGCCATACAGTCTAATCAAGCTAGTCCTACATACCAGTCCACTTGCACACAGCATGCCTTTGCATTGCACTTGAATTTTTGCTCACAAGTGTAATCTAGGCCTGCCAGTGGCATGTGATTATTTAATTTTTACTAGTCACTTTTTAATTGCCTGTCTCTCAGAAAGACCCCTAGGCCCATTTCTGTCAGTCCTGCCTCAACTTAAATGAGTAGGTGAAAAGGGTATGAAAAGTGACAGTGCATGCCATAGAACTCCAATTGTATGTGTGGTATAGGGGCTAACACTGACGGCACATGCTTTAAGGGGCACTTGGTGAGTCTATTACCTTCCATGATACTCTATTTTCAGAGGCTGGGGGGGGGATTTAGTCCATTTCCTACAGTGGCAGCTGTGGCACACTGAATTTGAACCAAATTCAACTACAGGGAGCCTAGTATGAACAGCAAAATTGAGTTGCTAATTCATATATAGTACGGCTGCAGGTTGCATGTAGGGGCCATGCACTTGAAAGAGGATGGTGGGACATTTTTTCTTGGATCTTTTTCTTATTTTTTCTCATGGATCTATTTCGCTAGTCATATTGGCCGTAAGCAGAGATGCAAACATTTACATCCAGAAATCAGAGAGGTTTCACACAGGAATCAGGGAGATTTTTTAAAATTACATGCAACTCAATGGGGGAAAGGCTTGCTTGAATCAGGGAGATTGTCATATTTGCTAGTTGGAATGGACAAAATCCTTGAATTTTCAGTTTTCTTGAGATCAGGGAGAGTTGGCACCTCTGCGTAAGCCTGTACTGCAGGCATTAACTTAGTCTCTCAGAATTGGTGCTTGCACTAAAAGAAGTAGCTATATTTGTCACCATTCATCACTCACTCTTAGAAATCATCCTTTTCAGTTTTCAGACTTCTGCCTCTCACTTATCTTCAAATGTCACTGTGCTCATAGGGTATATGCCATATGACTGGCATGGATTCTTGATTCTTGATAAACTCAAATGTCACTGTAGTTTCATACTATAACGTTAGCACCACAGGCTTCCTATGCAAGTCAGCCCATACAAGTCCGTGGTTACCACTTACAAACATGTCCCAATGTGATGCTGGGTGCACAGTGTTGTAACAAAGACCATACAATTGCTTATTTGGTAGCACTGTAATGTGGCCTGATTTGAGGCCAGAATATCAGCCATTCTGATTTACACAGTTAGCAAGAAAGGCCTGATTTCCATCACATTGCCATCAAGTTGTGCATGCGTACCAGAAATCGAGTACCACATGTAGGCCCTATGTTTATAGGCTATGGCCTGGCTTGATAGTGCCCATATTCATACAGTAGGTCTGCAATGGCATGAATGTCAAGACCAGTTACAAATGTCATACTCATATTGATGAATTCATACCTGTAGCTTACTCAAAACACATTTACGGTCAGTTGGACTACCATAGCTGGAACTGGTACCCGTACCCGTACTCGTACTCATGACCTTGTACCCGTACCCGTACCCGTACTCATAGCCTGGTACCCGTACCCGTACCCGTACTCATGACCTTGTACCCATACCCGTACCGATACTCATGACCTGGTACCCGTACCCGTACTCGTACTCATGGTCCCGTACTCACACTACAACACTGCTTTGAAGTAATTGCATCTACTATGTAAATCTAGGAGGGCGTCCTTATCCGTTAACGTATTCCTATAGAAATTGTCTTTTCAGTAAATTGCCTATGTAGAACATTAAATTAAATAAACAAAATATTACATGTTATATGTACTTGAATATTTAATACGTGCGTGTCCCTTACAGGACATTTTTAACAATATAACTAACATTCCAGTGGTGTACTATACGCATTGCGTTTTGTGTACGGTTTTCACACGGTAACCCAATGCCAACGGCCATACAACTATTTCACGGGTATCGAAATTTTTGAACTAGCATGAGCACAAGGGGACAAATTATGATGCAAACATTAGCTGGACTCCAAAATGTCTGCCTAAAGTATGATGTTCACCTAAGGTGCGGTTTTAGACGACTTGATGTCCACCTAAGGTAGGATTTAGGCAAATATATATATATATATGTATATATATATATATATAAATATATATATATATATATATATATATATATAAATATATATATATATATATATATATATATATATATATATGTATATATATATATATATAAATATATATATATATATATATATATATATGTATTCCTTTAGTTGTGGATTATTCCAGTCGAACTGACAAGTTACTCAAAGTGCTACGTCAAGACTTTGAAATTCTTAAATCGGACAGTTCTATTCACGATCTGTTCAAAGACCCCCCGCTCATGTCCCGTAGGCAACCCCCAACCTTAAATCCATAATTACCTCTTCTAGGCTTCCCAGTAGGTCCGACACGGGCAACCGGAAATGCGGAAAGCCTAGATGTCAAGTATGTAGTTTTTTGATCACTGACCCCTGTTTCACCCCTCCCGGTACCAATGCCCGCATCCGCCCCGGTCCTTTCAACTGTGACACCCCAACGTCGTGTATTTGATTTTTTGTAATAAGTGTGTGTATGGTAATTACATTGGTCAAACAGGTTCAAAGTTCAGGTTCAGATTCAACAACCACAAAAAGACAGTTAAAGATAAGGCCATCAGTTATCCAGTAGCCAAGCATTTCAATCAATGTAATCACAACCTCTCCAATCTCAAGTTTGTCCTGTTAGGCTCTAATTACCCCACTCTCAACAATAGACTAAGGTCCGAGAGTAAGTGGATTATGAAGCTTAAAACTCATATCAATGGTTTAAACTTGGATTTGGGTGTTTTAAGTGATTTTCCGTTTGCCACTCGTGGTGAAGCGTGAGCTTTTGCAATAAGTATACCATTGAGTACAGTGTACTAGGTCTCCATTATATTATTTTCACTTCATTGTTGGTGCTGAAGAAAGGCACAGGCGTGCCTGAAATATACACTGTTTTCTCTGTATTGGAAATTTGTGCTCTTATGATGTCATCTTTGTGTAACTCACTATTTTTCATCGTTTTTATATATATGTATATATATATATATTTGACTTGAGGTACACTTTGAAGAATTTATACAAAAGAGCGGTGTCTAAACCCGATATGTCACCACTCAGACCTTGAGAAATTGGACATGGTTTGATATTGAGTGATCTTCGCACTGTTGTTTCACCTTGAAATCAATTTACACTGAAAGATGGGGGCGGGGGCAAATCTGTACAATTTGAACAATTTCTCTTCCATCTTTCCCTTCTTTTCTTTGTGTCTCTCGCAAATTTTCTCGCAAAAGCTGTCACGTTTTCAGCAAAGGTCGAACTTTTGGAAGCACATCATGCTTTTGGTTTTCTTTAAACTTAAAATAACCAATTTTCTCCTAAACAATACTGTACCATATTATTAGACCGTGATTGCATAGGTGGCATGAGGACATTACCAACTTTGAATCTGACACTGGGAGTTCTTAGTATCCATATTAACTACAAAGTCAGAAAAACAGTCTGCAGAAAAAATAAATAAAACAGGGAATCAAAACATTCTTTGTTAGTATGAGGACGGTACATAACAGTGTGCTGCCTTCAACCTTAGTTTGGACCGCAGGTCTAGTGACTTAATTTGGTGATGTAACAAGAAAAACATGACTGATTTGTACGGAAGCTACTGATTTCTTCACACTGTGTACATTTAAATCCTCTTTCACATATGAAAGTTCAATTTATTTGTTCCAACTTCCCCTTTAAATAACGCGTGATACACTTTTCTAAACTAGGTTAACACTTCGTTCAAGGTTTTAAAACGTTTTAAACGTATAATTCAACTGTACTTTTGTATCTGTGTACTTATTTATCAAAACCATGGGCAGACCTTTGAAGCGTATCTGGGAGTGATGTTTTCTTCATTTGACTATGGAAGTACTTCCATGATTTGACTGATATGTCGTAAATATAATTGCATGTACATCACAGGCATGTTTACATTGTTTTTTGGATAACAAAATGCATGAAGCAAAGAGAATGGGTTATTGTTGCTCGGTGAAAAGACTTTTGGAGATAACGCTTGTGGCAAGAAGTCAGAAACAATGTGGAAAAGGTCTTGACTTATTCGTAGAATTTGTTTATATTAATTGAAGTGGTAAACGGGATTATTAAAGTTACGATTTGGGACTTCGTGAAGATCACGTGATGAAATAACTTCAATTGAATATTCTGCCAGCCTCCTGGATTTCAGATGTAAACAAATTTTTACTCTTAACTAAGTGTAAGCACTGGCATTACCTCTGAAGTCATTGTGGAGAAAACACCATGAAAAAGGTGTACAGGAATGAATTGGTTTTCTCTCTCTCTCTCTTAATGTTGTCCCCACTTGTACGAGTACATTTTTACACAATATCGTATCGTATCGTATCGTGTTTTACAAAAAAACGTTTACTGATTTGCCCTTACTACTTTGTAAAAAACTGTTTGATGCTAAACACACTTGTCAAATTCCTAAGCACCTCATTGCTAAAAATTAGTGTGTAAAACTAAACATGTACAGAACGTGTATTGAAAGTGGAGCGAATCAAATGTTTAATCGCTTTATAGTGTAATAGTCTTACAGTGTTAACGTATAATATAAAGCGTAATAGGGTTATTGTTTTTAACGTTTTCCGTCCTTGCGGTACCGTGTATATCTGTGAACTTAAAGTCCCTTGGTGAGTCTGCTAGGTGGGTTTCACTATGTAGCCAGTCGCTTCCCTATAAAATGTCGGCACTCTTCTCCTGTGGGACTTACAGTCAAACTTGAACCAACTATATACCCTTTTAGCATTAATCTGTAGTAGACAATTTTCATGAAAAAGCAAGGGAAACACCCAGTGTTGGTTTCAGTTCATTACCAATCGGGGAGGTTCCATATAACAGCTCCTTGAGTACCTAGTACCCTATCTAGTACTCAAGGAGGGAAGCGCTCAATGTTGTGGTTTCCGTTCGTTACCACCTGGGGTTTTAAAAGACAGCCTCCTTGAGTACTCAAGGAGGCTGTACTTAAAATTTACCTTTTCTCTTAATCACGGAAAATCGTTTTCAGTAAAATCACTAATATCACTGTCCATCTCCATTGAAGACTAATCTGCACACCATACTAAGCAAAATCAACACCGCTACTAGGTTGAGGCAGGCTTGAAATATCATGTAATAATCGCAAATAGTAGCCATTAATGATTACAAACATGGCCCTGTGCCTATGATTCCCCCCCCCCATATAGAAGTTCCTTGTACTCACCTACCGTTCGTGAAAATGCCTACCCCTCATACTCGAAACAGATCCCCCCCCCCCCCGGGCTCAAATACGGTTTAAGTTCACATTTAAAAATAGCCCAATTGGATTTAGCCGATTCTTAACACAGCCGGGAAGTACGGTGAGCATATTCTAGAACCATGGATAAAGCACAAGGGGTGCTGTATAGTTTAATGTTCGGTCATACAGGTATAATATCTAAATTTTAGCGAATGCGGTCTAAACTCGAATGAGGCAACTTGGCTCCAAAAGGATTATCAGAATGATGCATCCTAAGTCCGAGTGAGTTTCCCCCGAAGTGTAGTTAAAATTCATGCTAAATAAAGCGATATTTCTCATTCACGTAAATAATCAAATATTTACTCTCTAAAAAATATTTACTCTCCTTAGAAAGAGGTTACACTCCACTCCGAGTGAATTTCACTCCGACTTAGGAAGGATCATTGGGACACTCTTTTGGAGTAAAGTTACTCTTATAATTTCAGAGTGTAGGTAGCTGGTTCGAATTATTTGAATTTTTGAAAATGTTTTTGCCAAGAACTTATATTCCAGTGTATTGAGTATTTTTTCTGTTCTGGAAAGAATAGCTCATGTACTCGGGATCGTTACCCGGATTTGTTTTAGTAGCGGTTTTAGGAATGCGACGTGGGATCTGATGAAGAGGATGTTAGGTGGGGCTGATGGATTGAAACCCTCATGATAGAAGCAAAAATTCAGTAAGAAAAGCAAAATGAAAATTACTCTGATCTTGTTTCGGACAGTAGTATGATTGCAGTGTCCATTTCACCAATTTGTATCCGGGGACCTTGAAAATTTTTCTTCTTCAAGGGAGGGGGGGGGGGATTCAAGAGGAAGATGCTCTTGCATGGCTTGCTTTCATGGATGTGATAGTTGTTACATGTTATGCAAAATATCACCAACTGAGAAGCATTACGCTTTGATTAGTGTAAGATTGTCTAAATAACATAAAGGGTTGATCATGACGTGTATAATATTTCAAAATATAATTATAGTTTCAGCTGCACGCAGAGGCTGTATTTCACATCGCAAAATCCTGTAGAATCGTATTAGGCTATAGCAGTAAAAGTTTTGATCACTACCGCGGATTTAATAGCATGAAAATATTGTTAAGCCGTCACAACCCTGGTAGAGCTTATCGGTTGTGTGCTCTTATACTTTGGTCATGCTCGGGGGTTGGAAAACTGATAGCAAAGGGAAAACTTTGGGTTTCAAAATTTTAGGACGCAGCCTGAAACCAAGCCCAAAGCGTCTGCTCCTGCAGGTGGGGTCCAGGAGACGAAATGCTCAGAGGCTATGTGGGCATAGCTTATCTCTTGATAAAAAACCTTTCAGGATAGGCATGCTATCCATCGTTTTGGTAAGCATTAACTTGTAAATGACTGAACTTGAGGGAGGGGAAGAACTGGGGGAAAACAAAAGTGCGAAGGAACAAATGTACCCTCTTTTTCCATAATAAACTTTTTGCAAAACTATTTGGCCTTTCCATGAATGTGCCTATCGAAGAAAGTGTCGTGCAGTAAAGAAACAAGTGCTGGCAACGGGCGAAAAAGAAGCTAAGCTGAAAGTCAAGAGTGTTGCGGAACGAAAGTATACTTCCGCACTCTAAAAGTGGTGTTTAGGAATTGAACGCTTTCCAAACACTCTTTGCTGCCACTTTGAAAACATGTATGGATGCTAAACCCACGTGTATTACACATTTCGTTTTGTAACAAGTCAAATAGCTACACATTTAATGGTGGTCACCAAATTTCCATTTATTTCCTGGTCAAAATGACCAGGGTTTCCTGGCTATTTTAATAGGTAAATTTTTCGATTCACAATACGTTTCCTTGTCAAAAAACATAGATTCCAGGATCATTTTAAACAGGAAATGTATGGGAACTTTTAATAGGATGTTTTAAGAGTGTATAGCTAGAGGGAACAGGGGATTGCCCGTCTTCCAGTATTTCCACCAAAGTCCTCGATACAATAAAAATGAATGAAAAAGTAAAGAGTAGTCCAGTCCTCAAATCCTGATTGTTTTAGGCCGACGATCAGTCCCTACATTTAACCTTAAACCCAATCCTTGATCACTCAAGTACGGCGGTACGCGTAACGGCCCATCAAATAAAGCCGCTTTGTCTCTACACTGCATTTGAAACCTTATGCATTACAATAGTTAGCCTTAAAGGTTTAACAGACCATATGACTGTAATTCCTGACCCGCCACCTCTATGCAGCACCAGCCAAATAAGCTATATATCACGATTTGTATATACGTTAATTGAATTGAAACATAATCAAAAACAGCAGTTAAAGTGTCACATCAATCGTGAAAAGGTATAACAAAGTCATCATGGCCTAAAATCCTTCCAATGATATAAACAGTGTTTAGCAGTTAAACACTTATATTTCCCCCACTTTGTAAACACGTTTAAATCCGTGACATGGTTAGTTATTAAAATATTAATCAGGTTTTAAAACCAACAGTGTAGGAGTAAGACGTGTGTTAAGCTCAAACATGTTTCCTAAGTGAGGGCAAACATGTATTTGAAAAATGTTAAATACCTAACACCCTTTTAAATCCCTTTTTTAGTCTTCAAATCGAAATTGTTCTTACTTTTATAAGTCTTTTTATGTCAAAACTGAGCAAGACCAAATTAGTCTATAGGACTCCTTTTATATATTCACAAACACACTTACTTAAGTGCTAAATTATTGGCAGGCTGAACGAGGTAAACACAAGTCTAACAATATTTAAGTAATGTAAGAATCTGTTGGGACCCTACGCAGCTTGACAAACTGTTAAGTAAAAGAAACCTCCCGAGGTCAGTCAAGAAGTAAGCATGTTTTATCCAACACAAGCATATTCTAAAATCTTGGACAGCAAGCAGGTAAGCTAGTTCGGTAATTCGTTGCCTTGTGGAACTCGTGGACACAGCGTTTGATTTAACCAGAATGCAAAAGGCATTCATACTCGCGAATGGAGGCGGTCTAACGGTTCTAGGGAAATTGACAGAGTTGCTAAACTTTAGCCTCTCCCTGATACGAACAGGTAGTAGATGGTGAATTTGTTATGATGAGGAGGTTTGCGCATTTCAGAAAAGGATATCAGTATTGAAAATTTATACAGGTGTATTTATGTGAGGTGAGGGAAACAGAAATGTTTATGCTACAAGCTCGACGTTTAGAAAAGTACATATGAGTGATACGTATATATGATGTTAAAATTGACTAAACAAAACAGGTGGTGGATGATATTTTCTACTAGATCTAGAAAATAGACGTGTTTAGATTGCAGAAGAATTTTTTTTATTAATAATTTCCGACCGTAGCCAAAACTGTCAAAATTTCACACATATTATTGGCAGTTTCATAAATTGAGAAATATCAGAAATGAGATCCATATTTCTAGGCTGGGAACATGCAGCATAAAACACTCGGGAAGTGCCGTTTCCTGCCATCTGAGGGGTTTCTAAAACCAAAAATTTTCTTGTACGCTCCGCGCCAACTGATGGTGGCGCTCCGCTTAGATAGTACTGTCGTTCAAGATTGGGGACGATGAGTCGACTTTGTCCCCCCCCCCCACAAGAAAATTCTGGCTACGCCCCTGGAGTTAACAAGAAACATATCTTGACGTGATGTATGCAGGACGGTTGCAACTGCAACTCCCTGATATATGCTAACTAGACAGCGGTGACAAAACTGCTTCAAAATTTGTATAGTTATATAACTAATTTTTGCAAGAATATTGAACTTCTTGATGGAATTTAATGAAAGGTGTTATGATCAGCCCCAACTGAAAAGGCCCGGCCAAAATTCCGAAGCCAAAGGTATGTGGCCGAGACTGAGGTCGAGAAAAGTCTCGATATCAATGACATCATTGATAATTTTTATTGTAATGAGCATTTGATTCCAAAAGAAAGATAATGACTGCTTGGATTCTATTATTACAGGCATGAAAATTTCCGACTGACTGAGGGATAGTGAGATGGACAAGTCCTTTCAAGTTTTCAAAATGTGATTTATTTATAATACTCCCTTGTAATTCTTCCTACCATCAGCAAGCAGGAGGATGTTTAGCTTCAGCTGGCAGAGCAACTGATTTCTTTATCTTTTTTATGCTTGGAAGACTTTCAGCTGCATTTGGTATGGTACTAAACCAGGGTCTTTGTGCAAACACGTGATTCACCGGGTACGGTTAACAGAGTTCTAAAGCAACTGACTTCCTAGTGGTTGCGATTTTACTGTACGCTCAAAGCCATTGGAGACGCTCCGCTGAAAAGGGGCGTAGGCACCAAGCACCCATACAAAATTATTTAGGCCGCTATCAACTCCCAAATGGTTATAAGCCTGGTTACGTCACTTGCGATTATTATATTTTATACGGTATAATATGTTAAAATCTAACTAACCGAATTTGCAATAAAGTTTTCGATCAGCTATTCAGCTGTTCAGGCTAGCTTCACCTATCCGCCTTTGCTATCTAAACTATTTTACATGTGCGTATCGCGTGACGTTAGTAATGCACTGTACTTAAAAAAAAAAAAAACTATATTTGAAGGCCTTAACCTCTCAATCCAACCTAAACATATTTTTGCAGTAGTGTACGGAAATTCTTAGTTGGTAGAGCTCTTTTGTTGCCCGCCATTTATATTATATTTACATTTTGACCTTTGCACTGTAAAAAGATGTAAATAAATTTCTTTCTTGAAGAAAGAAAAAAAGGCAATGCAAGCACTTGTTTAATTCAATTCATGATCGAATCCTTTCAGAATTATTTGACCTATTTATAAACATATATTTACTCAAACACAAACGTCAACATTGAAATGCATATAGTTCACTGGTTTATACACTGCAATGCATTCCGTTAGAGAGCTAGTTCTTGGAATTGTTTGTCGCACTTTAATTGCCATTTCGATATTACAGAGGTAAATGACTCGTTTTTGCATCCGGGTTGCTCGGAAATCACAGCGGGCTAACCATTTTGTTCCATTTCATAAAGAAGTGAAATAGACGTACAATTTTCAACGATACCAACGATGCCATGCCTTAACGTTATAAAGACTAACTTAAACTGTGGAACACACTTATAGACCAACAAGTAACATACGTAATAATCAATTTGTTGTGAATTTACCTTCCATATCTTCCATTTTGTTTAAATTGCAGACTCGACCTGGTAGGCCTACACTCTTTAAATAAGACATGTGGAATTTCACTCGTTAGAAGAGCTAATTGAAGTTAAAAGGTTCACTTAAAATGCGCCGAAATTCACTCCAAGCGAGCGACGTTTCACCCTTGATGGAGTGCCTACAGGGAACACTCTAGTAATTAAAGCGTGATCTCTGCAGCACTCTTTAAAGAGGGAATTGTCACTCTTCATGGAGGGAATTTCACTTTTCATGAAGTGAATGTAAATATTCTTGAAGAAAATTACGCTCCAATGGAGTACATTCAAAGTTTTCGCTCTTTTAGAGAGTGACTTAGTTCACTCTTGTGTTTTTTACAGTGTACCAGAGGAATTATCAGCAAGAATTAACTTCAAGTAATTAAGGTTAAACAACGATCGATCGGCATGTGTAGTCACAAGATGATGGACTATAAAAATGCAAGGGTTCACTTCCAGTGCATCCAGCAAAAGTAATGGCCGTCAAGAATGCATTGTTTTGGTCTAACAGAGTCCGAGTATTTTTTATTTAAAAGACGGAAATAATGAAATTTCGTTCTTGGTAACATTTTTTCTGAAACCACACGACCTCATGTAAAGGGGCGTGGTCTAAGATTGGTGCGTTCGACCATTACCGTGATCTGGAAATATCGCATGGTCACCTGACCCCATGATGTGATTAGAATTAGAAGATTATCGCTGAATATAAATGCATATAAATAAAACAACACAAATAATCTCCACATCACACAATGAATGGAACATAACATTGATAACGAACTTTAATTGATTTCTCACAAATACACCGGAGCAGGAAAATTGGAATTCGGACTTGTCTAGTATGAGAGCTGGGAAGTTCTTCTTCCAGTTTCTCAACAGTAACAAAATATTTCCAGTATTACATAAGAAAAAAAAAACGAACATTTCGACGCGTTTGGCAAGTCTAAACTGTTTGGTTCCAGACCGTCTTTCGGAAAACCGTCACCTCTGGCGCAGGCTTCGGGTTGCTAGATCCTTAACGGGATAAGATTGCCCGTCCATCTTTTCATGACCCCTTCTACTCAATGGCAAATCAAGTTCTTGCAAAATGTCAACATTTTTCTCGCGTGTAGTTAGTGAGTTATAGAGTTTTACGGCCCAGTTTCCAACCTATTGGTTCATGTCGAGCTGGTCACCGCCTTTTTACAGTTGCCAGTTCCTCACTGGCTTGTTTTTCCTACTCTATTGCTTATGCGGAGCATCACGCACAACGTCAGTAGGTTCCATTTTTAGAGTCTTTGGTATGACTAGACCTGAGAATTGAACCCGGACCTTGAGAGACAGATGCTCTTTCTTTTTTCTTTTTCCTCTTTTATTGGAAGGCGAGCACATTGGCTCACCCGTTTTAAAATCGTCTTTTTACAATATACACAAGTAAACAATACATCAGGATCACCGTACAACTGAAGAAAGAGCAGATGCTCTTTTCGTTAGCCGAACACGTGTCCCTTTTCTGGTGTAGCGCTCACATTCGAAGTTGAACCAACTGAGCGTATACATGTAGCATTCTTTTACCAGTAGACGTTTCTCGACAAATCTAGGGAAACGCTCCAAGTTGACTCAATGCATTACCGCTTTAGATTTCATCTAGTAATCTTCCATGAATACTAAGCTAACATGACTAACGTGATGACTGGGATGGCTTACTTGCTCGTACCAGTACCGCAAGTTTATTTCAAAAATTACCATTCGTCTTCATCGTGAAAAAAAATCGTTCGGAGTAAAATCACTGTAACACTAACCATTTGTATTGAAGACTGACTCTGCCAGCCATTCAGTGCTATATGACAAAAGAAGGAAAATATCGCTTGTGTCGCTCGTATGGGCACACCATGAGCCACATCGACACCGCTGGGTTATCTATGGCAAGCTTGAGATACCATGTGATTTTTGCAAATGGTGGTTAACACATTGAGTAACTAAAAAATGCAAACATAACCCTTCACCCATGACCCTCCCCGTATCATAGTTCCTAAAACTCACCTGCCGTTCGTGAAAATGTCCCACCACTACTTGGATCAGATCGCCGCCCTTGATTTCAAATACCGTTCAGGTTCACAATTGGTTTAAAATACGACTCACATGGTGCTAAGCGTATAGCTAACAAGATGTATTTTTTTTTAATTTTGTACTGCCCCTCACTGTGGTCGGGAACGGCACTCCACAAGTGTTCCACGATACATGTCTATTGTGAGTATCAAGATTTGGTCCAAAGCTCAAGTCTTCTAAATTGTCGCCGCAGTCCCCCAATTCTGGGGTGGTGGGGGTAGCCTCCCTTTTTCAATAGGGAGAGCTGCATTTGGGAGTTGGGCGTCATTCACACCAAATCACAATTTAAGGGGTCAATTAAAATTTTAGTTAAAAAAATCAAAATGAACGGGACTCCCTCTTTTGAGATCCCACGTCCAGACCGGTGGTCAAGCCCCGCAGTTGACTATGAAGACAAATTCCCTGCAGCAGCGAAGGTAGGGATTTCGGTCAAAGGGGGCGAAAATGGTCTACAGGGGCTCTCCGGAGGAGTAACTACCCTTAACCTCAGCACGATCGAAGCCACGGCCTTTCAGACTGTCCATTTGATTTTCCGCACCTGGTAGAAGACTACTTTGCCATTCCTCCTTAGCATGTTTTTCTATTTTAAATTTTCTATTCAGAACAAAATTCGGCGGGGGGGGGGGGGAGGGGGTCAAAATTCTTTGAGAGGGGAAAGCTTCCCGCAACCACGTGTTGGCGTGTCGCTGGAAATGGCATTTCTTTTAAAGCCTATTTACCGCATACAAATAGGGAAAACACTGAGTGCACCGTTAAGAAATGTTGATGATAATTTTTCTTCGTCTTTTTCTTAATGTTTTCTTCGTTTTCGGGTTTTTTTACTTTCCAGGGGAGGGCAAGTTCCCCCCCCCCCTTGCCTCTTGCTGCGGACACCCATTTTTCTATCCCTCTATTTCACATTCTAGTATGAAGGTGGTCATTTTATCTTGTGTTATTGTCAGGTCTCGATTTAAGATTTTAAAGTAACGATGGGCTACATACTTTGTGAAGATACAAAGATGAAATCTGTTAGAGCTAAATAGCAATCAATCTTACAGGGGGAAAGGTTATGGAAATAAATCACCCTTAGGTGTACATTTTTGGTATCTGGAAATCAAGTACACGAAAAAGCTTTAATTGATGAATTTACATCATGCCACCACTCTGAAATAGCAATTAATTAAGTACATTGCAAGAAATAGCCAAGACAAAAGGTCTGCTTGGCTCTCTAGATACTGAGTTCGTTAAAAATTAAAGTAGCCTTAACCTAGTCAAAAACAGCCGTTTATCATGAGAATGGTCACTTGAAGAAAATCAAAATGGAAACTGCTCATTAAATCTCTTAAACCATTACCACTATGATAACAGTTTATTATGTTTTGACCTGCATTTTCTCTTCAAATGATTTTGAATAAGGTTGTGGAAGCTATTTTGGTATCCTTGTAAACTCTTTTTATCTATGTTGACAATTACCTCCGACAACAAGCAGACAAGAGGCCTATTTGCGCTGCAATATTTGTTGCGCCCTTTTCAACATCTTTTATGGGCCGTGAGGGTAAATTTAATGTCAGTCTGTGTACTTTGTAAACTTATAACCACGCTTGGTGTGGAAACAATTAACTAAGCACAGCTGCAACATTCAAGTTAGTGCGTATAAAACATGAAGATACGTTTCGGCAAAACCTCTCTCTATATAACAGACTGACAGAAGATGACCCTTTTCATCAGAATAAAGTGCAGATAGTACACTTCAAGTTACTGGTGGCTGTTTGAGCATTCTGTTATCTGGACCTTAAAACAACTTTAGTAAATTATTTCTGTTGCCATGATGGTTCGAGAGGAAAGTATGTTTAAACCTAAAATGGGCACCTACAGACGATTTTGGTCCGTCAGGGGGAGGGGGAGGGCGATTACCCCACCCCGATCATATGGCAGCGCCGCCACTGATTCCCTGATTACATCAGGTGGTAATTTAATAAAGACCGCTCTTCTCTATCCTACACTGCATTTGAAACTTTGGCAGACATTGCAACAGCAAGCTAAATGTGTAGTGGACCATGTGATTGTATCCCTTACCCGCCACCTTTATGCAGTATCAGCAAAATAAGCCATATATCACGATTTGTATATACGTTAATTGAAGTAAAACAATCAAAAACAGCAGTTTAAAACGCAAAAGAGGTCATTCCAAATTGAAGTAGTTTAGTAGACTGTCCAGTTTAATGATTGGCTGTTGGGAGTCATGTGACAATGTTTTTTCTCTTCAACTTGGTTTATCTTTAATATTCAAAAGTAAAGTCATAAAATGTTATGAAAGACACTTTGAAGTGAAATAAGACGAAAATTGTGTGATTTAGCTTTGTCTTCGAAATAAGTTTCGGAAGACTGCTCTTTACCTTTAAGTGTCCTACTATAATCTATCACTTATGTTATTGAAATTTGTTTGAAAACTTTTTTCCCTCGGCACTTTGTTAACACGTTTAATCCTAAACATGTTTAGCCATTAAACACTCTATCATGGCTTTACTCAAGGTTTTAATTGAATGATCCGCCCGACTGAAAAAGCCAAGCCAAAATTCCAAGACCAAAGGTACGAAGCCGAGACTGAAGTCGAGGAGAAGTCAAGAAACCTACGACATCATTGTTCATGTTCATTGTAATGAACATTTAATTGCAAAAGATAACTATTGACTGTTTAGATTCTGTAATACTGGCATGGAAATGACATCATGATTTCCGACGGACTGATATGAGGTATAATGAGACGGATGAGTCCTTTCAAGTTTTCAAATCGTGATTTATCTAAAATAGTCCCCTGTAATTATATACTTTCTACCATTAGCGAGTAAGAACATTATTCAGCCCTCTCTCCTCGCCCATGAAGATGATTCTGGTTACCCCACATGCAATGATGAAAATTATGCATTACGATGTTATATGTTAAACTCTAACTGACAGGATTTGCAATAAAGTTTTCGATCAGCCATTAAGGTTAATTTCACCTAACCCCCTTGTGCTTACTACACTCATTTGCATGTGAGTGCGACGTTCGTAATTAACTATACTTCAAGAAAATATGGCCTCATTCACTCAATTCACACTACAAATTTGGCAGTAGTCCTCAGAAACTCTGAAATGGCACAGCTCTTTGATTGACAACAAGTTCAAAAATTGCAGAGTACTGAACTTACCTCATGTTACAATGCACAACATTTAATTTTATGAAAGAGACTGTTATCAGTCACACGTGTGGGTTTTGTATACTCACCCTGTAGCATTAACCTGAGATTGTGTCTGGATAAGGATGAATTTTAGACAGCTGGGGGAACACTCTACAGAGCGGAATCAGTTTTCCAGATCCTCAGTCTCCAAAGAAACATGAATTAACAAGGATTATGCTGTATAGCCAGCTAGCAATTGTGAGAGAGGCTTACAGTTCTAATCCTCTCACCCCAAACTTCAATTTTTGGAGTCCATAGAAATTTTGAATTGGCACGGCTTATTGATTGACAGCTAAGTTCAAAAGTGCAGAGTACCGAAGCCCATATAACAGTATGTACTGTACTGAGATCTAACATCGTGATCTTCTATGCTCACCCTGGAACGATAAGGTTAACGGAAATTGTGTCTGGATGAGGGTGAGAGTTTGATACAGCTGTTCTCTCACCCAAACAGTACCAATTTTCCTAATCTTCTTACTGAAGTCCCTCCCACAATAAATTTATCCTTATCCAGACACAATCTCAGTTTATTGCTTCAGGGTGGGTATAGAAAAACTCAATTTATATAATCAAAACACTCTCAGCACTGTTAATGCTCTGTAATATAAGCTTTGGCACTCTGCATTGTTTGAATTAACTGCCAATCAAAGGGCTGAGCCAATTGAGAATTTCGGTACCCGGGTACCAAAATTGTTTGGGGCGAGAGGTTTGGCCCTTTAAGTAGCTAGGTTAGCAGAATTGGGACTGTTTGGGGTTTTGGGGAAAATAGGCCTAACTAGTGCCCATTCAAAAAACTATCATTTCCCAAGAAACGGTACAAAAGGGCACGTTTTGAAATAAGCTATCCACTGCTGATTTTCTTTACTGAGATACTACGTCACTCATATTTTCTGAATACAGTTGAGCTATGGTAATCTAGAGCTTCCATACCCAAAGCAGTCACATTTAAATTGAATCAGGGCTTTTTTTTTTTTTTTTGGAAGGAAGGACACTTTAAAAAGAAAATCCTTGAACAGAATAGAAGAAAGCTTACAGAAAAAGTGAATGATGCAACAATGGGTAAGCAGGGGGTTCTTATCAGGCGATAGTTCGTTTAATCGGGGAGATTTATGTAATAGTTGTACAGCCGTCTTTATGTGCGTGGTTAAACCATGGGGTTACCATGCGTGGCTAAAACGTCTTGGGGTTAACCGGCCAAAGAACAAATTAGTATTGTGCACTATCTTGTTATTGAGATTCGAATAACAAGGCCACGCTTTGAAAATTTTATTCAAAGAAAAAGGCTTGAAAGCAAATCTGACAGATTCAACGGAACAATGGTACATTCTTCAAGTCGTATATTTTGGCAGGGAGTTTGTTGTTTTCCTCCGAGAACGAGATAATGGAGTGAAATGCTTTTTTATTTGACCTCTTTTACATGATCATTCGAAAATCATTACCTATAAGCTTGATCGTGTCGCAGTCCGGCGACCGTAATACATTGATGGTGGACTTCCTAGCCTCGGAACGAACGCAAGGTTGGATCATGGAAGTACTACCTCGAAGGTAGTACTTCCATGGTTGGATCTGTTCGAAAAGCATTAATTGAAAATTTGCCCAGATTTTCGAAAATTATGACGTATCGAGAAGCTCTAACAAAACAAAGAAAATGTTGAACGAGCTCTGTTTGGAAGACTCTTATCAAATAACATGCTTAGATGGTTCCACCGTGAAAGAACTGATCGTCGTCGGAGTTGGCAATGAATTAGGAAAGTTTGCAACGAATTGGGAGATTTGTCCTTCACTGTCATTTAATTTTTTGGATTTTCAAAGTTGCCTACACTGGGTATATTTTGAAGCAGCATTTTCTTCAAAACGATGCATTTTGCAATAATTTTATAAATGATTCGGATTCAAAGAAAACTGTACATCTTTTTTGACGCTGGCAAGTTTAAGTTAAAAAGATCATTTCAAACGGACGGGGAAAGTATACAAAAGATCACAATAAATGTTAACCTATTGAATTAGAATAATAATGTTTCAACTATATGTATGTGTGCTCTATATGGAATCAACCTCTCATTAATACTTTACTGAGATACACTTAATCGCAAGCTTAGAGCAAAGGATTCTATAGACAAAAATTGAAACCTCCCCAAAAGTCAAACTGCAAGGGACAGCTCGGTGAACTCTTCACCTCAGTTGGCGCAGAGTGCCTAGAAAATTTGTAACAATCGTGAGACCCTTCAGATAGTCGGATATGGCGTAATCCAGACTTTAAAGTAGAATACAAGATACTTTTTAAACTTGGAGTTTTCAAGAGCAGTAAACCGTTTCGCTTTACGCGAGCATCGTCTACCCCTGAAAAAATTTTACTGGTGCTTCCCCCCTCCTCCAACACCAAACTTTAATGTAGAGTGGCAATGGAAGGAAATAAATTTCATCTGTGCCACTGGATTCTAGCTACGTTAGGCAGGTCTATCTTTGAACTTGAAGGCCGCCGCTGAAACGAACTGACTTGTAGTAGGATTATTGAAGTACAAGAGAATCAGTGTGTCACCGTCATCATTTGCTAAAGAGCACTACCGGTACCGCCCGATACTCATACATTCCAAATAGCGTTTTTAGGAATTATAAGAGTTTTACAAACACTGTTTGCCTTCCATTTGTAAACATGTTTAGACGCTTAACATGTATAATTCTTAAACATTCCTAAACACGTTAAGTATCTAAATACGTAGTGTTTAACAGCTAAACATGTTTAGAATTTGAATGTGCTTTAAAAATTGGGGCCAGAAATAATGTATTCGTTAATCACGATTAAGACTTACAGTTTTGGTGTAGACAGCTAAATTACAGTGTCGGGAGCCAAGAATTGAATTTTGACACACTATTTTGAGGTATTTCATTCCAGGATAGGCTTTCTCTCTTCCTGTACTTATTACCCTAAGGAGGAATACTGTATATGTTACCCGCTTGAAATGCGCCCTACTTAGACCCCTACTGCTATTCTGGGTCTAGAAATGATCTCAGATGCAGTTTATTTAACATAAAAAATACAATGTTCAACGCAACAGCACTACCACACAGGCGGAGAAACGAATAGACAGACAGAAGGCAGCACAGTCAGGCATACAAACAGAACTATTGTCAGCACTCAGTACAAAAAGACGTAAAGGCAGAAAGAAAGGCTGTGCACACAGACTCCATGGTCGACTGACATACATATGTACGGTTAAAAAATCGCATACATTGTTTAGAGTTACACTACCAAAATATAGATACACAAAGTGGATAAGGAAAGGAGCGGTCAACTTTTTTAAACAAGTTGACGTTTAACTTTTTTTAATTTTTTTTTGTATTTCTTAATTTCGTTTCTTCTTTAAGTGTGCAAAAAAAAAAATTTAACGTTAGACCGAAATTTCCGATAGTTAGACTGGCAGACGAACGGGAACGATACCAAAAACATGTTTACTCTTAAAAGAAGGGATTAAGGTTACAACAGTATTTGGTATGTAAGAGCTGGGGTACTTATCCCGAGCATTTTGGTGAAATTTGCATTGAAATCCGATGTGTGGTTCTCAAGATATGGGTAAAATTTTCACATTTTCAACAAAAAGTGAACTTGAAGCAAGCACATAATGACATCACATCCCCATATTAACGGCCAGTCTTTTATTTTTCTCTAAACTTTATACTGGATTCTCTCATCAATACTCCCATACTATTAAAATGTCACCGTGATTGCATAAATGGCATGAGAATTTTACAAACTTTGCATCCTCCACAGGGAAGTCATATTCCTATTAACTTCAAGGTCAACACAACAGTCTGATAAAACAAAGGCAAAAAGCATTCCTTGTCATTGTGAGGAAGTGATATAAGCAGGCTGCTCCCCTTAAACTCACTTTTGAACTCAAATCTACTGGCTTTGAATGGAACTTTCACCACACTGTGTAGATTTTGTTCCTCTTTTACATACGAAAATTAAAATTTTGCTAAAACTTCCCCTTTAAAACACTGAAACAGTGAACTTAGTCCGTGGCACCCTCTAATAGAGTGACAAGGTGTATGAAGTGACTCCATTAGAGATTAAATACTTCAAATATAATAAAATTTACATAAAAAATACATATAAAAATAAGAAGAGTAAAATTCATTCCAAGAATAATGACCATTCGCTCTATAAAGAGTGTCTCCATGCAGGGGCGCAAATCTCTGTTTGAGAGTGGGGGGGGGGGGCGAAAATGCTTATGATGTGCCCATGAGTACTAAACTGTGCACGCTTGGCGGGCACCGTGAGCGCGAAGCGCGAAGCCCCAAAGGACTCCTGGTGGGATCCAGGGGCAAAGCCCCTGTCGGGGTCCAGGGGGTGAAGCCCCCGGAAGCTCTTGTGTTCTGGCGTTTCCAAAGCTTCAGAAAAATTGTTTTCGAATGAAAAAAAACGAAAAAAGGTGACCATATTTTTAGGTCTACTCAATTTTTTTTTTTTTGGGGGGGGGGGGAGAAATAACGATTTGGCCCCCCACTTTTTCACTTGAGGGGGCGAAGGCCCCCCTGCCCCTCCCCGGGATTTGCGCCCATGTAGACTCCATGGATGACCCTTTTTACAAGAGTGGTCAATGGATGCACTCAATCAAGAGTGAAAGTTCGCTCTTTTCAAGTTGGAAAGAATTTCTCTCTTCTTTAAATTTCACTCAGCTCTTGGAGTGAATTTCCCTCTTTCGGAGCACACTTTATCACATCCACTCTAATAACGAGTGAGATTTCACTCTTTTTATATTTAGAGTGTATTCAGACCAGTAATGCTCAGAATTGGTAGACTCTCACATTTACAGAAGATTTTTGAGTAAGCCCTACAAGTGTATTGTCACATTATATCGACGAGATGTTCTTTAGTGCCAGCAACTCGCTATGAAATATTTGTATAATCAAGCCGTTTGATATCTCATTACATATCAACAGTGCTTAAAGGCAATAAAAACGGATAATCATGAACTACGGTACTTTATTGGGCATTTCGAGTGTAGTGCAGATCCATGGTGTGCAGGTATTATAAATAACGAAAGCAAAGTACGTATCAAATAGATTCATGTGAACGCACATCAATATCCTCATAGGACATTGCACGATGTTTAACATTGTACTATATCCTGTGCGTTCAAAAGGATGACATTGGCTCCAATAAGGCAATTACAATGACGTCATTTGACGGCAATCGTCTGTAAATACGCTTACCGAGTGCGTGTTTTGCCCTTCAATGCCGGGCGAATTCAATTGAGTAACGTCATAAGAAATTGCCTTAAACGTGTTCCATTATATTTATTTGGGGAGTCGTATGATTGGGGGAGAGTCATACAACGCTGTTTAAGTGTATGTACAGGAAGCCGCTGTACCGCCACATCGTATATTAGTCAGGGTAACCCTTCAGTCGACGGTATGGGTAAACCTTACTTACTCATACCCCTTAACTTCAGGGCGCAAAAAGGTTTAGCCTATATTTTTGCTTCAGATGAAGCTGGAGCATCCAGTCGAAACATATTAAATTATCACAGCTCTTGTATCATTGGTCAGCTAAAGATCAGTGCTAATTTTAAATCACAGATACTCCGTAAATGAATCCATTAGTTGTACATTGCCAGCTCAAAGCATCGAGAATAGTATGCACACCGATTCGACCTTGCCTATGACTGTTGCTATTCTGAACAGTTCTATGCCGAATATTTGCAACGGTTATCCACGATAATACTAACGAGAAACATTCAGACAGGTATGAAAGGTATGCAGTGATCATTTTATGTGGTAAACGCCTTGGTAAGGATCAGGTTCATCGAAAAAGTAGGCCTACCGTTCTTTTTCCATTAGCAATTCTCATTGGCTTATAAGTCACAACAATATGAATATTTATATCAGATGCGCGTTCTCTTCGATGCTTGGCAACAAAACTTTTTTGGTTCGGGAAGTAGCTTTTGTCGTTACCTGCTCCTTGACGTCAAGGGGTGTGAAGTCAGGAACTCAAGGTTGCCCACACCATCGACGGAAGGGTTACCCGACTATTCATGTATATATTTATATATATATATATATATATATATATATATATATATATATATATATATATATATATATATATATATATATATATATATATATATATATATATATATATATATATATATATATATATATATATATATATATATATAGGTCGAAAGTGTTGTAGTAATAAATTCGATCATGAATGTTATACCAATCCAAGATAGAGTATAGACTCTTATCAAAGAAGGAACGGTTGAAGGAAAACACCAGAGAAATATATATATATATATATATATATATATATAAACCTATATATATATATATATATATATAAACTTTTTTTTCAACTTCAAAATCGACATTTAACACTCCTTGCGACCTATATATATATATATATATATATATATATATATATATATATATATATATATATATATATATATATATAACATGGTGAAGTCCGTGCGTTGGTGGAAAATAAATACACAAAATAAGCAGAAAAAGAGCAATGCCTCTGCCACCAACCAAGAAAAACGAAAACGATGGTACATTCTGTAATCCCGTGCTTTATAGATGAACAAAAAGCAAATAGTAACAAAATACAGAATATGTACAAACTGAACGTTTCGAACCTCCTAGATTCCTTATCGACAGTATAATGGAAAGCTTAACAACGTTACGGAGAGGAAAGTACAAGCGACCTGATCAGCGGTCACGCTTGTTGGCCATGAATGAAAGGTCACGGTTAAGACCGTGGACGTGACTCTCACACCTGAAGATTAGCCTTAATTCTTGTTTTTTACGAATCTCAGTTGTAGAAAAGCCTCCCATCAATATCGCGAATTTTAAATCGTTCACACTGTGGAGGGGTTTGTTGAAGTGTTCTGCGACAGGGAAGCCGGTGCTTTTGTTACGAATGCTAGATTTGTGGTTGTTGAATCTTAACCTAAATTTGGAGGAGGTCTCACCTATGTAAGAGATCGTCGGACACTTGTCACACAAAAGAAGGTAAATGACATTGGAGGAATTACAAGAGTACGGGCCCGGTGATAATTGAATTCCCTTGAGGTGGATGTGCACTGTACGCTCTGTGATCATATGGTTGCATACTTGGCAACGACTACTACCACAAGGGAAATTACCTCTGGGAGGGGTAGCCAGGGAAGGATTAAGCTTGGTGTGAACCAAGATTCTGCGTAAACTGGGCGGTTGCTTGTAAGCAGTAACTGGGGGTTCATTGAAAATATCTCTGATAGTGGGGTCTAGGCTGAGATTTCGCCACGAAGTCTTGATTCTTTTGAGCAGGGAGGAAAGTTTAGGGTTATAGGTAACTACAATGGGGATTCGTTTAGTTTCATTCCTGGCACGGTAATAAAGCAGATTGTTTCTATCTAACTGCTGGACCTTACTGAAGTAAGAGTCAATAAGTATATATATATATATATATATATTTATATATATATATATATATATATATATATAAATTTATATATTTATATATATATATATATGTATATATATATATATATATATATAAACCGGACAATGATTGACTGACCACTGACTGACTGACTTGAATCAAGTGGTTGCAACTGGGCCACAAAACTTCATTTCACTACGTAACTACATAATATTATGTAAACTGCATCCCTGTGTATGGTGTAATCGGTGGGACTACTTGAGTTTGTTGCATGACATGTGCCCTCAAGTGATCAATGCTTTCATTGTGTTAATACGGCATGAAAAGCAATTCTTACATTTTTGAATGACCCGTGAGCTAACCCCAAATATCAGGTGACTTAATCAGGTGTGAAATCTGGCCATATGCTGTGATTGCAGTGACTTTCATTTCCTCCCCGAGGCAATAAACTGGAATCATGCCGAGAAGGATATTCCTTCAAAAAGCAAGAAGTGACGATTTTATCATGCGGTGCCTTGGTTAGTTGGATTAAACAGACAGCCAGTGAGAGCGGCTGGCAGACAGACAGACAGACGGAAAAATGAAAGTGGTTTCCAAGACTCAGTTGCGAACCTACTGGGTTAAGTCGGGCCGAACTGGCTCCTTTTTCAGTCGTGGTCCATAAAACCTATTTCCAAATAGCAATTACAAAGGATTGTGGGATAGAGTTTTGCTGTTTGTCATTTATTTTCAATGGCATTTTACTGTGGTGAAAATTGACGCACACTCAAAACTCTATCCCACAATTCATTGTAATTGCTTTTCGGGAATAGGACTATTGGCTTATTTTCCCTACTCTAAGTCATGCTGAGCACCACACACGATAGCAGAAGGTTCTAATGTTAAGCCTTCTGTATCAGTGGGTCGGCCAAGCGGGGTCGAACCTGGGAGCTGTTATTCCGAGTTACAGCTCCCTGGTCGAACTCCAAACCTTCGGCCGCTTCAAGTCGGATGTTACTTGAACATGTCTACTAGATTTTCTCTTTGTAAAGGTAAAATAATTCACGAATTTTTGAAATGTAATAGATCTTGCATGTTTCGCCACTGAAACTTGGACTTTCTTTAATACCTGTCTTGCTACTTTGTCGTTAACTTGAACACAAAAATGATACATTACAGCGCGTGCATACAGTTAACAATTCCGTTTTACCTCCCTTGGTGATGGGTTTAAAGGAGCTGATCGTGCATTTGCATTTATAGGTTTACTTTTAAAGTTGTGATTCAAAATATTTAAAGCGTGAGCATCAAACTAAACACATGCCTTAAAAGCGGAACATTGAGTTGATTTGTGAAATTCACCATTAATTTCCAAACCTGTAAAATTTTCGTCACATATCACTCTAAAAACACTGTGGTCACTACACCGACCCAAGCTATGGTCAAATGTTAACAACTTATGGTCAAATTTGACCATACTTTGGTCAAAAGTGACCATAGTTTAGGTCAACGATTTGACCATAGTTTGGGTAGGTCCATAATTGACCAAATCAGCGGTCTAATTTGCCTAAGTGTTTTAGCGTGTATGCCACTGCTGAGACAAACTTTTTTTTAAACTTAGACGACCCCTAGTATGATATGTGGAGATTAATTTTTTCATGAGAAAATTACTGGCAAATTATTTGGATGATTTAAAATAAAAATCGTGACCTGATACTTTTTTAAATCGTGCACAAACCGTTCCAACCAAAAAGAAAAAAAGAAATAAATTGTAAATATATGCGACACAATGCACTGGTCATAAAAATTCTAAGCTTTAGCTGGAAGGAGCGTCCCACAATAACAAATTGGAAGACGCACAACGGTCACGTGCCGCAGGATTGTAATTGTATGGTTGCAGTTTTAGTCTTGTGCACCCTTCTTGCTGCGTACGTAACCGAATGTGTGTTTTTGAACACAATCGTACGTAGCGCTGTTTTTTAAGCGTATGGTTAAATGTTGCTGCAAATAAACGCGGGTCAAGCAGAATATTGCGAAGTTTCGAATTTCGAATGCAGCCTACTACACGCAATCTGATGGCACACAGGTTTCACATTACTACGGTGTCGCGGAATTAGGTACGAAAGTAATGGGAGTCAGTGTATGAATTTGGTTTATGGATTAGAGTTCAGGTTAGGGTTAGATTAGGGTTACGGATTAAGTTTAGAGATTAGGGTTAAGTTAGTGTTCCTACAATCTTGGACAAAACTGTTGGGACACTTTGCCATAGTATTCTTGAATTTCAGTTCAAAGGCTTACATGAATCCCCCTCCCCCGCTCCCACTTTCAATGTTGCGCTGAAAGAGTGACTGTATGCCGTGAATAGGCTAACTGTGGTCAACATTGAGAAGGGGAGTGGGGGTGTCCCAACGAGTTTTGTCCAAGATTGTAGCATTCAGCGCTACCTTCACCATCTCCAAGCCCAGTGCGGGTTTAAAATGTAGATAACTTGTTCAACAGTCATTTATAAACAGTGGCCGCCCATTTCAACCTACATTTCTCCAAAGAGAAATAAAAAAAAAATGGCCGAAAGGTCATTGAAATATACTAAGGCCTACAACATACAAATATAATTCTCAAAGTATTTAGCGTATGTAGTTGTCACAAACTCTTATTGGGTTGTGCCAAAGTAAAGGCCAAACTTGGCACGGTGGCTCTCAGTAACCTGCTTGACCGACGCTTATTTGCGAAATCATACCTAGTCTCACCATATACGCCTGTAAAAACAGCGCTCAGTACGGTTGCGTTCGATTCGGGTGCATAAAAATATTATGCATCCCATAAAACTATATTCTCGCAGCACGTGACCCTTCTGAGTTGCGTCCGTTTTTACTCGTGCGTTTCCGTTTCCTAAAGCTTAGGATTTCGATGGCACTGATTTCACTGACGTCACAAGCCTTTTTTTACGAGCAAAATCTAGTGTAATTTGCTGAGAAGCAGTTGACAACCCACGTGTGACCGTTGCATCAAAATACTGTTGATTTTGGCCCGACAGTGGGCGCGGCTTTCCAATTATGAATTCATGTCATGTTGGTCCTATCCCCCCCCCCCCCCACGTACATTTTCAGTTAATTTTGTAAGACATCAACTCAGTACTTCCCTTTAAATTAGTAGCACATAAATAAGAAACACACAATTTTGTGTAGTTCGTTCGTTCGTTCGTCGGTCGGTCGGTCCACTAGCGTAGCCAGCGGGGGGGAAGAGTGCCCCCCCCCCCCACAGAAATTTTGGGGACGCGATGGGCGATGTTGAAAAAATGAAGGAGAGCATAAAAATAAATAAATAAATAAATAAAAAAAAGATAAACGGCAAGAGGAGGGAGGGAATCGGGGGCATTTTTTACAGTTTTTCTAGAGGGGGGGGGGAGGGAAGCTCTCAGTCGTTACGATAAAGTATGCAGTCCCCGACGGCGGCTAGTGTCCCCGATGGTTTACCTGTTTTTTGCTCTTAAGGGACAATTTCCCTAATAAGAACCCCAAATTTTCGGCGCGCTACGCGCGCTGAAATTCACTCCAGTTTTTTTTAATACTTCCATTCCACATATCTAGAGAGTGTAAGTCCTGTCAACCTTACCAAGAAACAGGGAGGCAGAGTACACAGGTTATTTAGAGGTCTTAAATTTCATCCCATATCACAAAGCCTAGTTGCTGTTCTCTTGTGTGTGTCATGCGATAGGTCAGTTGGTGAGCGACTCACGGACAGACGGAGAATAGTTTGGTTATTTTATCGGGTATTCCAAGTGTTTTCGACGCAATGTATGTTTTCCCCGAAACGGTCTACAACCCCCACAGTTTCTATTTTTGTTTTGTTTTTAATGATTGCATAGACTATGTTATTTTTGTAAGTCTACCAAAAATTTTCGCGCGCTTTGCGCGCTTTACAATTTCACGATTCAGACTCAACAGAACACTATCAGTGCGCAACCCGGCTTTTAAAATATTAAGTGATATTGTGCAAAATGTGCCAAGGGGTTCAATAACATGGTATAGTTAGGCTCCTTCATATCCCCTTCTCACCACCCCCTCGACATAGGGGCCGTCGGAACTTGTGGTCGCTGACATGGCCCGCTCCCTGTCGGGAATAATCTGTCGCCTTCCCATGGTCGGTTTAATTATTTCGGCTTTCAAAAGAGTTATTTCTGCGATAAAACCCAAAACGTTCAGAATGCTTTTCACACTCTTCCTCAGTTCCGTTACCTAGAGCTAATAAATTACAAACCCTTCCCATCTTTTCAAGTAAAATAATATGTAGAATAAATGGATTAATGAACATGTCGGGAATTTCATCTCATTTCGCTAAACCAGGGAGGTGTGATCTCTTGTGTCAGTCGTGCGGTACGGACTCGAAGAGGGAAGTACAATATAAGTTGTGCCCGATAGGGCCAAAAGGCCGTGACAATTGATCTATATAAGCTTTAAATAAGTACAGGTTCCTTTTGTGTAGGCTAACCCCCAAAAATTTCGCCCGCTTTTCCACGGTTAAATCAGTGCGGAAATATGTTCCTCTAGCATATACAAATTTGATGTCGTATATGACTCGCAACGGCAGGTATAGTGCACAGGTTTTCTTCAAATCTCCCTCACCAACTCATCGACGGCATCCTGGCTGTCGGGGTTTGGGGTCGCTACCCACCCTACCCCTCCCCCGTTCGGAGAGTGGTTCTTCGTCGGGCAAATACTGGCGCCAAGCCTGGAGGGAAGACACATTTTCCAGTTATGACTTGTATATGTGTAATGAAGCAATGAACTAAAGATGGAAGCTGCATTTTTTGGAGAACGGCAACTATTTTGGAGGGGCGGCCAATTTCACTAGGAGGGCGTGTCGCCCCTCTAAAACCCCCCTGTGGAGAACACTAGAATCTAGTATAAAAAGAACAAAATATAGCACCATGTTGCATCTAAGCTCTTCGAGAGAGCAAAAAATTCCAAAAGGGGAGGGGGACACCCAGGAAGACAGGCCCGTAGCCAGGGGGTTCGCACTTACTCCCGCCCGGACCTATTTATTATTATTTTTTTTTATTTAAATGGAGTTTTGGCGTTTTTCAAGGTAAAATGTCCGCTGGTTTAGTCAATGTAAGTCTTATGAGTAGCTGTTTTGTTTCAGTGCAACACAATTTCCTAGGGTCCCATTGACTCGTACAGTAACCCTCTTACAGGCACACACTAACTCTCGAGGGAATAAGGAAAACATTGATACAAGATTGAAAATGTCCAAAAATTCCAGCTAAGGTGTTCACCAGATCGCTCAATTTTGATGTAAAATTGCAACATCTCCTTGAGGTAGGAGTGGGAGAACCACACCCTCTCCCCGTTCGGATGCTGGGCTTCTCACTTGGGCGCTTCGCTCCCTCAAGAAAATGCCACACCCCAAATCCTTCCTCTGAATACTCGGGAAGTGCCGTTTCCGGCCATCTGAGGGGTTTGTAAAACCAAAAATTTCCTGGTTCGCTCCGCACCAATCGATGGTAGAGCTCCGCTTAGAAACATGTATTAACATTTTTGGAGAATTTTCAGAAATGAGATCCATTTCCAGGTTGGGAACATGCAGCATAAAACACTCGGGAAGTGCCGTTTCCTGCCATCTGAGGGGTTTCTAAAACCAAAAATTTTCTTGTACGCTCCGCGCCAACTGATGGTGGCGCTCCGCTTAGATAGTCCTGTCGGTCAAGACTGGGGACGATGAGTCGACTTTGCCCCCCCCCCCCCCACAAGAAAATCCTGGCTACGCCCCTGGGTCGGTCGGTTAGTCAGATGGAGTTTAACGGCCCATGCATTTTCCAACCTATTGGTTCTAGTCGAGCCGACCACGGTCTTTTTCCAGTTGTTGCTCACTGGCTTTTTTCCCTACTCCGTTGCTTATGCGCGGCATCACGAACAGCGGCAGTAGGTTCCATTTTTAGAGTTTTTGGTACGACTCGACCTGGGAAAAGAACCCGGGCCTTTCGCGTGAGAGGCGGATGCTATTAACCGTTAGACTAAACCATAAATTTGTGTAGGAAATAAACAAACGTCAAATTGGGTTAAAACTAGGAAGTATTTCCATGATCAAACGGGGAGGTATTCCGCGTAGAGAACTGTGATTTCTCAGCTCAACAGATTTGGTATGACCAGGGAGTCTCTAGGAACTCCCTGATATGACTGAACAAAATATGCCGTACGATTAGAACTATTACTGAATTCTGCTTTATAGGGCCTGCTACTCAGGTAAAAAAGGAGGATATTCTGGGGTCTTATACGAGCCTGGGTTCAGTCGTTACTCTTTTTGGACTCGGTCCTGGAATTACTAGCCGCTGGTTCAACACAGGCGAAATTATTATTACAAGGATTGGGAGGACGGTACTATCATGGCAAAGGGGAAGAAGGACTGACGGATAAGAATTGGACTGGAGAGGGCAATGGCTATGGACGTCGCACAACAAAATCACAGAAAAGAGCAGCTAAGTGTTCAATAACAGACCCCTCCCGTTGAAACAAAGCGCAATAACCTGACCGAGTGTTGACGATAGAAAACCACAAATAGCAAACCTACCAGGTCACTCAGCCCAAACAATTACAAGGGGCTTACATAACTGCTGAAAAAATCAAGAAGTAATACACTCTAAAAACACCGGGGTTAAATTTAACCAGAATCGGTGTTCTAGTTACTCCAACATAATCCTGGTTAAATTTTAACGCAACTCCTGGTTAAACTGACTCAAATCCTAGTTATTTTAACCAGACTTTGTGTTATTTTAACCAGCAGTTGTGTTAGTTTAACCAGGATTTGTGTTAAAAGTTAACCAGGATTGTGTTGGAGTAAATAGAACATCGATCTTGGTTAAATTTAACCCCGGTGTTTTTAGAGTGTACTCGCCTTTAATAACTACAAGCACGTTTTTCATTAATTTCGAAAAACGCAGTACCTATCTATCATGCTTTTTGTCTCCAATTCAGCAAGTCGACAAATTGTTCTAGACAGGCAATTTTTTGTATTCCATTGCGTCATTTCGCTTACTTTATTTTCGTGCATAATTTCACTAAATCTGACTTAAAGGCATATTTTCATAAACCCAAACAGTTCCAATTCTCCCAACCTACTTACTTCTAGCCCCTCAAACATTAATCTAAAACTTATCTTTATCCAGACACAATCCTTGTTTATTGCTTCATGGCTTGTGCCAGTGGCCATACAAGTCCATAATGTGTAATCAAGACACTCTCAGTGCCCATGTTGTGTAATTTAGCTATGATGCATTGTTTGAATGTGATGCCAATCAAAGAGCTGTACCAATTAAGAGTTTTGATATATGTACACTGAAACTGCAGTTTAGGGTGACGAATGACTGCCTTTAATATCATGTTTCGAGATTCAATTGGTGTTAATTTAGCAAATGATATCTACAGCCTCAGTGTAGGGGAAAGGCCGTGTAATTTGGACCGGCGTGTCAATTGAACTACCGGCATATTCTGCTGACGTTTGAAGTGGAGAGTATATTACTTTAAAAGTTTTATGTGCTATGAGTACCTTATTCTCACGTTTTACTTCGGAATCGATGACACCAAGGTGATTCCCACAATTTTGTGTAAAGTTCATTGAAAAATGATGAACTGATCTTGTTTTCGGGTTGACCTTTTGTTCGGGTTTTACATTTGTTTATCCAAAGACATGATAACTATGTCAAAATTACTCTTGACTATTAGGTTGTTGCATTCCGCATTTCCGATACAGACTACACTTGGTTAGACTAGACGTGTTGAGAAAAATTAGTAGCATCGTGTTATTTGAACCACCACATGATGTGTACTGTTGACCGGAGTCCACATTAAACCATGTGGTGTGTAAAATATACACTGTTAAAAATTTCTGTAAATTTACAGACTTTTTTTAACTTAAACTTTTTGTATTTTACTTTTAATAGAGATTTTCTGTATCTTTACAGACACTTTGTATTGCTACAATAAAAAAAGGTTGTTTAACATGTATTTTCTATTTATTTGAAAAACCATTTCTGTCTGCTTTTTTAACCAAATTTTACTGCTTTGTAAAACTTTTTCTGTAAATTTACAGAAATTTTAACAGTATTTTGTATTTTTCTGATTTCACATAAATATACTGTCATTTAACAAACATTCATTTTGTTTTTAAGCTGAAAAAGAAACAAAAATAAGCCCAAACAAACAAACAAATAAGAAATAGACAGAAAATTTTCAATATATAACATGCATCGTTCTGCGAAGTTTCAGTTAAAAAAGAAAACATTTTTGGCAAATTTATGGCCCTATTTGAAAATTAACTTACATTTATTATACTGACAATTGGTATACTGATGTCAACTCATCGCCACAGGCGCTCATGCACTTGATCGAATTAAAAACGTTTCACAAATTTACTTGAAAGAGTCTGTAAATTTACCACTTTATGACGTATATCTCATTTTGCATAAATGGGTGGAGCTTATTTTGTAGGCATTTTCCTAACAAAAGGATTGCTGTTGCTTTGAATAATATCTTTTTTGGCGTTTTTTAATCAGGAAATGATAAACTTATTGTTTACCTTGTCTGGAAATGTTTGCAACCAATGTATTTGCATTCTTTGTCATATTTATTTTAAAAACAATTATTATATTGTACAAAAAATGTGACTTTCCAATTACAAAGTTCCTAGAGATAGCAGTCTACTGGACAACAATGTGATAACAAAGTATCCTCATTGTGTTTTGATTGAAAATAACTTCGTAACGACACATTACGTTGATAAGCAAATACCTGATCTACGTAATGGTGAAGTGTATGTTACGTAATAACATATGAAAGGAAAAAAAGCGATATTATAATAAATATTAAAACGCCGAGAATGAAAACATAAGGCTGTAAATTCACATAAAATTAAGGTAACAAAAAACAGAACAATTCTGTAATTCGATTTTACAGTAGACATTTGTAAACTAATTTACATGCAAAAACTGTAAAGAAAAAACAAACACTTAATGTTTTTTCATGATTACAGTCTGGCTGTAAAAAAAACATTATTTGGTTGGAAAAAAATTTGCCATAAAAATTATGTAAATTTTACAGAGAAATTTTTAACAGTGTACCGGTCCAAATAACACGCACATGTGCTCCAATTAATAACACACATGAAAATATATGCGGGATGGAACGTACCCAACGACTGAATTTGTCCACCCTTTCACTCCTCCCGCAGTTTGTTTCACTAGTAATGGACTTAGGCATGTAGGTACACCAGCCTTGCTCTGTGCTTAACTGATACAGTATTTGACGGCGCCAGACTTTGGGATTGGGTGGGGAAGGCAAGCAAAGGACAAGTGGATTTTAAGGGGAAATAATATTCTTTCGTCCCTTAATATATACACTAAAAGCCGGGAAGGGTGTATAGGCCGAGGGTTTCTTTTTAGTTTCATGCGATTCGAGACGATTTGACAACATTTTCCAGTTGTAATATTTTGCCTGATCATTTTATACCCCAGGTGGCTCAATCATTTTTCAGACCACGGTGGTTCAAATTACACACAGGTGTTATTGTAAATTGGACCACTTTCACAATTTTCTCTTTTTTAGCTATAACTTCCGTCTCCAGGGAAAATGTGTAAGGAGTATTTCTACTGCCCTGCAGAAGAGTATCTCGTTCCTCTCCCAAAGCTGCTCCAGAGAGCACTTAG
Organism: Holothuria scabra; assembly: GCA_037179385.1. Lineage (NCBI taxonomy): Eukaryota > Metazoa > Echinodermata > Holothuroidea > Aspidochirotida > Holothuriidae > Holothuria > Holothuria scabra. Next base: position 48,147,250 of record CM074190.1, read on the forward strand.
TTGAGCCTTTCACCAGCAGTTTTTTTTTTTTGGGGGGAGGGGGGGTATAATTAGGGGGCCACAATTAATTGGCTTTCCACTACCAGGGAATAAAAATTAGTCCTTGAAAATCTTTTGAAGGCGGTTGCCCAGTATCGGTTAGGCCGATGCGCACCGTTTAACAAGTTGAAGAGACCCAAATCATGCTTAAAAATCAAATCGTTCAACAACAACAACACCGATTTGATGAACGAAAATAAGAAGAAGACGCCGAAGAAGAAGAAGAGAGAAAAAACCGCCGGAGTGTGACAAGCTTTGAAGGCGGAACAATAAACCAACCCTTGTGAAGAATTCATCTGTCTATTGTGTACATGGTCTGAATTAAAGGATTGTCGAACTCCATTAAATTCCTTCCATGCAAGTTGCTGACACACTGAAATGCTATTATTCGAAATCTGACAAACCTTTATCGAAACAAGGAGCTGCTATTAGCAGCTCCCTAATCTAAAGAGGGTCATCCGGCAATATTGTCAATGACTGGAGTTGTTTGCTGTAACACGGCCCGCCTCAAAAAACCAGTGATTAAAAAGCGACATACAGTCCAGTGAGGCTGGAATTCACATAATCAATGAGAGAGAGAGAGCCAGTGAGGCGTTCCTAGATATACTGGGCCTATTATTTGAAGGTCGTGTGACATGAAACATTCAAACTTTGAAGGGGTATATCTTGAAAATCGTCAAAGAATTGACATAATTCCAACGGCTACACTCTTAAAACGTTGGGTAAAATATCCGTTGGTTAAAGAAGTTTATGAAATGTGTTGGTTAAACTTTGCCCAACGTTGGGGCTAATTGGTGCAATGTTTAAACGCTGGGCAAAGTTTTTGTTGAGTAAAAGTAATTGCTTAAGTGTTGGTCAATCTTTGCTCAAATAATGGTTAAATTTCCCCTTCCATGCACGCGTATACTGTTATACCCAACTGACTGGTCAAAATGACGATAAGATTTTATTCTACAGTTGAGCATATTTTCCCTTTACCCACTTGTTGGGTAACTTTTTCCAATTTGTTGGGTATATTGTTGGTTGCAGTGTTGTCACCAAACAACAGTGCACTTGACCCGATTTGTTTCACAATTCTTCTCATAATCAGACCATGGTACCATAATCTGAAAATTCTCTTTGGCATCTTTTATATTGGCCAAACAGCTAAACTCGTACATTACTTTAGACCATGAAATCGATCTCTATTTCCATAAAATTCCTTAAACAGTACTACGAACTAGAACACATTTGTATGAGATTCCATGATTCATATTTGGCGAAAAACTGCTATCCAATGAGAGGTCAGGATCAGGGATATTCTCTTTCACGTCCGAATGAGCGTTTATATATTATTATTTGAAACCTTTCGGCACAACAAGAAACCTGTCTCATAACCATGATATCAGTGTGTGAGAGCTACGGACCAGCTAATTCTCATGCAGCCCTTGTGTTCACATTTATGCATTGACGAAACTACAATACTTCATCACATCATTAACACACATCATTTTACAGTGCCTTTTAAAAATGAAAGTTTTGGACGTACCTATACGAAACTCAGTGACAAACCAAATAGGTTATTAAGCCAGGGTTTTTTAACCGGGACCGATGGGTTGCCATAACCAGGGAGCTGCAGTGGCAGCTCCCTGCCATAACCTACAACCTTACATTTAAAGAAAGCACCAATGTTTAAGGAAAAGATGATTAACATATAACCAACATTTGGTTAATGCATTTGCCCAACAGTTTAATAAAAGAAGTGCCCAACAAGTGGGTATGTTTTAAAATGCTAATTTGCCAAACAGTTGGGTAATCTCTTGCCCAACAGTTGGGTTCAAACTTTACCCAATTTGGTTGGTTAAAGTTTTGCCCAACTGTTTAGGTTGTTGAATAGATGCCCAGTGTTGGTCAAAAAGTTGGGCAAAATTTGCCCAATTTTTTTAAGAGTGTATTAGAAAAGATCACTCCTTAACTGCAAAGTGCAGTCAGGGCATTTTGCTGCCATGTCCCACTACATTTAAAGGAAGACTGGATACGCTTGCAATATACCATGCAGAGAGTCATTAGAGGTAATAATTTTAAAGCAACTAGATCACACAGGTCCTGACTTCTCTGTGGCTACAAACGGGAATTTGTTTGGGGTATTTTTCCTTTGTTTTTTATGGGGGGGGGGGGGGGTTTGTTGTCGAACATCTCACTGCTGAATTATTTCTGATACGAACCGTTAAGACCAAAGCTAATGAAAGCCATTACGACATAATAAAAGGGTAATTACTAGGATTGCTACATTTTTCAACGGCTACTGTAAACTCTATGCATTGACGGCACCACTGATGTCATCGTTTGGGGAAAACAATGGAACACGAGGTCACAGGCATAAGAATTCGACCCGCATGTGTCGCAGACTATGCTCGTATCCGACTGTTTGACAAATCAGCTCTGTGTATTTGTCTGTGTTCGTTTGTTTTGCCCCCAAAGACGGGTGTACCTTTTGCTCTGTTATATCATGTGCTTAAGGTCTAAAGAGGGATACTCGGAGACGTGGACTTCCGAGTCGGACAATGCTCCCCTCACCAACAGGGGCCCCGATCTGGTTTTTGGATTGGGAGAAAGTTTTGCAACAGCCGGGACCCTGGATCGTATCAGTTTTGCATCGGCCGGAACCCCGGATCATATCCCGGATCGGATCCATCTATAAGCAATACCCCCACAAGAACTCGAGCGCACATGGTTACACACATAAACAAACAGACCTTGTGCATTGACGACACACTGACTTCAGCATCCTTGGGGGCCAAACAATGGAACACATGCATAAGGATTCGCCCTGCACGTTTAGCAGACTGTGCGCGTATTCGACCTGTTGACAAGTCAGCTGTCTGCATTTGTACGTTGGTTTGTTTTGCCCTCAAAGGAAGACATACTTTCTGCTCTGTGACATCACATGCACAAGGTCTATACGAATACGCATTTTTACCCACATTGGCATCAACAAACGCAAAACAAAGATAGATGGCACATTTAAATGCAGGATTATTACTTTAACAGGCTTAAATACACTCTCTCCGCGAGGTAATAAAATCATTTCTTTATCCACTATTATATTCTGTGTATTGTGCCTGTTTTCTTCTTGTCTTTTAACCTGTCTCAATTACTGATACGTTTGCTCCACCAATTTCTAAACTTAGGTGAACTTAGAACCCCCTTACCCAAGATTAATGCCCCTGCCCACCGATGCCACATTTTTAGTTAAAAAATAATGAAAATGTTTTATTGTGTAAAGTTCAATTGAAACGTATTACAAAAATTGTAGTTTAGCAGAAGTCAGAGTTGACTAGTGCCTTCAAACTTTAAACTTGTAAAAAAAGCTGGTTCGTAAGAAAAGTCATTTAACAAATCGAATGAAATTTCGGCTGAAGGAGCTGAGGCCCTCGATCTGGGATACTCTTTAAAAATAGATATAGAGTACTTTGTTGTTGTAAACAGTGGCGGCGCTACAGTGGGATGAAGGGGCATTTGCCCCCCCCCCCCCCGATTTTGTTCTTGCCTACCTGCCGTTAGGTCAGTTCGGAGTTGGGTTAACCGTAAAAATAAATAGCCAAAAACCTCGAGAAAGACTTAATTTTTGATCAAGAGATATGCTAAAACCTCAAAGCTTCCGGGGGCTTCGCTCCTGGACCTCAGGAATGAGCGTTTTGGGCTTGATTCCCAGTTCTGCCCGTTTGCCCCAGGATTGTCATTTTCCCTCCCCCTCCCCCCCCCCCCTCGCAGTGCCGCAATTTTGACATCCTGGTGCTTCCACTGGTTGTACCATCCTCTCTGTCGTTCCTCTATTCCTCCAATTTTTTTTTTAAATTTGGCTTGAGCTTCTTTTTGTTTTTAAAAATTGGCAAGTTTTTCGCAAAATATATCCGAACTCTTTTTGCACCTGGCCATTGCACACAGCCAAAGTATCACCACCGTACATGTGCGAAGCACACGTGGCCGGATCATGGTGGTAGTAATCTTACCATATACGTAGGACGTTAGATCGGTCGCGGGCTCCCTGGTTAGACTGTTCAGGGAGTTGGACTGTACAGTATGCTCGCTGTTACCCTTAAGAACGGACTCTGTTTTCTCAGCTCCTGGTAAGGATACGACTTAACAAGGAATATCCGTACAGCCTACTACGCAGGTACGCTCTTAGGCTGTCCATATGTATATGAACACACAAACTCTTGCAGCAGGAAAGCTTTCGCCAAAATAGTCCTGAAACAAATTTAGTTTTGATGTTTTTTAGAGGAAAATATTTTGAGCATCCTGCTGAAATTTTTATCCGTTTTCCATTTTCCGTTCCAGATATGGAATGAATAAAACTGTCCTCGTTTTCTGTCGCCCGATGGTTGGAAACGTAAAACTGTATAAGTTCTTTCAACTATTACACCTCTCGGCTTCGGTAACAGAAGCCGTTATGAAGGCGAAGTTCAGGGACCCCAAACTTGAGCAAACGCCGACGCGCATAGCTTAATAAAACCAGGGAGTTGTTGCAACTCCTTGATAAAACCAGTTTAACTTGAACAAACCAAACTGCTGTCGTGGCAGAATGTATGGCATATTCCTTGTTCAGTCATGTACCCACTAATGTGAAGGCGCAAAGGGGGCCTGAACAAACCGAGTACGCTCCGCGGGGTTCAAACCGAACCAAAGAACCGAAATATTTACTATTCATCAACAGCTATCATGCAGTTACCTGAGCGAATCTGGCTATGTCTCAAAGTTTCACATAGAAATAACGTTACAGCAAGTTACAAGACAGCTTGCTGTTATCAACAGTCTAGGGCCACTTTCTCAAATTTTTTAATACCGAAGTTACTATACGTGCAGTTACAATAAGGATTGTTAGTCCAAGGACACTAAGTGTTGCCCATGAGGGTGAAACATGCTATAAGCAGAAAGTTCACGTAGTCTGTCCACAGAGTTGTCCGTTTAAATTTGAACAGGGTAAGCGAGCGATTGTCATAAGTCGGCATTATGTAAATGAAACAATACTGAACCTATGCAAATTACTGTGAACTTGAAGAAAATGCAATAGCAATAAAACTCAAACCTAGCGAGCTTGAATGCTGGTTGAACCATGGAGCTACCAATATGTAAGCTCCATGGTTTGAAGGTTGTGGAGCTAAGTGTTATGATCAGGAGGGAAGAGAAAGGTCTTCAAGCGTGCCGAGTTAAAGCAGGAAGATAAAAATATCCGTAGCCGGACGAGGCAACAAAGGAACAAGAATCTAGTTTCCAAGGGGCGATTTTTTCAGGAAGGGGGGGGGGGGAGCAGCAAATGTATTTAATGGCAAATATCAGAGTGAATGGGGACAAAAAAGGGAGCTTTTCCCGGGACTTCTGGCCTAATTAGTTTATACCGGAAAAACTAATGGTAGGCAATTTTGGTCCATCACGGGGACAGTCTTTCACTGAACGTAGGTAATTATCACAAATGCCCCTCCCCCCCCCCCCCCCGTAAAAAAAAAACATATCCGGAAGGTAGTTCTCTAAAGGTCATTCCTTGTTGGACCGTAGCAGTTTTTAATGAACCTCTTAATTAGATCCTTTATCCCCACTGCCAACCCCACCGTGACCCCAATACTTAAATCGCTATTGCGGGTAAAGCTATGCAGCACAAATATGGCTTGCTTAGTGCGCATCTAATGTCATTTTGGTTATTTTCAAATGCAATGGTTGCAATTTTTAAATATGTTGCCTCGGGGATGGGGGAATGGCATTATGACTCCGATTGCGATGATGTTACCCACCACAGGTTTAAAGCATAATAGGGGCTCTTCGGTACCAGTTCCTATCAAAGTCAGCTTTGCGTCACATCTTTGCCTCTAGTACCTGGGGTGGCACATTTGTTGCTCATTTTCCCCTTCCAACCTAACTTGGACTCAAAAAAAGGAAAAAAAAAGGTCTATTTTTGATCTCAATATTGTACCCCTAAAAGCCTCTGGTTTATCTGAAAATTGGTTTCAGCAAATCATCCATATGTTGACATATGGATGATTTGCATAATCCAACTTTCAGATAAATCGTTAAATTGAAACCCTACACTTCCCGCCTGAAAAGCTCACAGTGTTTAATGCAGACCGATCATTTCACCACTAAGTGTTACTACCCATTGGCTATTTGTGGTACGGCAAAGTCATGAACGCCTCTAAATACAGATTACTTTTCACTCGGCACGCGGGGTTCCACTTTAAGCGTGACGATTTGCCCTCTTTCTAATGCTCTGAAAATATGAGGGTCATTCAAAATGCATTAGCCTGTCACATCGCGTGCTTGCTTGAACTTTATTCCGAAGTGTCGGCGTAGGAAGTTGATAGTACTAGCAAATCCAACATTTTGTCATAATAGGGACTCCGAATAAGCTAGTTCAGTAATTCGTTGCCGCATGGAATTGTGGGGCACAGAGTCGGATAAACAAAACAAGCTTAGCAAATAACGTAAGAGTTGCCCATTTTATACGTGCATACAACTAAATCAAAGTATATAGCCAACTTGAACGAAAGTAGGGGCTCAGTCATTCTTTACGGCAGAATGAAATGCATTTTTTACAACAAAGAGACAATTAAGACCGCTTTCACACTTGAGAGCTGATCTCGAGGGAGGGTTTAGATCCGGATCAGATCCTCCCCTCGAGATCAAAGGTTTTGCTTTCACACTTGATCCCCCGCGGTGAATCAAGCCACGATCAAGCGATCAACAAACAGGAAGTGACGCCAATGAACCCGACCTATCCTCGTAGCTGTCTGAAAGTGTAAACAACGTCGAGTACATACACTGTACGTCATAGGTCATGTTGATCTCGGGTCACCTTGATCGTCCGAGCTTTCACACACGGTTTTCTGATCTCCCGCGCGAGATCTGATCTGCCCCGGTGGGTGGATCAAAGCCTCCGGATCTGATCCTGAGTGCGAGAGCTTTCACACTACAAAGTTGATCTCGAGGGGTGGATCAGATCCGGATCTGATCCCCTGCTTGAGATCAAGTGTGAAAGCGGTCTTAGACACAATTCACTGCACTTAACCTCACTTGAGATCCCTCCTTATGTTATGGATGGATAAAGAAAGAATGATTTCACAAAAGTTTCATGTAAAATCAAATTTTGGAATACGTGTTGTGGGTGCGGGATTAGTTTGCTTATGCCGACAATTTGCAGAAATACATGTACATGCGTATAGCCTAGACAGCAAAACGAATTACGGGACCGGCTTGTTGCATTCACCTTTACCAGGATGATGGTAGGGGGTCAGTACATCTCTTACCCAGCTTTAACCAACGCCACGCTTCAATACATCCTATGTCATGTACAACAAAGGACCACAGTGCCACAATCTTTTTCAGAAAGGCCCGATTGTTTCACCCCAAACAGTTCCAATTCTCCAACCTACTTACTTAAGCACACCCCCTCCTCAACTGTCTGAAAGTATCCTTTTCCAGACACAATCCAAGTTTATTGTGTCGGGATGAGTATATAATGTGTAATCAAATCACTCAGTACAGTCCATGGGGTGTAATATAGGCTACAGTTCTCTGATTTTGGAACTACCTGTTAATCAAAGAGCTGTGTCAATTAAGAATTTAACATGGACTACTATCATTGCACTTTGGGGTGAGAGTTGACTGCCTTTGAAAAGTACCTCAAGTACAAAACTATTTAATAAAGACCATGGAAATGGATAGCATTCAATGGGTTCGTTCAAATTTTAAAATCCCTTTGACCTTCCTGAGGTTAGATACGAAATGTAGTATATTTATTGAATAAAAATGGTATATTGCCCAATAATTTGTGATTCCAAACATGTCACTGGAACTCGGTTATAGTCTTTGTGTATCTTGGTTTGTTTTTCTGAAAGTTACTGCATCAACTAAAAACATTAGCATTAAGTTCTGTAAATCCATCACTTAAAACTTGTATACATCAAAACCAGAATGTCTGGACATAAATCATTTCAGGTTATCCATCCATAAATAAGTTTCTAATATTCTCGATGATTTACATTGGTCCAAAACGGATACGTGACCGTGCGTTATTTCAGAATGCACGATAGTGTATAAACGTACCATTTTTCTTGATCTACATCATCAGGTTACTTGGGGTTATGCTGCTTGCATGTGGTTATATATGAATCAAATTTCATTATGTTTTTAATCGGTTAAATCAAAATATAGTTTAAATTTGAATAAATAACATGAGGAAATGGTCACGGTAAAAATATAAAGTTGATTTCATTCCTTGCCCAATTACGCAATTTGATGATTGACAGTCAGTATTACTCCATGCAAAGACATTTAATCCAAGTCAAGAATTCCTAGCCACAGTATGCATAGCACACAGAAGGGGTTTTGATTACAATCCTGCCCAAAGAACCGTGTAATTTTTTGCAACCTAAGTGGACTAGAAGATCGGTGAAGTGATAATAATAGACCTCCAGCAGTGGGTTTCGAAACTTGATATACCTCAGTTGAACAATAGATTACTGAGGTTTGAAAATCAACTTTTTTACCGCAATCAAAACAGCATGAGTTTTAACAATTTTGAACCTTTGCATTACAATACAAGAGGATAATAAATTCTCTTGGGTTTATGTATTGTCTGAATGCACTCCGGCTCAGGCTGCACTCACTGAGGAGAATGACTCGAACCAGCTCCTGTTCGAACCCTTCGATTAGGCAACATTCTACATTATGCACGACTGTTAAACCTTTAATTGTTTGCCTTGTCTGGGAGATATTTTTGTAGAAAGTGGAGGAAGGGTTAAAGTAAACACAACTGGAATGACCTTTTGCGCTACCAAAATTGGTTCTCCTATAAAATACGGTGTAAAAGCACACCTTAGCAGACGCAGTGTGGAAGTAACCTACTGTTTAGTTTACCTAATGCAACGGTGAAGAAATAAGACTTCGGACGCATTTGCCAGTATACACTGAAAGAGATGAAGAATAGTCGATGTACCGAACTGGGCATTTCAACTCCGCTGGGATACTCTATCACACACGATAAAATAACTGAACCTTTTTTTTTATCAGACTTTAATTCCAGTAACGTGGCCTACATTTTAAGTCGCAAACAATACGATCGTCAGGCAGGATGACCAAAAGACGTACAACTATCAGCGGCGGCACCACTGAATGTCAAAAGTGGGGGCGGGGAGAAACTAAGGGTAAATGAAAATGCTGGGGCCGTGATTTTAGAGCGCAGCGGGAAACGAAACCCAAAGAGTCCGTTCCTGAGGTGGGAGTCCACGGGGTGAAGGCTGCGGAGGCTCCGAGGTTTTGGCATATCCCTTGAATGATGCAAAATATAGGAGAGGTACATTATTTGTTTTGTTCGGTGAACTCAACCTGTACTTGACCTTACTTGGTGGGTGGAGGAGGCAAAATCTGGGGATGGCAACTTCCCTTCTCCCCCCCCCCCCTTAGCGGTTATGGGAAAGAATATCATGACGGGGTCACACATAACGGGCGTAACTCTTCCGCATATAAAACAGTATTTACTGTGGCGATTCATATTGTGAAATGCCCTATATATTCACCCCTGAACAGCTTCTTACTATTCCTGGTGCAGTTCCCTTATTCGCCTTATCTTTGAAGACTACCGTACCTATTTACTTTCTGCAGACGGGTTTTCTCACTCACAGAAACCAAGGAACACATTCGAGCCGTAAATGAAGTGACCAGTTACGCAGGCGACCTTGGACTCCCACCTTTCAGTAATAAAATACCGAAGGGCGTATCCTGCAGCGATTGCCATGCTGGTAGTCATGGAAATCTTGGTATGAATTAACTTTTACAAAATATGTTACTCTGCAAAAATTAGGGGCGTACTCCAAAGGAGGATCCAGTAGAAAATTGGGGACTTCGACCCCCATGGTCAATCTGGCGCCTCTAATAGAAGAAAAATGCACCTCTGTTACGACCCAAATTCTAAGTAAACAACAACTCACCTTTTCTATCATGTTGGCAACCCTCTTTTCAAACTGTACCCCAGGATTTAGAGAGTTTAATGATACCTTGAAGTGCGCCCCACGCCCCTCTGAATCGGCCCTGTTATGTATACATCAGTTTTGAACAGCCCCTGTCCGCTTGAAACCTTCCAAATACATCCACCTCATGCTGCCCGAATAATGTTCACAAAACACAAGTAGACATTCACTTTTCAAAGCATATTCTGGTCACCAAGTTAATGACCTAATCCTTTCACCCCAAACAGTTCCAATTTCCTAACCTGCTAACTTATAAGTCACTCCCCTGGTTATCTTATTATTTTCCTAAAATCCTCCCTAATATTCTGGCAAAGAGCAGTTCGGCGAAACCAAACTTTAAAAGCCCAATTCTCTCACCCCAGAGAGTACCAAATTTCCTAACCTCCTCACTTAGGCTTTTCCTTCAACCGCCTGAAATTTATCTTCATCCAGACACTATCTCAGTTTATTTTTTCAGGGTGATTATACAAAAGCTCAATGTGTATAACCAAAACACTCTCAGTACAGTTCATAATGTGTTTATAAGCTTTTCTTACTCTGCATTGTTTTAATTAGCTGTCAATTAAAAGGCTGATCCAATTGGAATTTATGTAAACCCCTACAAGAATTGTAGTTTGGGGTGAGAGGATTAGCCCTTATAAACTGCTTCCCAAAGAAGCTACGTCCACCGAAGAACAACACTTGACCAACTTCACAACCGACCCTCAGACCGTTCAGACCATTGTTATGTCATGTACGGCCCCTTCCAGACTGAATGAAAAGAACAAATACTACCAATATTCCCAGTAAATTTAGAGGCCGAGAACCCCGCTCATCCACTGACGAGCCAGTTGGGACAACTGCATGGGCAGACGCGTTTTCATGATTGTGTCATGGGGTGGGGGAGGGGGTGGGGCACGACATGAGGAAAAAGTCTTAAGGATAGAGAGAGAAAAACCGCCATTTTAGGTTTTTTTTTTGCATTGCAAGGTTGGGTCATGGGTGGTCTAACCTCGAACCCCCTGTGGCTACGCCACTGCAACTGGGTGGTCCAGACACGATCTCATTAGTTACCGTATTGCTTTAGAGTCATCCTGGTATATAAGAACGCAATATGTGTAATGACAAAAAAAATCTCTCACAGTTTTAAGCACTTTTCAAACCTGCTGTCAAATTCTGAGCTGCCTCGATGCATGGTGGGAAATCTGAAATGTCACTTGGACATCTTTATCACGCAGATTCCCTTTTTTTATTTCCTTATAATAACACATGGACGTATAGAATATTTCAAGCTTGATTCCTATAACGTTTGTACGTAAAGGGTAACACTAGATTTACGCGGAAACCATCCAACCATCAAATTTAAAGTGCAAGCAGGATTCAGTTGCAAAGCAATGTCGGCAATTTGCCAACTCGATATCACGTTCTGTGATCTTGAATGAAATAAAAATCAGTTTTAGCAAAGGAGACCAACGATCTAATCTATTGGGTTTGTGGGAAATTTAAAGGTCAAGAGCACACTATTCAAACTTATTTTGACGCAATAGTTTAATATCACAATTTTCCTTTTTTTTCTCTTCAAAGTATCTTTCATCATTTTTATGACTTCAACACTTCATATTCAAGGCAAACCAAACAGCCACTTCAGTGAAGCTAATTTCAAAAAAATAATTGTCAAATGACTCTCATCAGGCAATCATGAATTAGGACAGGCTTCTTCACTACTTCAAAATAAGGTGACTGCTCTTGCCCTTTAAAGACAACATTTTACCTCTTCTATAAAATGCCTTCACACTTTCCAGGAGAAACAATTTATTACACCTTTTTGTTCCCCTCTTCCATAGATTCCCTGAGACAAAAATCGTTGGTTGGGAACTTCACTCTTTAGTATCTTATAATGTTAATCATGAATCAAAATCATAAGTTAGTTAGATGGAGTCTAAAGGCCCAGTTGCCAACCTATTGGTTCAAGTCGAGCCGGATACGGTATTTTTCTAGTAGTGGCTCACTGGCTTATTTTCTCTATTCCATTTTCGGAGCATCACCCACAACGGCAACAGGTTCAAAAATCATAAGAGTATGTTCTTTGATTAGTGAGGCCCATGAAGAAACATGGGTAGGATACATTTTCCTAAAATGCGTTACCAAGTTACCGCATGTCAAGGTCAAACCCATGGCCCAAGATTTTGGGTTGGATATGATTCAAGCGAGAAAAACTAAAGAACCGCCAAAAATATCGAACGATTCAACACATTCAATTTCATTTCGATTGATGCTTTCGCCAAATTTACCCATCTCGCATCTGGAGTCCTTAAATCCAAAACGCCGTTTTCTCTCCCAAAGACGAGTGGGACCCTTCTCCTTTGGACTCTCCCCTTCCCCATGCAACACTCCTACACTCCTGATAATCAAAAATTATGTTAAGCTTTCAGACTGGAGCTTCCTTTTAAAATTAATAGGTAATAAAACTTAATATTCGTAAATATGCGCGCATGATATTTTCATTCTTTGTGTACCTTTGCGTCTGTGCGTCTCATCAGTCACAGCGTTAGTCGATCCGAACACGGGATATCAAGATGGGTTTCATGTTTTCTTATTCAGGTCTCATTTGGTGTTGAACATAGTTCACGCAGTTCCCTATTTGGGTTAACTTATCCTCCTGCTATTTGTTACAAGGAACATTTTATCATTCACGGCTACAAGGTTTCCACAAAAGAAGGGGAATAGAGGGCAACAATTTCACGCATAGTGCGTAACTTAGCGCTAAGCGATAATCTCTCCAGTGAGGACAAGTGGGCCCTCGTCTAGCCTAGGGATAAAACCCTGGTGAGGTTTGAGACTCGGATCTTCCCAGTTTGGGTTAACTTATCCTCCTGCTATTTGTTACAAGGAACATTTTATCATTCACGGCTACAAGGTTTTCACAAAAAAGGGGGAATAGAGGGCAACAATTTCACGCATAGTGCGTAACTTAGCGCTAAGCGCTAGTCTCTCCAGTGAGGACAAGTGGGCCCTCGATAAGCCTGGAGATAAAACTCTGGTGAGGTTTGGGACTCGGAACTTAGGTGGCTTTATAGCATATTTCTGGCGAAAAATATATCTCAGGATAGGTATATTTGGTTCAGCCTGAGGATTGGGGGCAATTCGAAGAAAAGGGATGAATGAGGGAGGCAAATAATCGCCTTCACGCCCTCATGAAGTTGCAACCACTGCGTATTTATTAGCTGCTTCAGCAAATTTGTCACTCACCCCGGCTTACTTCCACCTACAACGGGAAAACCGAACTACTTTAATTTGTAACACTGAGAAGAGTTAGCAGTAAAATTTTGTTAACTAATGACAACCAAGCCATGTTCATGTCATTGTTAGCATAACAAAAAACTAATATAACAAAAAACAAGTACTACATGTTCTCATCACCATATCCTGCAGAATTTTATTTTTACATAAAGACACCTGAAACCTGAATGGGTGGAATATTACTGCGATAACAAAAAAGAAAATGCAAACTTACATTTTTTTAGTTGAAGAACTTTCCTTCCTTGAGAAGAAATAAAATTAAACTATCAAAATAGGAATTACATAACGAGCAAGTCCACCTCCTTTAGAATTGTGCCAATAAGCAGAAATATGGGGTTCGATATCAAAATACTTAAATGTTAACTTAGATGGAGTTTTAAGGCCCTGTTTGCAACCACTTGGTTCAAATCTAACCGGCCACGCCCTTTTCCAGCTGTGGCTCACCAGCTTGTTTCCTTTATCTCATTGCTTATGTTGAGCACCAAGCACAACAGCAGCAGGTTCCGTTTTAAGGCTCCGGTATGACCTGGCCAAAACTCGAAATATTGACCTTCCATCTCCAATTCTGATACCCAAACCACTTGATCAATTGTTTGATTGGTTAATGTATTTTTTTTAATGACCACATCGTATTTAAAACACGAATTTTACAATCATGTAGTGTAAGCAAGAAATGCAAGGACGACATCAATAGCTTGGTTTCGATATTTAAATGTTTAAAACTACATAACTGAATTTTAGAGGACCACGAAGACAAAAAAAAAAAAGGTTTTGGGGACACTTGAACAATTTGATGTATCCTGCAGTACCCCCTGTGTACATACGGGGAAACATTCCTCTCCAGAGCCATGGTAAATTATTGGTTATCATTGACTTCATACAAACAGTATTTTACCATCACTCTAGGGCCCTGAAAAAAGTTTTTCATGTCGGACCCCCCCCCCTTTTTTTTCAATTTAGTTTGCCACCTTCTATTCCAATTTATGCAACGGGCTTTGAGCCGCCTTAGATCAACAAGGATTATGGAAAGGGGGGAAAGGCCACAAGACCGGCCAAAACGACATTGTCCCACAACCACAGGTATCAGGTATCAGTCAACGAAGACGTCTTCAAGCTCTCCTTAAACGGCACGTGGGTATGAACTTAGCCTATATGGCCACCGAACCCTCACCAAAGGCAACATGCAATACGCCACTGCATCTCCTGTTAACCTCAAGAAACTTTACTCGTTGTGTGATGTTGAGTGAACTTCTGACGTTACACTCTAAAACGAGTGAAATTCCACTCGTTAAAAGAGTGGAAGTTGTGAAGTTTGCACAAGAGAGGAGATTCGCTCCAAAATTAGTGAAATTTACTCGACAATAGCAAAGTTCTACTCTTTGTGGGGTGTCCACAAGGACCACTCTTAAATTTTATGCAATAACTTGAAGTCCTCCAAAATACGTGATATATAATTGATACTTCGAAGTACTTCTGTGTTTTACACGTCCAATGATATTCTGTTTTAAATAAGATTGTGACCCTCCAGAAGAGAAAACTGCAGAACTGCTTAAAAGATTAGTTAAGTGCCAAATTAAATTTTGATGTGTTTAATAGGAACATTTTCTAAGCATTCTCGTGAAATTTTTGTTTATTTCCCATGTTCGGTCATCGAGACGTTAGCCACTGAATGTGGCAAATTTTCTGCATAGAATGAACTTGAAGAAACAGACGTGATGTCATGGATTCACATTTTTAGCCACTGTTTTGTTTTTATTTATAATTTACCATAAATTTTGTGCAACACAACTCTGATATATTGTAACCATATAGGTATATCCTAAGTAATGGAGTTTTAAAAATTTTACATGCCTTTGGGTCAAGGCATTGGTCGCTAATCAATTCAAGCGCAAGCCAAAAGGGTAAAAAGACAAACAAAACATTATCCAACAATGTGAGTCCATGACATCACACCTGTTTGCTTAAATTTTACTCTGTATAGCAAATGTGTCAAATTTAACTGCTAATATCTCAAGAACCAAAAAGGGAAAGTAGTGGAACTTTCACCAGAATGCTTAGAATATGTTTCTCTTTATAATATGAAATTTAAATTGGACTCTGGACTATTCTTTTACACTGTTTTTGTGTAATAAATATTTAGCGAACAATTGTAATAAACTTGTTTCGGATCACTGAAGTCTATACAAAACTGTTCCCGGATTTGTATCGAGGTTATCATAGACTACAGACGTCACTAAAGGTCATATGGTCAAAGCATATGCAGTGTAATTACACTGTTATAACAATATTTGAAACCCAAAGTTTCCTTTTACATAAGCCTATTAGTGTGTAAGCATAAATACAAAGTGCTGTGCACAGTGTATATTTTGATTATCACGAAAAGTAGGCATACTGAGAATTTAAACACATAACACCAGCATAAAAGTGCAATGGCAATGAACGTTATCAACAACCTGTAGGCATGTTATTTTAAAAATAGATGAATTTATCACAAAAATTACCTTAGGCAACAAGGCAGACGTTTGCAGGGCATCGAGAAGAAGGTCTCAGTGCCATGGGAGGTTTCCATCAGTCCCTCCTCACAGACTACGGTCCTGGCCATCGTCGTCAAGTTTAGATACAGTTCGCTTGGCAGTTTATTATAAGCTAAACTTACATTCAGAAAACCAAAGTTGAAAATGAGATTTCACTTAATTTAAGTGTTCATTCACTCCACGAATAGTAAAACTCAGTACAAATAGAATACAGTTTACTCCAAGAGGAGTGAAATTCACTCTTTATCGAGTGCCGTCGAGGATCACCCTTTTTAAAGAGTGTTCTCTGAGGCACTTTATCAAGAGTGAAACTTCGCCCTTCACAAAATTCAATACGAAACATGAAATCGTTAACTCTTCAATCAGGTAAATGATTTAAAAATTAGTAAACCTTGTCGTCCAAGTAGTGTACAAGTATTTAACAAATGAAGTTGACGAGATCGAAAAAGAATAAACGAATATAACGGGCTTTTCAAAGTAGTTCATAAGCTTAGCTGTAGCAAAGAAAGGAAGGAAGGGGGGCATTTTCGTCAACGATTAGAGAATATTAATTTTGCAATAGCCTCATTGCATTTTTACCAGCAGGTCCTTACCAAATTGGGAGGTATGATGGTTCTAGTTTCGCCCTAAACCCACAAAGGTTTAACGGTTGCCATAGACGGGTACATTTTTAACAAGCCCTGCAGAAAAAATTAACAACCAACCAAACAAACAAACAAACAAAAAAACAAACAAAGTGAAAACGTTTCAGCCTCCTGCCTCTTAACCTTGTGTGGTTACTGGTTTGTAGCAAGTTCTACGTCATTTGTCTGTGTCTTTTGTTAATGCAGACTTAATTGAAACCTTAAACTATGACGAACGTTTTTAGAACTACAGTATCTTCCAACAACCATGAAGTCGCTTTCACACCCCGATAAAGCAAGACATACGGTAGCAAAACCATTCGAATAAAATACCTAATTGAAGCTATTGTCAAAATTGTTCGCTAACGGTGCGAAAGTCGTGGCGTTTGACAAGTTTTGAAATAGGTATTTAATTCGTTTTGTTTTGCTTCGGCGGCGGTATGAGGCTAACTTAACTCACTTAGACAAGTCAAGATTATATACTCTTAGATACTTATCGAGTTTGGAATCTCATCGGGGTGAAGATATGTGTAAGGAACAGCCCTGGATTTGTTTCTCTGATCAATTATCTTACCAACTTCGTATAACTCTTTACGAAATTTTTCGGCCGCCTTCTCGCTGTTTTCATCGAAGAGATATTGAACTTCAAAATTGCCCAAAGGTTGTGTTGCTTTCATGCTAAGAAGCCGGGTAATCAACATCGTATCCATGGTAACGTCCTTGCTTGGTAAGAGTTTGCGCATATCATCCTCGGTACGGTCACCTTTGTCTCGAATCGGCGATCCACTCAAATAGGCGGGATAGTTGGGTGGAAATCCGTAATCATCGTATTGTGAAAAGTTGGCAGCTGCATGGCCGACGCTTCCCATAAAAATGACCGAAGTGCAAAAGTCACTTACTTCTTCGACGGTTTCGAATTTACCCCCTCCGTGTACCCCGGGTATGCCAATGCCGCCTTCCGATACTGGTGCAGAAAGCACGCGAGCCCACTCTTGTAATTCGTGATCAGCCTTAATCTTTTCCGCTGAATCATAGAATCCCACAACGACATCCGCCACGTAATTTCTTATCGCATTGTATATCAGAAGAGCGTCGTCGCGATAATGGTAATTTGGGAGGGCATCGGGATCTGAAACACCCCTTTCTTCGAGGTCCTTAGGGAGTGTTCCTTGGACATCCATCCGCCAGTTCTGAAGCTGACGAACTATGAGAGCAAACATACCTTTACAGCCTATTGTCATGCATTTGTCAACCCATCCTCCGGGGGATATCAGAAGCTCCAGACCACGGGAGTTGATTGCCATGAGGTAGAGGAAGTGTGGTGCCAGTAGACGGAATATCGGATGTGATGGTGAAAGGGATCGATGGGTACCCAGACAAATTGGTTCCATTATCAAATGAGTGTACCCTAAATGGGTGCAAGACTGATGAAAACTAGCGTCGGCATTGTTAAACCATAACTTAGCAATTAACCAAGTATTTTCATTATCAGTGGGCAAAAACACTGGGTTGTTCTCACCTGGGTCTTGGAAGAGCTGAATGGCGACTGGCATTAATTTCTTCTCTCCATTTACAAAAAATAATCCAAATGGTGCGCAGACAACACGGTTCTCTGCGCATTCAAGATCCTTTAGTACTGCGTAGTCCAAAATGTAAAGTCTTTTTGCGTCAAGAGCCTCCTGAAGAGTTAACCCTTCCAGTGATGGCAGCAACATTTCCTCCGTAACAGCGAACTTCTCCGGAATGTCTTTGCACAAACGAATTTGTGTAGGGTTGCAATGGTTTAATCTTTGATCACCAAAGGTTTCGTCAGTTTTCCAGACGGCCGATGATGGTGGCAGTTTCAATTTTTCATTGTATATAGTATGGATCTCCTCGTAACTATCCCATATTGGATGAGTAAAATCTTTGAACTTCATGTGAACTTTCAAGTTCATTTTCAGTGAGACTAGATCCCATTTGTAAGAATTTGAAAATGTTTCATCGGACGGAAGTTCTTTAATTTGAGGGAGCCATCCATCCAGTTTCACTTGTGTTTCGTAAGTCTTCTTTTTTTCCTCCAACTCCTGTTTCCTTAAATCTGCGTTTCCTGTATCCTGAGGCAAATGGGCGTCAAATTCTTTTATACGAAGACGCTTGTCTGCTGGAATCCATCGATGAATCGGAAATATTGAATAATCACCGTTCTGATGGTTTGCCACCGATACCCATTCCACATACCAGGCATCAAACGCACCGTACGTATCTCTCCAAAGTTCAATTTCACTCACATGACCAAAGTTTGGGAGATTTTTTATCTCAAAATCGTCAAGAGAACCTGCCTCGAAGTCGTCTCTCCAAAGGACATCTAGCGTGAAGTCTTGCGAAACATTTCCATTGGGGGTGACGAAAGCTATCTTTACGTTAGCGTCCGTTCCAGCACCTTTCTTGTCGCCTGTTTTGACTTTTACGATGAAATCAGTATCGGGATGATAACCCTTCGATCGAGAAAGAAAACTCCCCATATCGAAACAAGCAGCGGACCTGTAATTGGCCTTAAATTATACAGTATAAGCCAACGAAAGAAGTAAAACGTCTGTCTTCCTTTTATGAGTAACAGACAGAGCGCTTGCTAAATTTACAGTCAACTGGAACAAACTACACCTATACTCACTCCTCTGCGATAGACATACGGGTAGTATCGGTCAAGCAGTACACAATCATGAAAAAATTTTAAAGATGCATTTCAATCCATTCAACGATATCAGCGTAGCGTTACTCGTTATTCTTCTGTTGTTCTTAAATGCGAAAGTAGTTTTGAATATGTCCAGGTTCTGGTACGGTGTAGGTTAAGTTCCATAGCAAGAAAAGCGCGATTAATGCTTGCGTTAAAGCAGCAGTTGTTAGTTCCCCCTGGTTGGTTGTTTGGTTTTGTCAGAGCAGCTTAACTTGGATCACAATACACTCATCAATAAGTTCAAGGAAGTGTTTCGAGGTCCTGTTGGAAAACCTAAAATTATACGCTGGGACTTTTCTTCTTGAGGAAGCAACACAGACACCCCAGCAGATCAAAGGCGATGTGGGGTGTAACTGGTATCTGGGCATGAAACATGATCCGTGCCCTCAAATAAGCTATGCTTTTATTGTGTTCACAGTGTTCACACTGCGTGAAAAGCAATTAACACATGGTTGACCGGCCTGTTAGTTAACCCCAAATGTTACGTAACTTTTTGCGTATTGTAATATTCCTGTTACTGTCAATCAGTTAATCAGATGTGAAACCTGACTATATTAAGTGTGCATGTAGTGAGCTTCATTTCTTCCCTAGAGTGATAAGAGGTAATCAGGAAAAGAAGAATGATGTAACAAAAATTAAGAGGGAAAGTTTTATCACGTAATTAGGTATTACTGAATTTACTTATTAGCCTAGTATGTCAACTTAGTCTATACACAGTATACATTATCCAGCAAAATCAGAACAGTTTTCAGTGTTTCATTATTAGCATTAGTAGCAGCGCTAATTCTTTTAAAAATTTGCTCTACGAACAGTGAGTGGCGTAGCCAGGATTAAATTTTTAGGAGGCCTAGGATAGAAGTGGGGAGGGCCTGGTACCTCCGAGGGTCAGACGTGGCAAGACTATCTAAGCGGAGCGCCACCATCAGTTGGCGCGGAGCGTACAAGAAAATTTTGGGCTTTGCAAACCCTCTAGATGGCCGGAAACGGCACTTCCCACGCGTTTTAAGCTGCATGTACCCAGCCTTGAAATACGAATCTCATGTCTGTCACTTCTCAAAAAATGAGAATAAAAAATCAATCTATGAAATATGCTTATACATACATTTTTAGGGACCCCAAAACTGGGGATTTCTGATCTGGGCGTTTCTGATCCTGTGGGATGAGACTAAAGGGAACCGGTATCTCCCTTACCCTTGGGAAAGATTGTGAATTTCAGGAAGACGTAACGTAGATCACAAATGAGGCGATATCTGAATGGATTTCAGCTTTAATAGGAAAACCAAAAGTAGTTGTGTCTCCCTCTGAGAAATTTACTTTGCGTTATATTTCCTTGATGCAAAATGGTGCCATGTTTGGCAAAACTTTGAACTGATTATAGGCCTGCATTTTAGGATTTTCCTTTTTGGGGAGCATGACAAATTTCAAAATACTCATTTTTAGTCTTTGTAGAGATTTTACAAGTGACAAACATACTACCAAAAAACAATTTTGCCGGTTTTCAGCGGTGTCTACATGCAAAATGGTGCAGTATTTGTTCAATCATCTGTACATTACGTAGTCAAAATCAAAATACTACAGTACGTGTAAATCTCTCAAAATATTAAACCGCAAAGCAGAAGCATGGATCATGTGGGAAACATATGAAATTCGTACCTAGTGGACATTTTACAAATCCGCCAGGACACCAGTGCCAACTAGTAAAAACAGGACTTGTCGAAAAAGTCGTTCTACAGTGGCGCTTGTCATAGGCAGGAGTGAGGCACGACATAGGCCTACTTGTTAAGGATGGAAGGGAAGAATTATTAGGAGGCAGTACCTTACCCTTATGGCATATTTTTTGTATGATAAAGTATAGGAATCGTCGTGTAAGAATGGGCTCCGGTGTATGATTGCCTTGCTTTCAGTAAATCAACCATCCCTCCGAAAGGCATAAAGGGCACTCTTAACCCAGCCAAGTCACATTCGAGTTTTTCGTCGAGACGTTCGTTTCATCATCGAAGTGAAATGCAACAAACGACAGTGCAGATTATATACGTTATCTAATTTAGCGAAAGTAGGCATTTTAAAGTTATTACTTGATTTCATACGTGCGCACAAAATATGTTTTACATGCATTAATGCATGTTTTCTTAATTGTAACACATTTAATTTTATTTACTGTTTTTGAAAAAAATACTTCAAAGTTTATTTCCGTTCAAACATTTTATTTTTTCTCAATTACTTTATCAGGACGCAAAAAAATCTGTGGGGGGGGGGGGGAGGCTGAAGAACCCCCAGCCCCCCCCCCCCCCGTGGCTACGCTACTGTCTACGAATTAAAAAAGTCTAAGTATCTGTAAAAGATTAAAATCTTTAAAGGCAGTTATTCGTCACCCCAAACTACAGTGTCAGTATACATATATCAAAACTCTCAATTGGTACAGCTCTTTGATTGGCATCACATTCAAACAATGTATCACAGCTAAATTACACAGCATGGGCACTGAGAGTGTCTTGATTACATTTTATGGACTTGTATGGCCATTGGGACAAGCCATGAAGCAATAAACTAGGAATGTGTCTGGATAAAGATGACTTTTAGATAAATGTGGGAGGGGCTAGAAGTAAGTAGGTTGGGAGAATTGGAACTGTTTGGGATGATGAAAATGTGCCTTTAATGGTTATGGAAACTCGCAACACTTTCAGGCAGCCTATAAAAATCAATTATTCCTCAGCTTCACTTCACAAATGAAAAACACTTGTTACAATATTGTGCGGGCATAGCTTACAAAAGTAAAAAACAGTTGCGAGATGTTTTCAAGTCAACTGCACATTTTACTGACAGAGGAGAAGATATAATGCCAAGTTGTGTATTTAAACTAGACGGTTTATAGTGATAGTGGTACATTTCTGACAGGTATTTTTCTCATTGTGTTTCAATTATTTTGTCAATGTATAATTCAAGGAAACTTTTTTGATGCGAACGTTGCATTTCTGCTTAGAGTATTCTTATCAAGCCTGGAAAATGCCATTACCGGGTGTCAGAGAGGTCGTGATTTTTCAAAATTTTCTTTACGCTCCTCGCCAACTAAAAATGGCGATGCGCTTAGATATTTTCGGGAGCAATAACATATTTTGGGAGAGAAATCCTTTAACCCCCCCCCCACCTTACAAGAACGCGAATCGATACCTTTGTTGATGTTTTTTAACTATGTTGAAAAGGCGATAACATGATTATTAGCGATTTTGTTTTCTTTTTTTACCATGACCGCACAACGACTGGTTCGAAGTTCATGGACTTACCCACTGGCCAGTTTCTATGGTACCTTTAAAAGCTCACATCTACGCACACTCTCACATTCTTTTGCGCTTACAACGAAGAGTCAGCGAGTGCCAGTGCACCTGTATATATAACTCGTTTTAAAAATGCACGCTCGTTGACACCTTGTAACAATGAACTTTTCTGTTACGAGCGCCTCTATAGATATGGAAGCATGCTGAACATCATGGCTAAACGTAATCTTAAACTTGATCATCTCCGTCATCAAATCGGCATCTCACGCAAGGATGTCTACATGGTCGACATGTAGTATATGGCACTTTAGAAGCCCCGTATTTTTTACATTTAATCGAATAACAATTGGTCTTATCACTTGTTTTCAGCCTGAAAAATCCCAGACCATTAAACTTTAACACTGGGGTTTTCACAAATGAAAGAAAATTAGTTTTAAAACATTCAAATAAGAATAATATGGAATGTAAAACCAGTAATCCAATACTTCGAACTTCTGTCCCGGGGGTCCTTAAAGACTAATATGATATATGTCTCAAGGTTTCCACAACAAAACCCCAACTTCATTCTCGTGTTAATAAAAAACAGTACAAGAGTTTGACGGACATATTTTCAAGAGGACTATCTTTCGCATCCAATTCAACTTGAAAAGGCATTTTTAAAGTGTTAATTTGTCACTTAGAACATTAGGTTCTCCTGCTGATGAGATACATTTGGCGAAGTAGAATGAGTTGCTGGGAATGAAAATCAAGCCTTAACGATAGCTTGTTGTCCAGTATGTTTGCCTTGTGACTATGACGTCACTCTGACGTAAGTAGTATGTCTGACAAAAAAGTTGATAAGGAATACTGTGATAGCACTATCGTCAAAGAACAGCCCTAAATCTACTATTGTTGGCAACTGTTCCCCTAACCTCTATTTAGGACATGGTAAAAAAAAATAAATTACGTACGTACGTACGGTGCGTGATATTTGATGAAAAGGTACTTATTATTATTACGTACGTAATAATAAAAACCCAAGTCCTAATTAGAGTTTCGTAGCATGCGCATGTTACATGCAAACTAGTGACATGACTCGACGTACGGTAGTCTCGTGAATATTTTTTCTTTGCGAAGACAAGATTTCCCGAAATGAAATTTCCTAGACCTCATTAATCACAGCAAAGTGAAAGTATTACCTATTTTCGTAATAGCTCAAATAATAGCCAGCTTCCAAATTAAAGATAGTGGCTCCTTCTTTGGGGTAGGGAGTTGAGAAAACTGCAGACGAGTAATCATCGATGTGAACGGTGCGTAAGTGTACTTAAAAAATAATAAATTATTTCGTCTGGTCCAAAAAATTATTTCGTACATTGGAAACATAAGTTCGTGTACTTCAATATTCCAACTTAAAGGGCAGGAGTAGTCATCCCAAATTGAAGAAGTGTAGTAGACTGTTCAGTTTCATGACTGGCTGTTGGGAGTAATGTGACAATGTTTTTTTTTTTTACTCTCTCTTCAAATTTGAAATTTACCAGAAATAATTGCTTGGTTTACCTTGAATGTGCAATAGTAAAGTCATAAAATGTAATGAAAGATACTCTGAAGAGAAATAAGATTAAATTTTTAGGCCCCATGGCAGTGCCATTAGTTTGAAGAAAGTGGTTACCATTGAACATAGAATTATTATGAAGGAGGCATAATTGAACGGCTTCAAGTAAACATTTAGTACTGGGTGTGCTGTGATACCTAGAGGCTGGCACTTTCTCCAAAATAAAGAGACGGAATTTGTTGTCGATATTGGGAAACATGGCTTTAACATCCGAAGAATTATTTCCCCCTTTTTCTTGGACTGATGCCCTGTACATGACCTTTATTTTGTTTTTCTTTTGTATTTTATCTTTTTGTATTTTGACTCCCCTTTTATCCTTTTACTTTTTCTACTAGGACCTTTAAGTTTTTACTTTTTACTCCCTTCTTGTGCATTTTTTGGAACGTAGTTGAGTATGGTATTTTCTACACCATATATATAGATATATATATATATGCAAAACTAGTTAAAGAGTGATTTTTACCCCGTTTGGAGTGAATTTCACTCGTCTTGGAGTTAACCTCACTATTCTTGAAGGTGAATTAACACTGTAATAGAGTTAACTCACACTTTTCACTCTGCTAGAAAGTAACTGAGTTCAATATTTGCCTTAAGTATATCAATAACAGGTAGCATATCTAAAGTTTATTTTAAGCCCGATGCGAAAATGAAAACGAAGCCACAAACTTTAAGATGATCTGTTTTACGAATGTGTTGGGTTTCCCATATGTTGTAAAAAACGTCAAAAAGCAATTCGAATCAAAGTTATAAAAGTTACATAGGGTATAAGGGGAATAAAAGAAAGCTCTTTACGTAGCTTACGGCCACAGTGGGGTTACCAGCAGGGAGAAGTTATGGACGCATTACTGGCCCTGGTTACCAGGGAGTTGGTATTTGATTAGGTTATCAGGGAGTTTGATGACGTTACTAAAAGTCACAAGTCATTCTTTCCATCAGTGATATCATGTGCATGTCTTCAGTCTGTTGACATAGAGGTACTGTAGTTACAAAGAAACTCAGGCATATGTGGCAATGTTCATTTTTTTTTACTTTCAGGAGACACTTTGTAAGCCTATGTTCTAAAAAAAAGTGTAGATTTTATACTGTACAGCACTATTTCACTAGTGCACATAGCAAGGATTGTGTATTAATTAGCACTCGATTGTGTATAAATTACACATATTTTATGTAAGCATTAGAATACACTTTTGACATGTGTACAAGCTTAGTTAACACAGTTGTGTGTATTTTATTACACACTCTCTGCTAATATGTGCACTAGCTACACAGTGCTGTGTAAAATCTCCACTTGTTTTTAGTGTTTAGGGTAAATGTGTCGATTAACCTTAGCAACGATTATAACGCTCATTAATTAATTTGGTCTCTGGAAAACTATCTAAAAGGGCGTTTTCAGGAGAAAATTTTAATTTACCTCAAAGCATGCATCAGAAATTTTCTTGTGGGACGTGAAAAATTCATTTCAATGGGACATAGAGTTTGGAAGATACTTATTTTCAAAGTATTGCAATTTTTTCTTGAGGTTTAGTGCATTATGGGAAATCTGTGATATCATCGCTACACAGAAATTTAGCATCGCATTCAGTTTACTTCGTTATTTAATGTTATATTTTCAGGGACAAAATAATAGAAACATTCCAACAAAATCAACTTAGGTTGAATTCCTTATATTTAGGTATTTAATACTTAAACATCGTGTTGAGCAAATTTTCCTTGAGCAATCCCATCCAGTCACAAATAAAAATAATAAATTAATAAGATAAACGAGGGATTGTAAACAAAGTTTAAAGGGAGTTGCTGAAGTCAGCATCGCACACAATCATGGCCAACAGAGTATTTTCACCGACGTACCTGCGTTGTGTCTTTATCTCTCGTGAGGGCATATTTTATTACACATCTACTGCGCCGGATCGACTACGCTCAGCCTATCATTAAAAGAGGAGCCCGCGTTATGAGGAACCTAATCAAAGGTCGTACAGTGACGACATAATAATTACATCAGAGTGACGTCAGAGTTACAAGGCAAACGTGCTGGACGGCAAGCTGTAGAGAACAACGACAAAAACTTGATTTTTTATTCGGTCGCCTCCCATTCTCTCTCGATATCTGTTATGTACTGTATCTCATAATAACATAATGCTTTCAGTGAAAAATTAACACTCTAACTTAACGACCGGTTTAAGCTGAACTCCGGACCAGGATCAAATGGGCACTGACCCTAACAGTGCTCAAATATTTGACTATTTTTGGCTCAAAATGAACAACTTTTGGTTCAAAATGAACCAAATTAAGAAAGAGCCCATTGTGTTCTTTTTCGGTTCCATTTGAGTCGGATGTTTGTAGAGCGTATTATAGCGGTATAAATATATAAAGTGTATTTTTCTCCATGTACAGTATGTATATCTCAAGGACTTCTTTAATGGACGGAGCAGGTAACGCGTACGTAATATCCGTAGATTGTTGCCACCACTTGGACAAAAAAGGCGCACCAAGATAACCTATTAGAGTGATAATTCACTCCAAAAAGAGTGAAATTCACTACAAGAAGAGGGAAAATTAACTATTCCACGAGCACCTGCAATGATCACTCTTCTTTAAGAGCGATCACTGTAGGCACTCCATCAAGAGTGAAACTTCGCTCGTTTTAAGAGAATTTCGCTCATTTTGGAGTGAGTTTCAATCTTCTTGGAGTGAATTATTACTCTAATGGAGTGAATTCACACCTTTCACTCTATCAAAGAGTGACAGAGCGACTAAGTTCACTCTTTAGATTTTAGAGTGTAAACAAAAATTCAACTTGGAAGATTTACATATATCATATTCCTGCAGTACAGTGATTTAAGTAATTTGAACCTTATCTTGCATTATTTTGAAAATATTTCAAGTTTCTCGCAAAATCCGTTATTGTAACTGCTTGAGCAAGTCCAAATTTTCACACACAACCATAAGCAGACAGCCATCTTTTTATGCCTATACTAACGCGTACAATAACGACAATTTACGAATAGTATGCCATGTCGATGTATTTGGAAGTCCGTAATATAGCTGCACTGAGAAACTTGCCGTCAATCGGCACCAACGCTATGGTACAATGGTGTGGAAATACGTATACAACGGGAAAGCTCATGAAAGAAATATACGCAGAATGAAATTTCACTCCCGTCACAAGATGACCGTTTAGAGCGCACTCCCAAAGAGCGGAAATTTACTTCAAGAAGAGTGTAATTCGCCTCAAAGGGCAAACACTCACACTTTCTCACTCTTGATGCCCACAAGGAGCACTCTTTAGAAAAATCACTCTGCTTGGAGTTTCATTACTAATCAGTGGAGTTAACTAACACTCTAATGGAGTGGTTTCACACTCTCCATTAGCATATTAGAGACTGACTCATTAGAGAATCTCGCTTCTTGAACGGTGGACATTATTTTATACTTTGACCTTGGTTTCCGAATCTAGCTTTGAAATTAAGTGTTTTGCGGTTAACCTTAAGACGTTGTACGATCCACCTACAAAATATTCTTAAGGATTGATTTGTTTTTTTTCAAGTAAAGTGTGAATAGAATCGAATTGAATGGCTTCATTAGTTACTAAATGAACCTCGAACCATGAAAATCGGTTCAGGCTTAGGAAAATCA
Source organism: Holothuria scabra (assembly GCA_037179385.1). Lineage (NCBI taxonomy): Eukaryota > Metazoa > Echinodermata > Holothuroidea > Aspidochirotida > Holothuriidae > Holothuria > Holothuria scabra. The sequence continues at coordinate 48,174,935 of CM074190.1, forward strand.
TGCACGAAAATGAAATGAAAAAGTGCAGGTATAAAACTTTAAAATTTCTAGACAAGTATTGTTGTTTGGGAATAAAAACATATCACATAGCTGGTACTATGATCCAAAATCAACGAAAAAGTTGCTGAAAATTAGAAAATATTTTGTGATATTTTCAGCAGTGACGTACACCCCTATCCATTGTTTGGGATGTGAACACAAGATAGGAATCTCCAGGTCAATTGGTTATTTGCGGTTTTCATCGTTAAAATATCGGCCAGTTATGACGCTATTGGGCAAGTCATGACGCCCAGATTCAAGGGGACGGATTTTCTCATGCTAAGTTCACTCTTTTGTTTTTAGAATGTATGATCGTTTACTAATCCTCACATATATGTTTTGTTGATACCGACTACAGGATACAAACGGGGAACATATTCGCAGAGTGAATATCGATATAACGAGCAAAACACTGCTTGTCACTATTTGAAAGGGAAACTACCGCAAGCATGTCACTGCAGTGTTAAACGCATCGTAGGTCGATTTCCTCACGCCCTTTGGATTACACGTGCTATTATTTAGTATTTCCAGACACAGCACAGCCTTTGCACAAATTAAGTAACTATCAAGTTAGAGGAAAATAAACACAGCAGAATAGCAAAATTTGACATTGATACAGGAAAGCCATCCTATAATAGATTATTCATAGCTTCCTTTAACATCGCATATTAAACAAAACAGTGGATCTAGGTGACAGTGCATGATGATGATACATTAGTCTACGTAATGCCTTTACCATTTGATCTGGAAATTTTATCTGACCTTTGCGGTCAGTACTTTCAGTTTTCACCAAATGAAATTTGCACATTTTTCAAGGAAGGCGACCACATCAAAGGTTCGGAAAAACAACACGTGCCTTTCCTTCGATCCCTGCGCAATGTTCCTCATTCACTGAATTGCAATGAGCTAGTTCGGTAATGGGTTGGCCTATGGAACTGTGGGGCACATCGTAGCATTCACAAACTGAGCTCAGCACATAGTGTACGGCGTTACCTTGTTTTCCTGCAGTACGTGCATATACAACATTAGGTATCATACAAAAAAGACAACCCGTGCGAAATGGACGTACAAAATGGACTCGACCCTTATTTAAGGTAATTAAAAGGCATATTTTTACCCCAGAAAGGCAATTTGGGCAGCATTCCCGGGAGAGAACTACAAAATTAGAATTCTCGAACAAGAACTTGCTTATTTTCGGTGAATGGAATAATCGCAAAAATATTCTCCTGTGCGGATAGCTCTAAAATTAGGTGGGGGGATAATGGCCACTCCGTCCTCCCATGAGTCACATGCATTGTGACAAAATGGTGAACATATTTCACGCGTGTTTGGTCTAACGGTAGAGCATCCGCCTTTCACGCGGAAAGCCCGGGTTCGCTTCCCAGGTTGAGTCATATCAAAGACTCTAAAAAGGTCTCCGACTGCCGTTGTGCGTGATGCTTCACATAAGCAATGGAGTAGGGAAAGCAAGCCAGTGCCCCACAACTAGAAAAAAAAGGCCGTGGCCGGCTCGACTTGAACCAATAGGTTGGAAACTGGGCCGTAAAACCCCATCTAACTACAAAATCTCTTCAACGTAAATACGACTGTATTGTACGCTTCGTCGTAATTCCGGGGAGTGGGGGGGGGGGGGTGGTAGGTTGGCGAGGGTAGTGGCTTCGAGAGCTTCATCCATGAAATTGTCTACCCTTCTTTTCCAACAGCTAACGTTGGAGATGGGAGATAAAACCAAATATGGCTAAAAAATGAACAAAAGTGAACAAAAAAAAAATTAATAAATGAAGATTTAAAATGAAAACATGACGTGCCATTAACTGGTGTCGGATATTGCGACGGCAGGACCTTTCCACTTTTTCTGTCGGTTGGTACCGATGCTGAATTTCAGCAGAACTGAAGAGTCCATGTGCACATAGTATTAATAAAAATCGGAGACGAAATTTGGGTATAGTCGCACATTTCAGCTGTAATACGGCCCAGTTTCCAGTGTCGAGATTCCATATACAGGCTACACCGACTTTTTGCAAACGTATAAAATATCAAAACCGTGTCTGGAAACCCTCGTCTGTCACAATCTGTGAATTAAGCAGATTTTTTTCTAGAAGTCCCAACGACTCTCTGGCGAAGAGCCAAGGGGCGAAAACCAAACGATTTCTCCCGGAGGAGTTCTGCTCCCTTAAGGAGCCTAACGTCCCAAAGCAGATTAAGCAGATTTGCGAATGGTAAAGTTTTTTTCTAAAAGTCCTCACGACTCTCTGGCGAAGAGCCAAGGGGCGAAAACCAAACGGTTACTCCCGGAGGAGTTCTGCTCCCTTAAGGAGCTTAACGTCCCAAATGGACAAGTACGCCCTCCAAAGGGCAAACACTGAGTGGTCCTGCTCTAGACTGGCTGAATAGAACAGAAGCCACAACCGAATGGTAAAGTTCCCCTGGCATAGTGCATTGCAGCCCTCTCACTTGGACATCTGGAAAGCCTTTTTTTTATAGGCACTTATTTTTGCCGTACAGGTTACCCTTCATGAAGTAAATGTAAATCATTTAAACAACACTCTTAATAGAGCCGGATCAAATTTTTCATCCGGATCCCTGATAAAAATATTCTGATCCCTTTTGGGATAAATTTCGCATGTTTCCGTTTAAACGCAACCATCATTTCATCCTTGGAGGATAAAATAGATACATTTCCGGATAACGCAATTATCCTCTACAATGTGATTGGCTGGTCTGCGGCAGGTATTATTGTGACGTCAGAACTTGCGACGAGAACTGAAAATTGAGAATCGCAACTTGAATTGTTGGATGCAGTCTTTTGTCAACGTTCTTCATACCGCATTTCCCATACAAATCAACTCGAGAATGGGAAGAGCTTTTCAAATAAGTGTAGGCAAAACGTTTAGAACTTGAAGAGTGTTATTATCTCATCGCTCCGTGAGGTGGATGAGATATTGTAGTCACTTTGCCTATGGGGCTATATATGGCAATGCCAGCTAAAATCGCAATGGTTACCATGGTAACGGTAAATTTTCCCAGGTTACTAGTCTCGAGGTCTAACCCATGGTGAGGTACCCCGGGGTAACTGAAGGTCAAAACCTGTCCGTGTGTGTGTGTGTGTGTTGGTGGGTGAGTGTGTGTGTGGGTGTGTGGGTGCGTGTGTATGTGTGTGTGTCCAATTTTGTTTTCCTAATATCTTGTAAACGGCTGGCCCGATTTTCTTCAAACTTGGTAGGATGGTACCTTAGGTAGAACAATCGCATTTTAATACACAACCGGAAGTGAAGGTCAAAGGTTATGGGTCAAAGGTCAAATTTAGTGAAATCGACATTTTCTGCTATATTTCCAAAAGTAAAAGCCCTCCTGACACGAAACTTCACACATATGATGATTGCATCTAGGCCTACCAAAATATGTGGTTGCCATAGCAACAGAGGTCAAAGGTCAAGTGGTAGAATGGAACAAAAATTTTTCAAGTGATAATTTGTTCGTAAAACAACGTTGTCTTTTAAACTCCTCCTAGTGGGCTGGACCGATTCTTTTCAAAATTGGTAGGTGGGTACCCCAGGGTGGGAACTTATGTCTCCCAGACCCTCGGAAGTAAAGGTCAAAGATCAGAGGTCAAAGGTCACATTTTGCAAAAAACCACTTTTCTTTACTATTTTGTACTAAAACTTCAAATGGAAACCTTCATTTTACATGAAACTTCACAAGTATAATAGGGTAGACTAGTTCTACCAAAATATGTAGTTTTCCATGGCAACCAAGGTCAAAGGTCACGTGACAGGGGGTCAAATACTTTTTTGTATTCACTTTAACTCTTAACGGAAGCATCCCACAAGTCTGAAAGTTTAAGTGTAATAGCCTAGGCATGATAAGTTGTACCGATATGTGTGGTTGTCATGGCAACCAAGGACATAGTTCACCTTACAGATTGCCAAAGGTTAAAGAGGGCGTGACACGGCCATAAAAACTTTTGTTTATTGCAAGATTTGATACAGAATGGTACAAATATCATCTCACATCCCATTAAAAACCCGTACAATTCGGCATAAATGATATTCGAAGGAAAACTGCGTTCGAAATTTAATTTCAAAAAATGCCGCAACAGCTAACCTGACTTTTATGACGCAATTGGCGGCACAAACCCCGCCCTACGGCGCGCGTCTAGATGTGGAACTAATGTAACGCTCGGTAAAGTTATCTTATCCTAGCAACATCATGAAAACGATTGCATCACAATAAAGAGTCCAACATACAGAGCGAAAGGCCCGGACCATGGTGGGGATTCGGAGCAAATCATTGGCAAAAATGTTCGCGTGCATGTGCGCGCGGGTAAAAAATAGTTCTGTTTTTGTGCAAGAAAGACGCGGTTCGGGCGCTATAAAGAACAGCTATGAACATGTATGGACAAACCACAACAAGCGCATCCCCACTGCGAGCGCGTCTTTACTGTATGAGCTGTTTGGTGAAGATGCTATTGCGAATACTAAGCAGTAACCGTGCAATGCACAATTCACAATGTCAGTGGCCACGCTCACTGCTATTGTAGCACCGGTGTTTGCAATTATGAATGCGCTAACACGCGTTACCATGAACATGATTCGATGATTGTGACTCTCTGGTACAGTGTTGCTAGCCGTGCCTCCAATGACGTCACCATTTTTGAGACGCGTTCACATACGTTTTTTCCCATTAGTTCGAATTTCAAATGGGCTGAGCCTGGCCTGTAATTGGGAATTCAAAACGTCGTATGTCAGTATTTATGGACATAATTTAGTAGGGAAATCATTCACTTTATGTCAAGGTGTACCCCAAAAAACAGTTACCGAGGAACTTACTTTAGAAGATTTTCGGCCGACGCATTAATCTTTTCTGCGTACTGGCCTGTGGCCAATCCTAGCCCGTGGCAAGGAATAACCCAAGATATGAAACTGTGGGTGACTAACATTAGGTTAGGCATAGGGCCTACCTATCTTACATATTAGTTCCCTGAAAACTTGGCGGTTTTGAAGCATCGCCAAAAAACGTACCTGACAATTTCCTTGCCACGGGCTAGGATTCGCTACAGGCCAGTGCGCAGATAAGGTTTGTGCGTCGGCCGGAAATCTTCCAACGCCACGCGTTCAATATGGCGCACACGCCCAGTTTTTTAATTGAGACGCACTTGATGCGCATATCAGCTCCGGGGCACACGTGAAGGTTGCCGTCGCATCAAAATGGAGAATACGTTCATACAGCTAGTGCCTGAATAATAACAACTACGCACTTGTCTGAAGCGTCCCTGAAAGCGTCTTACTTTTTTAATCGTTGCGTCCATATCCGTATCAGTTAAGTGTAACAGTTAAGCTAGTTTTCTTTAGAGTGTTGCAAGGGGATACCAACATCTTAAAAATAAATTTGTTCCAAAATCTTAGATAGGCCTACTGGATTAAAAGGGCAACCGCTACAAAGATTGGATAGCCCTTCTCCAGTTCTTTTATAATCCAGTGTCAAAATTTAAATATCCAAGTGATGTTTTTTGTTTTTGAATAAGGGGTGCGCCTATTATTCCAAGAACTTGATTGGTCTGTGCCATATTCTTTCCCCTCGCTATCTTACGAAAAAAAAACTTCCGTCCCTTAGAACGACTAAGAAAAATCGCTTCCCAAATGGACTTCAAATAGGAATTTCAAAGTTTTGTTGCATGCAGCTTTAGTATGGTAATTTTTGTCAATGAAATTCTACTGTAGCAGTGCGCTCGCCCATTTATACTAATACACTAAGTTAGGCCTATACGTTAACATTAATACTGTTACTTGTTAGTACTACTACTAGCCTATGCAAAAGGCCTACAAACAAGTAGTAGCGCCTAACGTTATGCAAGTCTCACAATTATCCTAGCCAAGGCCCAGACTGTGAATGTGCAGAGAGCCTGCTGTAGGCTGTGTGTTGGTAGACTACACCAATTGTGATCTTTGCTCCTGTTATTTAATTAGAGGTGTAGGGGATAGTACGGAGGCGTAGAAGGATCATTCAGAAGAAAAAAGAACTGTCTCGACAAAGTGACAATTTTCATAAAATTGACATTTTGATGACTTAATATAATAGACTCCTTACGATGGCAAAATTCAGAAAATTGTCATTTTGACAAGATAAAACACTGATCTCGTCAAAATGGCAAAAATTGGAAGAACTGAAATTTTGCCGACCAAACAGCATCTCGTCAAATTGACGAAATCCTGAAAATTGTTATTTTGCCGAGTCAGAACATGTTGTCAAAACGGTGAAATTCCGAAAATTGTCCTTTTGCCGAAATGCAACATCTCGTCAGAATGGCAAAATTCAGAAAATTGCCATTTTGCCGAGTAACAATATCTCGTCAACATGGCAAAATTAGGAATTTTGTCATATTGTCGAGCTAGAGCATATTGTCAAAATGGCAAAATTTGAAAAATATGACATTTTGCCTAGATAAAACGCATCTTGTCAAAACGGCAAATTTGGGAAAATTGCCATTTCGCATAGTTAGAACCTTCAAGACGAAATACTATGGAAACATTAAGGTGCCATCAAAGAACGAACTTAGTCCTCGCGTTATCTTAACATTTTGCAACAAAATATTGATATGGCAAACGTACAATATTTCAACAGTTCAACATTTTTGCACAAAATTGATGAATTACTCCCTTATTACATGTGATAAATTTAAAAAATTGTCAATTTGCAGAAAAAAGGCGGATTACGGATCTGCTTTAGATTCCTACTTCCACATTTTTAAGAGGTAGAATGAAATGCGCCGTCATTAAAACTAAATACACATGTTTTCATAACTAAACATTTCTGTATATCAGTGTATTTGGGACAATCTGACCTCTTGAGGCAGGAGGCGGGGGTAAAACTTTCAGACTTCAAAGAGCCCCTCAAATTTGAATTTTGGGTTGGGGCAATCTATTCCTTTCATTTAACTGTCTCAACGATTTTACCTTTGAATTTTTCCCGGGGGCACTTTGCCCCTTCCCCTCTTGCTATGCTACTGGGTTGATATGTGTAAAGGTGTAGCAACATATCAGACTCTAGAATTAAATCACTTTCTTTCTATTTTCTGCTACCCTTTCAAGAGGACCCCTACATTTACTTTTTTCGTTGTTATTGGAACGCTAATATAAGTCTAAACGCCCTTAAAATTTCACACAACAGCTACAAACCTAAAGTTTGTCATAGTTTTTACTTGAATGCTATATAAATCCGGGCTTGGTTTAAGACAAAAACAACAACTGGGATTTACTTATCCTTTTAGAAGCAGGGTAGTATCTGAACCAGTTTTTAGTCGAGACCAGCATATCCAAGAACGAGACCTCAAGGTGTCGAGACCGAGACCGACAACAGAATTCGAGACCGAGACCGACAACGTCCGAGACCGAGACTGAGACCGAATGTACATATTGCATAGAAAAATAACGTGTCCAAAATTTTGAAAACTTTTTAGCATAATTTTATTACTCAATGATTCCACTGTTTACATATTTCTTCTTCTTGTTCGTAAAGCGCCTGCACTCCGAATTGTACCATAAACTCACCAAATTGGGAAAAGAACATAACTATGATACAAAAAACTTTGGCAAACATAATTCATTAATTTTCTGCAAAACGAGAAATTAATAACATTCGTTTAATGCGTAATTCATTAATTTTCTGTGAAATTTTGAATTGTTGAAATATTGTAAGTTTGCATTTCATCATTCTCTGCAAAAATTTTAAGGTAATAAGTAAAGATTTCATCATTTTGTTACAAAATGTTAAGATGATGCCGTGACTAATTTCTAACTTGATGGCATCTTAACGCTTCCATAGAAATTTCACTGTTTAAACAAAATGATCTAACCTCGGCAAGATGACCGGACAATTTTCTGAATTTTGCTATTTTGACGAAAAGTTCTTACAAGTCAAAATGATATTTTTCTGAATATTGCCGTTTTGACGAGATGATCTTACTCAGCAAGATAAAAAATTTTCGAATTTTGCCATTTTGTCGAGAAGTTCTTATTCGTCAATATGACATTTCTCTGCATTTTCCGATTTTGACGAGACGTGTAAACTCGTCAAAACGTCATTTTTCTGAATTATGCCATTTTGACGAGATGATCTAAATCGGCAAAATGACAATTTTCTTGATGTGCTATTTTGAATGTCCTCACTCAGCAGAGTGACAATTTTCTGAATTTTGTCATTTTGCCGAGATTTTTTAACTCGGCAAATTGACAACTTTCGGAATTTTAACGTTTTTACAAGTTAATTAAAACGCCAAATTTCGGATTTTTGTCATTTTGGAGACTTAATTTTAGTCGTCAAAATGCCAATTCTACGAAAATTGTCATTTTGCTGAGAGAGTTTTTTTTTCTTTTGCATGTCCCTCCTAAGCTTCCGTAGGATAGATTTATCAGCATTGTAACCAAGAACAGTAATAATAATAATAATAATAATAATAATAATAATAATAATAATAATAATAATAATAATGATGATAACGATAACGATAACGATAACGATAACGATAACGATAACGATAACGATAACGATAATCATAATCATAATCATAATCATAATCATAATAATAATAATAATAATAATAATAATAATAATAATAATAATAATAATAATAATAATAATAATAATAATAATAATAATAATAATAATAATAATAATAATAATAATAATAATAATAATAATAATAATAATAATAATAATAATAATAATAATAATAATAATAATAATAATAATAATAATAATAATAATAATAATAATACGGTTCTTATAAAGCGCCCTACACAAAGAGTCTCCAAGCTCTGAAGACTGCCCAACAGGAAGTCAATATGACATTGTAAACAAGTGAGTTTTCAAATTAGTTCTAAATTGTCCATTAGAAGAAGAGTTCTTAACAAAAGATGGAAGATCATTCCACAATTTGGCAGAAATAATAGCAAAAGCTCGATCACCGTAAGAGTGGGTAACAGATGATTGTACATTTAAAAGAGATTGAGAACTGGAACGAAGGTCACGTAAAGGCTTGTAGTTGGATATGAGTTCCTGTAGATAATAAGGAACAAAATCATGTAAGCACTTGTAGGTTAGTAGAAGGACTTTATACTGGATGCGTTGCTGAACAGGAAGCCAATGAAGACTGGTAAGGACAGGGGTAATGTGGTCACTAGATTTTGTTAAAGAAAGTAACCGAGCAGCTGAGTTCTGAATACGCTGGAGTTTTGAAATTTGATGTCTGGGTAAACCAGAGAAGAGGCTATTTCCATAGTCAAGGCGGCAAGTAACAAATGCATGGACCAGCTTTTTCCGTAGTGTGGGTGTCCAAGAAATTACGTATTTTACCAAGAAGTAAGAACAGTTACAAATTAATTGCAATTGTTAATTGTAAAAGCAAGGGTTTTTTATCTGGCCTGGCCACTTGTTCCATTCGTAATGTACACTACTCGACCTTTAAGGAGACAGAAAAAAACTGTTTCGCCTGAATGCCCTTGTCTATACTCAAGTCCGATTCGCTAAATAATTTTTATTTAATTACTGCATACCAACCTACCGTATATGTGTCCTCAGGTGCAATTCTAGACTTTTTTCTCGACTTTGTTATTTGGTGGTGTGTGGCAAGGGGGGGGGGGGGTGCTTAGAGGCGGCTTGCTAAGGCACGATGTTATATTCTAAGTTATGAGAATATGCACTAATAGGCTGAAGACCATAGGTCTAATGATGAATACAGCACCACATCATGCATAATACTTTTAACTTATAGGCCTATAGGCAGGCCAAAGGGCCTTCAACTAGATTATGTTAAGACTACCATGGATGTTTCTTCATCATGATGTTACCTTAGGTCTGCGGATTTAGCCCCCTCCCCCTTGAACGTATTTAAAACATTTTGAAAACTATGTAAACTATGTTGTCTTCTGCAAACAAATATTTGAAAATATGAGCCCATGTTAGAGAAAATTTGGAATTTATAAAAGAAAATTTATGCACCGCAGTCGCCCAGTGTCATATTTCCGATTTTGTCGTTTCCTTAATCCCCGCGTTAAGTTTCCAACACCCTTAGAATCGTTGGGAAAAATGTTAAATGTTGGAAAAATATATCACGTACAAAATTCTTCTAGCAAGATTCACTAAATTGATTTTGATTGAGCAGTTTTTATAAAGTAATTGGGAAAAGTTATGAAGGTTCGACTAACCTTTAGCATTTCTCTTCCTCAACAATGCACCATGTGCCGCATGTTTCCTCAAATGCTTTAAGGACAAAATTGTTAGTGTGTACACTTTTTTATTAGGGATTACCTTTTGCGGCGCGAAAAGTTTACGAAAAGTTTTGCCTTGTTTAGCGGAGTATTTAAAAATTTGCTTGTATTGAAAAGAATGAAAAATTTTATGAAAGAAAAGTTTTGAAAACAGCAATTCAGTTATCCGGTGTTGACGGTACTTAATGATCTAGGGCTACATATAGGATAACAAATTTCGGGATAATTCATTAATCAGAGCCATGGGGAAATTGCCCTCCTGCCCACCCCCTCCCCCGCTGGTAGCTACGCCTATATTGTGCCGGTTTCGAATTTGATTATATATGACGTCGAACCTAACAACTCAGCTCGGTAGTCTGTTCAATTGTCTGCCCGGTGTTTCCCAGGCGCGAATCAAAGCGGGGTCTTTTACGGCTTCAGCCCTCTTTTTTGGCCACTGGGATCAACAATAAAACATACGGGAAATAAGCAGCGCAACTCCCTCACTTCCCTGCTTCCTCTACAGTCCCCCTCCCCCTTGGAATTTCTGGATCCGCTACTGTTTCTGTACCGTACCAGTTCATCGACTTGTACTGCAAACGTGCAATCAACAAGATGCAGTCCATGTACAAGACTTCACGCGTTGTGTGCAAGTAAAGAGATAACGTTACCATCTTGAATGACGTGTTGAGCTCTCTCCTAACTTGAAGAGAATGTATACTGGTGGTTTTCCCGAGTAAGACTAAGCCACCTCTGACCTGCGGAAATCTGGGCTGAAGGTGGGAGGTGGTAGGGTAAAGCAGCATATATGAATACTTGTAATATCTCTTTCTGGCATTTTGTCTTTTTTTAATGTCCGTAAATACATCTTTAAGTTGTACATAACCTCAGAATTTGTTTTTTCCCTATGTTTGTGTGTGTGTGTGTGTGTGCGCGTGTGTGTGGGGGGGGGGTCTTAAGTCTTATGGAAAACCAGTGTCCATATGGCCTGTTTATCGGCTAATCCTTGCTACGTAGGGGCCATTATAATGACATGCTAATAATTCTCAAAACCATAAAGGGAAATAATCCTATGTTTTTCATTATAATTATTTGCTTTCACCTTTTGTATTTCATAAATTCATTCACAAGCAATGGCTCTTTGAAATGAAACAGATGAGGCGAAAAAAATCGGGGGCGTATCTTTAATCTACCACAACCCTATATACTCTTCTGAGGATGCCTTATGTGCCTTCATTATCTTGGGTCTCATGCCGTGACGTCTCTTCTTGAGAAAGCAACATAGACGCCCCAGTACATCAAAGGCGGTGTGGGGTGTAACTGATATATGAGTTTGTCACATGATCTGTACCCTAAAATGAGCTAAGCTTTCATTGTATTCACACTGCGTGAAAAGCAATTAACACATGCTTGATTGACCTTTTAGCTTATCTCAAATGTTACGTAACTTTTTGTGTATTTTAATTTATTTATTACTGTCAATCGATTCATCAGATGTGAAATGTGACTATATCAAGTGTGGGTGTAGTAAGCTTCATTTCCTCCCTGAGGCGATAAGAGGTAATCAGGCAGAGAAGGAGAATGTAACAAAAAGTAGGAAGGAACGTTTCATCATTCTTCAGTGCACGCCTGGTGCCCATGGAAGGTTGTCAACGCTCACTTAGATTCTTCGGTCTGCTAGTTCTTGTCTGAAGAATATTTTTCTGTGGCGTCTGCCATCCTTGTTTTGTTACGCATGTTCAATCAGATTCGAAAAGTTGATGGTAGTGCTGTCGGCTTGTTCATCCTTGACCTCAGAACATATACAACTGGTGATCTTTGCTAAGGCGGTTACGTTTACCACTATACCCAAACCATCTTTGAACGACGTCTTGTATTTGCTTGAGGCTTGACTCAGGAGGGCACGACATTGTTATTGACTTAACGTACGCTTCAGGAACTAATGTTTTATCCCTCCACGTTGCGTTCTGATCATGTTCTTCTAGGCAAGTTTTAGGAGTTGCCGTAATTTGAGCGATGCCTCCCTACTGTTTTACCAGAGGATTTTCACACACTTTTATACTAGGCTTTCCGACACTACTAGCATCCATTTTATTCCGTGACGGGTGACATGTTCCACTTAATGTTCGTTTTGCTGACTCCCCGCGCGTTTTGTACGAGATCTGTCAAATTTTGAATTCAAGTATTTGAGGGCGCGCTTCTTCCAGGGCTATCATTTAATTATCTAGTAACTGCCATTTCTGACTTCACTCCCTAAAAATCTTCGTGAAAGCTTACTTCCTCTCTTCTCACGATTGCGTTTTATGAATCTTTGAGCGCGGGGACTAGAAGAAGCATCTGGTTGTGACAACGCAGGAATTGTTTCCATCCATACGTCTTTAGTACTGATTTCTTTACAACAAGACCAACGTCCGGAATAAATTTTCCGCAACAGAGCGAGTTTTCCTTTATTTGGTGTGTACTTTTTGCATTCTGCTCCAGAGTTCTGCCATCCGAATCATCTGTAAGCCTAGTTTTTCGAACGCCTTCCTCGCGATGAACACAGAGAGAATTTAAACCTTTCTGTTTGAAGTCGTTTCTGTTTTCTCTTAGATTTGATTGGTATGTTTTTTAGTTTGATATTGACGGCCTTTTGCACGATTTGGGGGGCGCCACCGAGCGCGTACCGCGAGACTCAAGGGGTGGGTCCAGAGGCGGCGCCTTAGGGTCCCTGGTGGGGTCCAGGGGAAAAGTCCCGGTGGGAGTCCAGAAGGCGAAGCCCGCGGAAGCTCCTGGGTTTTAGCGTGTTTGTGAGGTTCTTGTATCGCTAATAAAAGATGCTTCTAGTGACTTAACACTAGCCTGAAAATTACCTCCCGGGTAACTTCCAGTAAGACTTTTGATAAAAAAAACCCAGTGAATCAACTACCAAGAGCGTATCCGACTGACATTTGAAAAGGGGAGATGAACTGCAGAGAAAAGATGATTGGCAGTCAATATGAGTCTCGGTGGGTACGGAAGCCGAGAACGGCGCGGTAGGGAGAAAACGCAAATCGATTTCTCTGTACCATGAATTCGAACAAAATACGAAAGGGGTACTTCAAGATCGTTTAATTATAGCATGTAAAGTATTGAGTATCCTCAAAATAAATGGACGAGTCTCAATGCTACTCTGAGCCTTTCTGTTATTGGTTACGTTTATTTCTACCTTTTAATTAACAAACAAGAAAACGATGACAAATACAGGGAAAAAGTTGTTTATGTAAGGAATCGAAGGTTTACAGAAACTATTCCAGGTAACGAAAACGAGCAGTGTACTCGAAAAAAAGGTTTGAGCTACAATCTTGGACAAAACTGTTGGAACGCCTAACGTCTTTATGTCCAAGATTGTAGCCTTTTTGCTGAATGAAGCCGGCCGTGGCGTTATCTGGTACTACGTATGCAGTTCCTTGTTTCAGCTTTGTTTTTTTTTTTTTTTTTTTTTGGGGGGGGGGGGGGGGTTCGTTCTTAAAGGATTATCTGTGCTGTGATTAGATAGGTAGCTTTTTTATGCTGTGAGGTGGGATTGAAGACCGCAGGTACTTTGAAGTACTTCTGTGTTAGGTTTCTAAAACAAGTAAACTAGAAATATTTCTGCTCTTGGTTTTTATTTGTTGAGCCTCATCTGTTGGATTTTGTAGTTTGTCCTAGTCTAGTCTTAATTCGGTAGAACTTTGCTCTTTTAGAGCGCCTCGATGAGCAGTGGCGTAGCCAGGATAGGATTTTGGGGGGTCTAGGTAACAAGTGGGGGGCCTGGTATACCTCCAAGGGTCAGCCAAGGAAAGACTATCTAAGCGGAGCGCCACCATCAGTTGGCTTTGGGCTTTAAAACCTCTCCAGATGGCCGGAAGCGGCACTTCCCACGTGCTTTAAGCTGGATGTACCCAGCTTTGAAATACGAATCTCATGCGTGCGACTTCTCAAATAATGAGAATAAAAAATAAATCTATGAAAAATGGTAAAACGTACACTTTTTAGGGACCCCAAAACTGGGCACTTCTGATTTGTGGCCCGGGGGATGAGACTAAAGGGAACCGAAACCTCCCTTTCCCTTGGGAAAAATTGTAAACTTCAGGAGGACGTAGATCGCAAATGCGGCAACATTTGAATGAATTTCAGCTTACCTAAGGCAGTACCTAACCCTTTAACAGGAAAACCAAAGGTAGTTGTGTCCCCCTCTGAGAAACTCTCTTTGCGTTTGTTTTCCTAGGTGCAAAATGGTGCTATGTTTGGCAAAACATTGAACTGATTATAGGCCTAAGTTTTAGGATTTTCCCTTTTTGGGGAGCATGAAAAATATCAAAATATTTTTAGTTTTTGTAGAGATTTCACAAGAGACATACATACTACCGGTACCAAAGAAACAATTTTTCCGGTTTTCAGTGGTGTCTAGATGCAAAATGGTGCAGTATTTGTTCATCGGTACATTACGTAGTCAAAATTAAAATACTACGAATAAATCTCTCAAATTATTTGAACCGCAAAGCAGAAGTATAGATCATGTGGAAAACACATAAAATCCGGACCTTGTGCACATTTTACATATCCCCTAAGACACCATTGCCAATTAGTAAAAAGAGTCCTACAGTGGCACTTGTCATGGGCATGAGTAAGGCACCACATAGGCCTACTTAATAAGGATGGAATGGAAGAATAATCCGAAGTCAGTACCTTACCCTTATCTGCTCACGGCATATTTTGTGTTTGATGAAGTATAGGAATGGTCGTGTAAGAGTGGTCTCCAGTGTACGATTGCCTTATTTTCAGTAAATCAATCAGTCATCCGAAAGGCAGGAAGGGTCTTAACCTAACAAAGTCACATTAAAGTTTGTCGTCGGGACTTTCGTTTCATCTTCGAAGTGAAATCCAATAAACTACAGTGCAGATCACATACGGTATCTAATTTAGTGAAAGTATGCACAAAATGTGTTTTACACACATTAATGCTTTTTTTAATTGTTACACATTTTATTTATTTACTGTTTTGAAGGAAATACTTCAAAGTTTATTTCCGTTCAAACATTTTATTTTTTTCAATTACTTTATCATTACGCAAAAAGTCTGGAAGGCCTGAAGAAAATCTGGGGGGGGGGGGATAGGCCCCAGGCCCCAGGTGGCTTCGCCACTGTCGATGAGAGAATCGAGGGAATAATTTCATTCTTATCGTCAGTTGTTTCAAGTTCACCGTCCGTTTTTAGCCTAGAATTAATTAGGTATTACTTAGTTTGGATCACCCTGTCGAAGTCTATGGCCGGTGATGTCGGAAATTTAAAACAGATTCGGATTTTCCAATATTAAGTGCCAGTGTGTTAGCACTACAGATTTTGTTTTAGCTGTTTGATTTTATAAAAGTTTATCATGTCTTCATTGCTTTAAATGGTTCTTTGAGAAATATGAGGTTTGGATATTCTGATTGAAGGGCGGGGTATAGCTATAAACTAGCACCCCTACCTAGAGCTATTTATTTATATTACATTTATCAGATAGAGATCTATCGGAGAGGTTATTGATGAAGTGCTCGGTTTGTTTCGCCTTCAGACAAAATTGGTAGCTTTAACTACGACCTTTTAAGGTTGTACACTTGATTCGACACTTTTGAGACTTTGCACGAAGTTTCTCCCCTTTTGGAACCTAACAGAGCGGTACTTCAAAGCATTTGCGGTCTTTAATCCCACCCCACAGCACAAAAATGCCACCTCCTATACCCACTTTCATTCATTTTTCGACCTACGAATTCCATTTGGGGAGGCAGCGGGGAAGATTTCACTGGGGGCTCCCCTCCTGTCCCCTGCTGGTTACGCCACTGATTAGCGGAAAGGCTAGACTTTTTCGAGGTACACTGTAATAAAAATTTACAGAATTATAGAGAAAAAAGAAAACTATAAGGTAAAAAACCCTCTAAAACTAGAAATAAAGAAACAAAAACAGAAAAGTAAAATAACGGAAACTGGTGATAAAAAACTTAACAAATAAAAATTATATACATGGGCCTAAAAACAGACAGAAAATTAAAAAACAAAACTACTCGGTAAGAAAAAACCCAATATGCAATAAGCTGCAACAAATATTAACAGTGTAAACTGCTGGAAAGGTGCCTGTGTGCCGCTAAGTTGATGCTTATTTTTTGTTAAGAGCCGGTGTCGTGAAGGAACAAACAGGTCAAGTGTCTTGGTACTTTTGGGAGTACTTCAATTTATGATTTTATATCGCGTTCACTCAGAAACAAGATTTATACACCTCTATCATTCAAGGATGAGGAACCGTCACCGGTTAGGTTTCTCTGAAATAACCAGACGAAGCAATACACAAAAACGTATTGCGGTCTTTTCGTACTCCCAAAAGTATTAAGATTCTCTGACATTACACAATTTCTTAAATTAAAGTTAAAGTTCCGATCAGATATTTACTAAAAGCTCGGGAAAAAAATCGGATCGTAATCCGATCTGAATTCGTTGTAGTATGGCCGCGACTCTATCCTTTTATTTTTCCTTTTTTCTTCTCATTTTCCTTTTTCTTCTTTCCTCGCTGCCTCTTCATATTTTTCTTCTTTCCCCTTCCCTTCCCTTCCCTTTCTCTTCTCATTTCTTTCAGTCTTATTTCTCTCTTTCTCACTTACCACCCCTTCCTACAGTCCTCTCCTGGATACCCGCCTTTTAGTTTTTGGTTTTAGAAACCTTACATGATAGTACTTTAAATTACAAGACAAAATACCCGTTAAGTACGAATTAAAATTCAAAACAATTGAAATAATGGACTACATATGTAGTGTCAGATGATAGTGCCGCCTACCTATTTTATTAATTATACATTGAATGCACACGCTAGATTAGGTGATACTTCGCATGCTTTCATTGACTGTTATAATTTTTTGAGCCTTTGAGCCTTTGAGACTTAGTGTTCTCGCATTTAGTTACCAATATCAAAACACTTAGGCCTACTCCTTTATTTTCATGTTGTTGCAGACAAAAATCGGTACGAATGCACTGTTCTTGTCTAAACGGCTCTGTTTTCTAATAGCATTGAGACTCGTCCATTAATACTGGGTATGTGTGCAGTACATAACATGCTGTAACAAGACGTTCTTGAAGTACGCCCTCTTCATTTTGTTGGCCTAGAGGTACAGAGAAATCGATTTTCGTTTTCTCCCTACCGCGCCGCACTCGGCTTCCGTAAGGTGGGGATCCATGGGGAGTAGCCGGCCCGGAAACTCCTGGGTTTTAAGAGATTTGTGAGGTATTAGGTTCGTAATATGTGGACAATTCTATTCTTTATATACACTGATCTAAAATTACTTCCAGGGCAACTTTAAGTAAGATTTTACTGGTTACAAAACTAGTGAAACTACCAAGCAAGGGAAGCTGAATAAGAAAGAGAAAGCAGTTGATGTGCAGTTATATGTGAACCTCGTAAGGATAAATGTAGACCAAATCCTGCTTGAACGGTTACCTGAGGTGTGCTCCACCTTCAACTGGCGTAGTCGGAAGTGTGCAGAAGATTTTGAAAAAAAAAACGCAACCCCTGAGGCAGCCGGAAATGGCATTTCCCAGGTTTTTTTTTCTTTTTGCAATATTTTCAGTTGGAATGTAGGGAAAATACTGCTTCTTCCTGTCAAAAGAAGAATCGAATCTTAAATAATTTCATAGTCACACTCTAACTACAGAAGATATACCGTTTTTTGGCCCCCTTGGTGTCGCCACTGCCTGTTCGGAGATAGGTTTTTAGCTATAGGTTTACCTCTCGCGTTGATGAAAGTTGCCAATTCTTTACTTGAAGATAAACGAACTTTCAACGAACCAAGACTTCCACCTACCGTAAACTGGTGGCGCTGTGATCCTTTTCGTGGATTCCAACTGAAAATGCGTTACTAATTTTTAGACTTCTGCGTCTTGTTTGTCCTTGACTATTAGCAATTACGGGTATTTTAGATCGAAGTGTGTCAGGATTTGCTGGTACAGAGTCTGTTTCCTACGCAGTTAATGAGGGTGTTGTATGGTCCGTTGCATTTTCAAGTTTGAAAAGCGGACTGTTGTTTGGCTAGAGTAAAGTAGTACATATTGGACTAAATATCTTTCAATTACTGTGTCGTCACATTTCAGATGGGCATCACTCCCGACATCCTGAGAACATGGGAATATTACGGTATGGGAATACTGTACAGTAAATACGTTAAATTTACCTTTTATTTCGCAGGACGGTTCCCATCAGTACAAATATACATGTTGACATCCTACTAACCAAACAGAAGTCACCTTCTACGTTCAAATCCATTTCGTTGCTCACAATGGACGTTTTTCCTCATTTCGCCCTATGAGTGGGAGTTTTTAGATAAAAAGTGACGAATAGCTTAATTACATTGTACACCACCCCACAAGAAACGTTTGTTTCGTTTTCAGTGTCATTATGATAATTGCCTTGCCACGGGTTAATTATTTATATTGAGATACTATTTTTCAGACAATGAATTCTCACCAGAACATAATATTTGTTTTAGTCGAAAGAGAGTCTTACTGGCACAGCCCTTTGACTGGGGGCAAGTCAAAAAATGCAGAGGGATGTAGCAGTGGCGGATCCAGGAATTTTCAGTGGAGGGGTCTGCAAGTGGTTGGGTATCAAATGTACACTGAGCGAAGCGCCACCATTGGTATGTATGTTGTTTAGTCTCTGATGCCTATAAGAACTCAGGAAATGGGAAATGGGGGTGGTAGGCAAGCATCCAAATTTTACCGTATTTTTAAGTGTGAGTACCACTGTACTAAGGGCGTAATTTGCAGCGCGCGGAGCGCCTGGAAATTTTCGCCCAATTCAAATATTTGAAAATATGGAGCTTGTGTTGCAGAAAAGTTTGGATGCTGGGTTTCCTGCAAGGAAATTTGAACAGTTGGGGAATTACTGAAGAATTTGCATTTTCTATAGGCAAATCTGAGGTTGGGCGGCGACCAAAGATCGTTGTTGGTACATAATATTATCCAACGCCTACATAATGAGGCTCTCCAACGAAATTTTTTTGAGCTTATATTGGAGAAAATATGGAATTTTATGAAAGAAAATTTATGAAAATCGCACTGTATATAGTTAACGGTGTCACTTGGTGATCTGGTGTCACAAGTGTAGGAAATTTCCAATTTTTTCACACCCAGAGCTCGGAAAAGTTTATCAAAGTGAAGGTATGAGCGAGCACTTCTGCTAAGGAATTGCATTATGCGACGCGCGAAGCCGCGGAAAGTTTTGCTTTCTTGAAGCAAATAATGACGAATATGGAGCTTTTATTAGGGAAAATTGATTGGGAATTTCGTTATTTCATGGGTTGTCAAAACCACACAGTAGACTGGTCTCACAATTGACAAATTTCCGAATTCTTCATTTTCAGAGCCCCCTGCCCCGCCTGGGTGTCTAAGAAAAAGGGGGGCGAGATGCAACATGGTGCTAAACGTTTCGACATTTTCAGCTACTATGAAACTCCCAAGCTTTCAAAACATGGTCTTAAAAGTGTGGGTAATCGTTACTTCAACGGACTATACGGTCAATGCGAATTTAATACCGGGTATACTCTATTACCGTCACAGGGTTTTAGGCTATGTCATGTGTAAACTGTACATAGTGTCATGAAGTATGGTGTACCCTCCTTGACCTTTAACAGGAACGCCATCTTGTTATTTACGAGCAACTCTCCCTTCCTCTTGTCCTAGATTCGGGCCCAGGACCCTTCCTGTTTCCCGCCACGTGTTACCGGTGAACGTGACAAACTACCCCGCCCTAGTTCCACGTCTATGCTGTATCCCGTATTTTCAAGGTGTGGCGAATTTCACCCTCTACAGCCTCCTCATTGATCATTAAGATCAGCACACTACTTAATATTTATCTAATTTGGTGCGTCACAACTTTTTAACAATCAGGGGATTGCATGTGTTCCGATCTCCCCGAGACATGAAAGCTCCGAGCCTGAAAGTTTTGGTCACACTCACACAATGGCGCAGCAGACGACGAGCACCTGCATCAATCTGTATATAGTTAAATTTTAATAGTTCTTTTGTTGCCAGCTGTTAATCGAACGGAATAAAACCGCCAATCACCTTGAATCAGAACTAAATCTTCTTCTCATCTGTTTATTCATATCTCAGCTCGTATCGCACACACTCTGCAATATCCCCGTACAAGCCTTCGTATCAAAGATTGGCCCATTATTCGACAGTAGTCGTAGCCACACGTATTGACATAGACACACATGCGATGTCACAAATAACGTTACCAATTTACCAAATGATACGGAAGATAGATACATTATAATTTACATTTTTCATTTTATTGAAGAATATGACACAAAAATACGGTAATCAAATAATGTAACAACTATCACTGTATTTTTAAAAAGTAATTAGGCCTAGGTTACCGTTAGCCTGGCTATCGATATAATTTTTTACCATCCCGGTGGGGGGTATACATACCCCCCATCCCCCCCCCCCTCTGGATTCGCCACTTTGTTGCAGTTCATATTAAACATCAAGCACTGTAATGAGAGTGTTTTGATTACACAAGTTTCATGTCTTGCGTATGTATGTGAGTTTTTTGTGTACCCGCCCGGAGAAATTAAGTGACATTTTTTCTGGATAAGATTTAGACAATGTAGGAGGGGCTAGTATAAAATAGGTTGGGAGAGTTGGAACAATCTGGGGTGATAAATAATTGCCCTTCAAACTGCTTAGGTGGCAACAGGGTAAGGTTATTTCTGCACCAAAATGTTCATATCACTCATCAACATGTCCAAAATAGCCTTCTGTTTTTTCAATAAGGTATTCCCGTGAGCCCTCATTTTCTTTGACTGAATTAAAGACACAAATTTTGGAAAATGTTGCTCCACAGGGTCACTCAGAATTAGAGGAGAATAAACGTTTTCGTCACGGCTTAAGCAAAGCATGATTGGAAAATGCAAACCACTTGTCCAACTGTGAAATCCTCCTATAATTTGGGGAGAGACAACTTGGAACGCAAAGGTGAGCAGTTTCTCAGCCCAAAGCGTAAGAGGACATAACCGCCTACACTGCAGTAACATTCTCCGTCAATTCATTTCAAGTTCACGTCTATTCTCTAACTAGGAATAAGCTTAAACTCTGGAAACGACAAACTGTTATAATACATAACTTGATATGCGCCTGGTATTTACCAACTCATCTAGTCTTAAGTTTACGGAACGCGCAATTTCCTCGACATATTCCACAAGTTGCCGGAGGGATTTGAAATCAATATCACTGAGACACATTTTCCTAAATACAAGAAATATAATTCGTGAAAAGAAAGTTGCCGAAACCCTTTTTATTTTTCGAGCGATGGGTATGAGCAGATTGAGTAAAATAAGTAAAGGGTTTTTAAGAGTCAAAAACGTTCTGAACTATATTTTCTTGAGAATGTACGAGGATTACTCACGTAACGCTTCATTAGTTCAGGCTTCACTACAATACAAAAACCTGGAATTATTTACACCACTGAAAATACCTTCCATTACAGCAAACTTCCCTATATAACTACCCGACCAGTTTCGACTGAAAATTGAATAACATTACATTTAAAGGCCCAGTTCTCTTACCCCAAACAGTACGGATTCTCCAAACCTTCCAACTTAAGCCCCTCCCACAATTGTCTGAAATTCATCCTCATCCAGATACAATCTCAGTTTATTGCTTCAAGGTGTATAAAGAAAAACTCAGTTTATAAAATAAAAACACTCTCAGTACCGTTCACGATGCTGTGTAATATAAGCTTTGGTACTCTGCATTGTTTGAATTAGCTGTCAATCAAAGAGCTAACCCAATTGAAAATTTCGGTACCGATGTACCAAAAGTGTAGTTTGGGATGAGAGGTTTGGCCCTTTAATATACCATCAAATAGATTTGCAAATAGAGGGCGCTAGAGCTCAAACTTAGTATTTGCGTCTGCATGAAAACATTTTTAAGGTACTCTAGTTGTGGAAGCTTTATATCTATGTTTGTAATATGTTTGTTTATTGCAAAAAATGAAAGCCAACCTTCTTCAGATGTAAATTAAATATCGACTGGCTAAACTTAAAAGTTACGATATAAAGCATGCCCCACCGATAAATAAAATTCGTGCCAGTCTTAATTGATAATCACTTCAGAAGTTCATGCATGAAGTGACGGCGTTTGACATGACCACTAGCCGCAGGTAACCAAACTCTTTTCACGTTTTCTCTCGGCACCCTTCAACAACACGAAACTATTGAAGAGATCAATGACTTTCTTTCTTCTATCTTTTACAATGGAGACGTTCTTAGTATTTTTCCAGAAGAGAGCTAAACCAACATGATGAAAAAGTCCGTCTTACTTTTTGTTATATGTTTCTGATTGCCTGATTACCTCTTCAATCGCTTCAGTGAGAAAATGAAACACACTACATACACACTTAATTTAGTCAGGTTTCACATTCCGTTAATAGTTTGACAGTAAAAAAAACATACCAAAATGCATAAAAAGTTACATAACATTTATGGTTAGCTAACAGTGCAGTCAAACATATATTTTAATTGCTTTTTATGCAGTGTGAACATAATGTTATGTAGTATGATGCACTTTCCATGACCTTTAGCAGACGCCATCTTGTTGTTTTCGAGCAACTCGCCCCTTCTTTTGTTCGAGATTCCCAGGGCCCTTCCTGTTTCCCCGTCACGTCTAACCGGTGGGCGTGACATATTACATCTCCTTAGTTCCACGTGCAAACTGTAACCCATATTTTCAAGGTGTGGCCAATTTCACCCTTTGCAGCCTCCTCATTGGTCGTTTACATTATTACACTCATTAACATTGGTGCGTCATAACTTTTGACCGATGGGGAGACTGCAGGTGTTCGGATCTCGCAGGAGGTTTCCAAGACCGAGCCCAAGAGCTGGTCAATTTTGCAATAGACCTCGAAGCAGAAGCATGTATTCACTTTGTATATAAAGCTTAGTAATCATATAAGACTGGTCGAATAAATTAAACTTGATCTTTTTTGGAACTCAATCAACGAATAAATTCATTTCAAATCAACTAGAACTCTCTGAATCATTTTTGTCTGGAGCTACACCTCACGTACCTCAGTACGACAACAACTTATTATCTGACAATAAAGAAAGCAAGGATCATTTGAGGGCGCAAATCATGTAACAAACGAAGACACCAGTTATACCCCACACCGCCTTTGATCTACTGGGGGGTCTATGTTGCATTCTCAAGACGCAACGTGACGGCTTGAACTGGCGAAACTGGGGGAAATAAGGTCCCCAGCGAATGGAAGGATAGTTTAGTCCTGACTAGCGCTCCAATCGGGCATACTAACCTAACTCACGCCTAAGTATATATTTCACGCGAAAGAGAGATCAAATGTATATCCTATGACTGTGCCGTCACTGTCAGTCACGTTCTGTTCGACTGTCATAAATACTCCCATATTCGCCAGAAATAATCCTTACCCAACCTTGCAACTTTATTTGAACAAGTTCATCCCTAATTCGAGGCTTCCGTAAGGAAATTAAACTTTATAGAAAACTTTGACAGGTTTCCAGCGCTTGCCTGACCATTCAAGTAGTAATCAACCGTCTCTTTACTCGTTTTAAGGTAATTTAACTCCAACACCGTACCAATATCTTTTCAGTTGCATGACACTATATAACACAATTCGTGTTGGTGTGCCGTAGAACCTCACTTATCTTACCAATAATAGAAGAGGGCACCTCCCATTCCCCCGATTCGACGTTTTGTCAATCCCCTATCTACCCCCGTCCCCCGTCCCCCACTTCACCTGCGTCTTGAGTGAAGTTTTCTTTAAACGTTCCTTGAAATTGCAAATTTTCACAATCCTTTCTGTAATCCCAAATTTCTCCAGACAGCCAGAGCACCTGCTGCGATGCAATATCAATTTTCATTCACGTTTTCAAGATGGACCTCTATGTAAATGAACCGTGACAGTAGCTCTGAGCTTAATGATATTTGCAGATGTTTCTGCAAAGTCTAAGTGGGGGCCTTTACAATCTATATCTTTAGAAAAACAAATCGGGACAAACTGTGCTTCTCAAGGAGCTTGACAAATCATGTTTCCATTTAAAGAAAATTACCCGAGGCTAAGCCTTCTTGAAACTAGTAAGTAAACGGATTTCCCAGGTTGAAAGTAGGCCTAGTGATCGATTTGCAGGACATTTTACAATAATCTACAATAATTTAACTCAAATGCTAAAATCAGTCCATTTTTGTACATCGTCATTGAATTTTAAAAAGGGCCCTAAACACATTTTTCCTGGAATGTGGGAGCACTGATTGCGTTTGAACTAAGATGCAAGCTGAAGATATTTGAAGCTTACCAGTACAGCTCAATGGTCGCTCGAGTTTTGAGCCACCATTAGGATAGTATAAAAACTAAGTTAGGCATAATTGCAACAAGGTAAAGATCAAATGACTTTGTACATAGATGACTGCGCACGAAATAAACACCAAATGAAAAAGAAAAGTGAAATAATCCTAAGAAGGGAAAAACAACACCAAAACGACATGATTTTGATAAAAAAGAGGGCGCCATGTCCTTCATAATAATGCAAACCGTAATCCTTTCGCCGTTTGCACCACCCTCTAAAAGCATAGGGTAAACTTATTCAATAAAGTGAAAACTAAATAATCACTCCATTAGAGTGTGAAATCACTCCACGAAGAATGAAATTTACTCCAAAAGAGAGACGTTTCACTCTTAATGGCGTGCCTACAGTGTTAATCGTTAAAGAATGAATATTCAATCTTCTAGGAGTGAATTTCACTCTTCGTGAAGTAAATTAACACTCTGATGTAGTAAATACATATCTTTTTTTTTTTTTACTTATTAGAGAATGAATATAAGTTCACTGTTTCATTATAATTTAGAGTGAATCGAACATTTTTCCTCTCTTGTTACTTTTAGTGAATGACACTGGAGTCTGTGATGGGCCAGTTGAAACGAAAAGCTCGAAATAAAGTATGCAAGATAAGGTACCAGAAACAAATGAGTCAGTTCCAACTATTAAGGTCCATAGTTCCACTGGTCCAGATAGACTTACATCTTTAATGGTGACCAAATTAAAATGTGGAAAAAGTACCACAGATTGATATTTTTTTTATCTCTCACAATTCAAAATCACGCCCCCATTTCTGAATTTTTCCTCACATAAGTATGAATATTACTGTGTTTCATAATAAACTAGCAGTTGTTTCTCGATACCGTGTTGGAATAGTTGCATTCTTGTTTCATCAGTGGATTTGAACTGTTCGAGATAATATTTTATGATGGCAAATGACTTAGGCTCACTGAATGACAACTATTGCTCTCTAATTTATCCCATATATAGAAGGGAGAAATGTTTAGTCCCGGCTTACTTCAAATCCAGGTGTCGAGCGGTAGTCAGTGTGTGGGAGATGGCGGTAATACCGACGTTGAATTATATTCCCTTTTTAGGATAGGTTCTAAAAATAATGAATTCTACTTATGACAGGTTACTTTATCATATTGTCCTTGAACATTTATTTGAGAGATAAACTGTGTCATAAAGGTTCTATTACTGGAAGGGGAGTTTGTCCAACCTTGGACAAATTTGGAGACGTGGTTGTGTTGAGGGTATGAGGACTTTTGTAGAAAAATTACTATGTAGGGAAACAATTCTTATTGTTCTTTTCCTCTACAAAACTGCTCCATTATTGTTAATAACCTCTATTACAAAGCTACCGCATCTTTCACAAAGATTACATTGCCTTAATGGACAATCATAGTTTTTATGTCTTTTTTTACAAGATTTCAACCACTTCAATCCCGCAACAATAATCATACATTAAGATTTAAAGTCTGCGCCGATCATACATACAATAAATCATACATTGAGTTAAAAAAAAATGATAAACTGTCAGCACTACGGTGTGAAGTTGTAGCTGACCACCGTATTGATAAGGCTGTTAAGTCTTCCATCTGTGTGGACTTTTTTGCCTGAAAAATTACCATGTGGTGGCCAAGTGCTTTGAAGTTTCCAAACCGTGATTTATCTAAAAAGCTCCCTCGTAATCTTCTGCTTTCTTCCATTAGTATAAGGAAGAAGATTGTTCTCCTAAGCGAGCAGAGCAATTGGTTTGCTTATCTCTGTTTATGCTTGGGTGACTCCCAATTGCATTTGAAAATTGATATCAATGCAAAGGGTCCCCGTCCAGATGCCAGATTCGCAGGGTATGTGGTCAATAGGGTTCTAAAGCCACCGTCTTTGTAATGAAACTTCCTATTCAAATTCTAGTAAATAATCGGTCATATATAGGAATATCAAGGTGCTGGAACGAAAAGTTAATATTCGCTGTTAACCTCTGGTTGCCAACAAAACTTCGCTTCAAACCACCACTAATGTGTATAAGCTATATAATAGTAAGGGCATTACTATAAACATAAAATAGATTGCCGATCACAGTGAAGTTCACCCTGACTTTCTTTGGAAAATATAATGTCACCACAAAAAATGTTGGTGACCAGTTTGCATGGCGCTTCAAGGGGCAATCGCCACAAACGTATCCTTTTGAAGCAACAGATAATTCTCACCATAAGAGGCTCGCCAAAGGGGCACGGTGGGCAATTGCCCCCCTCCCAAAACTTTTCCAAAGCATGGTCTTCAATTTTCCAAAAATAACGGTATTCGATATGACATGATCAAAAAGTAGCCCTTTTCTTAATCTGGGTAAACTATTGCAGCCTTCTATTATTTTTTTTTTTTTTCGTTTCGTTTATTTTTTCAATTGAAATGCATGAACATGTTTACATAAGAAGAATTACAGATAAATAAATGAAAGTGTATCAAAAGAAAAAAATGGAACCAGATGAAGCTAAAAGCTTTTCCAGTTTGGTCCAAACCAGAGCTTTTCGTTTCAAAAAAATAATAAAACAATACAACAAGCATCTATGTAAGCATACAGAAAGTGCATATATTAAACGTATAAGGAATTTAAGACTCAAAATAATAGTAATACATACATACAAGAAGCAGATTAGGAAAGATATAAGGAAAAAATATGTCTTCTAAAGTACTTCTTAAACAAATTAATATTAGGGGAATTTCGTAATTTAGTGTCAAGGGAATTCCAAAGGAGCACACCATGACTTCTTACTTGGGAGTGTGCAAATATTGTTCGTGTGAAAGGTTGTACCAGATTATCTCTTCCCCTTGTGGGATAATTATGATGGGTACTGTTTGGGAGGAAAAAAGAATTCAAATCATGGGGAAGTTGGTCATTGTGTTGTCTTTATAGCAAGATGCCTAACTGGTATTAACAGTGGTCCTTTAAAGTGAGAATGTTAAGGTTATAAAAATACGGAAGGGTGTGGGTGGAAGGTGGAACATTTGAGATTAAACGGACAGCCCGCTTTTAGAGAACAAAGAGTTTGTCAATGTAGCTTTGGGAGGAATCGCCCCAGAGAAAAATACTGTAAGTAAGATGAGGGACGATTAATGAATTACAGATAGTTAACAAAATTTTATTGGGAAGAAGATATCTTAATCTATTCATAACCCCAACCATCTGGAAAGAGAATGCGACCTTGTCTATGTGACTTTTCCAAGAAAGCTTACTGTCAATCGTAATACCTAAAAATTTTGCTAAATTACTATTCTTTATAATTGCACCTTTTAAATTTTTAGAAAACCTCATGATTATCCCCTTTGCTGTTGTCAAAAACCAACAACTTTGTTTGATTAATGTTTAACGATAACTTATTACCAGCTAACCAGTCAGCCACATAGTTTAACTCTAAAGATTCAATATTATGGCTTCATTTACATTAGAGTTGTGACAATAGACAGTAGTGTGATCAGCGGAGAGTACAAACTTAAGTTGTTTTGACGATTTATACACATCATTGATATATAGTATAAAAAGAAAAGGTCCCAAAATAGAGCCTTGTGGGACACCAAGAGTAATTTCCCTGATATTAGAATCTTTGCCTTTGTAACGGACAAATTGTTGCCTATTTGTGAGATAACTTGTGAACCAATTAAGTGCCACACCTCTTACTCCATACTTACAGGGGTGGCGCCAGCGGGGGGGGGGGGCATGGCCCCTCCGTCGGGGACCACTGGCCCCCACGTCGGGGAAGGTCGGCCATTTCGTCGGGGAGGGCTAAAAAAATAAATAATTAAAAAAAAAAAGAAAAATTAAAAAAGCCTACAAGGACTGAAATTACTGGATGGGTAAACCTTTTTTGTCTTGAAATGCTATTTTAATGCGAATTAGAATCGATTTTCAATCACTTCTTCTTTGCTCGGTTAAACCTCATTTCATGCACCTTGTCCTATCTCCTCCCCGTAGTGGAACTGACAGCAATTTCCTTCGGGGAGGCCTAAAATGAAGGTAAAGGGCTGAAGTTACTGGAAGGATAATCATGAACTTTTTTTTTCTTTTTGAACTATTTAATTCTTTTGTAACGGTATTTTAATGCCTATCTGAATCTGTTTTACTCACTTCGTACAAGCTCTGTTATCCCTCATCATATCTTAAATCTTCAAGGTCATGCCCCCGTAGGGGAAGGCTGCCCTTCCCCTCTTGTTGAGAAAACCCGATTTCCTCGGAGAATCTTCATCTGAATGCCCACCTAAAACTGATAATAGATGCGGGTCTTATAAACTTCAGTAAATCCGGACGTTATTCTTGGTTTTGCTCACTAGAAGACCACATTCTTCAAGGAAACTCACAATTCCGAATTTTCCTGACATAAAACAGAAAAGAGGTGTCCAGGTGCATGCAATGCCCAATGATCTGCCATCTGGCCTGCACCGACAGCCGAATTCTAGCAATGGTAATGAGAATCGGCCAGAATGTTTTGAGCTACACATAATGATAAACAGTAGCGTGAGAATTTATCCCCATAAGTCGGACTGAAAATTCATTTAAAACCACCTTGTAACGTGACATATTTTCAAATAGGTGGGAAGTGAAATCATTTATAGTCCGGGGTTAGGGCAGTCATGTAGAAAATTTCATCTTGGATCTTGCAATTGAATACAACGAAGATTCCAAGTAGAGACAAACATATTAGTATGATTTCAATTCCTTTGCACATCCCCCCCCCCCCCAAAAAAAGGGGGACAAGACCATTACATTTAATTGTAGCAGAACCTTTTGTCTAGGATTTCTGATCCACTTATAGCAAGTTGGACCTTTTTCTGTTGAATTTAAACGTTCATTTCAAAGGAAAGCTCAAAATAAGGATGTCTTCATTTCTAGTTACAAGTCTGGGAAATGCCATTTCCGGCTTTTTGACAGTCTGAGGGACTAGATTTTTGTAACAATTTTCTGTACGTTCCGCGCCAACTGGTGGTTGCGCTCCGCTTAGATACTTTGGCCGAATAGATTACTTACCGAAACAATGCATGCTGGCACGTTATTCTTCGTTTTGGGACAGTATTTAAAAGTGAAATTTCAATTGTTAAAGAAAGCTCAAATGACTACTTTGTTTCTAATTACCGTACCAGCCTGCATGGGAAATGCATTTTCCTGCTGTCTGGTGGTTCTCAAAAATATTTGTATGCTCTTTCGGACAAGATTACATTTTTCGGGACAAATTCTGCCCATTCCCAAACCGAAATGCTCCCGTACGCCTATATTTTTCAATATATAAGATATAAAACTTCAAATATATGGGAAGCCAAACTTTTCCGTGGGACAATTTCCGAATATGGTCAGAGGGCCTTAACCCGACTGATGGTATTCAGTAACCCCAACAAAACTACAGATCACCCCCTACTTGATTTTTCTAATAAGAAGGTCTGTCATAAAATTACAATTTTCCCTCAATATAAGATTCAGATTGTTCACAGTGGCAAAATTTTCCTATATCGACGGATACTCAGCACAGCACTTAAAACCAACTTTTTAAATCACCTCGACTTTCTACCTTATTTTGCTCTTGAAAGGCATATCACTTAATAAAAACCCAAATTTTTTATTTTAACCTTGCAAAAAACAAATTTGCTTATATCAAATCCCAAAATTTCTGCAATAAAATAAGCTCCTAATCTTCAAACCTTCGTTAAAAAAAGGGAACACTTTTCAGGCAAAGTTATAGTCTCGTCTTGAGACCTGAGTACGTAAACTTAGAACGGTTACATGCAAAATCTCAACAGAATTTCAGCTGTCGCGTACAAAACCTTTTTGATTTTGCCCATATGAAGGATATATTCTTCAATAAACATCCCAACTTTTTTATGGTCCTTCCAAAAGTCAAAATTGTTTCAAAAATTTTATTTTTTTTCTTCCAAATATAAACTCCAGATTTTTAAGTATTTGTTAAAAAGAGAGTCCAAAATTTTGCCGAGTCACGTCCCACAGGGACTAAGTCACCACCTTTGTCGGGGCCTTGAAATGCTGCCCCCGCCCGTCGGGGAGCTTGGTCCCTCTGTCGGCAAATCCTGGCGCCACCCCTGCATACTTACATAATTTTTTAAGTAAAATTCTATGATTAATAGTATCAAACGCTTTAGACAAATCAATAAACAGGGCTACAGTGGATGCCCTTTTATCCATATTACACACACCATCGTCCACAAATTTTAAGGCAGCCATATAGGTTGAGTGATTTTCCCTAAAACCATACTGTCCAGTATATAAGAGATCATGTGTATTGATAAAATTAAACAATCTTTTATAAACAAGTCTTTCAAAGATCTTAGAAATAGGTGGTAAAACAGACACAGGGCGATAGTTTGAAATAGTATCAGGATCACCAGATTTATACAGAGGTATTACCTTAGCAATCTTTAATTCATTCGGGAAAATTCCCTCATAAAAAGATAAATTCAATACATGAGTAAGTGGATACACAATATATTCATGAATATGTTTTAATAATTCATTGGTTATGTCATCATAACCTGGTGATTTTGAATCTTGTAATTTCAGAATAGTAGACATAACTTCCTCCTGGCTTACAGGATAGAAAACAAAGGTATTTGGCACATTAATGTCATTTAAGTACGACTCAAAACTGACATTACTACCACCTATCTCATTAGCTATTTTTTCACCAACTGTTGAAAAAAATCATTAAACTTAACGGCATAGTCCATTATACTTGAGTCACTTGTAGGGGTAGGACTTGAACTTGAACAACAAGAATCAGGCCCCTTTCTATTCAACAATTTATTTATACCAGACCATATCCTTTTACTATTACCTTTATTCTCAGTAAAAAAGTTATTATAGTGGGACTGTTTAGCATTACGAACTATTGTGGTTAATTTATTTTTACAATTTCTATACTTCAGAATATTTTGGTCAGTAGGGCTTCTTTTGTATGCACAATAAAGGATATTATTCTTCCGAATTTCATGCAAATGTCATATATTATTTATTAAGTATAAACTAATTTGTATAACTGTCAATGACATAGTATGTAATTGTATCAAAATTTTAGCCCAGTACCGGCCGCACAGGAGCGTTGATAGCGCTACTAGTAGTCCTACTGAATCAGTACTGTTATTGGTGTTGGTAGCGATATCAACGCTTCTGTGTGGCCCGTTTACGTTTACAGGCTCATTTGACCACTGGTCATATGAATGAATATAATTCGAAAAGTCGTGATTTTAATTAATTTTCAGGAGGGTGTGCAGCTCCTTTAAACAAAAATGTCCAGAACCAAATTTTTGATTGATATTTTGAAGAGGAACATATTCTAGGCAAACTTACTGGTGAAATTTTTACTCATTTTCCATGTTTGGTTATCCAGACATTAGAATTCAGTGAAGTTGACATATTTTTTGCAGAGAGTGAACTTGCAACAAGTAGGCGTGATGTCATGTGTTCACATTGATGGACAATGTTTAGTTCTTTTTCTCTAAAATTTAACACCATATTTATGAATCTTAACTGTGATATGTTATTAACATAATTAGTGCATCCCGACCAATGGAAGTTTAAAAACTTTATTTGCCTTAGGGGCAAGATAGCATCCTTAATCAATTCAAGGTCAAACAGACAGCAGTATCAAAAATAAATAAAAAACAAAACATTGACCATCAATATGAATACATGACATAGCACCTGCTTGGTTCAAATTTACTTTTTGAAGAAAATGTGTCAAATTCAATTGCTAATATCTCGAGAACCGAACATGGGAAATGAATGAAAACTTCACCAGAGTGCTTAGAATATGTTCGTCTTTAACATATTAAACAAAAATTGGTTCTTGTCTATTATTTTTAACGGATATTCTACTTTGCGACAAAGAAAATGATAAAATGTTACATCGTCCTGTTAAGGGCCAGTACATTTTATCTGGTAATTTTCTAATCATTTTGCAATTTGATTTTCTTTTTATTAAAATGAAGATTCTATTGCAAAGAAAAGCTCTAAATAACGACGGCTTAAATTCCACTTACAAGCATGGCAAATGCAATTTCCGGCTATCTGATAGGTCGCGATTTTTCAAAATTTTCTGTGCGCTCCGCGCCAACTAATGGTGGCGCTTTGCTCGGGCGGTCAGTCGCTACTTCTCATGCCCCCCCCCAATTTTTTTGGAACGACGTCCCCTGATACTACGTGAGACGTCTTGGTCGCAAGTTGAGTTTGCCCCCCCCCCCCCCGAACAAGCTTTCTTATATCCACCTATGATTCTCACCGATTACTCTAAAGTATCTAAATTTACAGCTCTTGGGATTACCATGCATAATAAAGAGAGAAAATTGATTCATTCGGAGTATTATAACCTGCAGTGGCGGATCCAGAGGGGGGGGGGGGGGTGAGGGTATACATATCTTCCACCGTGATGGTAGTAAAATTTGTATGATAGCCAGGCTAATTGTAGCCTAGGCCTAATCACTTTTTATTGTTACATTATCTGATTACCATATTTTTTGTGTCATATTCTTCAATAAAATGAAAAATTTAAATTGAAATGTATTTATCTTCCGTATCATTCATTTGGTAAATTCCTGTTTTTGGACACTGCGCAATGACGAATGCTAAATCTATCGTTTTCTGCCAAATGCCGTTGGTAACGCTGCTTTTGACATCGCATATATGTATATGGTTATTGGGCCTACCGATAACCAATACGTGGGGCTACTACGTACAGTTTTCATATGGCATAGCCTCTTTTTGCTTTTCTGCACTTCAGTTGTGGCAGACCGACTCCCACGGGGAATACTTGTGCTATCCGAATTTTCGAGGACCTTTCCGTTTTTTGCTTTGGCAACCATTTTTCTGCCCCCCCCCCCTTTTTTTTTTTTTTTGTTTTTACAACCATTTTTCTGCCCCTCGGGGACTTGTGTGATTAAGGTTTGAATACTCTGTATGCCTCTTCAAACTGCTCATCTTCCTAAGACCCCTAAATACCCCAACTGGGTGATTTTCCCCCAACTGACTTCGGAAGTGGGGCCTGTTCCCCCGACCCCCTTTAAATACGCTCCTGATGCAAACCATCTGGCGATACATTAGGTGAAGAAGTTATGCTTTCCCGTACAGCAGGTTTACCGGAATTATCGCACATCGGTGTCGGTAAAGATCTTCATGTTGTTGCAAAAACAGCCGGGCCTACCTGTTCAAATGCATCTACTGCAAATATATCTTCCGGCCATGGTGATGACACTATGGTGCCAGCGGGAAATAGTATTGCTTGTGTGTTCGAAAACGGAAGTAGTAATACCGTTCTGGTCAAATCCTTGGATGATTACTATAAGAAACGTCTTCTGCTGTAACATTGGATGTCACGTGAAAAGTTAAAACATTCTTGGAAGCAGAAAGGGGAAAAAGAAAACCTCAAAACCTGTTCCTTGGAAAGTAGCATATATGAAAGATCTCATTTATGTAACATGTGCGTTGTTTGCGCCAGAGGCTATTCCCAACAACAGGAAGAAAATAAAAAATCTGGGCGCACATTTTGTACGCTTGTCGATATAGTGCTTTCTTCCTCCCGCCATATCAACTCCCAGTCCCATCAAAACCATGTAGCAACGCAAGTTTGTAGGTTATATCTGCCTATTTCTGCAAGAACGACTTTAAAAAAGTGCGGTATATAAAATGCTGATTTGGGCACATAACAGTTGACCCCAATAGTTCTGGGAAGTGCCGTTTCCTGAATTCTAATAGGCATTAGAGACTAAACAACAGCCATACATATGGTGGCGCTTCGCTCAGTGTATATTTGATGTCCTATCCACATGCAGCCCCCCCCCCCCGGCTCACTGCAAATCCCTGGATACGCCACTAATAGCCTGTCGTCACCTCTGTGAATCACTAACTGTATTAGCCTCGTGGTCACAGACTCTGCCCGGAAAGCGAAGGATGGCGGGTACGGTCCACCGTGCGGCCCAATTTTTCTCTCCGGCATTGTTCTTTTAAATAACGGTCTATACTGTATCTTGGATCATTTAAACATTCACGGTCGAACGTACCACTACAACGCTTTCGACCTCCCCTTCCCCTTCCCCTTCCCCTTCCCCTTCCCCTTCCCCTTCCCCTTCCCCTTCCCCTTCCCCTTCCCCTTCCCCTTCCCCTTCCCCTTCCCCTTCCCCTTCCCCTTCTCCTTCTCCTTCTCCTTCTTCTTCTTCTTCTTCTTAAAAAAGGTGACACATCCAAAGGACATTCTTTTCCCACGCATGCGCCGAGAGGCTTAAAAGGCTAAATATGCCCAATAATATAAGTGACAGGGTCCTTACGGATAGAGGCAACCTTCATTACTTTGAGGAGAAGACCTTTCCTTTACGTTTCGAGGCAGAAAACAAAATCTATAACAGTTTGAACTCGTAGGTGGGAGACCGTCACATTTTAACTTCGATTTACCAACTTCAACTTTCTATTTACAAGTCATCTTAAGTCAAAAATTCGAAAATTTAATAATATTAAACACCATGAAAAATGAATTCTAGCCGTCCAACAAGTGCAACTTCTGCATTGTAAATTGCTACCACATTCACCTCCCCCGAAATATGTTGTTAAAATATTTCACGCTTGATCTACAACGGCTTCGGGCCACTCAAGTAAAAAAATCTCGCAAGTATTGACAGGTCGAAATGAGAAAAAGGACCATGAGTATTTGGAAACCGCAAATAATACGGATTACTTCTTCAACTTAACCCCGTTTTTGTCCCTGATTTTTTGGGGGGGAAATTATTGACTACAAACTAATGGTTGCTTTTTGGTCAAGTTTGTATCTCGATTGCATGACTCATGTGATTTCGTCCAGCCAAAGATTGTTTACACAGCGTTGACTATAGAGGTTTCAACAAACAAAGCCTCTTGCGCCGAATATTTAAATATTTCCTCAGCACCTCTATAATAGTCGAAAGCGTAAAGTGATTTC
The DNA here is from genome assembly GCA_037179385.1 of Holothuria scabra. NCBI lineage: Eukaryota > Metazoa > Echinodermata > Holothuroidea > Aspidochirotida > Holothuriidae > Holothuria > Holothuria scabra. The sequence goes on from CM074190.1 coordinate 48,210,559, forward strand.
AGCAGGGACATCCACTTAAGTTTTAGTGTAATGAAGTTCAGTTGTTCTCAGCTGAAAAGTTGAATAGGAAAATTGCTGTCTATGGCATGGCCGTACAGGACGGCGGACCACATAACCTACCCATCGACCAAAATCGGGGCGATGCGCACTGTTTAACAAGAAATTTCCTATCTGGTTAACGACAACCCTAATCCCTAATCTAATCCCTAACTCGAACAAAGAAATAAAAAAATAAAACCTGGAACTCGTTAGAAAATTGGGACAATGTTTTCAATTATATTTCATCTCTGCCGGGAAAACATCTCTTCTGTGTCCGATTTTTTGTCGTTCCTACCCGTATTTCCGACCACAGATTTTTTTTTTTTTTTTTTTTTTTGGGGGGGGGGGAGTCTTCCCTGCCCCGCCTCGTACACCTATGATTCCAGTTTGCGACTAGGCTCTACGGCTAAGTTCATTATATTCACTGGAAAATTCGGAATTTCACAGCCAAATTTGTGTTTTAGTTAATAGAAGAGACCCATGAAAAACAAATCATGTCGATTCATTTCACGGCAACCCTGGTACCATGGTAATTATTTCTATCACCACCACGAGTTTTGCAAAATGAGGGGAATATGATCGCCCCGAAATAATACTGTCAGACGTAAAACTTGTCACTATGATAGCATTTTGTATGTAAACGCTAAGAGGCAGAAACTCCGTCTATAGACCCCATCCGGGAAGGTGGTCAAGAATGGAGATGATTGGAAGGCTATGCTCCTCCCATGATATCAACTGAAAAATGGCGACTCCTCAGCGTCTTTCCTAGTAACTTTCTGATTACTTTGCTTTTTCTTTTCTTAACTTATTAGAGGTTAACGTCTTTTGGTAAACAAAAGGTCAAATAGTGTTTGCTTTTATTCTTCTTATAAGCTTTGGGAATGTCATTTGCGGGTGCCTGCCTGAGACCGGCGAGATTTTTAATTTTTTTTTCTGTACGTTCCTTTCCAATAGTGGTGGCGCTCCGCTTAAACTTTAGGGCAGAATAACATGAGAGTTTACTCACTTGTCGAATAAAAAAACGTACTTTTTACTCTCAGTTCAATTGAAAAATAGCCATTCAGCGTGACCGACAGACATATATCATCCATGCTCCTTTGTAACCAGCGCTCATAATAATTCACCTTTGACTGGAGAATTCCCACAGAAGGACACTAGTTCTAGTACCACTAATAACTGAGTATTAACCTTGTAATAAGTTCGTCAACATTATTTCCATATCGCTAGACTTTCAGATTTGTATACAAATCTGTTTCTTTACAGACTTGCACTTGAGTAGTTTCGCAGAACGGCGAAGTTGATGAACACTTAGTACGCAAATCTGTTTCCCACAGGGCGAAATAAGAGATACTTGACCACAGATCTGCATAATTGAATAATGTTAGGTATAGTAAACAGCTACGTAGGAGGAGATGCATTTCTTAATTAATGTCACGAAAAGACGTTCCACGTCTTTTTGTCCAGAAGCAATTTGAATCTATTAAATACGTTATCCAAAGAAGTTATAAGCATATATCCATACATGCATACATACATAAATATAACATGATAGGTACATGATAGGTAACATGATATATTCGATGGTTTGATACGTCCCTCTCAAGACATCAACCAATCAAACCCTGAGCCCAAGTCAACTAAATTTTCATGATATCGCCCATGCTTTCTTCAAGATCATTTTCGGTGGAAAATGTCATTAATTTTACTTTTGTTGTGGTGATGATCAAACAAGACAACGGCATTTAAAAGTCACCACAATAACAAGACTAAATACTGCATCACGAATATATTCGTGTAAGGATCTTTACTTTAAAATTTTGAGAGTAGTAAGTTTAGCCCTTTATCATTGAAACGTAGCCTTTGAGAGTTCCTTCGGTTCAAAGTCGAAATCATTTTTAATGCAGTCAGTAACGCGACAGCTAACATTTCCCTGCATCAACTGCAAAAAAAAAAAAAATAATAATAATAAAAACAAAATGTGCCCCATTGACGGTGTGGCCTCCAATATTGAATTTAAACAAGACCAACAACCTTTTCAACCCTAGGCAAGATCGAGGGACGTAGGTTTATATTCCCGTGAACACGACCCTTGGGATTACATTTACCACATGCCTCCTGGCTTGAATGACAAATGCAATTACTCAACATGCATATACTAACGGACTATCGGAAGCATTTTCTTGTCTCTTTGTTATATGAATATTCATTACCAATTTGTATGGATAAAGGCTTTTAGTCCAGTAATAGGAACTGTATAACATAATCCCCCCTCCCCCGGTTAACTCACGACCGACCACTTTTTGGAAGCTATTTATCAAAAGGAAATCGAAAAGGAAAAACACCATTACTTCAAGATGCATAATAATGACAATTACACTGCACGAGTAGGCCTAATCTAGTCTAGGACTCAGTACATATAGCTTAGCAAAACACGTTGTAGATCGATATCAGCGCAGACGATATTGATGTGTTGTTATTCCAATTTCGATAGATTAATATCAATGACGTCACAATAAAATACCTCTGTCATTGCTAAGTCCCTGCTAATGACCGGTCGCATTTAATGCTAGTTGTATGACAGGAAATGTTCTAGCTCCGGGAAACATTAGAGAGCTGCAATTTAGGCGAACGATCCTCTTGCTTCGCCTTCACTCATGAGATATATTCATCTGAAATAGCCAGATTAAGCTGCATTTCTCAGAAAACATACGCCTGTGTGATATTTAACATCCCTGGAACACCCCTTGGCACAACGAGTGACAAACTGCCTGAAAGGATGAATTTATTCTAGCAGCGACTGTCTACATAAATTCATTACCTGCAAATCTATTGGGAGTAGAGATGTACAAGCCTATATCGGAGATACAGCAGCTACATCTATTTGACTAGTGAACGTTTCATCTGGTTACATGTGATGCCCGAGGTTGGGCTGGGATTACTTTTATTTTACAGCTTGCGAAAAGCCGTTTTTCCCTCAGCATAGGTGTAACCTTAGTTGCCGGCTTTGAAATTGTAATGTCACCTTTCACGCATACTGCATGGCATTGTGAGTGGATGCCGATAACTGGAACAATGTACCACGGTGACCACATGCTGACATGACAAATCTTATTATCAGCATAACTATTCAATCCAAATCCTGGCTTGTAAGCTTCATTGATAAAAGAGCCTGATACGAATCGTAAAAAAATCCGAGGAAATCGTTACTTTTTCACTCATGAAACAGAGGACGACGATGATTGTCTAAGCCTGACCATCTGTCTTTAGTATGTGAAGAAGACAGATTTTGAAAAGATTTGGTGAATTTCAGGACCATTTCAACATACCGTTTAAGCACATGGAGAGAGGAGTAAACCTCCCTGAGTGCTAGCACTGACGTCACAAGGCATGCCTCTTTTGACGAACAAAATGAGCCGCGGTCTTTTTCTAAAGTCCTCCTGACCCTCTGTCAAATGGCCGTTCGGCAAAACGAAACTTAAAACTGCTTTCCGAAGAAGCTATTAGTCAAATGAGGACTCTCTGAGCATCTCTAACAAAGTTGAGCAAAATAGGCCGCAGTACGTTAGCTATTGTATCTAGCTGAGAAGCAACTGAGAACCAACATGAGGCTGTTGTACTGATACAATATTGAGTTTTGACCGGCAGTGGGCGTGGCCCAAAAATTGTGACGTCACGTTGTAAAATCCCTTAATAGGCTTACTTACAAATCAAATTTGAAGACTACCCCTCTAGTGGCACCTGGCAATAATTTTAAGTATTCATGATGAAAAACGTAGCCTAAATTGAAACGTTCTCTCCGATCATCCGCACTTTCACTCAGTAAGTGTATAGATTATTCTTCCCTTGGAAGAAGCAGTAGGCCTACGACACACTTTAAGACTACTGAAAATGAAATTAGCAGACCTACTTGCGAGTGGTTTTCCTTCAGTCTATAGACTTGAAGAAGACTCTATGTGTGTATTCAGATCAGGTGTTTGCATTATTTTTATGCAAATTGTAATGATAGACGTGGACTTCCGTAAAGACTGTTGTTTTCCCGTCGGACATCATAAGTTCTTTGGTTTTCTTTATGATATATTCGCGTTATTGAAGTCAAAATATGCATATCAGGTTTCACGGTCCGTAGGAATTCTGTGTAAGGTCCACGCGGGCTTTTCACCAACGTCTCTACTTTGCACGTCTATCCAGGAAAACTTTTCATATGACGTCATCATACTCTCGAAGACCATGTTGGAGTGCGTGTACCTACGTCGCATACGGGACTTGACACCCTTGCCGGATGAATGTGCATAAGCCTCTTTTACAACAGGGCGCACTGTGCAGTGCATTCAGTCATATGTACTTGGTATGCGTGTCCTCTAGCACGGCGAATCCGTTACGTAATTGCAAAGCCTCAATTTGACCAACAGGCTCTAATGTTATGAACAAAAAATGTTACTACTAAGGTTTTGTCACGTCATTTATCGATAGTAAACCTACCTGCCTACTGCGCATGGTAAGAATGTAATTAAGAGACGGACTAACGTCACTCGGCAAAATTTACGGTATCGATCGCTGTTACGTCAATTCCCCGTGCCAACAATGTTTTGCAATGGAATCAAAACGTGTTACGCGCCTTCTGTACCAGCAGCTCCTTGTCTGCACTTATCGGATCGCAGGATGTTTTCATTCGGACATCTAGCGCGTAAATTATATCCGTTACTGCATAAGTTTTCAAGGTTGCTTTCACTGCCCATTTTGACGGGCAAAAACCAGTGTAGTACGTTAGCTCGCGTGGCTAGCAGAAAAGCAACAGAGGGCCAAGCGTACTGTTGCACTAAAACACTGCCAATTTTTGTCCGACAATGGTAGTGTCTTACGAATTATGACGTCACGGGAAAGCATTCTATAGACTCATTCAGAGTAAGTAAAAAAATGCTGTCAGGATAGGGCTTCAAAGGTATAGGTAAGGGGTTCTTACACTGTCGTCACAATAAAAGGTAAATTTCAATTTAGTCTATATTCTGCGTCCAACCGCTAAGCGTTAACTTGTCCAACACCTGGCACAAACGCATGTGTTCTTGCGCATGATCTATGTCATCCAATGCCAACGGTCAGCTGGTGACGTAGCCTAAGCGTGGACATCCTCATTCAAAATCCAATGTTCACTCAAAAGTTGATAGGTCAACGGAAAACTCCTGCTGACTAATTTACCAGCACTGGCGCAAACTTCTCAAGTTTGATAACTACAACAACAGATCTTTCATAGAAATCCTAAACTTTAGCTAAAACTTTGGATTTCTATGAGATCTTTTGCATTGACGACACAATGACGTCATTTTGGAGGAATAACATTACACACATGACCGCACCACTGAACTTTGCATAGAACATATTTGTAGCGGTGGATCATATCCAATTAATTGGCTGATAGCGTCATAACTTGGCCGATGTTTTTACGATAGAAAACCGCAGATAACCAATTGACCTTGACATTTCTAAAATATGTTCACAGCCCAAACAATGACTAGGGTGTACGTCAGTGCTGAAAGTATCATGAAGTAGTGCTCGTCTGTTATTGTCAACAAGTTTTTCGTTGATTTGGATTATGCTAATAGTAACTTTTTGCTGTCTTTTGTCCCAATTATCCCTATTTTCACAGATTTGTTAAAAAATTTTAAATGTTATTCCCGCACTTTTTAATATCATTAGATAATCGTTCCCTTGAAGGAAGGACAAAATTGCCTTCACCAGCTTCAAGGATTAAAACAACCAGGTGTCACATTTTTGCGGTTAACTCACTTGCAGTGGACATCGAGTGGCTTAAGGCTTAATGACGTAACTTTTTCATTTTTACAAAATTATTCGCTGAAACTGAATTTAATGGATAAATTGACGTTAAAACAAATTTTTAACCAGAAAAATCGGTCTAGGTTTGGTGGAATTATAGATAATTGTTAGCATTAAAATTGCAACAGAAACAATGGTCAGTTCCAGGCTTTCGTGCAGGGTAAATATTTGCTCTGTCTAAGAAAACAATCGTTGTGGTTAAATGACGTCAAAAAATTGGCCATTTCGTGCCTTGGTCGGCCAGTTCGTTTTGCACTTCTACAAGGGGAGAGATTTTCTCATGTCATTTTTGTGCATAAACTGATCTGAACTAATCTGAACTGATTTTAGTCATTCGAGATTCATTTGGTAACCAATTTGGCCAGTGAGTTGGATTCTAGATACATTAAACTTGGGGAAAAAATCAATCCTTCAGAATCTTTTGAAAGTGGATGCCCAGTGTCATAAGGTTAACCCGAAAAATACGTCTTTTCACTGCTTGATTCAGAAATCAAGGTCAAAGTATAAATGTCCACCTTTTAAGGATCGGAATACTCTAATGTCTGATTTAATCTAATGGTTACCACGGCTTTTTCACAGTTGTGTTGGCTCTATTCCCAGGTCGAGTCATACCAAAGACTGTAAACATGGAACCTAGTGCCGTTGAGCGTGATCTCCGCACACGAATTGGAGTAGGGAAAAGAACCCAGTGAGCCACAACTGGGGAAAAACGTAGCCGGCTCGACTTGAACCAATAGGTTGGAAACTGGGCGGTAAAACTGCATCTTACCAAATTCACAGTTGCGGGGCACTGGGTTTTTATCTCTCTATACTCCATTGTTTTTTTTGTTTTTTTGTTTTTTTCAGAACATCTTGCACAACGGCGTCCCTTTTTCGATTGTAGCATCATATGCATCAAGTTTATATGGAAGAACCCTCGGTTCCGTTCATCAACATAAAATCTAAGCGATGATGGAGTTATCTTCATATTTTAAACCGGATGCAAATCGCTAATCATCCCTCGCGAGAAAATATTCGTTATCGCGAGTGGGAATTACGCGTATAGATAAACTCTTCTATACTAAGCCACTTAAGATAATGACGTCCTCTAGACATTAACAAGAATGAATTTAATTGGTTTCAGAGAGATTTGTATCCAGAAATAAAAATTCTTTTGAACCGGATAAATATAGCAAACATATTTATTTTTAGGGAAGACCCAGGCTGAGCAGATTGTCAAACCAATGCCAGTTGTAAAAATGCCTATAAAATTCCAGCGAATAGAAGGTATTATTAATCATCATTATCCAACCGGCGCCATGCCTCTTTTCTTATCGTTTGAGATGATGTAAATTTTCGGAACTTGATCGTGGTACGGAAGGTTCTAGTAATGAATGAATTGCTTCAGTTTTTGGTGAAAAGAATTTTGACCTGACGTCATGAAAGATTAAAATTAGAATAGTCATTTCCCTCGACCAATAACGATTTATTCCTCTATGGAGTGTCTTCACGTTACACCACAATGGTTAAGCAACGCCCACTATAGGGCAAAAGTCAACATTGTTTCAATGCAGCGGTCACGCGTGAGTCGTCAGCTGCTTCTCAGCTAGCTATACTAAATGCTTTCTACACTAGATTTTCCAAGTCAAAAGGAGCGGGGCTAGTAACATAAGTAAGAACACTCTATAGCCTATCTGTCTGTTTCAGTGCAGGTAAGTTCAAGTTCAATTCTCTTATAATATGAAACATCGCAACAAATCTTTGTAAGAACTGAGGACAACAGCCGGAGAAAAGCTTTCAGGGAGCTGTTAGTTTAATGAACATCTCCATTGGGGCAGGGAGTTGCTAGAGACGTTTCAAAGTACATGTTGTCTAAAAGAACTTAGTCGTTTTATCTCCTTCTCTAGCAACTCCTTGCTCTGGTAACTCCTTGCTTGAGACTAAACTGCTCCTTTGATACGTAGTTCATCGAATCAGGGCGTTGCTCTAGCAACTCCCTGAACGGACATTCGTGTACCTACCGGTACATTGTGATCTCCTTTCAGTTGGGAAGCAGACCTCAAAATTATGAACGTTATTGCGCAATGCTTACACCCTTAGCACCCCCGGTGACATGCATTTTGGGAGACCGTGCTGAAGCTAGCCTTCGCAGACCAACAACGGACACCCGTTGACATGAAATTCAATAATTCTTATTCATAGTGTTACGTAATTGAGTATTGGTGGCAATTGAAGAAAAAAAAAAGAAATTTAAATATTCAAAAGAAACTCTTTATAGTAGAAAGCGATTGTCAGGGAGTGAACTTTGACTAGAGTCTTCGTCGAAAACTTTTCCAGAAAACCGAAGAAATGAAAGCTAATCTTCAAAGTTCAAACTGCACATTTTCCGTCCTCAAGGTGAGAATATGGTGAAATGTCATTTGGAAGACAGGGAACAAAATAACATTTCAAAAATAAAGTGGTTCCTTTCTTGTTATTATTCTATCTTCAATAGAAATGGTATACAGAAGACAGTGTCTTTGTACTGCCTATCCATGCATTAAATGTAGGCTTACATACTTTCGCATCACTTTACATATGTACACGTCCAAAGCATGGCACTGCGTTGGATCTTGTATCGCAGTGCTCCATGCATGCTACCATCATTCATTACGTTTCAATATGGTTAACTGACCGTAGGTCTACTGTAAACAGGATTGTACCATACACAAAGCCGGTTTAACCATCTTCAGAAATATTGAAATTATTTATCAACGAACCTATATGTCATATATTTAGTAGTATATTTAATGTGTGTATCAGCTTCAGGATGACTTCAGGAAAAATTTGTGACCATTCGCCGAACGTTTAGCCTGAAAGGGTGACCTAGAATCTCTCGGTGCTTCTTGGGCTTTTTTGCCGACTATTTCGCCTGAAATTGGTTTTATGATAATTTGCAAAGTTAGTCCGGCGAGTTTCATAGTTTTCTTGATCGTAGTTGTAAGTAAACAGAATAAAAAAGCCATTCCTTATTTCCCAGACTAGTATACATTTTCATAAGCGCAATTCAAAATTGTGTCATTAGAGCTTAATATACTTCGGTTAATAACCCGAGGTCAGCTTCCCATTTGCTTTATATATCTGGTAAGAAATGCTACGCAGAATGCAAAATGATAACGACGTCGTGATTTCAGTTGGTTGCAACTCGTTAGTTAGTAAGGTAGATGAGGTTTTGCGGCCCAGTTTCTAACCAATTGATTTTAGCTGGGTCAATCACGGAATTTTTTCCAGTTTTGCCCCACTGGCTTGTTTTTCATACGCCATTTTAAAAGAGTACCTCAAGTCAAAAGATTCAAAAATATATATGAAAGAGCATAAAAAATGAATTCTAACAGTCCAACTCCCACCTTCACAGTAAATTCTTGAACAGAGATGTAAAATGTGAAACTATATCCTTGCACTTAGAACAGATTAGTCCATTGCGCAATAATTTGTGACTCTCTTGTTACATAACTAACAACACCTGCTTTGTTTCCTTTAAAATGAAAAATGTTTTTATGACCTTGAACACTTCCCGTTTGTTTACATATCATGTTGCACAGAGAGGGCTTAATTAATAGCATTACCCCATAGGAGTACTAGTGCCATTACACCTTGGTACAAGGTGCAGTAATTTCTAGAAAAACAAAGAAATACAAAGATTGTAATTTGAATAATACGAAAATGACATCATAAATTATTGCACAATGTACTATTCTAATTTGAGTGAATAAACTTCAACATTCTATATCTCAGCTCAGGAATGTCCTGTTGAAATGGGAGTTAGACTGTTAGAATTAATTATCCGTGGTTTTTAATTTATTTTGAGTGTTTTGACTCGAGGTTTACTTTAATACTGAGCACCAAGCACAAATAAGAGAAAGAGAAAGTTCCAATGTTCAAGTCTTTGGTATGACCCAACTTACGCTTCGTTTTTGGTGTAAAATATAGAGGGTTTGCAATAACGGTAGCTTCTTGCTTTTCTCCTGAAATGAAAGTAACCCTTTGCTATGAGAAAAGGTACCATTTCCTAAAAAGCAAACAATTAAAATAAAAAAAATCCCTCTACCAATGAGGAAGTCCACACATAGTTATTGTACAATATTGTTGATTTAGAGGTCTGGTACTCTGAGCCATCTCGTCATCAAATCGAACTCCTCCCCGGGAATTCTTCAGTATCGCAAGAAATTGTTCCCCACTCCGGGGAAATTCTTACTTTTCCATCCTTTAACGAAATTCTGTCTTTATCGGGGCTCCAAGGTATTTTCCATAACGGAGCTTGATCCCCTAGTTAAGCTCTGTGAGTAAAGAACTTCCTTTTGATCCATAAAAAAATCCCATGTTATTTTGTTTCCTGCTGATGGCCATTTAGTAGACTATTCAACCATTTAATTTTTTATTTCTAGTGGCGTACAAGTAATAAAAATCTCTCCAAGAGGCATTTTGAAACAGATAGAAGGTGATCAAACTGGAAAAATTAACCTGTAAATGTTTGAAATAATTCAAGGAGAAGCAGTACCTTAAGCCTCCAATGTAGGGAACTGAAGTTAAGTTTAATTGCCTTTATAGGCCTTTAATATTTCGTTCAAAGGTCATTTAAAATCTCTGGGTAAAGCTTTGTAAAAAGTTTTAAACAATACACCTCAATGAAGAAATCTCACATAAATCTTTTTCTTATCATCTGCCAGTTTCTTTCTTGAATCTCTTTCTTGGCAGGAGCTTAACACTTTATTTTTTGGTTTAGTTTTGACAGCATCCTTATATCGATAAAATGTTATAATTAAAAGAAAATATGTCAAACCTGGCCATTGATACCGTTTCAGCGATACTTGCAATGGGAACATTTCGTTTCAAAACCGATTGACCATTGAAGACTTAATAAATCCTTACCACATTGAAATTGTTTGAGGAAGACCAAACATTATCACCTTGTTAACAAGATAGTAAAGTAGCTTCTCGTGCTCTGCCATTTCGAATTACCGTGCAAGTACACTGTGAGATTCGATCTTTTTCATTAAATGTTCGTTTCCTCAGCGTAGCGCCAACCCTAGACGCACCTGGTGACGATACACTACGCAACGTTAAGATTTTCTGGTTGTATCATTTAACTTTTACCAGGGAGTAGTTACTACCTACCACCTCCCTGTTAACACGTAATCATTCGTAACCAGTATGTGTAGATACATATACACTCCTACTCACACAAAATTTGATTTTAAAATTCATTTCAACTTTTTTATTAATTTTTCAATACAACCTGAAGCAAATTAACATCCCGTCATAATTCCACTGAAACGATTGACGTAATATCTTTATAATGGTAATGTCAAGCTGGAGAATCAAGACAAAGTCGAAAGCAACGCCTACACTTTCGTGGTTGCTACTCAGCGTGATTACGTAATTGATAGCGAGATCTGTAATAGCAAATCGACCGTGTGTTTATTTCGCGTTTGGTCATTAATGAAAACAACATTGCCGAATATATTTTCTCGTTATGACTAAGCAGAAAACAAAACTGAAACGTGGGCTTAAGAATAATCGCAGTAATAATTAATTAAAACTACTTTGGAATACGAGTATATAAATACGACGAATGATCGATCTGTTCCTCGTAATACATTTGAATCGCCCATTTTTATTTTGTGGAAAACAACCGGATGTCCACGAGAAAAGTGAAAGGGTAAGTAATTGTTTTTAAACATTAATTTTTTCCTTGTCATCATTTTGAAGTATCTGCTTCTTCCTTTTTTCTATTTGTAGTTCATTGGCTTGTTTTCCGACTCCATTGCTTGTAATGAGACATGCACAATGCAGCGCAATTTTTGGTCTTCGGTATGGCCCGGTCAGTAATCGAACTCCAGACTTTCCGGCAGAATTCGGATTATTTAGTTTCAACCATTTGAACCTTCAGTCCGATAACGAGGAAAGCAATGCAGTTGTTTGGAAATTAGGGTAAAGCGAATTACTAAATAACTTAACACACAAAAAAGAAAAAAAATCCTTCAATAATTTTGCAATGACTTAAACTGGATTAAATATATACCTCACTGTAAAGAAAGGGCTCCAAAGTAAAGGCTGCGCTCTAATGCATACTTGATTTGCCCAAAGCTAATAACACCATCTTTAATCAATCCTACCAACGAATGAATCATCTGTTACAATATATATAAATGTATATATACAGGTCGAAAGTTACAATTGGAAAACAAATAGGATATTTGCAAGTATTCAAATAAATTGTAGGAAAAATTATCAGTAATTTTACATCAGTATGTTTGTTCAAGGAGCCATTTTCACAGTTTTAATTGGTTTTCTATCATGAAATTGAAATCGATCAATTTCAAGTGATAGGATAGCTATTTTTTAATTTTTACAGAAAAATATAATTTCCGCCTTTAATCTTTAAAATATTTGTAAAATGGTATGAGAATAAACATATTTACAGGTGTAAGCAGGTATGTACAGTTTCAGTATCTGACTTTTAAACAAAGCTTACTTGTTACATATAACCACAAACTACAAGAAAGGTAACATTAAATAAATAACAGCCGAAATATTAACTTTTGGTCCCTAATGCCAACAAAAGAGTGTTTACCTACTAAAACCTTCTCGAATCATATTTTAGTGAATAGTCGGAAGTCAGCAGCAACCCTTGTGTTTCATCTCAGTGATAATTGGAAAGAATACTCGGAACAGGTTGATAGTTAGAATTAAATATCTAAAACACCTAGATTTCCACAGAATAAACTTGATAATGCAAAACACGTGCCAAACCTTGCAGAATGCAAAATTTCTAATACTATTCGCGGGGGAAGCCAAAACTAAACATTCTACTGGTTGAGGGCGAGGAAGCCCTTTGGTCACATCTTCATAAACTCTAGTAAAGGTATATTCTGGAGACAAAATTCGTTAACTTCCAAATAAGCAGAAAAATTGTCTTTTTAGAGGGTGAAAACTGCATCTCGATAGCGTATAGCGTTCATAAGATAAAATTTTTTTAAGTAATCCAATTTTTTCTTGGGATTTGATGCATCATGGGAAATCCGTGATGTCATCGTTGCATATTAACTAACATTGCATTCACTATATTTATAATTATGATGCCTCTGCAGGCAAAACAATGTTGTTGGTTGTACTCTATGTATGGTGAAGGGTTATGCTAGATCTACAGGAAAAGACATTCAAACGGTATCAAATTTAACGGACAAAGAGGACCTTCAATTATAAAGAAAAACAAGAGAAATGTGAAAAAATGTGCCCACACCAAAATGGGAGATGTCTCGATCTCGGTGCAAGCTTTAAAAGGACAAACACCGTCATTAATTCAAGCCACATTTATTAATCCGTTGCGACAGAACCCAGTTGAGCCAAGCGCCATTGGAAACCCTTTCACATAGCACCAACAGGGAGGTGTTAGGAAGGAGACACAACAGCCCTATCTGTCACACAATAGGTACTTCAAAAATAGGAATTCACATTCAAGCATCAAATTTGATTGACAGGTCTCTTTGTTCCTATTGTTTAGCCTTATTGACCTGTCCCATGCTTAAGAGGATTTTCCTCTTTCACACCCAAGTAATACTAAAACAGTTGTCTTTTGTTAAAAGATGCTTTGATCTGAGGTTTGCATGTAACCGACAGGTTTTAAACTCTAATCAAAAGTTTTGGCTAAACGACTGTCAATGAAAGTTTAAATAGTTTACTTTCTTTGTTTTGCAACGAATTTGATGAGACGTCTGCTATAAGTATTGTTAAAGGTTAAATCATTTTACCCAATTTTCTCAACTTTCCGTATAACTCCTAAACACACTCGAAATGTATATTACGTTAAAATTCCCCCAATAACGACGAGAGTGTAAAATTTCATATGTTTTCATGACGGCTGGCAACGAAAAGTTAACGAGATACAACGTAATTCCTCACTGGAATTTTGAAACTGTGTCACTTATCCTAGTTGGTGTAGGTACTGAGATAAAATATTTGGGGAGAAAAGGAAGATTATTGTCGGCAACAAACACTGCCCCAATTAGCCAATGGAACGTTGTGTATCCATCCTTACACCTCCCTGGTATGAAGTACATCATGAAACGACAATAGGTAGATTTGATTTCATGGGTAGGATAGATGGTCGCTAATCGCTTTCATTTGAACGATACAAGACTGTTACCCCTAGTGAAGTGCTGGCATAGCCTTTTCACACAAAGGACTTGTACAGAAGACTTAAATTTAGAGAGAAAAATCAAGCCAGAACGAGGTATCGAATCCGGATCTCTCGCGTTGTTTTAAAAATGCATAGTCATCGCATTATAATCTTCTTTCGAAATACGCTGGCTGATGGCCAAGTGATTAAAAACAGTATAAAAGGATTTCCTACACCAGTAACAAGGCCATGACGTGATTACTATGTTTTATAAATATTATTGCATTTTTGTAAAAGGAAGATTTTCCGTCATGCTATTATGTGAATCTAGAAGAGGAAAACTGGATGATAGAAATATAATCTGGAAGGCGGTAATGATGTTCTTGTAAAGGGTCGAAAAGTCAATCGCAGCCAGTATCATTACTGCATGTACAATAGACTCGTTGAAGGCTACGTCACTGGTTCACACTGGTTGAGACTGGTTGGAAGAGAACATTCGAGCATGTGAGCATGTGAGGCTTTGCATGTGCAGCGATCCAGCGATTGCACTCAGTCTGGGAATATGGAAGAATTAGAATTTAAATTTTGTTCTACGTTTCATTGTTACAAAATGTAAGGGTACCTCATCAACTTTGTTTTCAAGCAGACTTTGTTCGTAAAATTATATGAGTTTATTTTAAGTCCGGAAGGAACAAATTACTGGTGTCTCAACTTCGAAATATTTTTGGTCTAAATAAACTTTCCTTTATTTGTTACTTCAAGGTGTTTACGTCCTTGGATCATAGTTAACTTAAAGGGACAATCCTCTCACCCCAAACTACACTGTCTTCTAGTATAGGGTAACAGAAACTCTCAATTGGCTCAGCTTTTTGATTGACTACTAATGCAAACAATGCAGAGTACCAAAGCTTTTATTTCACAGCATGAACTGTTCTGGGAGTGTTTTGATAATACACCTTGAGCTTTTTTATACTCACTCTGGAGCAATAAAATGACACTGTGTCTGAATGAGGGTGAATTTCAGACAATTGTGGGAGGGGCTTAATTAAGAAGGTTGGGAGAATTGATACTATTTGGGATGAGAAAATTGGGCCTTTAATGTTGATTGAAATTTTGTTAGTGCGTCTAGTCCTTATAGGACGACGTAAAGTTTCTTTGGGAATCAGTTTAAAAGTTTGGTTTTGCCTAACGGCTCTTTGCCAGAGGGTCGGTAGAACTTTAGAAAAATTAATTTTGTTATCGTTTTTCGGCCTTTTGGCTGAAATCATGTGTAGTATCTAAGTCTAGAATGAAGCCATACATAACGTTTGGTTTCGCCACACGGCTCTTTGCCAGAGGGTCGAGGAGGACTCCAGAAAAAGTAAATTTTATTGCCATTCATGTGTGTCCAATTGTTGCTTGGATACAAGGGCTAAGGAAGGGTGGTTATGTTGACACATGGGATTGTCTGTTCAGGTACCCTTTTTCAAATAAAAGCTCTCTGGTTTTAGGAGTCGAACTTAGCCTTGCAGTCAAAAAGTTGGTGATATTAAAGTGCGTTTTCATTCAGCACAAGAAAACCTATTCCCTGTAAAAATGAGAATCCTCCCTCACGGGAATGTTTTTTTCCTCCTTTAAATTTACATTTAAATATCAAGTTTCATAGGCTTTAATTCCTCTTAGAATATGTCGATTTGTTAAAAAAAATCTCTGCATAATCAAATGAAAGATAATCGTTCACAATTCTCTTGTCCAAAGTTGCGACTGTTTCAAGTATACAGCTGAAACTTATTGTAATCAATAGATACTACTTACGCTTGATCGATATCTCAAACTATGGACGATAAACTACGAAACATAGTTCATTTTTTTCTGAGGAACAATCTAAGTCTCTAAATATGCCAGTATTTCTCTTAGAATCGTTGCAAAGTCCCTGGTGTTTTAAACGTTCGTCCCCGTTGAACTTGCGTGGGGAGATCGCAATCTATCATGTTTGGGAGAAATTTGAGAATGGTGAGATCTTTATCAAAAGTTTATATTTTCTTCTAACGTAGACCTATTTACTTCACGGGGATGAAAGACCTTACTATATTAATTATGACTGTGCTGTCACCTCCGTCAGATTCTCGTTGACTGTTATGAATACTCTCATATTCGCCAGAAATACTACACCATGCCTGACCTGAAAAACTTGTTTGGACAAACAGATCCTCCCCTTATTCTTGGCTTTTTAAGGAAAGTGAACTTTAAAGAAATTTCTAACAGGACTCCCGCCTTTGCTATCTTTTATGTGGAAACTGCCCCCCCCCCCTCGTTTTACTTTTGAGGTAGCTTTTACTCAGCAGTGTGACTTCCCTGTCTTGGTGACACTTTCGTGTTGTTGTCTAGTAAAACCATATCTAACTAACTAATTTACGGAAGACGGAATCCCCTATTTAGTTTTGAAATAAATGCCAAAGACTTTGTAACATGGGATGGACATGTCCATTGAAGTTTACAAACTGTGATTAATCTAAATCTTACTTTCTTCAATCAGCAAGCAGGAAACTGTTTGCTTCAGGAAGAAGAACAATTGATTTCCTTGTCCGCGTTTAAGCTTGGGTGACTTCCAGTTGCGTTTTGTACTTGATACTAATCCAGGGCCCCGGCCAAATGCCTGATTTGCCAGGTATGTGATTAACAACGTTCCAAAGCAACTGTCTATTGTATGATGAATTGGTCATGGTAAAAATATATACATGGTTTCCTTACTTGTCCATTACGCAATTTGATAATTAACAGACAATAACACCCCATTCGTAGACATTTAATCCTCCTCAAGAAACCTTAGCCACGGTATGCAGTGCATGCAGAGGGAGTTCTCATTACAATCCTGTCCCAAGTACCGTGTAACTCTTTGCCTCCTAAGTGGAACAGTTGTTCGGTGAAGTGATGATAATGGACCTCCCGCGGTGGGTTTGGAAACTTGATATACCTCACTTGGACAATAAACAACTGAGGTTAGAAATCAACTTCTTTACCTTGATCAAAACAGCATGTGAGGTTTTCGCTTAAAGTCCATACAATATGCTGCAATGAAGTGAATCAAAACACCATGTTCGACTGCATAATCAAGATTTGTTACAACCTAGTACATACCAAACCGGTCCGTAACGCCGCTTAGTCCCTTCCTAATCGAACACAGCACCACACTTTCATAAAGGAAGGAACTTGAGAATGTATTAAGTTAAAGCTTTAGAAGAATTGCAGATTCTGTATTACCTTACGTGAATGTCAAACCATAGCCCTTTTAATCCTTACCCCCATCCCGAAGCGGACGAAGTCTTTTTGTTCATCTCGACGCTACAAAAACCTTCTGAGGGCAGCAGCCTAAGAGGGCTGCCATCAAGCGGGCGCAGACACAGGCGCTACAGGCAGGGAGACACTACTTGGGGAATGCGGTAACTCTGCTACTTGGAGTTATCCCTTGTAAAAGTGTTCCTGAAAGAGCGATAAAACTTTTTGTATTAGCGCAGTCATTACCACATCTGGTCTAAAGGCTTATATATAAGAATGAAAGTGAAAATAAATATATCGTGTCATTCCCAGTCAGGAGGCCCGTTAATAAAGGGTCACCCATTTCGTCTTAAGTTCGTGTAGATAAAGCCTATTACAAATATTAACGCCGAGATAACCGTCACACCAGTGAATGCCATATCACGGCTCCCTGGTCACACTACAACGAACTCGATTCGGATTCCGACCCGACTTTCGTGAATTCTATCAGTCTTTGGTCGTGAGAAATCGTAATCTATGTAAAGCATATATGATTTGTATCGCAGGATTAAGACACATTAGTTTAAAACTGAATATTGCGTGACTTTCAAATCGACCGACGGGTTAGCAGAATACGCGAGCCCGGTAAATGTTATCTGTCTGTGTGACGTCACGGGAAAATTGTTACCACTTTAGATTCACAGACCTCTGATGCAAATCATATATTTAAACTAGTTGGCATATTTTCGGCCCTTTCCGACCAGAGATGAAAGGGATTTTAATAAAACTTAAAAAAAAAAAAAAAAAATTGGAACAGAACCCGATCCGGTTTCGGTGTAGTGTGACTGCCGCTAAAACGTCCGAGTCAAATTTTACATGTGTACCCCATTTAAAAAAATAAGGTTGACGCTGCACATAAAGAGAGTGAGCTTTGTCCCTTCCCATTAGAAGAATCCGAGAAACTAGTAGAGGTGGCCATTAGCGAGTCCTTCGGCCTTAATGGCATGTTCTGGTGGATTTGTGCTTCTGTCTTGTAAGAAAAACAAAAATATTCCACACCATGTCCTTCAAACCCTATCACAATACCATTTTCCTAACAGTAGCGTAGCCACGGGGAGGGGGGGGCTGGGGGCCTAGGCCTCCCAGATTTTCTTCAGCCCCCCCCCCCCCACAGATTTTTTGAGTTCTGATAAAGTAATTGAAAAAATAAAATTTTTGAACGGAAATAAACTTTGAAATATTTCCTTCAAAACAGTAAATAAATAAAATGTGTAAAAATTAAGAAAAAAAAATGGATGAATGTGTGTCAGACACATTTTGTACGCACGTATGAAATCAGCTTATAACTTCAAAATGCCTACTTTCACTAAATTAGATACCGTTTGTGATCTGCACTGTCGTTTATTGCATTTCACTTCGAAGATGAAACGAAAGTCTCGACGACAAACTTTAATGTGACTTTGTTAGGTTAAGGCCCTTTCTGCCTTTCGGATGGCTAATTGATTTACTGAAAATAATGCAATCGTACACTGGAGACCACTCTTACACGGCCATTCCTATACTTTATCATACACAAAATATGCCGTAAGAAGGTAAAGGTAAGGCACTGTCTTTAGATAATTCTTCCCTTCCATCCTTAACAAGTAGGCCTATGTCGTGCCTCACTCCTGCTCATGACAAGTGCCACTGTAGGACAATTTTTTTCGACACGTCGTCTTTTTACTAGTTGGCACTGGCCTCCGGGGGATTTTTAAAATGTCCACATGGTCCGGATTTCATGTGTTTCCCACATGAACTATGCGTCTGCTTTGCGGTTCAATTATTTTGAGAGATTTATTCGTAGTATTTTAATTTTGACTACTTAATGTACCAATGAACAAATACTGCGCCATTTTGCACATTGTTTCTTTGGCAGTATGTATGTCTCTTGTAAAATCTCTACAAAAACTAAAAATATTTTGATATTTTTCATGCTCCCCCAAAAAGGGAAAATCCGAAAACTGAGGCCTATAGTCAGTTTAAAATTTTACCAAACAGCACCATTTTGCATCTAGGAAATCTAACGCAGAGAAAGTTTCTCTGTGGGGACACAACTATACTTTTGGTTTTCTTGTAAAAAGGTAAGGTACTGCTTTAGGTAAGCTGAAGTCCATTCAAATATTGCCGCATTTGCGGCTGGGTACATCCAGTTTAAAACACGTGGGAAGTGCCGTTTCCGGCCATCTGGAGGGGTTTTAAAACCCAAAATTTTCCTGTACGCTCCGCGCCAACCAATGGTGGCGCTCCAATTCGATTTATATATTGCCGCATTTGCGGTCTACGTCCTTCTGAAGTTTACAATTTTTCCCAAGGGAAAGCGAGATACCGGTTCCCTTTAGTCTCATCCCCCATGCTACAGATCAGATTGCCCAGTTTTGGGGTCCCTAAAAAATGAACGTATTACCATTTTTCATAGATTGATTTTTTTATTCTCATTTTTTGAGAAGTCGCAGACATGAGATTCGTGTTTGAAGGCTGGGTACATCCAGCCTAAAACACATTGGAAGTGCCGTTTCCGGCCATCTGGAGGGATTTAAAACCCAAAATTTTCTTGTACGCTCCGCGCCAACCGATGGTGACGCTCCGCTTAGATAGTCTTGCCACGCCTAATCCTGTGAGGTACCAGGCCCCCCACTTGTTACCTAGGTCCCCCCCCCCCCAAATCCTATCATGGCTACGCCACTGTTTCCTAACTCAAGATATCTCACTTTAAAGATCGGTTATTTTTTGTTAAAAATACCTCTGCTTTTCAACAAAGCCACAAAAATTATGTAATGTGGGCAATTTGCTTCAAATTCCTTTTGTTTTCCTATATAATTAAATATCCTGTTTGTCCTTGAAAATTGAAACTGTTGAAATGTTTGAATACCTTTTCCTGTAGATCTTTAGCATTCCCCTCACCATACAAACTGTACAACCAACAATATTACTTAATATTTCCTGCAGGGGCATCAGAAGTATAAATACATTGAATACAATTTAAATTAATGTGCCACGATGACATCACAGATTTCCCATGATGCATCAAATCCCAAGAAAAATTTGCATTTGTTTAAAAATTTGTATCTTCTGAACGCTTTAAGTTGCGGAGATGCCGTTTTCACCCTCTGAAAGAAAAAAAATTCTGCTTATTTTGAAGTTAACAAATTATGTTTCCAGAATATACCTTTAAATCGTATTAATTTTATTGTACAATTGAACAAGTCCAATTCCACATATTGAGTGCAATTAAGGAAATCAAGGAGTATTTTAGGGTGCAAAAATTCACGATACAGTAGATTGAAGAATGTGAAAGATTAAAGCTGATGGACCTCTGTTATGACCAACAAAATCAGACTATCACTTTAAGAGTGAACTTCACTCTTTCTTTCACTCTCCTAAAATTGACATTTTACCCTCTTCATTTAGAGGGCGCTACCTATCTATATATGTTTTCAGGGCATCATGTTTCATCCATACTCCTGCCTTATTGGCCATTGGGTTGGTGACATCACTACCTCTGTTGCTCGCAGTTACACTCCCAGTAGACTACGGTGCAAGCTGTTTGATATGAAATGCGGTTGACCCACTCTGCACTGTTGAATCTGTTGCCAGTGAAAGAGCTGTGCTAGTTGAGAATTTCTGTAGATAACTACAAAAATGTATATTGTCTGACAATTGACTATTTTTCATCTTTTTTTACCTTTCAATCTTTTCCAATCTTTTTACCTTGGTGGAGATCACCTGATCAAGAGGAACTAATAATATGCAGTATTATAACCTGAAGATGACCTCTAGAGACGCTCAAAATCTGTTTCAATTTCACGCGGTTCACGCCTATCTCTTATTGTCACGAGTGAAGATAACGCTAGAATTTCCCTCTTTGGAAAAAATCATTTCGAAAACTCAAAATGCCGTAATCATATAACATATTATAGAAAAGACTTCAGAAGGTCTCTTTTTTATCTTTGCTGCCTGAATACCTTGCCAGTGTGAATTACAGTGACACGATTGGGCGTTACTTTATCCTCTGATCATTATTAAATCCGGGATCGAGCTTCCCAACAGAGACCTCGTCTTCGTGAGTTATTCTGTTGGCCCTCTATACTCGGTGAATACATATTTATACTTGTGATAACAGTGCAATTCCTTTGACGGGGAGGAGTCACAACACCTATAAGTTATTTATTTTGCTCGAATTCACATGTACACTCACGGTTGAGCATCCATTAGCATTATTTCCACCTAAATTACAATCTTCAGGCATACGATCTTTGTCCTAACTCGTCTGCAAAGCCGTGACGAAACCCACAGCAATCGAACTGTTCGTCAAGTTGGAGTCTACCCAACGAGCAAGAGCTCATTTAATTAGAAATTGATTGACCAATCAACGACGCGCTTAGAGCGGCTACGCGGCAATGAGAGTCTAGCAGTCTCATTATGCATGACAAAATGATAAAGAAAAACAGAAGTACTTATGAAGACCGCATGTTCGCGTTGCATACAAGCGACAGTACGAAAGAGCTCCTCTTCAAATATCTGTATCACAATTTAGCTGTATGTGTTGTTGACAATAGTTCGGGCAGCTGCCGTTGTTTTTAAGGCTGGGCTCGAAATATTGTATGGATATCTTTGTAATTGACATATTCGTAGAATTGGAAAGTAGTTTTGTGGTGAATTAGTGAGTTTTATTATTCGTCAAAGATTCTCTAGGATTTCGTCTACAGTTAACAGGACTAAATAATAACATTTTGGTGGGAAATACCTGGACTAAACAACCGTTGCAGTATTACACTGTAAGTATAACCCATGCTAACAGCTGTTTCGCTACTTTGCATTAGGTTGGACTAAATTGTAGTATTCATTTAAAGCAAGAAAGTGAGAACAACTATATTATTTTAAAAGACTACCTCAACTAGTTGTTTTGGACATTTTTGCGATCAGTATACCGAGTTACAGACACTCATGTGTTATGGTTCCATTAAACTGCTTGAATTAAATAAGGTTAGAAGTGCCGACGAATACTTTTCATATGTAGTATTTTTATTGATAACGTGACTAAAGGTCTTGGGATTACGGTACGTGCCGATTAAAAGATACTAATAATAACAAGTTGGGTTTTTATCGTCAAGCTCGATAATCTAGTGAACATGCTTCTCGGCTCATGAAACTAATAAACATACAATCATATACATCAATTAAAGAAAGGATTCTTTGAGAATGTGCTATATTCTCAACCTATTCCGATGAATTTGTGTTACATTCAGGAGACTAATAAGTTCATTCCGTGCTGAGGTTTGCTTACTTCACCGATCAGAGAGCAAAATTGGGTGGCAGATGCCGTAATATTAACTTGCTGGATATAAACAGAGTAAGCGCCCTGAAATGTGAGATTGCTATCTACCAAAAACATGGACGTCCGCAGGGGGGCACTTCCCCCTCCCCCGGAAAATCAAACTTGTGAAAGAATTAATTAAAAATTAAAAAAAAAAAACAATTTAAAATAAATCATCAAAATATCTTCACTCATAGCTCAGTTTCTACTCGTGAAATATGCTGACATTTGACCAGGAATAGCAAAAGAGAAGACGGTATGCTGAATAGAGAAATCGTAATTTGGGGACCATCATTCCTGATATCTATTGGAATTAGTAGTTGTAAAAACTATGCCAAGGTTGTACTAGTTGCCAGGCATGTGGTGTGCATATGTCACCCGACTATTGATGAATGCGTTGGTCTTGGTTTGGCCCAGTGCAGATCTCAAGCGGCGATGCACGATGTACCTGGGATAAACAAGGTGAATATGGGAGGGGGGGGGGGTATGATTCATAATCGGGTAACGGACATAGGCCTATATAGGCTGTTTGGCAGTTGTAAGTTTTATCGTGCATAGGCGTGCGAGGCCGTGATCGAGAGGGAGATTTCCCTTCAACAATTTTTTTACATTGAAAATTCTAAAAATCTAAAAATTACAGACATGAAATGCCTGTTTTAGGGCTGGGTACATGCAGCTTATAACACTCGCCAAGTGTCGTTTCCGGCCATCTGGAGGGTTTGTAAAAACCAAAATATTCTTGTACTTCCTTGCCAACCGATGGTGCCCCTCCGCTTAGATAGTGTACACAATTCAATCATCCATGAATGACCTTGCCCCACCTTGTAAAAATTCTGCGGAAGCCAATGACTAAAAACCGAGTTACGTCCTAAAATGTTAATTAGCTTTCATTCTATATTTGCACTTGTTGTTTTTAATGTTGGCGATTTCATATCTCCATACTGACTGCAACTATCAAATTAAGTGGGACATATCGGCCGCTTTAAGCACCGACTAGTTTTTGTATAGGCTACCGATACTAACACACAAATATTGTATACCTAATAGGTGGCTTAGAATACCATACGAATTCCTTAAGTCACTATACTCCTATTCACAGTATCTTAAGTATTAAGAAGCAGGTTAAATCAATTAGGCTACTTATTATTGCGAAAATGTTTCGAGAAAAACTCATCACAAATTCTACTTAGGCTACTGGGAAGAGTCAACTGAATTATAGGATAGACAAAAATCACTACACGGATTTCATATAAGAGATAGCGTACCGAACATTTGATGAGTCGAAACATTCCCCTTTAGTCTATTCCCCTCGATAAATTTTGTATTCGTCTTGGAAATATAATTCAATTTGGATTATGTATACAATGTAGACAGATTATTTCAGGTGAAGCTATAGAATGTTGAGTAACTTCTACATCTTAGCCTCTATTAGCCCGTAGTTCAAATCGGTTCAATAAAGCTGTTCAAGCTAGCCGACTAAACCATCAATGGAATCTACATTCTCGTACGGCAGTCAATACGTTTGTCCTCGAATAAGCTTGGCTACAGAGTTAAATCAATACCGAGAACAACCTTAACGGTAAAAATTTAAAGAGACTTATAGTGCTCTTCTTTTACAACCATGGTCTTCGCTTCACTTACTACAACATACTGGTTACGACACACATAATTATGTTAGTTACGAAGATATATATATATATATACATATATATATATATATATATATATATATATATATATATATATATATATATATATGTGTGTGTGTGTGTGTGTGTGTGTGTGTGTGTGTGTGTGTATGTGGACAATAAATAAAGCTTTTGTGTGTTTCTTTTTTTCATCCAGCATACTCAACATTACACTCGAGAAGTTAAGACTGTTATTCCATTTTATTTTCTGGTTGTCAGATAAGTGTGTGTCACATGCGTGATAATTCCTTTATAGGTATTTCATATGATGTATGCCAAAAAGTACGCATGGCCTTCAATACATTGAAGACACGCATTTTGTGGCTGCGCAGAGCAGCGGTTTTCATGAAACGATAAAATTTGAGGGAAAAGGCTAGATAAAAGTGACAAGTTGGGGAAGATCTATGGTGCTCTTGAATGAAAAACTAGCTCCTGAAATTGTTTCTCTTTCTTACATAAAAAAAGAAAAAATTAAATGATATTTATATATTAAATAAGCGATTTCTGTAATTCGTTTTTGCATGGAATTGTGTGGCACAGCGTAGGATATACAAACCGAGTTCTTCACGTAGTGTACAGCGTATCTTCTTCGTCAGTATACGACGATTTGCAGGATGCGCGCATGTTCATAGCCACCAGAAAGTATTACCGAACTCGATCATTAAAGACCCCCAAAGTCTGAGTTATTTTTTTTATTACGCCAAGGTATCACATCGGGTGTCAACCACCGACACAATTATCTATATTTTTTAAATGTATTATTGAAATGAATAAAATCAAGTTTCGGTCCTTACTTGAAAGAAAAAAATGTCCCGATGAAAATGATACTTTTACAAAAGGCCATTACAAGCATAGTAGATTCAGACTTGGAGTTGAACTGATACGACTTTTTTATGGCACACGTTAGAAATGAGAAGCTGAACCCCACAAAATCAGCCGACAAATCTCGGCATCAGTTGGTATTCGAATTTCGTGCATAGACCACATGCATGTGAATTCACAATGCAAAATGTACTCTCTCCATGCCAAAACGAATCCACATCAAGATCTGAACGTTACATTCTGAGACAACCTTACATTCAGGGAAAAGAGTTAAAAAACTGACCGCAGGTAGGCTATGAGTTACCAATGCTTCTTCGCACTGTCTCAGAGTGAATAGGCTCTTCATCAGTAATCTACTCTTTGTGGAGTTAGAGCAAGACGCACTTAATAGTCCTGTCTTCAGTCTGGGGAGTAAACGATGTCAAATAGAAAAGAGTGTTTAGCCTCATCTGCGCCTCATCTGCACCAGCAGATGAAGTAAGTCATTTCCAAGTACAATCGTGCGTAAAGTAGCGATTCGACTGGTGATTGTGTGTTGGCGTTTCATTCATTTGGACGAATAATAACTAACCAACACCAACAAAATTAAGACAGCTGATTTGGATACGTGGGTTAGTCTTCTACTCACGTCCTTGGTAACCGTATTTTTGTACACTACGGCCGTTCATGTAAAAGTTAGAAAAAAGACAGGAGATTGCATAGTGAAATTATCATACGTAGTAGTCTTGTAATACTGATGTCGAAATACCCTACAAGCTCGCCTTATCAAAAAGTTGTAAATTGTAACAATATGCAGGCACCTGCTGGCATAAAGTCGTTCGTCTCCAAAAAGATGCGATCCTCATCACGAAAATCATTAAATATTCATTACTATTCATGTAGCGTGGCTGGTGCTGTTAAGAATTATTTCAAAGAAATCCCTTCCAAAATTACGTGTGTTTCGACGAATGACTCGGAAAGATAAGCATATAATCAGTCACGCAATGACTAATTATCAGTGAAGTCAAGACCTATATCAACGTCAACACAAGTGTAGAAGGGTAAAAATTAGTTGTTCTTGACGAGCACTGTTTTGTATCAGGCAGACGTTATCACCGGACACGAACATTCCTTGATGAAAAGTCTGTGTTAGAGTCTGGTAACAAACTTTCGTTTCACCTTATCTACATTTTTTAATGACTGACTGTGAGCCTTGAACAGTCATGGTACTTTTATAATTAACAACAAACTATTATGGCATTTGTAGTAAAGATAACTAGCAGACTTGAAAATTTTAACTTCCCTACATACAATAATGGTATTTAAAAGAACTAGAAATTGCAAAGGTCAGACCAAACCTGAATAGAACTATGGAACCTTCTAACAGTGTGACCCCATCAACGTATTTCACAGTATCTTGTTCAGTTTTGCACAACAAAATGTATTCGCCCTGACATGATGAAATCCAGCCCGATGATCTCAATATAGCACCTTCACGGTTGCTTAAGTGAAGTGTAAATAATGCTCTCAGCTCCCACTGACCACTCTGCTTATTGACTGACTACACTGAGATAATAGCACAAAGCTTCCTTATGTAGTCACACTATGTCTTTATGGAGAAGAGTCTTCTGGCACCCTCCTTGCAAATTTCATGGTCCACTGGGCCAGGGAGTCTTATCTTAATGCGCAATTAATGAAGTGGAAATACCCTTAAAAAGGCCTCAAAATCCGGGTTTTTTGAGCATCGGAGGAGTTAGCCAAATGCGTCTTAACATATAAACAGCGTTATTTCAAAGGCCAGCCATCCGTTCGCGTTAACAGCTAGGTGTCCGTAAATTTGACAACTTTAAAGTTATTCTTTGTAAATCTAGGCGGGCGCCCTTGTCCGTTTACGTATTCCTAACTAGATTCCAAAGCAGATACAGTTAAAGATTACCATTCAATTGAATTTTCCATGTGATGGACCTAACATTAGGTACCATACAATGGGGTGGTGCATGAGTGTGTATTTATGTGTGTACGTAGAACCACTGTATGGGGACATGGGCATTTTCCCTAGTGAAGCGTCGATACACCAAAAGTGCCAAAAGTGGGGATATCCACATTTTCATTGTTAAAAACGTGTTTCCCCGATTGATGCCCAAAACATGTTAGTGTGTGTGAGTGCGTGTGCTTGTGTGTGTATTTGTAAAACCTTGTCGCCTTGCAGTCATTGTTTGATAGAAGTTGCCACGCATCATGACAGACGAATATTGGCCTTGGGTAAACCTCCACTCAGGAACATAATATATAGATGTCACATTAAGCTCTCCCCCTGTGGACAAGGAGTGTGAAAATTGATGTGTCCTTAATCAACGTACCAAATTTTAACGACTGGTTGTTACGTAGGTGCATATGATTTTTTGTTATTCCTCAACGTCTTAGGAAGAAACGATCGATCTGATTTTGTACTTAGTTTTACGGATAATGTCATTACAAGGATACATTCAACCTATAATAAAACTGCTTGATGTGAAGGTTGGAACAATTCAACATACAAGTAACGATACATTTTCTATCCCGATTTCGTCCATTTTCTTACTTCAAGAATGTAAATGACAAGAATAATAAGTTGTTATTGCATCCAACAGAACAGAACATAAAGTGTGCTTTGCTAAATGTGAGAAAAATGTCAAATTTAACATTTAGGAAAAAATCTGTCACACTTTAAAACATTTTGAGGAAAATTGGTAGCCTATATTTGACACTTAATCTTCCCCAAAGTATGTTTGCAGGCTTTTAAAAAGATAAGAAATGTATGATCCTCCAAGGGTTTGATTGATTACGAATTGTTGAGTCATTTCGATTTTTTTGTATCTGATATTCACGTGATACCACGATCTCGGCTGTCATGAGCTAATGAGGAGTTTTGCTTAACAAACACCTTCGACACGACATTGGAAAAAGTTTAGTTAAATTACATTCTTAAAACAACTGGGTTAGATCTAACCAGATCGGTGTTTATTTACCCCAACCCAGTTCTCGTTAAGTTTTCTAGCTTAACTAACTCGAATCCTAGTTACTTTAACCCGGCATTTGTGGTGGTTTAGCAAGGACTTCGTCAAAACTATAACCAGGATTACGTTGTAGTAAATGGAACACCGATCCTGGTTGACTTAAACCCAAGTATTTTAAGAGTGTACTTGCATACGGATAAAGACCTTATTCGAACATGATTCTTTTTATGTTTACTCTGTTTTACTCTGTTTACTTGATTGATATGATGGGGAACTAATTTCATAATATAATATTCTCAGATATAGTTAAAAGACTGCCCAAGTTAAAATTATTTCATGCAAGGGCAGCTATTTTCCCCTATACTGTCTGATTCTCAAATCTACTCCCATTATTGAAAGAAACAGACTGTCATACTACTTTGCATAATTCATTTTACTAAAAAACTATACTTTGATGGTGTTAGTGAGGCGTCATTTGAGTTCTTTAAAAACACAGGTCCTTTTAGCTTGGTTACCTATGTATCTGATGTTGTTCAAAATAACTTGCCCCCATACTGTAACTTCCATTTGGTTAGTAGGCTAAAGGAGTGGAAACGTTTATTGTCATTGGTAGGTATTCGCCTTTTACAGCTAAGCTGACTTCATACGATTGCGTTGAGTATCTCATTGTACAAGCCTTCCAATGGGCTCTTTGGCTTTGATGAGAGAAACTCTTATCCACGTGTTATCCACATCATGTGTCACGCCCAACTAATCATTTACACCATGGCAGAAGCCGAGGAATGGCACAGTTATGTTGTTAATACAAATATTTCCAGCTATATTAGATGTATTACGTGATAACTTCTTTTGCTTAGTCTAGTTTGCAGTCGTTCCAAGTAAAATTAATTCAAATAGGGTTAGCAGCTTCTTAAATTTCGTGTAGAGTCTACAGCGTATCAAATTGCGGGTTCTTTTTAGTAAAATTAGAACATGCTATAGAGTAAATGCCTATCTTCCATGCATTGTGCTTTTACCGAATACACTAACGTTAAAGGCCTCAAATTATTCAAAACATCAACCTTGAGGTGGTACATGCTTTCGGTAATTACCGCACGGTCAATAAAATAAGGCGGTGAAAGACAGTTGGTCTTTGAAGCAATTTCGTGGTATCCCGTACTTGACAGAATATATGACCATTAAACGAAGATCAAATTATTTCTTAGTTTGAACGTCAAGTGGAAAGAGGCCCTTTTGTTTCGAGGGGAGTTTTTATATATAAACTGTAATTTATAACACTTCCTTGACATGCCCCCCATCCGTGTTGATCAATTTTATAAGTTAAGGGGTCATTGAACGTTTAATTTAAAACGAAAGGATAGCAGAAGGGTGCAATCGTCGAAGCTAGCTGTCCATCCGTAAACTTTAATTAATTCAAGTACGAGAAATACTAAACAGTAGTACGCATGAAATAGCGTGTCTGCCGTTATGAAAAATAAAATTCCTTTCCCTATCATCTCGCTATGATTCCTCGCTTTGAAGGCTTTCAAACATGATACTAAGTACGGGAAATTGAAGGTTCCCTTTGTGCTCCCCACCCTAAGAGCCGCACGGGGAAGAAATAGAGGGCAAGAATAGAAGATGATAGATAGTAAGAATTATTTTACATCGACCAGACAGCAAATTTTGTGAACTTAATTTTTCAAATTTCAAACCCTTGATAGACCTTGGAAGACCTAACGAAAATGCTCGTTTTCGTCTGACATTTACTTGATTAGCATACCTCTTTATCCATTCAAAAATGGGGGTTGGGGTGGGATTGAAAGGTTACGTAACTTGTTATCTAAGTTTTTAAAGGCAGTAATTAGTTACATCAAACTATAATGTCACCCGTATTCGAGGAAATGTTCAATCGGCACAGCATTTTGAATGACATCAAATTCAAAATACGCAAAGAAGCTCATGTCACACATCCTGTACTGAGAATGTTTGGTTTGTACGTTATCTCCCTGTGGACCTGGGGTTGTAAAATATGCACACGGTATTCCTCGCCTGTCATAAGAGGCGACTAAGGTCACTAAACGGGAAGACTTGAACAGCGTCTGAACATCATGACACTGTATAACACATTTGTGTTAGTATGTAGTTAAATCTTTTCTAACTTACTAACTTGATTATACATTGGGGCAACATATTCTTTTCTGACTATACCTGTAAACAAAGATTGTGTCTGGATAAGTATGAGTTCATGTCAGTTTTTTAAATACTAGACGTAAAGTGGGAGAATGAGAACTGGCTAAAGTGAGAAACAGCTGAATGAGTTACATTAACACCTTTACATAGTACTGGTTCTTTGCACCATGAACCGGATTGGTTGAGTATTACTCTATGCATATGCAATGGGTCTTACATTCATGGAACTAATGATATGAGCAATCGGGCAATTGTGTAGCATAGGTCAATGTTGAACAATGAACATACAGGAACGATACGATTGGACAGAAATGTAATACAGTGCTGGTGAGTATATAACGGGGTACATGCTCATTAGAGAGTCGACTCCCTTGAAGATTGGACAAACCTAACCTGTCCTTGCTTGTTACGCAACTGATAAAAAGCAACATTGTTGCAGATTACATTGTTCAGTGGACGCCTCTTGTTGGATGCTGTTTTTTATTGTTGTAAAAATCGGCTAAGTCGTTACACTATCAGGCAAGTCATGACTTCAACTTTCAAGTGGCAGAATTCTGTAAGGTAGACCATGACGTAACCATTCCAGTTTATCCACTGTCAGGTTTACTTGAAGACTGAGCAGCACTACCTACAAAGGAATTTCCGACATTTATCAACGACATCACTAAAACCATTGCGTATGCAAAATTTTGTAAAATGCATTTAAGTACACTCTTGTTGTCAATCGAGTGACTGTGTATTGAATTTAAGTGCAGCACCAAAAGACATAATTACAGATCGGGACCTCAACAGTGTATGCAGGGAATCGCCTTGGCGATTGAACGATCGATGCACATGGAATTGAAAAATTCCCTTTCTTAATGTATGACTAGAACATATAAGATCACATATCGAAATTTTTTAATTGAAAAGCCGAAAACACCAGTACGTCCCAACGTTCCATCATGTACACATTTTGGATATTGATTGCCTTCTAATGGAAATAATGATTCCAAATGCTATATAGATGATACGCTGATGGTATTAAACTTAGGTACCTTCTTTACATAGCTTTGGGCTCAAGCCATGGTGTAATGATGTCTTACCTTCTGAACACTATTTTTGCTACACATCAGAAATGCATGTCTTCCTTTTAAGTTTCGTGCATACGGTCCCTGGGAATGAGATGGGACTTATAAACAGGAAATTACCTTAATATCTGAAAATCTAAAGTTCGTTAGAGCCTCAGTGTTTCCCTGGATGAATCTACTTGATGACGTAAACACACTTCAGTTTTCAATAGCCCTTTGCTTTAGGCTCGAATAAGCAATATTGTGAGGGTGGTAGATAGAGACTAGTATAAATGTGGCAGCGCCCAGCTCAAGTGATGTCACAGAATTTGCCTCACCGGCAATTAAGGTACTGAAAACACAAACTACTCAAAACGTTTTTGCAATTGATTAACCATCTTAGTCCCTAATATTTGACTAATTGTAGTAACTTAATTGGGCAGACGTTAATTGAACTATATCGGATTAAACTTAGTCAAAGGTTCCTAAAAGTCTTTGAACACGAAGTATTTGAGGCACAAATAATCTCATATTAGCCAAGTCAGGGTCTGGCAGTCTACTTAATCCAAACACTGTTTGTGTTTCATATTCCTTATCGTCCCCAATTGATAAAGGTACTATGTTCTACATGTTCAGCTAATATTTACACTTCTGATAGAAAATAAGAGGAAGTTATTGAAGGTTTGTCTTTCCACAGTTATCGATCGCTTGCAGACAAATTAAATCTATTATGATGATAATATGGCTCTGTGAATAATGGCGTTGGAAAATTATTATACCCGTGGTTAATCTAATAAGTTTTTGCTCCCTTCCGGATGAGTGATACTTCTTAATAAATACTTATTCTGTTTTTAAAGCTGACGTTGGTCGCTACTTCATCTGACAGCTACTGAAAGAAATTCTGAAAACTCCTGCCGAACGAGGCATATTTTTAGAAATTGATTTAATTGTTATGTATCATCAAGTCTAGGCGATCTACATCACGGTAGGCAAAACTGCTCCCCATACAATTCCGAGGAAATGGAATTTTCCGAATAAAATGAATAATTATTATCAGCCGTACAAGCTGACAGGTGTTCTAAATGTTTACTAACATCATCTATCCAGCCTAGTTTCACATTCGTGTACACACCTGTAAAATGGGAATTTTTGGCAGACATTTGGGAGACATTTTTTCTTTTTCTTTTTACAACAGAGTGGATTATTTTCAATGCATAAATTTTTCGTCATACTGATTTGTATCACATTTCATTAAACTTATCTCGACACCCACTGTAGTACAAGATCTTTTCGTATCCCTGTTTTTTCAGTTCCACTAAATGATTTTTGGCTGGTTAGATTTGCACTGAAAATCATGTGGGGTATAAAAATTGCAGTTTAGGCCTAAGTTGTCAAATATGCGACACAGAATGTACTTGAGCAGGCACATATCATCATCATCATCATCATCATCATCATCATCATCATTGATGAAACTTCAGTTGTTGTTTTTCTTTAAACTTTTTTAAATTTACATTTTCCCATTTTTGTTATTTATTTTTATCCACGAAAAATTTACTTTTCTTTATTTACATTAATAACCTCACAAATTAAAGGCATGCAACTATTTCGAAATTTACATTCCCCATGGAGATTCCCTTATCCCTATTAAGTGAAGGGCTGGTCAAAACGACGGATAAAAAAGAATAAATCAATATCACATCAACCGCAGGGAGTGATACAACCCAATCACGCTTGTCGCAAGCTCACATTAGGACTTAAATATATTAAGTTCATTTGCCATTACCCTACAACCACATTTTTGATTTGAATGGATGTTCCACAAAATTGCTAAGAAATGGTTCCCTTTTGATATATGCGAAGCATTTCTCTTCTGTATAGATTTCTTTGAAGATTCAAGGAAGATCAGGACTGACTGTATGTATGTCTTTATGCGAAAGTTAACGGAAGTTATCTGTAGCGTGGTTTGAGATACAGAAAATCACAGTTGATTTTCGTTATGCATAAAAGTGCAAACACTTGTAACCAAGCATTCCAAACGTAATTTAAGGACTGCTTTTATACACAATACATCGTAATGGGGACAATAATTATAGCTCTTAAAGATCAGAAAATTGTTCATAAATACTGACAAACTTTTTCTAAAACGTTTTGGTTTTTAAGATAGTTGAGGTTATTTTAAATCTGCAACGATGCAGGCTTTAAAAATCCAACTTCTGCAACCCGGTTGGCCGGTCTTATAAAAGACGTTAATTCCAAAGTTGATTTCATTCACTCGCCTATGTTGTATTGAATGATGTAGGTATGCTATTGGTCGTTGGTCAAGTTGCTCATTTTAAAACTAAAATCCTTTACAATTACACCGCCTTCGTTCGCATATATGAACGCTTAAGAGCAGTCGGCTAAATGGAATCATTTGGGATGATAATTCAAGCAGGGGAATAGCTTCATGTTGTTATAACACTAATCAGTTTCACCAATGAACTC
This sequence comes from Holothuria scabra, assembly GCA_037179385.1. Classification (NCBI taxonomy): domain Eukaryota; kingdom Metazoa; phylum Echinodermata; class Holothuroidea; order Aspidochirotida; family Holothuriidae; genus Holothuria; species Holothuria scabra. Next base: position 48,244,344 of record CM074190.1, read on the forward strand.
TGCAAGAAGCCTTTCTTCATATAAAAAATGCAGAATAAGATTGAAGGTTATATATAAAACAGTTTGCCGGTTCCATATTCACTTAAGTGCTCCATTTTTGAGACTCTTATACCATGCCAATAGCTAACCCAAATCCCCAGTGCAACTTTCCTGAACATTTACTACATGTACATTATATAATTCCAAAACCTCGATTGAAGCAACTTGACATTATGTTATAAAGTGTTTAGTTAAAACTGACTTTGTGATGAAAGAGTGAAAATTGCTCAGCTTTGCAATTCCTCTGATGTAATTACAAGAACCTCGGGGAATTTATTATGAACATCACAAATTTGGAAACAAGATAGGAAATGCTCATTCAAAACATCGTTTGAAATCAGAAAAACAATCTGAACCTTGAGCACAAGTTTGCGCCATACTTTGGTATGTCTTATTACAATTTAAGACAGCCGTATTTTGTTAAATGCTGTACAGTTAATCTAAACCACTGAAGTCACACCAATTGACGAATGTCCAGAGATGAATGAAGTCTTTTTCATCAATTTTTCACTAAAAAATTATTTATCTTTGCTCCATAACATAGGCTGCATAACCAAGACGGTCAGTAGGACTGCAACTCGAAAAAACTGAACTGAGTATTTTCTGTACAAGCAGCTCAGAGTAAAGCACAAATTGGCATAATTATGCTCAGGACTTCAGACGGTGGTACACTGCGTTAATTCTGCACAACTGAGAGTGTGAAAGCGCTTTCAGCTTTGACGGAATATTTGCGACTTTTATGTAATAATTGAGGCGTAAGAAACAAAAAATGAACCATAAAATACATATAAAAACATGTGTTTCAACCGAACGTCTGCAATGTTTACACCACGTTTTTTCAATGCCTGCATGCCATCCGTAGGTCTAAACGGATAAATGTCCATAAATTTGTCGACTTTGAAATGACATTAAATTGATTGCACATAATTTGGCAATTTCAAAGAACGTCACCGTACGTTTACGTGATCCTTTATTAAAAAAAAGTGTGTGGTAACGCTTAGGCAAAACGGGATTTTCAACTTACCTTGTAGGTGCCGCATTAAACATACGTGCAATTTGTGTGTAACCATCAAAGGTACTCAAAGGAGAAAAAATAAAATTGTGAAGTTAATATGTCATCAAAAAAGATGGTTTGCCTCGATTGATCTTGACCTTGAAAATTAGGCATGCAGCAACTTCTATTTACCACAGTAACGCTCGATTTTCACAAACAATTGTGTCGCACAAGAAGGCAACATTTTGTATATAAATAACACTTTCTTAAAGTTGATAAATGAAACAACCTATTTTATTCAGCAGGGCACTGACAATACATTTATTTGACATAAGATCAACGATCTCCGGCGAAGCTTAAGTGTAAGAATTGTTTATAAAACCCTCTCGACTTGTACTCTGCCTGTGTTCACGTCAGACTTACTTTGAATTCATTTTGCAAACGAGCTCTCATCCAAATGCAAACTGTGACCGATTTTTGTCTCTAATCAATATTTCTGTCAGGACTTTAGTACTTCCGTGTTCATTATACATTCAGCGCGCCCAATTTGTTTCTGCCTAAACTAGATAATTATGCTCCAACTGAATTCTTTACTTGGTATTTTGTACTGTTTGTCACTTTGCGGATGAATATCGTCGTGCGGGATAGCCTTTGGCTACTGGGAATTCATATCATCTGTTTTCATCGTTGTCAGATTAATGGTTAGTGACGTTAGAGATTACATTTGCTCCACATAGAAATGAACGTGTTACTAAGAGCAAAGGCTAAACGAACTAGTGGCAAGACCGTCTTAAGAGCGAAAATGAGGTACGTGTTTTAGTCTAAATAAAAATAACTGCAGCAAATATGTAACTGAGGCACCCTGGTGGAAAGACACCACAATTGTCTAACACAATGAGAGCATTAACGCGGAAGAAAGGTTGGGAGGAAGAGAAATTGAGGAAGGTCTTCGATGGCAAAACACTATACTACTTGCTCTACTTTCCTTACTTGGAAGATTTTTTCTTTCTTTTCTTTCTACTAATACAACGCTTGTAAATATGCTATTTGTCGTATAATGCTATGATAGAGTAGGGGTGAATAGCAGCGTAACAACCAATTACCATGAAAGTGCTTTGTTTTCTGTAATCCAATAGGCTCATATTAAAGAGTATGGTTGATTTTGTAAAGAGCTCTTAAATATACTCGTACCGAGCACACTTCAATGGTATGGTGCTTGAGCCACGGTTGCACGACCACTGTCAATCATATTACTCTCTGTGATTGTATGCATCTGCCATTGTCTCATGTTGTGATTTCCTTTCCTGGGTTGCTGACATACAGGCCCCGAAGAGCAGCTTGGGTCAACCCATCCTTAGATAAAGGAGATTCATTTAAACCTGCATCGCTGGTCAGGAATCTCTATAAATTTCTCCCGGTGGGAGTACCACGGTAGAAATAAGGCTAATTTGCCGAATGAGAGTAACATGTCTCAGGTACCATGACCAAGTTACTTTTTCAACAAGAAAAGGTCAAATTAGAACGAACAGAGTTTCCTTTAAAATTTTCAACCTTATACACTTGAAACGATGACCTGCCTTGAATTGAAATATTTCAAAGTCCATGTGCCCTTGAGGTGCTACTTAACGAGATTGTACCAAAATTGCAGCTGTATATCGATTAAAATCTGACCAACAGTTTATTGAAAGAAACCTCTAAGCGGGTGTAAAGGCGCTTTCAAATTTCCGAAAGGAAAATCTTATTATACCGATCGTCAAGCATGGAAGAAAATTAATTTGTTTTTAAATCGATTTTTTATGATAAACGCAGTCTATTCCTGGTAACTCTAAGTCGAATTCATTCGGTTTGACAATGTAACAAAAGCAATCGACGGTAGAATAAGGTATGCAGTGTTACTAACATATATCACAGTATATCAAGCCAGTTTCATACCTGTTTGGGGAAAATTGCCATTACAAATATATGTATATATATATATATATAATATAAATAAGTCCACGTATGCTCCATGTAATATAAAAGAATAAGTAGAAAACACCACAAGTATGACAATATCAGAGCACATACAAGATAAGAGAAACGTATATTTCAAAGACACCTGTCTTCGTCATCAGCGTCAATGCGGAGTGAAGAAAAATTCAGGAACAACAAAAAACAAAAACAAAAACAAAAAAAAACAAACAAACAAAAAAAGAAAACAAATACAAATCCTAGAGAATGTTAAACAGTACCGGCTTCCCTGTAAACCACAGAAGGGAAGTCGCTCAAAACACCAAGGTCTTTGTTTAGGCCGCGGGTATGTGTGGACAGTTTTAGCATCCATTTGTTTTCTGATTTAAGCCTTTGAGTGACAGATGGGTAATTAGAATTGAGTAGGATACATCTTAAATTAGACAAAGAGTGGTTTGAGTTACTAGTGAAATGTTTGGATATAGGATAATTTATTGATTTATCTAGAATAGTTTTTTGTGGTTGTTAAACCTCAGTCTAAATTTGGTGCCGGTCTGACCCACATGGTTGCCTTTCTCACACACGTTGCAGCACAGTAAATAAACTACATTAGCCGTGTCACAGTTTAAGGGAGGGGGACGGATGTTACAAGTAGTGCCCGGGATGGGTAAAAGTTTCGTCAGTGATGATTAAAGGGCACACCTGACACCTAGGCTTGCCACACTTTTTGTTGCCTGTGTTTCCAGCCGCACGAAGCCTGGATGTTGTGAGGAGGGATTTGAGGTTGGGGGGTTGTCGTCTCGCAGTTAAAGGGGGTCTTCAAAAAGTTCAGAGATTGAACTGTCTGCCCTAAGAATAGCAAAATCTGAACGAATACATTTATGTAAATTTTCCGTTTTAGACGAATCATCAAAAACAAGTGGAATACGTGTATTTTCCACTTTAGTTTTGTAAGACAGTAGTTTGTCCCGGTTGTGACCGGAAGCCTTGCTGATTCCCGCTTTTATAACGGGTAGGGGGTACTCATTATTAAGAAAAAGTTCCACGAGGTTATTAACATGCTTTTCGTATTCGAGCTGGGTAGAACAAATACGTTTGATTCTGATACATTGAGAAAACACAATAGACTTTTTCAAACTTAAGTGATGCGAGCTCTTAAAATTGAGGTAGCCATGGGTATCTGTTGGTTTACAATAAAGTGTCGTAGCTATGGAACAATTGCTAAGTTTAACTAGTACGTCAAGGAAAGGAATATCCTTGGCAGAAAAATCAAATGTGAACTTAATAGAAGGATGGAGAGCATTGCAAAATGATACAAAAGAATGTAAGTTGGGTAGGTCATGTGGCCAAATAAAAAAAAATGTCGTCAATATATCTATGAAAATGCAACGGCTGTAAGGGGTAATCTGCCAAGATTCTAGTTTCAAAGTCAGCCATGAAAATTACGGCAGAACTAGGTGCCATTCTAGTACCCATGGCAGTGCCACACGTTTGGAGATAATGCTGGCCATTAAATTCAAAATGATTGTGAGTAACAATAAATTTAATAATGTCGGTGAAATCTTTACAGTGAATGGTTGAGAATAACCGTTAAAAGACAAAATCTTTTTACAGGCTAGGATGCCATTTTCATGTGGTATATTGGTGTATAACGCACTTATGTATGTAACACTACTAGTGTATTTGTATGTAACACTACTAGTCAAGCACCTACGACTTGGTAGCAGTTGGGTACGGGACATTCACCCTACTCTCACGATGACTCTGTTCTAACATGGGCTTACTACTACTAAATGGAACAAGAAAATAATAACATAACAACAATCAGTTGAGGTTTGACCACAGCTCACAAAAAAATTACAAGTAATTGGCCCTGGCTTCTGGCCCTCTATGATTTCTGTCGGCACATGTATGCAATACATAAATACAAACAGGTAATCACATCATATCATTAACATTAAATATTCAACTCCGTATTTCAATCTCTTACTTGTGTGAGAAAGGCAACTATGTGGGTCAGACCGGCACCAAATTTAGACTGAGGTTTAACAACCACAAAAAAAAAAACTATTCTAGATAAATTATATAATTGGCAAATTGGGGATTTGAGGTCCGAGCAGAACTAGTTTCGATGTGGTCCCAATGTAATGCCGTTTGAAATCTATAAGAATAGCGCGTGCGAAAGCTTCTCCAACGGATTTTTAGCAGCGTTCTATTGCAGTAACGGTGGTGTAAACGAATGATAATTTACTGCAGTACCTTTATAGACAACAACTAGTTCTCTAATACACGATGAGTGCCTCTAGATTTCAACGTGGTTTGAGCAAGTCACGATGAGTCGTGCAGGCTGACCCTTGAATTAAATACAACCCAAGTTTGTTGTGAGGAGTCGTTTAAACGTTGTTGAAAATAAATGTTAGTCAAACTGTCGTGCATTGGTCAAACATAGTACATACTATGTCGTTTGGGGAAAAATTGCTAAAGGTTGGACAAAACATCACGGTTTTGTCCTATATTTACGCAAGTTTCCCAGTAAAAAGGTTGCATGCACTATGCTTCCCTAACGCGATGGGTTTTCGATCAGCTCTTAGGTATCATACATGCACATTATCATACGTAGCATTGAGAAGCTCACTTCCTGACTGTCGCAAAAAGTAGCATTATCCCCAAAGATATCTATCGAGGAAGGAACACCTTTGCTAAAGATTTTAGTCGCGAAAATAACAGCATCGCGTCTATGGCAAAAAGGAACATCATCGCAAAGTATATGCTGGTCGCAAAAAGTAAATAATTGCTAAAACATTGTCGCAATAAGTAAATTTTTGGTGATGATTTACTTTTTGCGACAGACACTGAGGTAGAGTCCTCTCAATAATGCCTATGACTCACATTTAATTTTAGTTAGATTAATATTCTTTGAAGGCGTTGGGAGACGTCTTAAGAATGAGCTTCGGTTGATGCAAAGGAAGGCTTTAATTGACTACATAGCATCTATCCGTATTAAAACACGTATGTAAAATCTCTATCCTCAGAAGAAGTCTCTAAATAACTGCGAAGACCGCTTGTTTGGTCTAACGGTAAGAGCATCCACCTCTTACGCGGAAGGCCCGGGTTTGCTTCCCAGGTCGAGCCATAACATAGACTCTAAAATGGAGCCTACTGCCATTGTGCGTGATGCTCCGCATAAGCAATGGAGTAGGGAAAACAAGCCAGTGACTCACAACTGGAAAAAAGACCGTGGTCGGCTCGACTTGAACCAATAGGTTGGAAACTGGGCCGTAAAACTATATCTAACTAACAAATCTAAATAACTGCTGTGACACATCAAAAAAAAAAAAAAAAACTGTCATAACTGCTGTGGTAGTTCGATTGGAAGCCATTACCACAGACAACTGCTATCGTATGGCATGATTAATAATCATCTTTTCGAAACATGATCACTTCTTCTTGCGCTATATATGACATGTTTTGAGGCCAAGACAGTGAAACCAAAGCTGCCTTATATACAACTGAGACTAAGAGAGGCAAACCTTTCTCAAAACTTGCCTCCTAAAATAAAGACTGAACAATGTTTCCTCCTCAGTTAACTTCCCTTGTAAGTTTAAAAGATATCTAATCGAATGAGCGCTAAATAGCTATCTATCCATGTTTTTGACTAGATTTGCCCAATTTTTACAGGAAAGGTTTGGAAGTTTTGTGGCAGTATTGGAATATTTCAACAATGTTTACCGAATTTTCCATAGCATAATTCTTTTAGTAACAGTGAAATAACAGTTCTTTACAATAAGAACTAAGCAATAGAGTAGGATTACAAAGTGGTTAATATTATCATTCCATTTCAATTACGGAGTTTGTTGGCCTAAATTAGCATCGTAATAGTAATGGTAAATTTTTACTAATTCATAGTAAAAACGAGTTGGAAACAACTATGTCCTGGTGATGTTGTATGACTTGTGGAATGACAGCAGTAATATGTCCCAGAACCATATTTTAAAAGTGAAGAAAAGTACCATGATTACACCACTCAAGTTCCAATTCCCCTCACAACTGTTTTAAAATCGTCACCATCCAGACAGCTGACAATCTCACTTTATTGGTTTAAGTTGAGTACAAAAGAACCCAGTGAGTCATCAAGACAATCTCAGCACAGTAAAAGTTGCGTATTATGGGCTACAATACTCTGCTTTTTTTAACTTGCTGTCAATCAATGGTCCGTGTCATTTGTGAAATTCTGTGTACTACTAGATAAAATGTAGGTTAGGGTGAGAGTGAAATCGCTGCGAAAAATCATTGTAAATATATTCTTTAGGGGGAAACGTCAACTTTAAGGCTACTTACAGTTGACTAAAGGGGATATCTGTGCAAATCTAGGAGGCATTTTAGTCATATTCTACCCTACACTTGACAAATAAGACCAGTTTTTGCTTTGATTTTGCTTTTTTTGCAAAATCCTAACCCAATATAATATCCCTATACTTTATTCTTGTAACACTTGCGAGAAGGAGTTGAAAAATATTTGAAAAATGACATTCTCTCAAACTAGGACAGACTCCTTGTCCCAGATGCGATAAAAAAAAATTGGGATGAACGGACTGACTACTTGTAGCATACGCGAGAAAAAGTCACGTATTACGGGCCAAAGTGGCTCTCTCTCTCTCTCTCTCTCTGGGTAATGTCGACATGAATCCCAAAGAAATAATTGAAGAAAATGGTGAAGAGACGTGGATTTTCTTGTAAATCCATATGGAAATTGGAACTTGGTTACTTCATCAGTTTAACCAATTAAATGCAGTGAAGTTGTTTTGATCCAAGATACACTTCTTTCTATTATACAAAAGCAGCGTTTTCGTTTGATTATCTCAGTCGGGAAATTCTCAGTCTCGTAATGTAATCTCATTTACCCACTTACTCTGATAAAGCACTAAGCACAGTACTGTGCGAGCAGATTTCCTTTAAAAAAAATTCTTCGGTATGACCCGGCTTGATGTCGAACTCCAGACTGTCTTCCAGACCTTCCGTTAGTTACTGCTAGTCAGATGCTATAACAACTTGACCCTGCAGTGTCATTACGGAAGACAATGCCATCTCCTAAAAATGAGGACAAAACTGAGGTGATGAGTTTGCTAGTAAAAAACAGAAAGGGTTTTTTAAAATCACCGAAATTAGCTCAAGAAAGTGCCTAACAGTTTTCCCAAAAAGGCAAGGTAAACAACCTGATGGGATGATTCATTTCGGTAGTTATGAGAAGATTGTTAACTGACAAAGTACCGTAGCCAAAGAAGACATATTGAATTCGCAAGTGCTCAACCTCAGAGTTTTTCTATTTTGTAAAGCCCTTTCAAAACTAGCAATAGTGCAATACTTCCATGAATAAAGGACAACCTCATTCCAAAACCCACAGTGACCATAGCTTATACATTATTTTAAGTTTTTATATTGAAGAAGAGAAAAACTGGTGGTGTCCCGAAGACACGGATTAATGTCCAAAGAAACTTAATGTAGGAAATATGTCGTGAGTCTAAAAAATAAATCATTTTCATACCAAATACAGTGAAATAATGAGAACACATGTTCTTTTCCAGAAATGAAGCGTTATGTGTATGTGGAAGTGTTACATAGATTGTGATTAATACAGGTAATTATTTTTGCCATCCAGTGATTTTTCAGCTAAGTTTGTATTCAGCTGAAATTGAACTTTCTGGAAATCAAGTTTTTCAAGAGTGGGTATGCATTGTTTGGTTTCTGGTAAATCCTAATCTCAACAACATACTTTTTTAACAACCGGTGCCACATTTTTTAAAGGAGGACTAGAATATCAATTGTATATTTTTGTATCATTTTGTATTCTCTGGCCTCAATTGAAGGTTATTTACCGATCGTAAATGATAATCTCAGGTGTACAGCTTCTTAAATCTGTTGTTTAACTATATTTGGCGCTATTATTAACAACACGGCACGACATTCTTAACTATGCAGCAAGGTAACACTATCAAGGATAAAGTTGTTTATACACTAATTTAAAGAAATTCACAGAATTCATCAGGGACCCATCTGTTTAGATGAGCTATACAAAGTAGATCAAATCTTTTATAAACCAAAAACTGTAGTCAATAAGGACCTTCGGATCGATGCCTGAGACACTTCAACAAAAATTTTGTAGGAACCTTAAACGCAAGTACATATAAAATTCCTAATAATTCCCCCTTTGGGAAATTTGGCCATGGAACAACTACATTAACTGATACAAGCGAGATTATATGTGAAAACTAAAAGGGACGAATTGAGCCACACAGATTTTGTTCATACTTTATATCATTTTAACTTTCTCTGTTAATTTCCAAGTTAAATGGCGTGTTACGGCTAAGTTTCTAGTCAATTGGCTATATACGGGGGTTAATCCAATCCAACATGAGAGAACATCACTCCAAAAAGATAGAAAACTCACTCTTTTACGGGTGACTTCAATGATCACTCTCTTGAAATTTAATCATTGAATGAAGAACTTCTTCAAGAATGAAACTTCACTCTTTGGGGAGTGAATTTCACTTTTGTCGGAGTGAATTTCACTTTTGTCGGAGTGATTTAACGCCCTAATGGAGCGAATTATTACTTTACACGCTATAAGAAAGTAACAAAGATCACTTTTTTATCCTTTTAAAGTATAAATCCTAAAAAGGTGTTTGAGGATTAAACAATTTTCTAAAATCCTTTTAACTTCAACTCTGAAAACACGTTAAGATCTTTAACACACGTGTCTAATTTCTTAACGTTTCGCTTTTAAAAATGTTAAGTGTTAACAATTTAACCGGCGTTACATTTATAACCATGTTTAGTGATGAAAATTGTTTTTGAAGTGGGAGCAACGTTAGTGCATGATAGTTAAACAAGTTTCTCGAGCGTAATCGATGTTCAAGTGCATTACAAAATATCTCTTTTCGAATAAAACTGTCTCGTATAGTCTCGTATTTGGCGTTCGATATTTTATTACCTCATTGCTAGCTATTGTGTCATATTTAGGGCTGTTTGTTTCCTTTGCGACACCATTCGTTGCAAACAGTCTCTCTCCCCGCCAAAGTAACCCTGGATCTTCCAGTGGTTCTCTCGGGTTTATTCACAACGTCATTCTGAATGTCAGTAACAGGAGGCTGGATACTCTATAGAGGTTGACGTCGTCGATTACAATTTGACCTATTGGATGGTACTAATCATGCGCCTTAGATGCGTTACTGATACGCGGGAACGACATCACCTTAGTCACCCTAGTCTTAGTTACCTACTTAGTTACCTTAGTCTTAGTTATTATTTTCATAAAAAGGATGCCTACTTGGTTAAATAGAAAGACACCCAAAGCAATGACATTGGTGCGTAACCTTTATGTGGTAGGCTGGTTAGGTATAGGCTTAACGTTTGCTAAATTACCGCAAAAGGAAGAAGGTACTCTGTCCTTCGAGTCAAAATGTAATTTAACACTTGTGCAATTAATATGATATAATTGGAAGATCTTCGTGTGCTTCAAATGCATTGAATGAAATGAATGAAAGCCACAAAATCTTAAAACCTGTATTAACCGTCACAGGTCGGTCATGGCGAAATCTTTTTTAAACCACAAATAAATCTCATTTCAACCTGCACACTTTATAGCTCTCCGCCAAGGTCAATTTAGATAGATTTCAAAGAAGGCTTAGAATGCTTAAAAGGGTGTTCATGTCGGTCATGGTACACTGCTCTCACAGTTGGTACGGAAGCACATAAAGAACATTCCCCTGAAATGACCTTTCTTCCTTAAATAAGCATGGTCGATTTCTTTTGACTTAATGTAGAACTTTCTAGTTGTTGTAATCATATCCAACTCGAATAAAATTCTCGAAAGTAATTTACGCCCTGATTGAATTTATTAGAGACGCCGCGATAGTAGAAAGACATTTCCTGGTAGAATGGATCTCGAAAAAATTAGTCCTGAGAGTCTCTCGGTGAAGCTAATGACATTAGTCATCTACGTCCAGTAACAGTAGACACAGGGAAGAACAAAAAACATTTGCCAAGAAAATCGTTGGAGCAAAGACTAAACTGAAAAAGGTTTGAAAACTTTGATCGTTGAACTCTCTCTCTCCCTAAAAGCCTAAACGTATTGTTAGGAATTTTGTAACAATTTTATTGATTGAGTCACGTTCGATAGTCGTTCGTCGTCCTTGGATGAATCTTATATCGTTTGATGTGCAGCCTGGTGAGTAGTACTTAAATTTGGGATTTTTTCATCTCTTTGTATTGCTTACCTTATTGAAAGGTTTTAGTGCTTGTTTCTCTAAACATTTCTGAACAGTGAATGACATTTGCTGCAAATTTAGATGTTTTACCAAGATAAAAATTTTTGTGTGGCTGTAATTGTTGACAAGGCTGGGAAAATATTTCAGCACTCTAAAAAATATTTAAACCATTTTGTTTAAAAATTAGGATACTCACGAAAATGAGTATTTCTACTCGAAATAAGTGAGTACTTCAACTCAATTTGTGTAAAATTTTGCACAAATTCAGCAATTTGTGTAAAATTTTGCACAAATTCAGTTGAAGTACTCACTTATTTCTAGCAGAAATACTCATTTTCGTGAGTATCCTAATTTTTAAACAAAATCGTTTAAATATTTTTTAGAGTGAGGAGATTTCGAGTCTCAGTTCGAGTTCAAGTCGCAGTTATAAACGTCTTAAAGTTAGTTCTATATTAAAATAGTCTTCCTGCCACTTTCACATAAAGATTTGTTGTCGTCTCATGTCAATGAAATAAAAAAAAAATGTCGTTATCTGGAAAGAGGTACGGATAACCTTTGTCTTAACGTAGCCTTCTAACTAATTAAGTAACTGACCTACTGACTAACTGACTGAGTGACCGGCTGACTGACTGACTGACTAACTGAGGACTTAGTAGGGAGAAGCATATTAAGGCTTTGTCTTACGTTAAAAATTCTGTCACCTCAGCAGAAGCATTTTTACAGTATGAATAGAAAGGCCTCACAAAATATTGTTTCATTGTTCAATAATATTTCTGAGTAAAACGGTTCAAGTATTACATTTTGCGAGGGCCTCAATTATAGATTCAGATGAGCAAATGTGGATAAGGCTGACAAGATTTTGTGTCTGATAAGGTGTGATATATGCTTGTAGTTTTAACTAGGTTTTACATCGGGGTCATGTTTAAATTATAGTTACAGCATTAGCTAGATTTATCACATGAACAGTTATCCATCATAGCTTTGTCCCGGAATGTCACCTTTTATATAATGAACTGCATATTTCAATTTATATAAGAAGAGGCATTCGAGACTTCAGTAATTCGAGTTCGAAAAGAAGTACACAAGGATGCAAAAAACGAGTATTATTCCACAGCATAATTGCTAGCTGTATACGGGTGACGAAATTACACATATTGCCGGGCTTTTTCCCTATGTTGATCAAATTAAACTCACTTGGGTCCACCCCGAGTTATCGGTCGTATGAATCAGCTTCGAAATGAATTCATTTACATAATTTTCTAAGAAATAACATGACGTGAACATCTTCGTTGGGGTGGATACCACTTGGAAAACTTCCATTTTTTTTACGCCTGCGTTTGTTGAGAGAAATCGAAAATAGTCTCTGTGCATACGACGTCAGGATTAGGAAATGACGCCCCAATGGACGAAAGCTTGTAATATTTTAATCTATAAAAGCTTACCTCTTATTAGTTTAGGCTACTAGTTGATAGGCTACGCATGTAGAGTTCTGTTCAAGAACTATTACGGAGCGGTTCCAAGACCATTTTTCAAATAGTGACCACAGAGAAAGGTGGGGTGGAATTTTGTGCATTACATTTTGCCTCCATGCCATTCACAAAAGTGGCACACAACAAAACCCAATCTCACAGTCCTTTGTATTCGTTATTTTGCGTGTCAAATTCCAAACTCAAGCTCGTGTGACTTTCATTGATACTATTGTTCCATCCCTTCCGCGCTTATGTAAATTTACCAAATGAAGTTACGTCACTTGATGGTGGTTCTTAGCTTGCACATTTGTATTTTAGAGAGATCCTAATTCTGACATTCCGAAAGTAGGCTACGTATTACAAAACTTGAGAAATGAATTCATACAACCCAACTTCCATTTTCCAAAGACATTCCTGAGCTGTGACACAAAGTTTTAAAGTTTACTCAATTTTATATAAGGCAGATTTTTTTGTGTTGTCATCCTTTTGCAACAGAAATGACAATCTCTGTATTTCTTAGTGGACTTTGTAAGTTATCCATGAACAATATGCCGTGGAAGAGATTAGGGTGTGTGCAGGGTCATACTTAGTTTAAAAACTTTTAGGTTAAACAGAATCAAAGTATGTTATGTTAGCTGAGCAAGAAAGCCAAAAGGTGTTGATCAAAAGACTATTTTATGAAAACATAACATGTTTTACATGACTAACGTAACGGCATACGAACGGAACAGTGAAATTATTGAATGAGACTTATTTTTTAACTTCTAGATTATACAGTCTAGATTTTAGGTACTCTCCGAACTCTTCTTGCGCAGCGTCAATCTCTTAAGGCATTTTTCATCTAACCGGCCTAAGTAGCCTCGTTCAGATAAGAAAAAAGGCGTTCTCCTTTAAAATATTAAATCAGGTATTAACCGGTCAGGTCAGAAGTTCGATTTCTGCCGGGCTCATACCGAAGACTCTCAAAACGGAATCGAATGCCGTTTTGGTAAGCACAGACAATGGAATAGGAGGGAAAATAGTGAAACTGAACAAACTCATGGCAGGCCCACCTAAGATGAGGATTTTAAGCAAAAGTTTTACTTCCATATGTGGAACCAAAACTGAACTGTGGAACGTTTCCCAAAAGGATAATTAAAGGCATACTCTAGGACAAAAAATTTATTAACTTCAAGATATGCAGAAAAATTTTCTTTTTTAGGAGGCGAAAATCTTCATTTCAATAGCATAAAGCGTTACCAGGATACAAATTTATAAAGTAATGCAACTTTTTTCTTTTGATTTGGTGCATCATGTAAATCTGTGATGTCTTCGCATCTCATTAATTTGACATTACATTATATTTATTTGTAACTTTGAAGCCGCTGCAGGAAATATTAACCAACAGTGGTGGTCGTACTGAACGTATTATGAAAGGTTATGCTTGATCTACTACAGGTAAAGATATTTAAGCATTTCCACAGTTTAAAATTTCCAGGACAAGAGGACTTTAACTTATATTAAAAGACAAAACGAATGAGAGACAGTGTGCCCACATTACATAACTTTTTGTGGCTCTGTTGAAGAGCAGCGGTATCTTTTAACAAAAGTTACCAATCTTTAAAAGGAGACATGTTGAGTTAGGAAAAGGAATTGCGACAGGGTTTCAAGGACACGGTGTGGAATATTTTTTCTCTCCATCCCTCTCTTTACAAAACCCTGGTGAAAAGCCACCAGAAGGCTTATATAACTCAGTCTGCCGAGGTAATGATGCCTTTCCCCCAAAGTGCTAACGCATATGTCTTTCTTCTGTAAGCTTTCTCTCGGCTTCCATACGTTGTAAGTCTTATTTGAAACCCGATAGATACCTATTTCGTAACTCAATACCCCGTGAAGGTTTGAAATATTTCGAAGGAGGTAAAAGTATTTCTCTCGTCAAAAGTTGCTGTTCCTCAAAGTTAAAACAACGAAGTGGAAATCTGTTATAATAATATGCATTCAAACAGACTAAAAAGTGTTCGGTTTTTGATTCCTTGCCGAAGGCAGGCAAGGAATCTATGCGATGGTGATGTCGTGTGTGTGTATGTGTGTGTGTGTGTGTGTGTGTGTGTGTATGTGTGTGTGTGACGCCTGCTTGTAAACACGATATCTCCAGAACGGTAACCCCCAGGGATCTCAAACTTGGCATGTAGATTGTCCACATTGAGTAGATGGTCCCTATTTTTTTTGGTAGAGGTCAAATGTCATTTGGGGTCACCAGAGGTCAAAATGTAAATACCTTGGAAATTGCTTGTAAACACGATATCTCCAGAAGGAAAAATGTGAGCAATCTCATACTTACCTTGCTGATTGTCCATATTGAGTAGATGGTCCCTATTGTTTTTGATGGAGGTCAAAGGTCATTTGGGGTCACCAGAGGGAAAAAGGTCAAAACCTTGTAAACACTGTATCTCAAGAAGGGTAAATGTGAGGGATCTCATACATAGCAGGTGGATTGCCCATATTAAGTAGATGATCACAATAATTTTTGGTGGAGGTCAAAGGTCATTTTGGGTCATCAGAGATGAAAAGCTCAAAAACTTGTAAACACTATATGTCAAGAAAGGTAACTGCCAGGAATCTCATATTTACTAAGTGGATTGTCCATACTGAGTAGATGACCCCTATTGTTTTTATTGGATGTCAAAGGTCATTTGGGGTCATCAGAGTTCAAAATATCTAAACCTTGCAAACACTATATCTCAAAAGAGTATATAACTCTTGAAGTTAATATCCATGAGCGGTTAGGGTGAAAGGGTAAGAATAATTTGGCATGTGTAATGTAATAGGCATAGGGTATATAATTTTTTTGGAACAGTTTATTAACTTCACTATGTAAATTCTTTAGTGAGGTAATTTTGAAAATGTATTTGTAAAGTACTGAAGCAAACTCATAAGAAGAAGGTCTTAGGTGCACAAAAGGCACATCACATGGTAGTTACTGTACAGTATATTGATTCTGGCATGAAATTGTGCCCTGTTATTACATTAATTTCCAAGTATTAATACTTGAACAAGTGGGCAGAGCAAAATATAAAAATCTTAAAGGCAAAATCTGTTCATCAGGCTGACATACATGCTTCAATGCTCATGGGTATGTTGATTTTGCAGCCACAAGTAAATAGATTTTCATGAAACTGATGTGGAACATGTGAGTTTAAACAGTCTGTATATAAGGGTCATTTAGGGACATAGTCTGAAAATATTAGAAGATGCTTCTGTGCACACTAAGTAGATGACTGATATGGAACTTCAAAAGTATAAACTTTGAACAGAGAGTACTCTGTGTGATGCACAAGAATCTCTTTTATAACATACCTACATTGCTTTTTCAATAACCTTTAAGAAAACCTGAAGAAAACATTAAACTTAGTGGCAAAAAGTGCTAATATTTGAAAAACCTTGTGCCTACTGTCCTCATGAGGACATGTGCATGCAAGCATGCATTAATTGGAAGTGGGAATTGATTAATTAGATATACCACAGTTAGTTAGTTTTACAAAAAAGAACCTAATTTACACTGATCATTTGGTATCAAATACCCTTCAGCGCACATGAACTGTCATTGCCTAATAGAGTGAATCAAATTGTGACTGACCCATTCTTTGCCATTTGGTCACAGTTATCTTGCCCAATTTTTCACAGTTGACTGCCAGTTATCCCCACAGTGTCTTGAAGGATTACCTCATACAAACATACAGCTCAATTGACTTAAGCTTTTTACTGTATAAGTGGTGTTAATTGACTCTTATAAACCCTCTGAAGAAAGCTTATTTTTATCTCAGTACATAACCATGACAGCCCATTGTTTGTATATACCCCTATTTCCTGCCATTCCCTGCAGGCATTCAGTACTCTTTTTGTGGTCAAAATGTCAGACTTCCATGAAAGTCACACCTCTGCTAAATCCAGCATAAAATAACTGTCCACATTATCTTGTCTCATCTGACCACAAATAAAAGGTGTTTGCCTAGCCATTGTCTGGAGATGGAGAAGTTCATGTACACTGATCAAGTTTCTAAACTGAAAGTCATCTTAGAAATACTGTAGATTGACACCCTTCAGAAATTAGTGTCCTTTACATAGAACCTGGTGGAATTGAACAAAAAGTGTGTTTGTATAAGGAATTTTGTTGAACAAACTTTAAACATTGGTGTCTGTCTAGATTGGTGTTTCTGCTTTACAGTTTCAATATGCTCTACAGTGATTATTTGTCACTTAGTTTCATTCTACAATTTGTTTTAAATTTTTGATAACATAAAATGTATCAGCATACTACTTGCCTCATCTCTGCTTATATCTGGATAACTGCACCAAAAAAGTAACCCCTGTGCGAAGGATTATGTAGCTATGTCAAATATCATCATCGAGTGGGAATTCTTGTCTCACATTTCATTTTTATCCATGTCACTATCCCCCCCTCCCTCCAAAAAAAAAAGTGTACCATAAAGCTTAATGCATAGAACCATTGCTTCAAGATTACCCTTTATGACACTTTTCAAAAGTATTAAGATTTTATTTTGCATTGCTGCTGTCATTTAAAAGTAGTTCAGGTAATAAGAGCAAGCATAATGTTGTATACTGTGTATCAAACAAGGAAAACTTGTACTGTATGTTATGCTGTACCTACAGTATAAGTAGACAAAAGGCGAATTAAAAGTCTTGTTAAATTATGGATTAATAGGGATATCTGCTTTTGTTAATTTGCAAAGGATACCATAGACAATGGGTGGGGCATTTCCCCCATAAAGCAAAAATTGCTGTCAGTAATAGCCAAGGTTACACATCTCTATTCAGATGTCTCTTTAGGCTTGGTCTCACATACCCCCCAACACGCAGTGTTAACTCGTGTTTACAATCAGACAAAGCCACAGGCTAACCCCGTGTTTTCCAGTCTGTGTTCTCACGTACCCAGTGTTTCGTTGATTGGATAGTGTTACCATAGTAACGAGACCAAATATTTCACACACTGATTACAGCAAAATGTGAAAAATACCTGTCATCAGTGCTATAAATACCTGTGACCTTGCTTGATTAAAACAAACACGATTTTTAAAACTGCTTAACCCTGCGATTTGAGGTGGATTGAAATTTAAACGCCGACCCGCGTTAACCCGCGTTCCCACGTTACTCGAGCATGAGGTAATACAGTGTTACCTTGAGCGCGGGGTATGTGAGAACACAGTATTTGATCCAATGCTTGTAGGAGAGTGTGTCGATGAGGGCTTGTTTAAACACTAACCTCAATGCAGACTTTTCGAAACATAGAGGCATCGGAACATAGAGACTTCAGAATGGAGAGCTGTCCCCATTGACCAAACTTTTGATAAAAATGGTTTCAAAATACCGCTTTATCAAGTAATGAGACAGTTTTCTGGAATATTAAAGCTGTGTGAGAAATTCCTCTTGTGTATGGAGATCAAAGGTTTGAGGTGACAGTCAGATCAAACTTTGTAGACATAATATTTTTAGGGGGATAACTGTGAGGGATCTCATACCATGGTGGAAGTACTTCCATACTCATTCTGTACTAAGCTTAATTTTGAATTACTCATGTTGATGGACGTGTTGGTAAGATGATCACTATTGTTTTTAAGGGGTCAAAAGGTCATTTTGGGTCACATGAGGTCAAAAAGTTTGGACCCTACTAGTATTATATCTCAATTAAGTAGGATAATTGTATGGGATCTCATGCATGTCATGTTTGTTTCCATGTTTGCTATGGTATAACATACGGCAAGGAATCACTAAGCCTGTTGGCTTTCTAGTTTCAATTGCAAACAATACTATTTTTCTAGAACCAGAGCACACAATTGCCTATATTATGAATGGTCTCGTCTGACTGAGTCATCAAAACCAATTTTCGATAAAGCCGGTCTTTGGCTTCAGACAGTTAATAATAGTGTAGTCGCGTAGTACTTGTGCACCAATGTTAAGAAAGTCGATGAGCCATAGTGTACGCCAACACTTAAATGCACGATCCTACACATGTACTGCAAAAGTCTTGTCTGCATGAGTCCATAGGTTTCCCCTTTCGGGAAAAAACAACCAAATCTAAACACAGTTTGGTGACGATTTCGTTTAAATTGGTCATGTATTTCTCGAGATATCAGTGAATAGGGTCACTAACGTTTTGTTCCAAGATAAGCTGAAGAGTCACGGAGGTTAGGTCACTCCCTCACATTGATAAGGAATGCTGTTTTCCCCTTTTTCAGTCTGTATTGAAATTCAAGATAATTGTTATAGTAATCCTTTCTGGGGAACGCAAAGTTGAAAATTCTCATGCTACTTATGTAATCACTTTCTGATAATATGGTACTGTTGAGGAGGAAATTGGCTGTAACCTTTAAAGAAAAACAAAAGGAGGTTTTTTTTTTTTTATATATATATGAGGATACGATGTCATGTGTGCTTGCTTCAAGATCACTCTTTGTTGAAAATGTGGTAACTTTAGCATGTCATATCTTGCGAACCATACATCCAATGTCAATGCAAATTCACCGAAATGCTCAGTACCCCACGAAAATATCATTACTTGGTCCGACCTTATAGCTTTCTTTGTGTAAATCAATTGATTAGAAACGGACTCGTTACACCATTTCTAACAAAGAAACAAATCTAGACATTAAAGTGTTTGAAAAAAATCACGTTATCGAGTCTATCCGATAATTTCAATGCAACCGTCCGGCCCAGTGCATGATACCTACTGCATCCCCTTGTAAACCTCACCTCAGAAGTATCATATAAAATCTTGACATTTGGCGTAATTATAACGTTGGCGCAGCATGTTGAAAATTAGTCTCGACTTTCCTGAGACATTCTATGAAAAGCGAAACCAAACACCAAAGGACTGCTCACTTAAAAGGAAGATCCACAAGATACAGGTCGGTTTGAGGGGCAATCAACTCTCATCCAAAACTACACATTTTGTAATAGTCTACAGAAATTTTCAATTTACACAACTCTTTGATTGACAGCAAGTTCAAAAAAAAAACAAAAAGAAAAACGGAGAACTGTGTTATTACACAGCAAAAACTCCCATGAGGGTGCTGTGATCACACATTTGAATCTTGAAGCAATATAATGATATTGTGTCGGAATGATAGATAAGTTTAAACAGTGGCGTAGCCATGGAAGTGGGTGGAGGTGAGGGTCTCAAAAAATACTTTAATTAGCCGCTTTTCTCCCTCCCCTTAGGCTTTTCTTTCATGTCGTGCTCCAACATCCCATAGCAAAATCCTGGCTACACTACTGAGTTTTAGACAGTGGGAGACTTAAGACAGTCATTCATCACCCTAAACTACAGTTTCAGTATGCATATATCAAAACTCTCAATTGGTACAGCTCTTTGATTGGCATCACATTCAAACAATGCATCATACAGTAGCCAAATTACACAGCATGGGCACTGAGAGGGTCTTGATTACACATTATGGACTTGTATGGCCACCGGGACAAGCCATGAAGCAATAAACTAGGATTGTGTCTGGATAAAGATGTGTTTTAGATAAATGTGGGAGGGGCTAGAAGTAAGTAGGTTGGTAGAATTGGAACTGTTTTGGATGATGAAAATATGCCTTTAATTAGGCAGGTTGGGAGAAATAAAACTGTATGGGGTTGGATTGATCCGTACACCCCTAAGTCCTGTAAGCGGATGAAAGTCTCTTTTTCAACTGTGTGGCTCCAAACATCTTATTAGCTAGTTTGCTCGAAAAAAGAACACCAAATGCGTACGACAGGAAATGCATTCTTTCTAGCTTAGCACCGTCAAACATGATGCATTCGTAATAGGTACTAAGCTGGAACACTACATATCGCAGTTAAGAAATGCATTCTTTCTAGCTTAAGAAATCTGACACCTGTACGTTTTAAGTTAAAGGAAGGGATATTTAACGAATGTTCAAGGTTCAAGACGTTCCTTTTTATTACAAGGCATTTCTTTACAAGTATTAATGATTTAGATTTGTGATGTTTTGGCAGGCTGTTTCTTCGAATGCACTCTTAACCTTGTCCTTAATCAATAATGTTAAAATTAATAATAATAAATTTAAAATTAATATCTTAATATGGAGGTCAATTCATCTTGTTTCATTTAGTTTGTTTCATAGAGTAAGAGGAATCAGTTAAATTAAATACACGCTCAAGTTAAAGCTGACCTCAAAATATTTTGGTAAAATTTACCTGCTTATAATCTGGAGACCTTTAAAGACTCGGGATGATCATTTTTACAATTATATTTAAATTATAGTATGCAGATTTGCTCTATTAGCTAAAAGGTCTGTTTGTTTCAAATGTTAGTCCAGTTGCATATCAAGGCTGATTGAATAAAAAGCATTATTTGACATGAAGTAGATGTGCGCAGTAAACAACTTCAGTTCGCGTCAAGAATGAACCAAATCACTGCCTTAACCAGATGTGACATGAAACGTTGTTCCATGTGTAGTGAAAGCGTTTGCTTTATGAAACCCTCGCCCCTAAAACGATCTAACAAAACGTATCAATGACCGATGAAATAATTGATAACATTACATCATACCAAGGCGCATAACGCTAAAATAATTTTAGACTGTAAAATTCCTCCAAGTATTTATACTCTACCTTCTTCCGTTGTCCTGGGTGCTTAGCATAAGGAATGGAGTAGTTAAAACAAGTCAGAACTCCTCCGGGAGTAAATGTTTGGTTTTCGCCCCTTGGTTCTTCGCCAGAGAGTCGAGCGGACTTTTAGAAAAAAAAAAGTTAAAACTAGCCAGCGAGACACAACAGGAAAAAGGGCCGGGACGACTTGCAGGGGCGTAGCCAGTATGTAGCACTTTCGGCCGGACTGACACTTTTTTGGCTCAGTCGTCTTAAAAAAAGCACATATAAAAATGGAACATAAAAATGAAAGGAAACTTCAAAATTGTGTTAATCGTCCACTAAAATCTTGTTGATTTGAAACAATTATGACTCTACAACGTTTCCACACGTTCCCTCTTTTTTTTCGGAGGGGCGGGGTGAGGTACAAATAGAATCGTAGAGGCCATTTCCTGCAATCTGGGAGGGTCTGTGGAACCAAAATTTTCTCGGTGCGCTCCGCACCAACCCAAGGTGGCGTTCCGCTTGGATGGTTTCCCGTGTCATATGGGTTTTGAACCACGAAATAACAGTGTAAGCTTAAGACCTTAAGACACCAAGGCGAGCGACATATCAGATATTCTTCGCCACCGCACTTGCACTGTTCTTTTTTCAGATTTCTCCTTAGAAGTGAGAACTATGAAGTAAAAAAAAGCACTCTTGAGAGGGTTTCCATTAGGTTCAAATAGAGTCGTAGAGGCCATTTCCTGCGATCCGGCGGGTCTGTGAAACAGAACATTTTCGTCGTAAGCTCCGCGCCAACCTATGGTGGCGCCCCGCTTAGATGGTCTCCCGTGTCATCCCCCCCCCCCGTGCCAACATTCTGGCGGCGCCCCTGCTTTGTGCCTACAACTTTTAAAATCCTGGCTACGCCCCTCACTTGTACCAATTAGTTGAAAACAGCTGGCCCGTAAAACTCTATCTATCTAGCTATTTCAATACCTATACAATATTTGGAGTAATAGTAAAAGTAAAAAAAAAGTAAAAGTAATATTTCTATAGTGGAGGATCATTTCTGGTTATATAAACATAATTTTTTTTTTATAAATATTTTCATAAGAAGTATACATAAGCTAAAAATAAGGTGTTGTATCTATTGATAAAAATTACAATTATATAAGATCCTAATTTTTTACAAGGAAGTGTTCGAAAGGAGGGAATGTCACATCTTACAAACCCGATAGATCAGATCCAATAACACAAGTACAGGGAAAACAGGGAAAACCGTCAAATGTGAGAGTACTTAGATCCTATTTCAACGTTTGTTTTTTCGAGGAAGAACAATTAACCTATTCTGTATCGTCAATGCTGTATTCATATGAGGGAGGAGAATAGAGAGCACCATTACGCTAGGTCTCTTACAAGGGATATGGATCTGACAAGAAAAGATAATTTTTCCCCTGTATCTCGGGACAATTTTTTTTAAAGGTTTTCAAAATGAGATGCCGTATCCATTGAAATAACGTAATGCACTTAAAACTCCAACTATCCAGATATGGAAATAACTGTTGTTGATCATCAACAAACCAATTTCCAAATGTCTTGTAATCTAGAAAAATCTTGCAAAGCTATGGTAAAAACGAGTTTAAATTTGGTAATATTCTAATTTCGATTTGTTAAAAATGAATCCCTTTAAACGCCTCTCTGATGCATTTTTTTGATTGGGGAAATGGAGAAAGTCATGTTAATTGTTTTTAGTGACTTGGAAAACATGAATTTTTTCATGATACGTTAAAAGATGAAATGTCTTTTAAATACAGTAGCTTTAACCTGAAAAATCTTCATTGTTTTCTAGAATTTCAATTCATCAGACTTGGTTCGTTGTTATCTTAGTCTCTTTGATGCAATTGGAAACCGTTTATGTACGTCTCTGATGAAGGAAGGGTCGTTTCATAGAAGAGCTGGACATTAGATGAACTGTGATCGATTCTCATTATAAAAATTCATGAAAAAACATTGCTGTTTGACCATTTTCAATACAAGCGTAAAATCTGTTTAATTTGCAAGAGTAGTTGTTGCCACTTTTTATTTTGTCGGACTTGAAGTTTTTATACAGAGGTATGATTTCAGCATTTCATTTTTAATGATTACAGAAAACGGGCAACATATGAAATCACACTGGAGGAAGCATGCCTCTTTCCTTTGCTCGGGTCCTGTTCTCAGTTATGCAGATGCATACAAATTGAACCGCTAGTTGATCAATTCGTTTTTTCAGATCTCAGAGTTTGATATTTTTTTTTAAATTTCACAACTAAAAGAAAATTCCAATACGATTCAACAGTTACTGATTAAGACTGTATATCCTACGTTCCTCGATAGGTTGAACAAGGAGGAGTTGCCTTAAAACATCTGCAGCTGAATTAGAACTGAGCAGCCAGAGAAGAAATACGTTGCTTTTTTACGTCTAGAATAGAACTGTGCAACGAATTTTGTTGAAAACAGGTTAAGGTCTAACCTTAAGTGTTACCGATGCCCAGTGCAAAAATTTCTAAAGAAATCTACAGAAAAAACTGAATATACAACAGACTTTACAGAACTCCGGCAGAAAATTTATAGGCCTTCTCTTCAGAATCCTGTTGGGTTTCTCTATAAAACCTCTAAAGAAACTCAAAAGAAATTTTAAAGAGATTCTAGAGAGACCCTAGTTTCTTTAGAAAAATGTCCGACTTGTCCAGTGGAACTCTAATAGACGAATCCGATTACTGTTTGTGTTAAGTGATTGTAGGCAGCCATCTGTGGGATCCATCAGCATTCAATCATCTTCTTTGATTGTCTACATGAATTTCAAACCCCCGTTTTCAGTTAAATTGAAGTAATCAATAAACAACTTAGTGAACATCCATCCATGACACAGGTAAATTGAAAGATTAAAAAGTGATAGATCCCAGTTATGGATGACTGAAAGCAGACTTTCATTTGCTGTCCGGATTCTTCTTCAGAAAAAAGGATAAATTTTTATAGAGGATGATGGGCTTTATATAATAAACTCTCTAAAGGTTCCCCCAAAGAATACAATTATTAAGGAAATGGGTTGAGAGTTTGTAGAAATTTTAAGCAGTTCTATCACAAAAGTACAGATTTTTTACAGAGAATGAGAGGAGACGTTATAGAAGATTTATAAATATCCGTAATTTGAAACATGGGTAAAAGCTGAAACAAATTGTTGATCAAACGCTACATACATAGTGTGCATGAGATTGACGTAGGCACATAACCCTGAGCTGTCACTATTCAATATTCCCTCGATTTTCTCAGGTCCTCTAGACTGACAAAGAGCTGTTCAACTAAGACAATTTATGAAACTGCACCCCAAGGAGTCTACGTCGACTATAGGACAGCACTTAAAGGGAAAATGCAGTCACCCAATTTAAACAAGGATAGTAGTTTATACTAACTTGTGAATGGCTCTTGACAATCATGTGAGGCGTTTTTCAATGAATTGTGAAATTTACAAGTAGTAATATCTTGGTTAATTAGCAATGTTGAATGTTTAATGCTTGAAATATCCCCAAAGCTTCTTGGAAGAAAAATGACAGAAAAGTAGCAAAATTTAGTAGTTGGTTTAAATAATTTGGGGGCGACTGCTCTTGACTTTAACTGACCAACCTCACGGCCCTCAGACCATATACACAATTGGTCTGCCATGTATGGCTCCATTCCATACTGGATGCAAAGAACAGACACTACACATGATCTTAGCAAAAAGGTAGAGGCTTGCACTTTCGGGCAATACCACGAGGAACCATAAAAGCCAATTTGCTCTAAGGCAACAACACGCGTTACATTCACTTCATCCGGGAACGTTTGTTGCATGTAAAAATGTGCGCCAACATTTTAAACAATGCATTTTCAAAATGAATATTCTTAAACTGCTTTGAACAACTTCTTCTTTGTGCAAAAATATCTCTTGCTAAAAATTTGATTGAAACATAAAAATTAAATTTTTATTTCAACATTTTTGGCACGCCTACTTAAGCTTACGTCATTTGTGAATGAAAATGGCATTTAAGGAATTTTTGCTGAATTAAAAAACATTTTTTGAGTGGATACTCTTATTAAACATAACAAAGATCAAGGTAGGCATTCGGATTACTTTTAATGTTTCACAATTCATTAATAAGCCAACTAGGTTTTCTTCAGATAATTAACAGATATTCTATAGAAAGTTTATAAAAGTTATATAGAAATGATTGTGCCAATATGTTTATATTGAAGGACTATAGAGAACAGTTTTTAGGATTGCTCAATGTAGAGATTTTTCTATGTAGGAACTATTGAAACTTCTGTAGAAATTTATGGAACTCCAAAAGGACTGCGAAGTTCTGTTGAGGTTTTCTTACTGCATTTCTGTACAAATTCGTTGATTCTATGGAGTCCTGTAGAACTTGTTTTGTATTTCTATAGAATGTAGCAACCCTCCCCGTAAGAGGTACCTACATGTTCTGTTATTTTGAGCCAAAATTGCTTCATAATTTGGAATGATATATTGAAATTTTGCAAACAGTGGACAAGGGTTTCCCATTGTAAACCAAAGTAAGCCTCTAAATTTTTAAGCACAGCAGCTTTGTACGCGAGTTTACCGTTCCAAACAAAAGAACGGTAATGCCATAGCTAGTATAGACGAATCCGATCAACGCTTGTTTTTTTGTGACTGCAGGCAACCATTAGTGGGGTCAATCAGCCTTAAACCGTCTTTATTCATTATTGTCTTCATGAATTTCAAACCCTCATATTCAAACTGTAGAAAGCAATATATGATTTAGTGTACATCCACCCATGATACAGGTAAGCAAGGAAATTATAAGATTAAAAGGTGATAGACCCCAGTTATGGCAGATTGAAATCAGACCATCAAGTGTTGCTGTCCGGATTTTGCTTTAATTTTGACGTTCAGATCACTCGTCAAGTGAAACTCTCTGCTCTTTGCTTGTTTGCATTCTTTCTCTGCTACTGGTAAACGATATCATTCTTAATTACATTGCTCTCACGAGTGAAATCACTATCTGTTTTGTCTATTCTTTTCGAAAAGCCTTTCTCGTTTATTATGATGTCATTTTCTTAGACATTTAATAAGTGGACATCCCACGCCATACGTACTCTAGCGTACTACTAAAGGGCAATGCGCGTTCTTGATAAGAGTCACTTAAAATTACTGTTCATTGACTTACCGCAGTAGACACCGACGGCGGAACTACGTGGGCTTCTCAGTTGCCTAGTGCAGAGAATATTAGATTAAGAGCTCGCGTTTGTGTGAGATATACAAACCATGTTTGAAAACTAGGGTAAAAAGGACGACAAGAGTACGGTGTAGAGAGGAAATGAAAATACAGTGAACATGTCAGGTGGTGGGAGTAAGGTTATCATTGACGTCACTTCATCAAATCTAACTATCTTATGTTTGACTAGATTTCAAAGCTATCGTAATAACTGGACTCTTGAGTAGCCGCCACATTTAATTCTTATTTCTTTTTCACTTCGTGTCGTTTATGTTGATTTTCGAGAAAGTAGTAGGTAGGTATTATTTTTATCGGAAAAATATTTTGACTAAGTTGTTCGAATCACAAAGTTGGTGCGTGGTACCTTAGAGCAATATTTTTTTTGTTTAGGACAGCTATATAAGGCATTTTGATAACTTGTCTTTTGAGATTCGATTTCTACTCTGTTCAGGGAGCTGCCGCTCTATTACAAATGTACTTTTTATATTCACTCTAAAACCAATTCTCTTCAAGTGGACTCTGTAGTGAATGAGAAACCAGGAGACTTAAATAATTTTAATAGTTTCCTGTAACTGATCTTTTTAAATCTTGACTGGTGAGGCTACGTGATCAGGCTGGCAGCAATTCAATTTCAATTTGAAGAGACATTCTTGGGACATTGCACCAAATCAGTCGCTGACCAAGATGGACAATTTTCTGCCCCACATTCTAATAACGACTCTGTAATTATTTAGTTTCTTCGGACGTTTATGTATACTGGTTTTGCTTAATGCGATTGAAACTTCAAACTTTACTCAAAACACATCAACACTTACGAAAGGTTAATGAAGTTGACTGACTCGCAGATTCGAAGACTGTCGGGCGCGTAGCCAGGATTATGTCGGGGAGGGGGTCGAGTGGCACGAAATGAGGAAAACGTCTAAGGATAGAGAGGAAAAACACTATTTTAGGTGTTTTTCGCATTGCAAGGTTGGGTCATTGGGGTTCTCACCCCCAACCGCCCTCCCGTGGCTACGCCACTGGACCTTGTTACCTATTCTGGTACTATGCTGGTACTATCTGTTCGTTGACTGGTGGCAGCCTCCCGTACTAGTACGCCCTTTTTTATTGTAGCGTTTGGAGGTACCCAGACTGGCATTTTATAATAAAGCTTTTTTAACCTTTACTACCTCTTTAGTGTCAGTTTTCAGTAACATATGTTTCACTCACATCATGTTCACTTCGCGCGAAAGGGGGCATCCATAAACCAATCCGTCAGCGCTTGTTTTTAATGACTCTTTGTAGTCATTAGTGGGGTTTATCAGCCTTATATCGTCTTCATTTACGAGTTTATTGTCTAAATGAATTTCAAACTCTTGTATTCAGTGAAATTAAAGGAACCATGATACAATTTAGCGTGTAACCATCCATGATACAGGTAAGCAACGAAATTGAAAGATGAAAAGGTGATAGACCCCAGCTATGGCCGACTGAAATCATACCATAACTTGCTGTCTGGATTACTAGTCTATAACAATCATATGCACTTGGCGCGAAGGGTCTTGCCAAGGCTTGCTATTATTTTTATTTTTCTATTTTAATTTATTTTCTTTTTGATTTCCGAACCTTTAGCTTAAACTTCGCGGCTAAAACGTTTGGGAAATGTGTAAACTTGGCAAACGCTTGTTCATTTAGTATTAGTATGTATGATCGATATTGAGCAACATCACACGAAGTGTATACACTAGGTGCAGGTTGTCTTTGCTCTGTTGCATTTGATGTAATTTCGGGGAAATATGGTGCATTGCTTGACTTCCCTTTAGACTAACATCGGAAAAAGTCATGCTACCCTTGATTTTGAATAAAATTGGTCCTCAATGAAACCACATTGCGTGGAATAATAATAATGAGTTTCTTGTGCTGACTAAAAGTCGGTGCGATTGATTTCACCAACTCTTATACCATTTAACACTTCTGTTCTTTTAAATGTATTGATGAATCTTCTACAAGTGCGAACAAATATTGCTATATTTCTTACACACATTCAAGACCTAAATATTTGGTAAAAGTCTTTGGATTGCAAATATTGCTGTTATCATCAGAAACGAAATCCAACACTCTTTACCAAAACGTCTGCGTAATGTTTGTAAACAGAGAAAATGCTGACTTCTCTTGATTACTCATTTTATGACTTACTGAACTTGACGCAGGTAAAAGATGAATGCTACTTGCACGTCTGTTGCAATTTTTGAATGTCAGAGTGATTTATTCTAGGAACAACAAAAAATGAGATAAGCGTCCTCAATCTTTGTAATCGCAGTCAAACCAGACATCAAGTTGTGAAACTAAAAGGCATTTAATCACAAGGAACTGTATTTCGACAAACTTTCCTTAAATTTTAGCAAAAGGGATATTGAAAAGCGAATGAAACGGCCCATTAGCTGGAAGACGATCTAATACATCTCATATAGATCTAGTATAGAAGTTGACAATGATAAAAGGACTAGAAAAACTGAATTGCATTTGATGGTGTGAAAGATTTGTAATGTTCACTTGCACATTGATATTCTTGCTCTGCATGCCAGATCTTTGCAACAGGATCGAAATCTCGGATATTGATCTTTCGGTACTGTAGAATACCAAAATAAGCGTTGTTATCATTCTTGTGTTGTTCCTATAGCTATTGCATTGAAGTTAAAATCGATTTATTCATTTAAGAGCTAATTACTTATTCATCTTAACTCCACCTAGTTTTTCCCTCTTTTAAAAGTAACGTTTCGATACTTTTCCTTTTATAACAGATAATTATTCTCCACTTCTAGTCCAAAATGTTTTGGCAGTCAATGACAGTGTTCTTACTCGGCTGCACACTCGCCGGAAAGACTCTCACCTCTGCGATTTCGTTCTCCAGTCCAATCGTGCGAAAGCGTTCAGCATTAGCTGATGGCCAAGATCTTATCCAAGCTTTGAATTTCTTAGAAAGATACGAGGGAGCGAAACGGTTGGGTTTCCTTGACAACAGCATAAACACCGATCCTTTAGATTACGGACAAGGAGATGAGATGCTTATGCCTTTTGAACCTTCCCTTCCTAGAAATCTAGTCGAAGAAAATGAGTTACCACCGCCTCCGTTTGCACCCGACGCCTTCCCCTTAGAAGGACCTTATGAAGACCCTTATAACTGGGGCCAAACATACAATACAGCAATTGACAGGCCAATTGGTGGGGATTGGAGAAGTATGACAATTGGGGACAGGATTCAAGAAAAAGTGGATTTCAACCAACTAATGAATAGGTTGTTTGAAGATGCGGTTATGGAAGAGGTACTCAGGGAAGACGCACAAGAAGCAGCAGAAACCCTCAAAGAAGACTTGGCTGGAGAGGAATTTTCATCTTATAGCGCAGAGCCAGAAATAAGTGAGTCAATTATTCTCAGCTAATATCACAGATGATGGTAGAGCAAGGAAAAATGAAATTGGCATTCGTTTTCCTTTGCTATGTTGGGTATGTCTTGTTGCCGACATTCCTTTACTAGACAGCTAAACAGTCAGCAAATATAATATTCGACCCTTAACGTACCATTGTTAGTCCTATCTGCAATCCTTCAGTGACTTGTTCAAGTTAAAGGCTGCGATGATGATTTGTAAAAAAAAAGAGAAGAAAAAATTTGTACGTTATCGGGTTGGAGTCCTTGACAGTCATACGTCCGATCTTTACAGTCATTGGTCGTCCTTGATTATCGACGAACCATCTGAAAAGTGCTAAGTGAGTTATGATTTAGTTCGAGTTGACATTGTTCAAGATTCTCTCCACACCAAAAATTTCATTTTCCCGTATGAGGAGACAAATTGTCAAAAGAACTTTTTCTCATCAGACGCTTAATCGTCCAAAATGCACAGCATACCCATCGTATCAGTCACCTCAATTTGACAAACTGCTTCATTTTAATTATTCTCTTCCACGGCAATACATGCTGTGACGTTTCTTCTTGAGAAAGCAAAATAGACACTAATGTGAGGTGTAACTGAAAGTGACTTTGTTACATGATCTGTGCCCTC
This sequence comes from Holothuria scabra, assembly GCA_037179385.1. Classification (NCBI taxonomy): domain Eukaryota; kingdom Metazoa; phylum Echinodermata; class Holothuroidea; order Aspidochirotida; family Holothuriidae; genus Holothuria; species Holothuria scabra. The sequence goes on from CM074190.1 coordinate 48,274,944, forward strand.
ACATCAGCCATATATACAAGCAACATCACATGATTATCTGGGCTGTTAGCTAACTCCAAATGACCGTAATTTTTCCTATTTTAAAATATTTGTTACTGTCAATCAATTAATCAGATGTGGAACACGTCTATATGGCAATGTAATCAAAAACCTCATTTCCTTCCCGAGTCGATAAGAGCTAATCAGACAGAGTTGCAAAAAAGTAAGAAGGATAGTTTTATCACGAAGATTAAGACTTTTTAATCAATATCAACAACTTCCTCTTGTAAAGAACGAATACATACCTCAAAAGACCCCCTTCATCAAATTTTTTTAGCCTTCTGATTTCTTTCGCCATCTCAAATATCTCACTTTCTACAATTTATTACTTTCCTTTGGCTAAAATGGTTTTGCGGCCGGTCATAAGGATAAACTCATCCAATCGGGAGACACAAATCCTGGTTTTGTAATTCAACATTGACTTCAGGTACCGGTAGTATTGTTAAAGAATTATAACTAATGAAACTCTGTGACCTGGTCACCAGGTTAGGTAAGATGAAACGGAGTTCTACAGCCCAGTTAACAACCAATTGGCTCAAGTCGAGGAAGAAAACTGCCTTTTTCAGTTGTGGCTCATTGGCGTGTTTCCCCTACTCCGTTGCTTACGCTGAGAACCCAACACAATGGCAGTAGGTTCCGTTTTTAAAGTCTTCGGTATGACCCGGAAGGGACTCGAACTCCCGATTTCAGGTATGATGCTCTTACCTCTTAACAATGCAGTTGGCTACTAGAGCAGTGTTGTAGTGTGTTCTCGATAAGGATAATGTTTATATTCATCAATCTCGCATCACTTCCAGTGTTTCATATTATGTATGTTTGGTCTAACGGTAAGAGTATCCGCCTCTCACGCGGAAGGCCCGGGCTGGCTTCCCAGGTCGAGTCATATCAAAGACTCCAAAAATGAACCTACTGCCGTTGTGCGTGATGCTCCACATAGGTGCTCCAACAAGTCAGTGAGCCACAACTGGAAAAAAGGCCGTGGCTAGCTCGACTTGAACCAATAGGTCAGAAACTAGGCTTTAAAACTCTCATTATCTAGCTATAGCCAGGATTGATGCTTAACCCCAAAGTTAGGAGTATATTTTGATTAAAACAGCTTTCCAGATCAAATCCGTCTCTGACATGGAGCTAGAAAACAAATGATCATCCTGACGGAGTTAGAAATGGATTCAGAGGGTTATATTATTTGATGAATCGGAAATGATAGTTTTTTCACAGTCCGTCGTTATTCCCTCTGGTGGAACGACACACCTTTCATACATGATGGAACTTTCCTTCCTACTTTCTGTTACATCCTCCTTCTTTGCCTGATTATCGCTTTAGGGAGAAACTGATGCTCACTACGCGCACAATTTGTATAGCCAGGTTTCAAATCTGATAAATTAATTGACAGTAAACAGATAAATTAAAATAGACAAGTTACGTAACATTTGGTGTTAGCTAACAGCCCTAACAAGCATGCGATAATTGCTTTTCACGAAGTGTGAAGGATGAAAACTTTTTCAGGTAAACTTCTCCTGCGGGTACGTTGCTGTAAATAATGATTGCCAAAATGCATGAATATTTTTAAATTAAAAATTTGTTTCAAAATGTCATAGATTATTCACGCCATATCTTGCATTAACCCTGATTAATTAGGGTAGTCCTTTCTACAAGGTGTTTCTTGATTCGTTGTTGCCATTTTATTGTATTGATTGTATTCTTTGTTCGAGTTAGGGATTAGTTTGGGATAATGGTTATCGTTAGGCAGTTAGGAAATTTCTTGTTAAACAGAGCGCATCGCCCCATTAATTACAATGCCTTCACCTTTTGTATCCAAGATATTGATTCACATTTTGTTAAATTTGGCAAGTGGATCAATGGGTAAAGTCTGGGACTAAATGGATGATGTATTTATCCTGGTTTAACTGAGGATACAAAAGAAGGTGATGTGAATCTTATCATGTTTTATAAGCTAATACTTAAACTCTGACACTCACTTAAATTCCATTGCAGATTTCTCAGAAACTAGTGATGATTATGGTCTCAATCTGCCTTCGTATTCAGCCGATACAGATGATGCTAATTTGGACGGATTCAATGACTGTGAGTATATGCCTTAGCATGCCGTGACGTGGCTTCTTGAGTATGCAACATAGACACCGTATTAGATCAAAAGCGGTGTGGGGTGCAACTGATATTTTACATGATATGTGCCCTAAAATGATCTATTCTGTCATTGTGTTCACACTGCGTGAAAAGCAATAAACACTTACTTGACTGTACTGTTAGCTAAGCCCAAATGTTATGTAACTTTTCATGTATTTTACTATATTTGTTACTGTCAACTAATCAACGAGATGTAAAACCTGACTATATCAAGACTATGCAATGTGTTTCATTTCTTCCCTGAAGTGATAACATGTAATCAGGCAGAGAAGGATGACTAAACAAAAAGTAAGAAGGGAAGTTTCATGTATATGAACGAAGTATTGTTGCAAATCACGGTGATCATTGAAAATCATTAGGGGGGACATTCATCCAGGATTTATAGGTATGTAATGGAATTGGCAGCAAGAAGGTTTCCATAAGATGTATTGATATCCTAAGAAATCTACTGTATTTCTTTAGAAGAGTCATATTATTCTGATAAGACGAAAAATGGTCGATTCTTCGAGTAACTGCTTTGGTTTCATCGTGGACTATCATCTTCACTTAGACCAAAGTGCCTTAAACCCGATAAATGTGTACAGTTATCCAAGTTTACCTTAGATCATTCATTCATTGGTCAAACAGGCATGTAATATGTATAGCCTCTGAAGCCAATTGCCCCACTTAACCCCCCCCCCCCCCAAATGTTCACTTTTGCAGTTATCATTTAGCACTAGAATGAAACAAAAACATTCTTCAATTTGGATGTTGTGGCATTGAGTAGTAGTATGTCGGTTAAGAAAAAAACGTTATGTATCTAATTGCTGATGTATCACACGTATTCCCCCAAAGGTTGCCGTAATTGGTGTAGGGCTAGATTTATGAGTAAAATATAACTGACTATTGTTTTCAGTTTGTAAGTTGCCTGCAATTCTAGTCTTCCCCTGTGACTATAGATTAAGCTCGATCATGATTTTCAAGCTTATTGTGCATTTTTATTCTTTTGCTTTCCAAACTGTTTTGTACATACTGATATCATCCAGCCTTTCGTACTTGAAAGAGTCTTACGCATAAAGATGCTAATTCAAAATTTTCGAGTAACAATCCTCTTCAAAGTTTTTATTTATGTTTAAAGGTCTGAATCATAGAACGAATATTGACACAGGACACGTTCAAATTAAATAACATGTTAAATGATTTGCTTTGTTACACTTGGCATTTCCGACCGGAAGGACAAGACACTTACTATCTGATAACTCTCTCTTACAATCAGCAAATTTTGAATCTCCGAAATCTCCATGGTGATGATACTTATTTTGTTAATTGAGGTTTCCATCTGATGCTAGCCTTAGATCTTGAACAAATATCTTGGCAGCTTCAATTTAAGAATGTAAGACAAGGGATGAAATTGTAGATGCCGTGCAGCGTTGCTTTTCAATGAGGCAGATAAGAACACTTGACACTACGGATGAACTGCATTTTATCAGGGCAAAATACTTGCGCCGTGTTTATCATTGTAATTGCCTTGTGTAGGAAAATAAACATTTCCAAGAATGAAGAACAAATTTCTTGTAATACTTTATGACAACTTCGGGAATAAAGCAGAAGTGTATTGCACCAGTCCTTTGATCTGATCATATGATCCTTCAACTCCTAGTTCTAAAAACACAAAAGAAAAGAACAAAACAAAAACAAAAGAAAAGAACAAAACAAAAAAGAAAAGAACAAAACAAAAACAAAAGAAAGGGAAAACCAAAATCAGGCTTCAATTGTGGGAAATTTTAAAGGTATGGTGACATGCCAACAAAGTGTCCGAATTTTAGACCTGCTGGACAATTAGAGAGTAAGATTCCAAACTAAAACTCATTGTTTGGAATCTTGTTTTCATATGATACCGTTCTCGAATGATACATTTCCAAAATTTGAATGTTTCTGGAGATAAATTCGTGCGTATACAAAAATGATTTCGAGTGTTGGAAGGTATTGGCACTCTTTTTTCAAGTTCCTTTTACTAATTATTTGTTAGTTATTAATCTAATAGTTATCGGTTTTGTGAGTGGTACTTATCGGTTTCAAAGACAAAATTTAAATTACAAAAATGAAAACCTTCAAAATAAACTAATGTTACAACTTTCTTTGACATGAAGATTGATAAAGCAAAGGAAAGTTAGTCAAATATGGTCTTTCCCTCTCCCGACATCAAAACAGTTGCATAGTTTATAGAGGTTGCAAAGTTTTTCACACAATGAGTACAGCGTACAGTCACCAGACATTTTATCATTCCTTGTAAGTATCGACGGCGTGGACGTGTTATACATCGCAAAAGAATCGTAATGAAATCAATGAAAAAAGAAAGAAAAAGAACATTGTATTTCTTATGGTAAAACGGGAAATCAAACCAATCTGCTAAACGTTGCAACGGATTGCATATAGAGGCACTTTAATATCTTGACATTTCTCAAAGGTAAGGTGACCACCCTTTCCCAGCGGATTTCTCCCAAGGCCGGTGATTAGACTATGCAGTTGACCACCATTCAACAAAAGTTATGCATTTGCCAGCGAATTAAAAAATTGTGTATCTTTCCATCTCTATATCTAGTCACCTTACCAAAAATGTTAACATATCAAAATATACTTTCTGGATATGGTGTTGCGTAATTGTTGAGTGGGACAATCGGGCAATAGGTATAGATATATACGGTAAATGATACAAGTAAAATAAATGCGAAGATGATGTGTAATAATGAAGATGTGTGATTGTCACCATCTTTAACCAAAAAAATTAATTTCCACGACCTCCCTCTGAAGAATGGGTTTGTCTCTTTTTTGTTCCCATGGTTGATTGGGAATCAGGCGCGTAGCCAGAATTGTGTCGGGTTGGGTCACGACATGAGGGAAAATTCTAAGGATAGAGAGAGAAAAGCCGCTATTTTAGGTGTGTTTCTGCATTGCAAGTTTGGGTCATGAGGGTTGTAACTCCTCCCCCCCCCCCCCTCCATGGCTACGTCACTGCTGAAAAAGATATTTGAAACGCACGTGTTTTATTAGCTAGATAGATAGGCCAATGACTCCAATACCAGAGGTAGCACTTGGTTTGGATGGTCAACAAGATGTTAAGATGTGGCTTATCTCCTTCATGTTGTATTTTTCAAGGGTAAGCTCCCCCTCTGACCCTTCCACTAGATCCCTCTTTGCGTTTTTGTTTGATATCGTCCAGGTCTAGAGAGTGCCCTAACTGACGTCACGAGCTCCGCACCCTTTGCGGGACGAAATCTAGTGTTACAGCAGTACCGTACGTATAGACGAATTGTGAGTGTCAAGTGATGGTCTGATTTTTGACGGCCATAACTGGGGTCCATTGTCTTTCGTCTTCCAATTTTCAGCTGACCTGTATCGTGGATGGTGGTACCCTGAATTTTATCAGGATTTCTTTCAATTTAACTGAATATGAATGTTTGAAATTCATATCGAAAATAATTGAAGACGATTTAAGGCTGATGGATCCCAATAATGGCTGCCTACATGCACTAAACACAAACGCTGACCGGATTTGTCTATAGCTTGCTGAGAAGCAGCTGACGACCGACATGATGACCTGTTGTTTGCCCCGAAGTTGACGAAGCTACCCATTTATGACGTAACGTGAAAACACTCCATAGAAGTACTCCTCTCTCCAATACGTCATATGTAATCGGCATGCCAAACATGGCAGAAAAAATATTCCTTTTTAACTCAAAGAAATTCATTCCTATTCGTCTTGGGATTCCACATGAAAAATCATGCTGACTTGTAATTGAAGAATTTGACATAAAATGCTTAAAGGGAAAGTACAGTTTACTCAAATCAATACAGTAGTCTACCTTTTTCATGCCGGGTTCTTAAAAATCACCTTACAGTCACATATGATGATTTTGTTTCTAAACTAATAGTGACATTTAGTTGGAGGTACTGTTTGGTTCACGTTAAAAGAACTGAAATACTATGTAAGACATGTTTTTAGAGAAATAAGAAGAAAACTGGAAATTCGCCCTCTGTTTCAACGTAAGATGATGAGACTGTTTTTACACTTTAAAGTTTTGCTAATAGCAAAATCTAATGCGGTGCTTGAAATAACTTTCAGATTCAATAAGCTCTGCAGAAGACGAAGAAGTAGATAAAGAACTTCTCGAAGCAGTTATCTTGAGGCTAGCAGAAAGCGAGCTTGAGCAAGAGCTCTCAGCTGAATCCAGTGACATCCTGGAGGATAATAACACTGAGATGGAACAAATTGAGGAAGAAATTACAGAAGAAGATTTGAACACAGGTGAGAGGTTCTGTGAAAAGATGCAAATATTTACGAAGACATCAATAATTTCTTTAGTCTTGAATTCTCGCGTTTGACTAAAGCTTGCTTGAGCGGAAGATCAGAATTGTGTATTGATTCAGTAATGGCGGTGAGAAATTGATCCACTTCTTCCTTCAAGAAAAGATAATGATCGTTAAATCAAATACTTTCCTGTAATATGACGTTTTAAGGTTGGGTTCTGGTTTTATACTTCCAATAGGTTCCACTTTTACCTCAATTAAGAAAAATGAAGTAAGTTAGGAGAAATAATTCGCTCTTCAAAAGCTATTAGGTGTGACGTTTTGGTAACTGGTAGCTGAATCATTGTGCAATTGGCCTTAAAAGTGTTTAATACTACCAAATATCGTTGGCTGTAGATTTAACATGGTTGAGTACAGTGTGACATATTTGGAATAACCGACTGCCCTTTGTCTACATGTAAATACTTCTCTAATGTAGTTTAACAGTTAATATTATATTATCTTCTTTTCTGAAAGGTCTAGTCCTCTCACTTTAAACTATCATATTTGTATTAGTCCACAGAAATTCTCAATCGGCACATCTCTTTGATTGACAGCTAGTTCAAAAATGTAGAGTAGCGAAGCTAATATTTCACAGAGTGTACTGCACTGCGAGTGGTTTGGTTATACATTGTATACTTGTAAACTCACCCTGAAACAATAATCTGATACTGTGTCTGGATGAGGACGAATATTAGACAGTTGTGGAAGGTGGTTAAGCAGGTTAGAACAACTAGAACTGTTGGACCAAAAGATCAGACCTTTGATTGTTTGCATCCGTGTGTGTTTTACAGCTGAAAGTGAACCATTAATTCCGTTTTGGTTTTGTAGGAACATTATAAAAATACAACCTTGTGTTGAACTTAATGATGGCAATTTCTAATTTCTGACATCATTATTAATTTAACTTTGCAACCATCACTTAGTGATTAGTCTTATTCAATAATGCTCTTCGATCTGTCAATTACACGCGGGGTTGTCAAAACTCTCTAATAATAAAGTATGAAGTTCATTACTAGATAAAAAAAAAGCAAGTGACATGATAATCAACAAAGTGAAACAAACACAGTGTTATGAAAATGTTTCTATAACCTTCATAACCAGTTGAACGTGTGAGTAAACATGTTTTACCCTATTTAATAATACAAACATGAACTATTTCAGAGCCAAACGCCCAGACTCTAACACGACGTATATAAAATAATTATCATTACTGGTCACGTATGTGGCAATACTTAAATTTGGTAAAACTTGTCAAAAATGTCTTGAATTTAAACGAGTAAATGGTCTGTGCGGTAAGATACCACTTTCTTGGATAAAAAACCACTTGGTTTACCAATTATCGGCAAAAGTTTACCAAATTTCGAAATTGTTTCATACGTGGCCAGCGGTTGGTAAACATTGTACCTAACTGTTTTTAGAGTGTAGTTTTGTTAAGGTAAGCTTAAAACTACACGAAACGAAACCTGGGAATATTTTATTCGCTGATTGGTAAATTATAATGACAAGAAAGATTCGAAGTGAAAATCAAAGTTAAAGCAATTAAAATGATCTGCAAGGTCAATAGGTTGATACGCGCATGAGATGAGATGGGGCCTGTTTAAATAAAAATGCCTACTACGACATCTATAAGTTACTTCATTTTCTTCACCCAATACAATCCAACTTGAATGTTCTAAACAAAACAGCTCTTGCGAGATGGTTATTAAGAATTGAAGGATCACGCCGTCCTCTTTCAGAAAGGATCGATTTGTGATCTTTACTTGGGAAGGGCTGTCTGAATTTGTATTGATGTGATACCTTGGCAACCGTTAACGCAATTACATCGCTCCGTCAACACAAACATGGGTAAAAGGCTATGTGGTTTCTATTTTTATTAATGGGTGCATTCGGGTAACTAAATCGATGATAATGTAATGATAAAAGATAACATATATTTAGAGCGAAAATAAAGGCCTGACCTCAATATAATTCATTCTCTACTTGTATCACACTAACACGCAAAGAAGATAATTGGAACCACCGGTTCCCCTGCTCATATCGTAGCATTCTCATATTTAGTGAGGCCGTTTATCACAGCAAATGTCATAATGTTTGTTTTGGATGTAAGAAGGTCAAATGAATTAATCACAGATAGATTATGTACTAATGGGCGAGTACTACACATTCTACTGGTCTTGTCTACAAAAGTATAGATTTCAACCTTATGAGAGAAATGTAAGAAGATTGCTGCCTTATTGACTTGGTGGTGGCCATGCCATGGACCCGGACCAGCGACCCAAGCGTTGTTGATAATATTCCAATCGGGTTCGTTACGTTGTGTACTCGGGAAAAAAGCTTCATCTCATTTGCCTCTCTTAACCAAGACATTGTGCTTGGTGCTCAGCATAAAAAATGGAGTAGGGAAAACGAGCAATAAGTGAATTACATCGCCAAAAATTATCAATTAATGGTTAAAATAACTTAATGAATGAGTAGCGTTTGACCACAATTGAGGTCCATAGTTTTACCATAGTTTAGGCCGGTGCATACTTCACCAAATAATTGGTCAGTTTGACCACAGTGTGTAAAGTGTATACCTGCTGGAAATTGGAGGTATTTTATGTAGGAAAACTATGGTTATAAGCATGTGTAACGTATTTGTAAAGACTCGTGGTTGGGAAGCGTTATAGAAAAGTAACCTTACTTTTTTAATTTCAGATAACCTATTCTAAAAATTCAGTGTTGTAGCAAGTCACGACTCGAGTCACTTCCTCTCAAAATGATAGTGACTCCGTCGATAGAATTCAGGAGTTATTGCCCCATTGAAATAGTACAGTGACTCGAGTCAATGACTCGACTCGAGTCACCTAAAAGTTTGAAAACTGGTGACTCGAGTCACTAATCTATTGACTCGATTACAACACTGCCTAAATTAAAAAAAAGTAAGTGAAGCAAATAGCAGAACGGATGTAAATCAGAAGAGGAATATGACAAGTTACTTTAAAAACAAACTCTGCAAATCTATTGTTTGTTTTAATTTCTCAACACTGTGGCTTACAAAATCTACGTATTCAAAAATATATTTCAGCAACTTAAAGTACACTGCCAGATTCCAAAACTTTTAGATCTTTCTTGACTTGATCTCGATCCGTCGTCGTAAGCTTGGAGAGAACCATATAAATATTTGAATGCCTTTAGATAAAATCTGGTCAAATAGAAACCCCTGTCTTTACATGTTTGTATCTTCTACAAACGGGAAATGTTTCCTCCCTCAACGGAGGTGTGGAATCATTCTTATTCAAACCTTAAGTGTTCGGTTTAGAACCATAACACCATAATCTTGTATATCTCCGCCTTCAAACATGTCAAACTTCGGGGACCGGTTGGCAGGTCGGGACATTACATAATTAAAGAAACTGGATGATTATTCTATTGCCGTATGTCTTGTTATCAATTGTCCGTGACCTTAGCAACCTGAACGTTGGCAACAACAGGGGTTCTACACTTTGCGATATTATTAGTTCCTGTTAAACCCTGTTCAACAGAAACTTTAACACTTTGAGGTTTATAGGTTAGCAAGAGTGTCCACTAATCTGAAAAAATGTTTCCCTCTTTTGGATATTTTTTCCCAAACGGCACATGGCACCCTTGATTGTCAGATTTAAAAAAGAGTGAAGTTTTATAAATATTTAATTTATTTGGCCAAAAGGTAGTCGTTTCATTCATCATAGTTTTTTTTTTATAATTTCAATGTTTCTCAGTGTACGCTGTTTAAGATGAAATAATAGTAGAAAAGGTTGTCCTTTCATTTTACAGAAGTGCAAATAGATAACTTTATTTCGAAGATAATGACCGAACTTGTTTCTGGTTCCGAAAGCCTCGCAAATAAACTTATGAATGAAATCGAAGAAGAGAAAGAAATACTAGATGAAGAGGCAGCAGTCGATGAAGGGTCAGAATCATCATACGAAGATGTTATATTTAGTAACGGATGGAATTCACCATCTGCAGAAAGCCAGCAGCTAGGTAAGTGTCCAATCTTAAAACAACATCGCATTGACCAAACCTTTTTTCAGTTTGGAAGATAACCTTTATCGGAGAAAATTGGGTCTTCACCAGATCGGGAAAAAAAAGTTATTGGTGGCGCCATTTTCAAATTTCTCCTTAGATGCTTTGCGATCCTATTGCGCAAATTCAACGAAGAAATTTTGGAATATTTGGGAACTTTGTTGCGAGGAAAACAAAAATGCAGGATCACGTTTGGTAGTTCACGGCGCAAATTTTGGGACATCGAGTAATTTTGTCACGTTCTGTGTCCTAAACTTAAATTAAAGACTTGTCACAGCCGCAAGGTTTATGCAGTTTTTTCCACAGAAAGTTGTATTTAAAGTAACTCGTGCTTGCAAATGAGCTCATTAATACGTTGTTGAAAGTTTCTCGTGATTTCTGTCTGTGGTGGTGAACAATAACCTTGAATTTGAATATATCCATATTTATAAAACAAACCGACGACTGTGAAGACGTGCACATTAGGGCTCATGAATATTCATGCTGCAAATTCCCCCCAATCGGTGGGTGAATTCTCATTTCCCAAAGCCGGTTATCTCCCGAACTGTCTTTATGATCTGGTTTGGTTTGTTAGTCTAGTATGTAATTCTCAATTTGACCTAATCTAGCAGTGCACACGGTGCTTCTCTTAATTTTACACTCTTGAAAGGGTGTTTAGAAGCTAAACTTTTTCCAAGTCTTTTTTACCAACATTTTGTAAAGATGCTTCGTGCTAAACATTAATATCTAATTCCTAAACACTTCTCTTCTGAGCACGTTTATCTGCTAAACAGTTTAGTGTTTAGTAGCCGCACATGGTAGAGTTTATACGTGCTTTCAAAATGATGGCAAAATTAGTATTTATTAGTAGTATTTACTAGTATTTATTCAAGGGCGGATATAAGGAAATTTGTTTGGGTGGGAGGCAAACTTAACTCGAGACCAAGACGTCTCAAATAGTATCAGAGGATGACGTTTATTTTTGGAGTGGAGGGGCATGAGAAGTGGTGACTGACTGCCCGAAAGACTATCTTAGCGGAGGGCCACCATCAGTTAGCGCGGAGCGTAGAGAAAAGTTTGAAAAATCGCGGCCTCTCAGATAGCCGGAAATTGCATTTGACAGGCTTGTAAGTAGAATTTAAGAAGTTGTTATTTTGAGCTTCCTTTTGCAATAAAACCTTCATTTTAATTTAAAGCAAATCAAATTGCTAAATGATCAGAAAATTACCAGATAAAATGTACTGACTCCTTTACAGGAAAATGTGACATTTTATCATTTTCTTTCATTCATTTTCATTTTTCATTCATTTCTCATGTTCGGTTCTCGAGATATTAGCAATTGAAGTTGACACATTTTCTACAAAAGGTAAACTTGAACCAAGCAGGTGCTATGTCATGTATTCATATTGATGGTCAATGTTTTGTTTTGTTTCTTATTTATTTTTTATCCTGCTGTTTGATCTTGAATTGATTAGGGATGCTATACTGCCCTTGAGGCAAGTTTAGTTTTTAAACTTCCATTGCTCGGGATGCACTTATGGTTACAACATAACATAGTTAAATTGTATAAATATGGTGTTAAATTTTACGAGAGAAAAACAACTAAACATTTCCATCAATGTGAATACATGACATCACGTCTACTTGTTGCAAGTTCACTCTTTGTAGAAAATATGTCAACTTCAGTTCTAATATCTCGAGAACCAAACATGGGAAATGAGTAAAAATATCCACAGTAAGGTATGCCTGGAATATGTTCCTCTCCAAAATATCAAACATAGTTTTTTCCTGGACTTTTTTGCTTCAAGGAGCTGCACACCGTTGGAAACAAATTTAAATCATAACTTTTCGAATCATATTAACTCGTATTACCAGTGGTCGAAGGAGCCTGTAAACCTGAACCGGCCACACAGAAGCATTGGTAGCGCTACCAGCACCAATAACAGAACTGATTCAGTACTGCGGTGCTGGTAGCGCTTTCAACGCTTTTTTGGCGGCCAGTACTGAGCTCAAATTTTGATACAATTACGAACTATATCCTTGACAATTACGCATTAGTTTAAACGTTATTTTATAAATAATATATGACATTTGTATCAGAGAGAAGACTGGGATACTTTGCCCAGATTAAGAAAAAGGCTACTTTTTATTCATGTCATATCGAATAACGTTATTTTTGGAAAACTGAAGACCATGCTTTGGAAATGTTTGGGGGGGGGGGGGGCAAGTGCATCCCCTTCCAGTGCCCCTATGGCAAGCCGTTAATGATTTTATTGGCAAACATTTTTATAGTGTATGTATCGGATTGTTTCCCCATACCCCATTGGGTCCTTATGCGGAACATATGTCACAACGAGGGTAGGTTCCATTATTTTGAAACCTTTCCGGTCTTACAGTGTTGTGTTCGTTTGTGTTGTGAATCGAGAAGTCACCAGCTATTGGATAATGGCACCGAATCTTCCTCAGTAGCGTTATTTGACTTCCTCCAACTGTTCATTTCCGCCAGTCCCTAAGATGGAAGCGCAAGTCTTGATAGGGGAAGCAAATCGAACACGCTATATAAAGTGCACAATCTAATGGGTTCTGTGGACAATCTTCTCTAAAACAGCTTTTCGCGGGGCTCACGTGACTTTTTTAGAACACAGTCTTTGGATGATTAGAGGCAAGTAACATCACTTTGCCCCGAGAAACAAACATTGTCTTTAGTTGGTCAACCATGCGCATTTCAAATTCGAAGATCAATACTAATAGGCCGATGCGATTCTTTATGGGCCCATCACCTTAAGTTGTTTAATACGTCTTTCAAGATGAGAGTTTAGTTAAAATATATTTGAAATCATTCTTTTTTCTCATCCCTAATGTGATAATTTTTTGTCCTTTAGGTTGAACGTACATAAACTGCCTCTTTGAAATAAAAGTGTATTTTTTCCGTTAAGTACCTTTGGCAGACATTTTCGATCCGCACTTTGGCTAGACAACACTAACAGTGAAACTGCACTCGAAAATACGGGAGTTTGGCCAGTACGGTGTGTGCTGTGCTCGGTTTGATATTGCCACAATTGCATGGGACAAAGGAATTTATATCGCTAATTAACATAACCAGTTCCATGCCCTGTTCATTTTAGTGTCCGTCCATAAAATGATGTAATGGATAAATCATGCACTCGTGATGTAAACTGCTGACCAGTCGAGGTTCACCGTGAGGGAATCGGAAAGTCACTCCATGCGCTGCTTGTCGTTGCATATCGTGCGTGAAAGGATATAAAATAAAAAATGACCAGCTAGCCGGACAACTGTTTACCATCTGATCACTGTGGTAAATATTGCAAAATTTCACGAAGGCCTTGGGCGATCTGTACCCTGTATACACTTCTGTTCTTAAAAAAGCCAATCTCCTTCCATCTTCGAGCTTAATAAAGCAAACTGATAAATGCAATACGTCGTCATGGTATCGATGTGTGACTCTTTCCGAAAGAAGGTATTATCAGCTGGATTTCAGAGAAATGTTCTTAAATTTGAAACAAAAATTTTAAAATCTTTAAAATCATGATTTGAATTTTACGTTAATTTTACTTCAATTGAGAGAGAGGAGACACCAATTGCATAGAGGGAATTGTTTCAGCCTTGTGCTGTATACCGTAGGCTTGCTGTAGAGAACGTGCATAATTGTGTAATAATTATGATATAGGTTTACATAATATACGTTTACTGTTGAAATTTGTTTGAATATTTACAGAACAAAAAATAAGAGATACATAAATTACAGCAAAAATACTGTAAAATAGGTTTCAAAAATGAACATCACTTTTCAGCCAAAACTCTTTGTTTTTTTTTTTTTATCATTCTTTAATTTATTTTTTTTTTCTTAATATCTAATTCTACAACTTTCTCCAGCCGTTTTTAGCAGTGTATGTGGTTTTAATAAATCCTTGAACAAGATTTTCAGAGAAACTGTCTCACATTTGAAACAAATAGTTCAATTCTTGAAAAGTATAAATCGAGCAGTTTTACTTCAACTAGGAAAGAAGCCTTAAAACTGCATGGCGTGAGTTGTAGTTTTTTTTCTTTTTACTGTAATTGAATTTTGTAGGCCTGCATAATAGAGTAGTATGCTATACAGATGCACATGACCAGTGGCAGCGCTACGGTGGAGCAAGAGGGGGAATTTCCCCCTCCCCCACTTGCCACCCTAGTTAGGTCAGTGAAGGGCTTCATTTTCTACCCGGAGATACGCTAAAATCTCACAGCTTCAGGTAGCTTCACCCCGTGAACCAACCCCCAGAAACGGATACTTTGGGCTCGGTTTCGAGCCCAAAGCCCCAACATTATTTTCTGCCCTAGTCCCCCGCCCCTCCAAGTTTTTACATTCTGACGCCGCCACTGTACATTACACCGGTGAATGATGCACCGGGCATACGTCTACACTTATTTGCCCAAACCACTGCCTTGAACAATGCCTACCTGTAATCATTAGAGAACTCTGCCTAGCAAGAGGGCGTCATGATTTCGACGACAGCGAAACTAAGACGACTTGACCGATTTTGCGACAAAAGAAAATCGCAGACAACAATAGACGGTCACTGGATAATATAATATGCAACCATTCTGTTTTCTCGTCAGTTATGTAAAGGAATTGAAAGACAGGATAATTTTTCCCAAGTTTCAATGGAGTGGATTCTTTAGTGATCAAATTACAAATCATGAATAAATGCTTTAAATCCACAAATAAATTGTACATTAATCACCAAACAACGGTCACGTTTTTAGCCACGTTTCTTTCAATTAAAAAGATTTTCCTTAGCGCTAATTGCCAGTGACGTACCAGAGAGCTTCATCAAAACTAATGTAACTTATGTCACTTCACATCATTACACGACTGTTGAAAGTCTTCATATGATATCCATACTAAATCACGCCAGTATAATCGGGAACAAGTCGCCGTAGAAGCACAATGGCAGTTTGCCATTTTTAACGTCGTAGGTACCCTGTTTGAAGCAATTTCACTGTAAACCCTTACTTAAGAAAGAAGTCTCCATTTATTCCTGAATGAAGTCTCAAATTACTCCACAATGTATAGGGCAGGGAACACCTTCATTGTGCGAATATTAGATGGAGTTTAAAGGCCCAGTTTCCATCCCATTGGTCAAAGTCCGACGGAGCGAGCTACGTTTTTCCCCTGTTGTGGCTCACTGGCTTGTTTTCCCTACCCCATTCATTGTGCGGGGCATCACGTTCAACCGCGGCAGAAGGTTCCATTTTTAGTCTTTGGTTATGACTCGATCTGGGAATCAAACCATGTACCAACTCAATGCGTCGCTTCCATAACCCCTGTTTTAAGTTGTGATTGGCTAAAATGTAGTG
Organism: Holothuria scabra; assembly: GCA_037179385.1. Lineage (NCBI taxonomy): Eukaryota > Metazoa > Echinodermata > Holothuroidea > Aspidochirotida > Holothuriidae > Holothuria > Holothuria scabra. The sequence continues at coordinate 48,290,847 of CM074190.1, forward strand.
GAGGCTGTCTCTAGCCTTGTTACTGTGTGGAATTTCGTTTGACTACAAGTATTTGTGGGGGTAATTAAAACATAATTAACGTTTCTTGTGAACCGGCGAGGCCTCTCCAGTGTTTCTATATCTGGTGAACGATTACTTCTGCAGCCTGAGGGTAAACTAGCTGCAGTAGTACAAGATAAAAGGAGGAAACCTTTTCCATATTTTGTACCTTTTTCAGATAAAAGAGGGGACACGTGTCCAGCCTTAGACTATATGCTCGATGACTGTTCGATAGTCGACGAATTTCCTGGTCTTGGGGATGAGGGCTACAAAGATGGCTTCGGGGAATCATGCAACAGGCACCAACTTTGTTATATTTGCGTAAGTTGGCTATATAACTGATAGGCTGCTTGCCCTTAACAATAGACGAATTTGAAGAATATATCTGCGCATGCTTTAGGGACCTTTCTATTCAGGTCAACTGGTGACAAAACATCTGAGCCCTGGGCCGGTCGCGCTTGGCAAACTGTTCTACGTGTGTTTACACCCCGCCGTCAACTTATAAATAAACGTTAAAGTTTCAGTTTCAGTCTCAGTTTTATTTCTCCATACCACCTCATAGAGGCATCAGAGACACAAAGCAAACAACGTTTAACAGGATAACGGAGGAAAAGGTAATAACAAAAAACAGGAAAAAAATAATAATAATAAAATAAAGTAGAAGTAAAAAAGACAAAGTGTTACCCGCTGACCTTTTACATATTGCGCAATACTGCGCCTTGAAGAAACTTCAAACTGGTCTATTGCTTGTACGTAGTGCCTGTCATTTGCATGGGCGTGTCTTGAATTTCAGTAGGTGGGGTGAAAGGCTTAATTGATCTCTGTTCTGGAGGGAGTATGGGGGCTGTGATGTAAAATGACACTATATATTTGACACTCGTTGATGCATATTAAGGTTTCTGTTTGTACTCACGGCCGGCATTTGAGGTCGCTTGCCAGTTGTGACCGGGTCATTGCAATTTGTGCTGCAAATCATTGAATTTGAAATTGTGGCAACCAGCCTGGGGATATAAGACGAGACGTAAAATTCCAACAATTGATATCTATAGACGAATCCGAAGTGTACATATATTAAATGACTGTAAGCAGCCATTAGTGGGGTCCATCAGCATTAAATCGTCTCCACTTATTGTCTACAGCAATTTGAAACCCTTATGTTCAATGAAATGAAGGAATACATATGCAGTTCAGTGCACAGCCAACAGTGATTCAGGTATAAATAAGAAAACTGAAAGATTAAAAGGTGATGGACCCCAGTTATTGCCGACTAAAATAAGACCAGCTCTTGTCGTCCGGATTCGTCCATAAATTTTATATCATTCATCTCCCTCTCCTTCATTGTGCGGTGGGATGCTTGCTAGTGTTATTACCCTTAATTGAGCTCCGCCCACTGTACTTGTTAAGATCGAGGTGCCCGTGACCTTTGCCCTGTTGGTATTGTAAAACCTTACGTTAAGGTTTATGAAAATCATTAAAAGAAAACATTATCCACACTATATTTCAGGGTAATTTATCAAGATGTAATTTCTAAAAAGGTTTCTTTCCTCTCGGGCGTGTTAGGATCACTAAGAGTTCTTTAACGTTGTTATTTCCAACAGAAAAAAATAACAAATAAAATCAGTAGGTATTTACGGTCTGTGAGTAACATTCATTATTATGTTGCATATTGGTTTGTTAGTTGGAGAAGGATTTACGTAATTTTTAGCCTTCTGGTTAAATGTATAAATGGACCTTAGGCATTTTCCAGTTGTGAGGTAGTAAGATAAAATTTTACTGCTTCTGTTTCGAGTAAATGAGGCCAGTTGTAGGGCAGGAAACACAAATGCAGCAATGCCGATATCAAAATCTTGTACGATACTAGGACGAAATTCCTTCTAACCATCCTCACCAAAGCGGGCGGGCAGGGAGAGGGGGTCGTCTTTGAGCTCGGAAAGCAGAGAAGTCCCTCCCGAAGAGACTGAAAGACTTTTGATATCTTTGTCAAATCATCCATGAAATCCGAGTCGCCCTAATCCAACACTCCAGGAAACAATGATTCATTAACCTTTTTACGCCTTTTGTCCTGCTAATTGACCATAATGAAAATTGCTATAACTTGTGACCTGACCGAAGTGAGGAGAGCCTAAAGAAAGAGGTATAAAGGTTATATCTGTGTTCCTTGTACGAGGAAAACCAGCCGTTTGTTATCAGTCTTATCTTGGCAGAGTGGCTTGATTTATCAAACATGCCTCTTCGTGGTGCACCCATAGAAATACAGCAACTAGTGGGGTCTACTGTTTTTATGATAAAGGCTTAATTGCAAAATAAAAGTTCACTTTTCATGCTCTTTAGAGTATATTTTTAGTGTTTTGAACTGAGGTTGACTTCAACTTCTTCTTTAAAGAGAAAGAACCACCCGTTTAAAATTTGAAGTCTGGTCTATCCTGATGAATGAACGGCTCTTGAGAATCACGTGACAATATATTTGGATCTGATTGGTGATATTAATGTGGTGTAACTCATTGAAGGCTTACAATATAAAGCTCTTGAAGTATAAAGAAACTGAAGGTACTTGGAAGAGAATACATGAGAATATATAGGAGAATTCACCCATTCTTTCAAATAAGTTTTTGAGGCGACTTTTCCCACCATTAAGTAGCCTACAGTGATTTCGTGTTTTTAAAATCCAGGCAAAGTTTAATAGTGACCGTCTTTTCATTCTTTCAGAGTGGAACATTTGACATTCCTACCAAGCTCTGTGACGATACATACAAAATGGAATTGATGAACATATGTAACGAAGACCCTGAATGTGATTTCCGAGCTAAATACTTCTGGCTTAGCGCCCTCGCTTCCAGAGAAGCGAATGATAGTATCCTACCAGTGTGCCGAGAAGCCTGCGTAGTCGGGTACCTTTTAAACTTTTAATCTTGGTAGACTACCTGTGAGTGAGCGAGTCGGGCAAGAGGCAATGTGTTCAAAACGAACAACTTTTATATTGAGAAAACTATTTGTTTAAGGCTTTGGTTGACAAAAAGTCCTTAGTCATTCTACATTTATATGTCTACAACTACTGGTTTTTGACAATTCTTAATTGTTTGTATTGTATCACGTTTCCATGACAATTAAGGTGCACTCTTTTCATTTCGTTTATGTGCCATTATTTGTTGCTAAGCGTCTTCTAGAACGTGATGTTACATTCGGTGTTGACAGTTTGAATGTTGGTTATAACCATTAGGTGTGCCATACCCTCCTTTCATCTAAGATTTCATACCCCTTCATGATAAATCAAAATCTAAGAGCGGTCCGTATATACGTATCTTGCCATGCTAATAACTATGGCAGGAAATTCAAAAGGTACGTCACTTGGATAAGAATTAACAACTTACTCCTTTCCAGGGTAGTGAAGCAGACCATATGCACTTAAGTCACGCGACGTCAGTTTAAAGGCAACTGAACACGTAAGCACGGATTCTCTCGTCTTCCCGCGAACGCATAGACGCACCCCTCCAATCGGTGCATACATTAACTGTCTGCATCTGCTATGATAGAAGTTGCAATGGTACGCATTTCATCTACTAGAGTGCGCATTTTCTGCTTTGTAACGTGACGTGTGTGTTAGGTATACAGACAAGAGAAGCAAGTTTCTCTTTTAGTCACTGGTCGTACTGTTCCTGAATAAAAGAAGAGACAGTTTTGTCCGCAACACCCTCTTCCCTGAACCTTAATCTTATTTAGAGAATACTTTGTGAGGTCTTAAAAGCTTTACTTCAGATAACCATCAAATTACGCAAACAGGTTCAAATTTCATCCACGACGGGTTTGAAACTGAGATTGGAACACAATACGGAAGAATCTCAATGGTTATAACTTTTGAAACTGTTTATTCACTCGAGTGATGTACTTAAACCAATTGCGATGCATTGTACTTAATCAGTATTAAAAAAAGTAATAAGCATTGCGCTCCGTCTTTATTTTAAAATTTTAAAAAAGGTATCATTTTATGACCTTTCCATACCATTTTGAAATGTATTTATATTTTAAGCAGTAGGTTAGTAAAATGCGTCTTAAATATGAAAAGCTTTACCATATCACCTACTAGCCATTACAAAACTGCCAGACTTAATTTACCTCAATTTACCGTCAATAAAAGTTCACTTTTAAAACATATTTGTTGAAAATTTTTCCGGCATTTGATATACTTACGCGTTACGTATTCAATTCTGGCGGCTTTATTTTATTACTATTTCGCAATTTATCACTAATATAATATTTAACCGATCACGAGATTGACTTTATTGGTTAAAGACGTAAAAAACGGAATGTTCGGTTATTTTCTAACCACATGCGACGTGGACAAGTTCATGTATTTTAAAGTAGTCAATATGTAGAAAAATTGGGGCTAATCCAACACAGGTGGTGCACCCTAAACACACCGGGGTTAAATTTATCCAGAATCGGTGTTCTGTTTATTCCAACACAATCCTGATTAAATTGTAACGCAAATCCTGGTTAAATTGAGACAAATTCTGGGTAAAACATGATTAAAATAAACCCCGGTGTTTTTAGAGTGTGCCTGATCAAGATGGAAGGGATGGCAAGTTGTTTTCTCCGATGTTAGAAAAAAATTAAAGCCACATTTAATATCTTACTGTTAATAAGGACGAGTTTCGGACACTAACTGTAGAAGAAAACTCCCCTATTAACCCTAAGATAGAAAAAAGTCGCTTCCGCCCGCAAACCACGGCAGATCGGTCACAACGGCCACACTAAGAAAGCGGAAGGTCCCTAGCTCGAAACCCAGTGGATAAACATTTGACAATGAACTGCCAAAATTTATCAACCTGTGTGACTATAATATTGGTATCGCAGGTTTATATTTAAATTTATATTAACTACGTTGTTACCTCACATCGACGGACAGCACTACTTGGTCCAGTCATTCGGACGTGTCGATAGCACAAAGAATGCTAAGGCTAAGCCTGCAGACTTGAAGTGACGTTAAAGCAAAAACATGTGTAGATATGCAACAACGTTTGCATGCTACAACAAGGGTCTATTCCACGTATTCTAAATATAATTGAGTCAGTGCGTGACATTCTTAGCACTAGCAATAGCTATGATGTTTGTAGCTACTGGTAACTTCGTTTTTTTCAGTTTCTCTGATACATTATGTAGGCATACCCTTTTATCGGTACACTCTTGCCTCGTCCTGCACCAAAATTCATTCTTTATCATGACTTATAGTAGTACTCAAACCAAGATAGTGTCATTGTACGAGGGTTTGATAGTTTGACATAGTGCAATATATGTTCCTCAACCATAATCTCATAATACAGTTCATATCAATTCATGTTTTTCCCGGGCCATATTTTCTTTTACCTCATTCATAAGGAAGCATAGTGGATATGTGCTTCAGCCCAATCCCCCCCCCCCTCCCGTTTTGCTACGCGCATGTTCTTGGTATCAGCGCAAAGGTCATTTACTATCGTGGACATTACAACACTGGCCCTCACTTATATATTTAATCCCACTTGAAGCCAAAAGGAATGGTAGGATGAAATGAATCGATACGTAATTTGCAAACGAGGACTTAGTCTTACCAATCCATTCAAGCATTACCATTAAGTCGAAGTTCTTTCCTTTGTATCAAAATCGCAATCGCAATAGTTTCACTTAGCCCGGAACCGTTTGAATTATTTTGCTTAGGCTAGTCAACGCTACAACAATAAGCCAGTTCGGTAATACGTTTTGGTGGCTATGCACACGCGCACATCTTCCAAATCGTCGGGATAAACAAGCCAATACCGCACCTATAACAGGTATTCTAAAATGTGAGTGTAAATGAAAATTTGGTGAAATCATTCTTTCGAAATCCATCCATAACGTAAAGGGAGATCTCAAGTGTGGTTTTGTGCAGTGGAGTGTGTCTAAATTGTCTCTTTAGTGAAAAAAACCCAAATTTTTATCTGCCGTAAAGTAGCAGTGAGACCCTATCTTCGTCCACCTTGGCTAGACACTTAGAGGTGTTGTATGCACGAACTGAAGAAAACAAGGAGACGATCATGTGCGCTACGTCCTAAGCTCGGTTTGTATATCCCACGCCGTGCCCCAGAATTTCATGCGGCAACGAATTACCGAACTAACTTATTGTGATTGGCTGAATCCTGATACATATCGAATTCTTTTCGTTATACGTTTCATTCCTAAATACGCCATAATGGACTGGCTGAACTCTATGTGCAATATGATTGTTATGGTTAGAAAAATATATTTAGTTAAGCACCCAATTTTCTTATTTGTGTGATTTCTTTTACTCCCGATTTCGATACCAGAAGGTTTTGTCTATTAGATTCAAATCCACATGTTTTTACGTACTTGTTCAACCGGATTTTGCAGGGATTTTCATGAAAACCGGTGTGTTCCTGTGAAATTGACACAGGTTTGTCAGTCATGTACCCGAAAGTTTGCCGCAGACTTGTCACAGGTTTGCCACATACTTGACTGGCAAAACCTGTGACAGTTAAAACCAACAATAAACAAAGAATTTCGAGTCAAAATCTGTGGCTCCAAATTGAATCCACGAAAAGATAAGTAAACCTGCTCCAAACCTGTGTCAAGACGATTCCAAAAACACAGGTTTGTATCATCTCAACTCTGTGATATGTATCGCCATGACCGTGAATGTTTTTTACCGGCACTGATGGATTGCAGACATAAAGTCCATATTTTAAGGAAGGGTGCATGCAGCTTAAAACACTCGGGAAATTCTTTTCCCGGCCGTCTGGCTGTCTGGAGATTTTGTAAGGTCAAGAATTTTCCTTTACGTGCCAACGGCGTAGATAGTCCTCTTTCCATGCTCCCCTCCCTCTAATTTTCCGTTACCGCACATGGCAAGTTCGCCGTGCTTGAAATACTTTGTCGGGAATTGTGACACAATTTTGCCTGGAAGAAATTCCAGCGCCGCGACCCCCCCCCCCTCCCCCACACAAACACTGATTGAAACCAAGGGACACCCCTGGGAATAAGGGCCATTGTGTACTTCATGGTTGCGTCATTACCCCCGGCACATTAGACCTCGAAGGCGAGATATCATACAGCATACTGTACGGTATGGGAAACTGAAAGGTTACGCAACTCTCTTTCGCCAATAGGTATCATCCACGGTCAGAATGAAAGTGTACACAAACAGGGACTTAGTCGAGGGAGGTGAAGTTGAAATTAAAGCGAGCCATTGAGTTGCTTTTTTCAAACCTGTAAAGTTTTTACACATACCAATGACAAATGATCAAATTCAGCTAATGAACATATCTTACATGAACAAGTTATTGTTTTATGAGTGAGGACTTAACAGTCCAATTTGGTTTTCAGAAATTCGTGACCAACACTTGTTTCAAATTATGCACAAAACCGTTATAAGTCAGAGCAACGTAAAATTAAAATTTAAATATTTTCGGTAACTATGGATATAAAACTTGACTAATTTTACTAATCATTAGCATGGCCATGTAATAATACCTTTCAACACTCTAACTAAATTATCGGTATCAACTCAATGAGACTCTTAATACACATTTTCCTAAGGTCCTCCCGACTCTCTTGCAAAGGGCTGTTCGGTGAAACCAAACTTTAAACTGCTTCCGGAAGAAGCTATCACGTCCACTGAAGGGCAACACTTGACAAAACAATGGAACACGTAGCTGCATCCAGCATGGTCCCCCTGCACGTGTAGCAGACTAAGCGTGTATTCTACTGGTTGACAAATTAGCTGTTTGCCTTTGCTAGTTTTCGTTTGCTTTGCCCCCAAAGTAGGGCGTACTTTTTGCTCTGTGATATCATGTTCATGAGGTCCACAGAAATCCTAAGCTTAGGATTTTTATGATGAGGCTTATTACATACATAATATCTGTAGGTCCCAGGCAGTAGACTTCGCTCGCGTGTGTACGAACTTACTCGCCTATGTCCGATTGTTTGACCAATCAGCTGTCTGCATTCCCATCAGTTTCTTTACAGCCAGTCTATCTGGAACCTGACATTACAGTTCAATATTGTAAATGGTCTGAGCCTGAGGGCCGTGAGGTTGGTCAGTTTAGTATAATTGTCGTTGAGTGAACCTAGTCTCTTTGGAAAGAAGCTTCATCGTTTGGTTTCGGCAAACGTCCCTTTGCCAGAGAGTTGGGAGGACTCTAGTTTTTTTCAGTGGCGTACGCATGGTTTCTCTGCGGGTGGAGGATGCAGCATTGATCTCGGACCTTATGGAGAGGTCTAACGGGAGAGGGAGTTTCCATTCCCATTTAAAATTTTTGAAAAATTGGATGTCCTTAAATGCAGACTAGTGCTATGAATGCCACCCTCTGAAGCAAAGTTAGAGTATTTTTATAAAATAAAATAAAAGAGTATCAATGATCGTCGACCTGGAGTCTAAGGGGAGAGGTGTCTTTGCATGCAATCTGAGACCGCTGGGTGAAAATGCTACCCCCCCCCTCCTCCCCGGCGTACCCCACTGACTGTACTAGTTAGCCGTATTAGTTTGTTATTCCTTTAAAAGAGGGAATACCTTTTTCATTGTGGCACTTTATAGGTAAGACCAACCAGTGTCAATAAAATTGCTTGGCTGCATCTATTTCAATACAGACATAATAATTTTTTGCAAAGAAGGAGGGGCCGGGGCCTGGGAAAGAGTGTATTCCTCACCATTGGATTCTTGTAATACATTTCAACAACCACCACAAAAAGCGTGTCCAGAGTGATGATATGCTATCCAGGAGAGAATTCCTCTTATGAAGGGGATTGAAATTCACTCTTAACAGAGCAATATTTCACGTTGGCACGAAATATAGCTCTATTTGGAGTGAATTTTCACTCCATTACGGTTGTGTTATTTCCTCCGTTCTTTCTAGACACGCTTTCTTTCTAATGAATTTCACTGTTATGATTTTAGAGCGAATTTTGGATCGAAGCAAAATAAAATGATAATCTCAGACAAACTCAAGAGAAAAAAAATAAAATCATGTGAGAAATGCCTAAAATCTAGACATTCTGGGCAATAGACCTATTGCATATGATGTCACAGATAACCCCACCCCTCTCCCCCTCCCACCGAAAGAAAAACAATGACAAATGCATACAACTGATTTGGCAACCAGTAGAATAGCCGTTCGTAGCGTGCTACACGTACACAGCAAATTCTAATGCGTGCGGCGACGTGTTCCATTGCTTTGCTCCCATGGATTATGTCAGTGTGACGTCAATCCATTAGCCTCAGACCAATAAACAAATTCCGTCAAGAACCCACATGAGTCAAAGCAGTTAAAAATGAGCCTTGGACATTTTCTGGAAATTCTGCCGTCCCTAAACAGAGCACCAGAAAAATTGAACAAAAGGAGAAAATAAAGTGTACCTCCCACACTGCATTAATGAGAGTGGTACTCATTATGATCGGTGATATTATCTAATATGAAGGGAGCTGTCATTCCGAATGATATCTCCCTGCCCCAACTGACCTGCTGACAATGAAATGTTAAAAGAAGGGTTTAAGGTCATATCAAGTTTTCATATGTTAGAGGGGTACTTATTCTAAGCATTTTGGTGAAATTAGAATGGAAATCCGATGTGTGGTTCTTGAGATATGAGCAAGTGGGGTTGTCACATTTTCAACAAACAGTGAACCTGAAGCAAGCACATATGACATCATATACCCACATTAAAGAGGCTCATTGAGTTGACATCATGTTGTGTGTAGGCTATGGGGATTGTCTATGATTGACCATTTGTCACTGGTATGTAAAGAAAACTTAGTAGGTTTGGAAAAATTTGTTGAGTTACATGAACCAACTCAATTAGCCCCTTAAATTGACATTCTGCTGTTTTTCTTTAAACTTTACATCCTATTTTCTCTTGAACGGTCCCATATTATCAAAATGTGATTGCATAAGTGTATTGAAAACTCTTCAAACTTAGCAATCCCGACGGGAGGTTCCTTTCCTGCTAACATCAAGGTTAACACGGCAGTCTGAAAAAACAAAGAATCTAGACCTTTTGGGCAATAGACGTTTTGCATATGATGTCGCAGGTCAAAATGTACGCCCTCCTTTGGCCACTCCCCCCCCCCCAAAAAAAAAAACCCAACCCTGACAAATGCAAACAGTTGATTTGTCAATCAGTAGAATAAGTGTATAGTCTGCTACACGTGCACGGCAAATTCTAATGCGTGCGGCTATGTTTTCTATTGTTTTGTTCCCATGGATGACGTCAGTGTGACATCAATGCTAAGCTTCAGGTCTATTAAAAAATTCCGTTAAGACCCCACATGAGTCAAAGCAGTTAAAAAGCCTTGGACATTTCCTGGAAATTCTGCCAACCCTAAACAAAGCACCAGAAAAATTTAACAAAAGGAAAAAATAAAGTGTACCTCCCACGCTGCATTAATGAGAGTGGTACTCATAATGATTGGTGATATTATCTAATATGCTGGGAGCTATCATTCCAAGTACCATCTCCCTGTCCCAACTGATCTGCTGATATTGAAATGTTAAATAACGATCATTCATGTATAACACAAGATAATGCTCAATTTGAGAGTACATCCATAGTGGTAATTAACCCCCGGTATGCAGTATCTAGTTCAAATGTAAATATCCAGTGTTGTCAAACGCTTTAATTCATACACAACAACATTATGAATAAACACTACCAAGGGTAAATATTTCGTTTGAAAATGACCCGAGTAGTCTAAGATCGATGCGTATTTACCTCACCACAATGCATTATATGTAGGAACTATGTTGCAGAACGTTTACCACGTAATAATGCATGGTCATCTGGTCGTAATGGACAAATCAGAAGTTTAGAAGGGCTGTTGGGCTGACGGGTATTCGTAACAAATTTCCAAATTTGTTCAATCCAAATTCACAGATTAAGCAGTTCGCAGTTTTGCAAAATGATGTTTTACTAGCAGTACCGTAGTTTAAATATTACACTGTAAATAACGTGTTTAGCCAATTAATTATTTTTTTTTTCTCCCACTTCGTACACACGTTTAAATTCTAAGCATGTTTAGCTAATGAACACTTAAAGGGGAAGTTTAAGCAAAAAAATCAGTTTTGATATGTGAAAGAGGAACAAAATCTATACAGTGTGATGGAAGTTCCATTTCAAATCGGACATGTATTTCTCGAGATATCAGTAAATGAAGCCAGTAGATTTGTGTTCAAAACTGAAGTTGAGGGCAGCAGAGCTTATATCACTTCCTCACATTGACAAGGAATCCTTCGCTTCCCTTTGTTTTATCAGACTGTTGTGTTGACCTTGAATGTAACAGGAATAGGACCTCCCTGTGGGGGATGCTAAGTTTGTAAAATTCTTATGCGATTCATGTAAACACATTTCAATAATAGGGATTGTTGAGGAGACAATCCAGTCTAAAGTTCATATGTGCTTGCTTCAAGTTCACTGTTTGTTGAAAACGTGACAAATTTACTTGATCATACCTTGAGAACCACACATTGGATTTCAATGCAAATTTCACCAAAATGCTCCGAATAAGTACCCCTCTAACATATCAAATCCTGTTGTGACCTTAAACCCTTCTTTTAATGAAAAGCAATTAAACGTGTTTATGTTTCTAGACGAGAGTGTTTAGTATCTAAACGTACAGTAAAAAAGGGGGTAAAAGTGTTTCGAGAATGTGTAACTTCTAAACACTTGTTTTCTAATAGAGTGTGTCGGTCGGTGACCTGTATCTTCCCATGCAACATTTCCACGTGAAACAAATGCTGAACGCGTATTCTGCAACTACTCTAGTGCAGGAATTGTTTACACTGCAGCAGTGCAGCACGTTTAGTGTTCCCATGTGGGTCGTACTATCGTCCTTTGTTTTTTCACTCTATAGTGAATACAGTAACAAAAGACCCGCATGACCGTCAGAACCCGTACTCCCTTCTACGTCAACACAATCTACTTGACAACAAAACCCTTGACGTCACTTTAGAGGTCTGAAGAAACAGTACCAAGAAACGCATACTACGCTCATATATTTAGCAACACGATTCCTGTTATCATGCATGACGCCATATCAATAAAGCTTATACACACAAATAAATGAGGTAGAACCTACAGTTCACCTAACGGACGGAAGGGAGGGGGAGGGGGATATAACACTTCATTTAGGTTATAAATTTGATAACAATATCTTGTTATAAGTTAAAAAAATATTCGCATCACGGGCTCATACTCTACTAGTTTCCCGGCCCACAAGATTAGGTGCGTCAAAGTTTGCCACCTGAGACTACAAATTATTGTTAAACTTACAGCAATTCACATGTATGCTTTATCGGTTTCCTTTCTTGCTGGGCAAACGCCCTCAACACATTGTAAGTGAATAGTAAATAGATAAAAGTAAATTCACATAAAAATGCGCTAGACATAATATAGTCCCTTAGTACAAGAGTGAAAAGCTTTAGGTGGAATGTTTTTTCTTAATTGAAAGCAGTAAATATAAAGACGTCATCACTGAAGGCCCATGATTGACTTCGGAACCTACCTAAAACCTAAACACTCTCAGTATAATGCTATAACAAAAAATGGATTTATCTACTCAAATTCGATCTTTGCTTTTGAAATAAAATGTGTCATGACGATTCAGATTTTTTTGTTCTCTTAATTGTATCAGTTGTTGACAGATCTCAAACAGATGAATGGTAAAAAAAAATCACATTACACCAAACGAGAAATCAATTGCCTGTCACGTGACAGTGTTGTTAACTGCATTACATTGTCATTTCACGGCACGAATGTTAAAAACTGAAACACGTAATAGATGGGGGTGGGCCACGGACTTCCTATACATGGACAGAGCATACTGCGCCGTACATTGTCACTACTGTACGTGTGAGAAAAAGCGCACCAAGACGGCCGTCTCCTATGGTTTTGTGTGAGTGAAAGCCTGGACTTGCTCAAGTATATTCCCATTTTTTGCAAGGAAGTTAAAATATTTTTGAAATAGGGCAAGGCAAGGTCAAAATCACTTCACGCATTGCAGGAATATCATATTGTTTCCCATTCAAGTTCAGCTTTTGCTTAAAATATTACAGAGCCGTCGTCAAATCAGACGATTTATGGCTTCACGGCGACCATCTTCGTGCGCGTTTTTGTCCCAGTCGGTGGCGACCATCTGCGGATAGAAAGTATACGTTACATGCTGTGTCCATGTATATAAGTCCGTGTGGTAGGCGTATTCTGTGTAAAGAATAAAAATCCCCAAATAAAAAAAAGGCTGTGAAATAACGTCATCATTTTTAAGTGATGCTCTACGGGATTTCTTTTCGTATTTAATTGAATAAAAATCCCGGTTAGTGAAGTAAGTACGGCTGGAGTAAAATGGAAAAATGATTTTAGCGAGAACACTTGAGGCGATATGCATTAGGAGAAAGTCAAGTAACCAAAACGAAAACAATGGACGCCAGCACTTGTGCGCACACTCTTTTAAGAACAGCAGATTGGCGGTGCCTTACAAATTGTCATCGAAAATTTTGTTTTAAGCCCAAATCATTCCACAAATCATTCAGAAGTGGAAGAAATTTTGGCTTAAGGAAAAGTGACACTTTTCTCGAATTTATTCAGTGTTCTACTAGTATCCTTTCATGTGAATGGTTGTTTTTTCCTCTTTAACCATGTTTCAAAACATTGTTACATATATTTCACCGCCTGCAGAAAATTCGGGTTGATGCGAATTGTTTAACAAATATGGACTTAATTCCGAACCTTATCCCCAACCTTAACAAAAAATACAACCGCTGCAATACAATGGCCATATCCGAGTCCAATTTAGAAACGCCTTGTTGAACAGTGCGCATCGGTCGGAAGATTCCCTTCATTAAATGTTAAAGGCCCGGTTCTCTCACCCTAAACAGTACCAATCCTCCTATTACCTTCCTACTTAACCCCTCCCACAATAATTTGTCTGAAATTCATCCTCATCCAGATACAATCCCAGTTTATTGCTTCAAGGTGAGTATGGAAAAACTTAATGTAAATAATCAAAACACTCTCAGTACCGTTCATGCTGTGAAATATAAACTTTGACACTCTACATTGTTTGAATTAGCTGTCAATCAAAGAGCTGAGCCAATTGAGAATATCGGTACACCGGTACCAAAATTGCAGTTTGGGGCGAGAGGTTTTGCCGTTTCTGCCGTTTAATGTTTTGAAACATACTAGAGATGGCTGATATTGAAATATCTGCAGAATAGAAAAATAACGTGCAGGCTGCACCAAGTAGGTGGCCTGCGAGAGTCAGGGGAGATTCAGAACAACTGTCCTTGAAATTTCCATATCGTACATACACCACATTTTAGGCGATGGTGGTACTATTGAAACCAGAACTGTGCCTACAGGGGGTGATGCGCACTGTTTAACAAGAAATTTCCTCACTGTCTCAGCATGGATGAGAGCTTAATAAGCTTTTTATCCCCCTACAGGGATCCCCTATCCCTATTAACTCCAAGGTCAACACAACAGCATAAAAAGAAAAACGAAACATTTCTTGCCGATGAGAGGGAGTGAGACTGTGGCAATGAAGATCACTTTTGGACACAAATCTTGTAAGATATCTAGAGGAGTACAAATCTGATTTGGATGACAATTCAGCAGCATGTGTGAATTTAGTTCCGTCCGTGAGGATTTTCCTTTAAGGTTTCAAGAAATTTCATGAAGAGTTGATCACGGTGGTGACATAGTCACGAACACCTCGGAGCGATGGAAGTCGATTAAAACGGTAAAATGAGACTTGCTCCTCCCCCACTCAAACAAACCCCATTTTATGTGGTCTAGTGGAAGAGGTCCGACCGTTGCTAATCACGTTCGAGGCATTAATTGATTCTCGGCTAGGCTGAGTCATGATACCAAAAAGTTTCAAAAATGGAACCTTACTTCTGTTGTGTGTGATATCTTGGATAATCACCGGAGTAGCAAAAGCAACTTAAACCCAACCACGTAGCCCGCAACTGGAAATAAATCGTTGGTGTTGCTAGATTATACGTGTATAGAACTTTATAACTTAAGACGTGAACCCCAGTTTCTAACGCCCCCCCCCCCCCTCAAGAACTACTCCCCCCCCCCCCCCCCCAAAAAAAAAAATAGTTCACTAGGTCCAAAATGGAACAAAAAAAATCTATTTTGTTTTGGTTGAGATGTTGGAAAATACTATTGTTTACTACATAGAGCACCAGGTATTATTTCTTTGTAAATTTCCCATGTTTGCGGATATAGACATGGGGAATAAAATGAAATATGGAAAGTCCTAAGACTGGACTCTGGCATAAACGAAAACGCCAGATTTCTCCAAGTACAAAACTTGACACGTGCTGATCCCGCTCTGAAGCGTATCATACAAGATGCGCAGAGTTTGACCCCCTGGGCGGAAACGGCCTTATGGATACTCACATGACTGAGACTGCAATGGAATAAAAGGGAAGGGCTGAGGGCGTTTTGTCCCCAGTGAAAATGGGGCCGGGATAAAGGTGATATTCAGCCACTCAATGTTTGAAATATAGTGCCGCTTCAAGGAGTGAATGATACAGCTTAGAACACTCGGGGTGCCCTTTTCGCCCACCTGAGGGATTTGCAAAGTCAAAGAATCTCTTGCACGTTAAGAGCTGCCAACTGAAGATGGCGCCTCGCTTAGGCAGTCTTGAAGGCATTCATCCCCCGTCCCTGTTATTTTTTTCCGTTCCGCCGCGCTTGCTCCAGTATTCAGTTTAGATCTCAGGTTGCTTCGAATCCTTTATATAAATTGCCTCTGTGTGATTGCAGCTGCATTAGGCCTATACGTAAATTATTCTGAGCTATTAATACCAATGACGAACACCAACACCCCACTGTTTGAACACTGCTAATAGTATACCTGCGTGGCAGTATGCCAGCCAAGACAGTGGCAATTACTAAAGTAGTTAATCATATGAAATTTGATAGAGTTCAGTTTCAGCATCACATCGCATTTTAGTGGATTGCGAAGCTTAAAACAAAAAGAGTCTACCACTTAATATTCGTCAGGTTGAAAGAAAATTATGAATAATTTTGAGGTCAATCCGAGTTATTGTACGTGCCTACTACGAACAGCACTGACGTTAATAGGCACTTCAGTGAATAAAATTGCCTAGGGCTATGGGACAGCCAGTAGTAAAGGCGTGACGGCAACTGATTCAGGATATTAAATTTATGAGTGATTGCGATATTACTTTGTATACAAGGATTATGTACTTAGGTGTTATGGAAATTCAATAGGACATTAAAGTAAACATTGCGTCTTGCAAAGCAGGATTCCAGTACCAGCTTTTTAGCGTACATCAATTTCTGATCCAAAACAATGTTAACTTCGCATTAAAATCCACATTTTCGTAATAACCACAGTTGGCGACTCATATCAGTTGCAGAAACAATGGGAAGATTTATTTTTTTAAAAAAATAAGTTTTGCGGCAAGTTGTTTTCACCGTAAATTGTTCAAACGCCAAGTGTATCTATGATATCAACATTTATGTTATTGAATACATAACTAAAGGTGGTTGAACGAGAAATAACATTGAAGGAATTTCTGTGAATAACGTGTCTTCCCAAAATAGTTTGGAGCGGCTGCAAATGACGTCTAAATTAAAAGGCAAGAGCAGTCACCCCAACTTGAAGTAGTGTAAAAGACTGTTCTCTTTCATGGTTGGCTGTTTGAACGGTCATGTGACAATATTGTTTCCCTTTCAAATGGGAAATTTACTGCTTGGTTTAATATGAATATGCAATATTGACGTCTTAAATTATGATGAAAGATACTCCGAAGAGAAATGAGAAGAAATTGTGATGTTTAGCTCTTACTTCAAAATAAGTTTGGGTTACCGCCTTTGACCTTTAGCCTAAGTATGACGTGTCTTGAATAGTCAGAATGGTCATCTGGTTCACACAAATAAAGTTAGCTAGACACGGCACAGTTAATGTCCAAATTGTTTTAAGTGGGGTTGACCACCTCAGTACGGCCTTTTATCCAGTTTTGGTCCCCTGAATTATTTTCCCTACAACATTTCCTATATGCTACACACTAAGCATAGAGGCCGTGACCGGCTCGACTTGAACCAATAGATTGGAAACTGGACAGTAAACCCTAACTACCTACCTAACTAAGAACAGAGGCAGTAGGTTCAATTTTTAAAGATTTGGGTATGGCCTGGCTGGCAGTCGAACTCCAGACCTCCCAACTGCAGGTCACATGCTAAACACTTGAAGTCGGTCATTCAAAAATAAAAGAAAATTTATGGTGATGACGTTGTATGAAGTCAAGTTAAGAGTATCTGCCGATGGGGAAGAAAAAGGTATAAGTAATGACTTCATTCTTGTCACAAAAAATGGAGAAAAAAGTATAAATGTACAGTCCTTTAAGGCACACTGAAATATAGAAGCTATAAACTCTAACAAATACATCTCACAGCAGCTTTTTTATTCTTTCTTTCAAAACCAGTCTGTATACCGAGGCTTAAATTAAGGTTGATAAATTCTGAGTTTCCCAGCATATTTTATTGATCCTTAACATTTTGAAAATTCATCGAATAATTAAAAAGTGTCACCCTCACAACAATTTATCATCCTGGCGTATATTTTTATATATAAATGTACGTGTATAAAATACTTCATCAATGCCAACTTTCTTCATTTTCATAACTCAGATGGTTCTTTGGCGCTCAAGAAATAAACGTCACCGACCGTGACTTGTGTATATTTGTCAAAGCAAGTGTAATTTAATGGAGGGGAATACTCACGTCATTCATTACGTTACTCAGTGGCCTGGCACCACGATATTACCAACAAACTGTAAGTACAGCCTTTGAAACATCAGATTGTGTCCCAGGGTGTTAAAAGCACGAAATGCCCTAACACGTGACGGAAAAAAACGACTCAGCTTCACGAGCTAGCCTAGTTCAATTGGATTTGATACGAATTGAAAGGCTAAGTAATCAAAAGAAAACTTTCCCATGTAGCTACTAGCCTGCTCCAACCAGTGGCGTAGCCAGGATGGGATTTTTTGGGGGGCCTAGGTAACAAGTGGGGGGGGGGGGCTGGTACCTCCGAGGGTCAGGCACGGCAAGACTATCTAAGCGGAGCGCCACCATCAGTTGGCGCGGAGCGTACAAGAAAATTTGGGGCTTTAAAACCCCTCCAGATGGCCGGAAACGGCACTTCCCACGTGTTTTAAGCTGGATGTACCCAGCCTTGAAATACGAATCTCATGTCTGCGATGTCTCAAATAATGAGAATAAAAAATCAATCAAGGAAAAATGGTAATACATACACTTATTAGGGACCTCAAAACTGGGCACTTCTGATCTGTGGCCTGGGGGATGAAACTAAAGGCAGCCGGTATCTCCCTTTCCCTTGGGAAAAATTGTAAACTTCAGAAGCACGTAGATCGCAATTGCGGCAATATTTGAATCTAAGCGGAGCGCCACCATCAGTTGGCGCGGAGCGTACAAGAAAAAATTGGGCTTTAAAACCCCTCCAGATGGCCGGAAACGGCACTTCCCACGTGTTTTAAACTGGATGTACCCAGCCGCAAATTCGGCAATATTTGAATGGATTTCAGCTTACCTAAGGCAGTACCTCACCCTTTAACAGGAAAACCAAAAGTAGTTGTGTCCCCCTCTGAGAAACTTTCTTTGCATTAGATTTCCTATATGCAAAATGGTGCTATGTTTGGCAAAACTTTGAACTGATTATAGGACTGAGTTTTCGGATTTTCCCTTTTTGGGGAGCATGAAAAACATAAAAATATTTTTAGTTTTTGTAGAGATTTTACAAGAGACATACATACTACCAAAGAAACAATGTGCAAAATGGTGCAGTATTTGTTCATCGGTACATTACGTGGTCAAAATTAAAATACTACGAATAAATCCCTCAAAATAATTGAACCTAAAAGCAGAAGTATGGATCATGTGGGAAACACATGAAATCCGGACCTTGTGGACATTTTACAAATCCCCCGGACGCCAGTGCCTACTACTAAAAAGAGGACTTGTCGAAAAAAATCGTTTTACAGTGGCACTTGTCATGGGCAGGAGTGAGGCACGACATAGGCCTACTTGTTAAGGATGGAAGGGAAGAATTATCCGAAGGCAGTACCTTACCCTTATCTGCTTACGGCATATTTTGTGTATAATTAAGTATAGGAAGGGTCGTGTAAGAGTGGTCTCCAGTGTACGATTGCCTTATTTTCAGTAAATCAATCAGCCATCCGAAAGGGAGAAAGGGTCTTAACCTAACAAAGTCGCATTAAAGTTTGTCGTCGAGACTTTCGTTTCATTTTCGAAGGGAAATGCAATAAACTACAGTGCAGATCACAAACGGTATCTAATTTAGTGAAAGTAGGCATTTTGAAGTTATTGCTTGATTCCATACGTGCGGACAAAATGTGTTTTACACACATTCATCCATTTTTTTTTAATTTTTACACATTTTTTATTTTTATTTTTTTCAATTACTTTATCAGGACGCAAAAAATCTGGGGGGCCTGAAGAAAATCTAGGGGGCCTAGCCCCCCCCCCCCAGGCCGTTGGAGCCTCCAACACTCCACAGAACTGCAGAATGTATATAGTTTGGTTAGTAACGTTTTATAATATATGTGTGCCGACTATTTCTTTTCCGTACTGGCGGAGGCCAAGGGGTAGGGGGAGTGAACAGGGGCGGATCTAGGATTTTCCGTTAGGGGGGGGGGGCTGACGGTCGATCATCTGCCCGAACGAGTATCTAAGCGGAGCGCCACCATCAGTTGGCGCGGAGCATACAGAAAATCTTGAAAAATCACGACCCCTCAGATAGCCGGAAATGGCATTTCCCAGGCTTGTAAGTAGAACCTAAGTAGTCGTGACTTTGAGTTTTTGTGTGCCAAACAATATTCCCCTCAATTAAAAGTGAGAAAATTGCAAAAACTTGAAAGAATATTTTGAATTTCAACACCTCCCAGATGGCTGGAAATGGCATTTGCCAGGTTTAATTGTCTTTAATTCTGGTGAGGAAAATTTGTGATTTTTCTCAGATTCAAACACACTTTGGAGATACTGATAAGCTCAGTTCTTACTCCGCTGAATTATGTATCCTAGGATTGAAAATCCGGAATCCTGCTGTATGATGCAAGCAGTGTACTCCTCAGTAAGGTATTTTCATAGGCATAGGGGAAAATTTCAGTTTGGGGGCAGAGTATATTTGCCCGAAAATTTAATTCTGCCCGTAGGACAGGCAAAGCCTAGCGCCACCACTGGTTGGCGCGGAGCGTGGAGGAAATCCGAAAATTCGTATCTCTCAGACAGTCGAAAATGACATTTCCCAGGCTTATAAGGGGGACCCAAGCAGTCGACATTTTAAGTTTCAATTGCAGATACACGTTCATTAATGGGCGCGAGGCGTACAGAAAATTTTGAAATATCTGACCTTTCAGACAGATGAAAACGAAATTTCCCGGACTTATAGGGGAATCTTAGCAGTGGCTATTTTGAGTTTCCTCTTGCAAAAAATGTTCACTTGAAACTTAAATTCTATTCTGCTTTGAAGCGGTCTAAGTGGAGCACCACCACAGGTTGGGGCGAAACGTACAGGAAATTTTTGGAAAATTTGACCCTTCAGACAGTCAAAAATGTCATTTCCTATGCTTATCGGGGGTCTAAGCAGTCGCTATTTCGATGTTCCGTTTGCAGAAAATGTTCAACTAAAAGTAAAATTCTGCTAGGAAGACTTCCTACGGGGAGCTTCACCACTGGTTGGTGCGGAGCGAACAGAAAATTTTGAAAAATCAGACTCCTGAGACAGTCGAAAATGACATTTCCCAGGCTTACAAGCAGTCGCTATTTGATCAGAAAATTACCAGATAAAATGTATCACTACCAATCGATGAAATGGTCCTGCAAATTTTCGGGGGAAAACTTCAAAACAGAATGGAAAACATGGTGATGAATTTTACTCTTTTGGTATTGGGACTAAATTCAATATATATTGATAAAGTTGTGTGATTGCCCGAACTTCCGACTATACATGATTGTTTTAAAAATTTAACATTACAAGGTTTGTTTTAATTTTCAAGCAGACTTATGGGAAGACATTCTCACTCTACATCATTAAAGTATCGAAAAACAAATTACCCGATTTTCATTTCCTTTGCCCGTATTTGGCTGTAGAGAAGGATTGATGACAAATTCTTGGACACTTGAACACCCTCCTGTCTGTCCATTAAATTAATTTGGCAATTGAATACGTCCCAGCATTTTTTAACCTTTGCCCGAATATTTGACCATTTGGGGCATTTTTTTGCAAGACTTCAGTATGAAGTGGGGATGATGAAATCCTTTTTCACACTCTGCCTAAATGTGTCACAGATCTTTGTTATTTTTCATGAAAATTTTACTTTAAATATAGCGTTTTTTTGTTTTTCGGCAAAGATTTGAAGCTATTAAAATAATCGGCCAATTAAGGTATTGTATGTTTTACACAGGATTCAAAAGCAGGCTCAAGAATGATTGTTTCTTTTAACTGTTTAAGCCACAGGCTTCCAAAATGTGTGGCGATTTTTTTATCTGTTTGATTTTTCGTTACTATGTTACCCTAACTATGATATTTTTCCATTTTGGGGCAAATGCTTGAAAGAATTTGGATTTTCGACAAATTCGGGCACTGTGTTGTGATTATCTGTGAAGTAAAAGTCACGAAAAATAGCTTTTTGCGCTGCCCGAAGGTGTAGCAATTTTTTTTTAATCTTGACTTGGTTTTTCATGAAAATATTATTGCGACTTTGTGACGTTTCTCTCCTTTTTAAGGCATATCTTTTCAAGATTTCGGTCATATTTAGGAATATTCTGAAAAAACCATTCCATTTTAACAAAATTTAAGGGCTGTCTGAATTTTTTTTTTCCAAATTCCTGCCCGAATTCTTCCCAAATTCCTGTCCGATTTTGCGGAAATTTCGGACAGTCTTCCCCCTACCTCGTCTCGTACGCCACTGGGTATGTCCACTCTACCAATGATCTAAGTGAGGTCCTGTGAGGTAATAGTGGTGAGGTTGCAACCCTTGAGACTGCATTGATCCAACATAGGTTTGGTTGTTGCACTGGCCAATGACTGGCAGCAATGACAGTGCAAAGTGCAAATTCCTTCCAACGATATTTGACAACGATTTTTGAACAAATTTGTGAACCCCCAGGAACTGAAAAAATCCTACAGTTGGATAGAAACAGGCCAGATGCTAGGAGCACACTGATCCACACCAAGGTAGCCAATTTCAGCCACTCCAAATCTGCTAGAAAATTATTTTATCCAGAAACCCGACGAGTAAAAATTCAAGAGATTCAAGATATGAAACTTTTTACAATCTTCCGAAATTCAGAATGGGGCACAATTGCAGAATACTCTGCAACTGCGTTGATCTATCGCAAGTGCATGTATGTCATAGTAGTCGGGAAGCCCGGATTGAATATTTATCATCGAACAGTATATAAATATAATTTTTTCCCAGGTCGCCAGTGGGGGGGGGGGGGGTGCTGGGGGCTGGGCGATTCAGTGGGGACTCGAGCCCCCAAGCTCCCCTACGTAGCTACGCCACTGTATCTGACCAAGAATACGAGCACTGCTGCAAGTTCACATTTGAAATCGCAGTAGCTTTCAAAGTCTTTTGCTTGGTGAACTTTACCACTTTATTGTCATGTGCATGATAGATTAACATTGTTAAACGCTTTGTGCTATCATTGATTTCATAAGTGGCATTGAGATTCAGTCTCCACTTCCTGGGGATAGCAGAATTTTTCTATAATATAATATAAAAGAAAAATGCTAGTTAAATTACATTTATGGCAGAAAACATTCTAATATGCACTCGGTCGACTCTCTCATTAAAAAAAATAATTAATTTTGTCACTATTCTACATTTCCCGAAATTGACCAATTTTCCCGAATTCCTCGTAATTACCTGGAAAGGAATGGGATTGCAACTGATAACAAAATTTACATTTACATCCAACTCCCTGTTTACATACAGTTTGAACTTCCATTATCGAAGGTGCGCTATAGCCTATGGACATTTTCACGGTTCTTTTGTTTTTCCATGACGAGTGTATGATAAACATTAACGAGGATTTCCGTTGATTAAAAAACTCCACATCTGATGAACCCAAATAGCAAATGGATTGTAAGAAAAAGTTTAGTGTTCTACACAGTGGCGTAGCTAGGATTTTTTCCAGGGGGGGGGGGGGGGGGCAAAGGTATGAAATTTCCCCAAAACTTTTCCCGGTCAATGTGTATGTATTTCATACAAAATATGCAAACTTACAAGTATCGCAACATTACCATGTCCTTTCGTAATATTACCTGCATTTTAATCTTAAAGTAAAACAGAGCAATCGGAAATAACAAAGTATATTATTTTGGTAAACAATATCTGGTTTATTTGTATGTACTAACCCAGTGGCGTACGCAAGATTTCTCTGAAGGGGGAGGGGCATGCAGTATCGTCTAAGGGGAGGGGTGTCCGGAAATTTTTTGACGTTTTGAAGGAGCCTAGATGCAAAATGGTGCAAGATTTTCGACTATGACAGGAACAGTGTTAAAAGTTGAATGGTGGTGGTTCATGGGGATAAAACTGACACTTTTGTGTCTTGACATGCATTTCTTTATGCCATTTATGCTACCTTACGAAGAAAACCTTGTCATTAAATTTGCACACTTTTAGGAGTCAAAATAAAAGAGCATTGATCGGTTTTTGTGGTTTTTCTTGGTCAAAAATAGTTATTTTGTCATAACAAGCGAAGAGAAAATTTGGAAAAATCAGACCCCTTATATGGCCGGAAATAGCATTTTCCAGGCTAATACGAAGAATCTAGCTAGTCGCTTTCTTCTTTTGTCCTTTGCAATAAAATGCTCACTTCAAAATATGTTCGCAAACTGCAAAGTGATCAGAGAGTTAAGAGCTAATTTTACCCCAAATATGTAATTTTGCCCAAAAGACCGAGCGAAGCGCCACCATTGGTTGGCGCGGAGCGTAAAGAAAATTCCGAAAAATCAGACCCCTCAGATGGTCAAAATAGGGTATTTATCCTTGTAAATAGAATCTAAATATGAAGTCTTTTTTATCGATGCCACCAATGCGAAACAGAGTTTACATTTTTAAGTAAAAATTGGAACTTGACAGAATTTTGCTTAGGTCTATTTGTAGGAATTAAAAAAAAAAAAAAAAAAAAATTGGCATCACTGAAAGACCTTGCAGCCCGTACAATCCTTCCCCTTTGAAAATTTTTGAAAAATTGGGCGTCCTTATAGGCAATCTGGTGCCACATATGCTATCTTTTGAAGTAAAATCTGTGTTAATAAAGTTAGACTACGTATTTTTAAGAACAAAGAAAAAATGGCATCTGTGAGTGGGGCATGACCCAATGGTCTCCCCTTTGCCCGCCACTAAGGAGGCCTAATAGTGGCTCGATCACACAGGATATCCTGTTAGAAAAGTAGTCTGTTAAGTGAAGAAGGCTACAAGGTACTCATTGTCCATTTATTGTTACACTCAAAGTGAGCAGAGAGCTATTTTCCCGAACTAGCTTGTAAGCCTCCAAGGATTAGGCTAATTAACAAAATCTAAGTGTGCCAACGGATCCCGTTAATTCTAATTTCTAGATTAACTTTAAGTTTATCGTTGGCCATGGATTGTTTCAGCCCCATCCATCGTTATGTACACAGAGTAAAATCGTACAGCTATGCTAGCTTGTAGAACATAACAACCTCGGGGGTCTACTGTACTGTAGTGACTTGTCAGTTTTCACATCCTTTTACTGAATTCCCCGAGTATAACCTGAATAACAGCTTCCAGTGCACTGAAATGCACTGATCATAACCCCGGTGCGTATACAAGCACAAGAGAACATTCAATCTGCTACGCGGCGATGACATTTCTGTGGAACGCGAATTGGGCCGGTTCATGCCACAAATCTGATTTAATTTGTTGCATGAAAATACGAATTATGTATGAGAAATGTCTCACGATTTCTTATTCTAACAAAAATTTTGAGAAATTTTTGTAATAATAAGAAGATGCATCAAATTTCCCCCAAAATTTTTCCGGAGGGGGGCAACTTGCCCCCCTGCCCTGCCCCCCCCCAGTAGCTACGCCACTGGTTCTACATAAAGGGTGGTGCGAAATAGGGTTGAGACCTTTGATATCACTCAACTGACATTTTATCGTAAAACTTGTAACTGTGTGCTCTAAATTGCTATTAGTTTGTATCAATTATAATTACATAGTTTGAAAATTATAAGATAATGGAACAAGTAGGCTAAATGATATATTTAGTGAAAGTAAAAAAATCAACTTTGGAAATTTTTAGGGGGGCGCGCGCCGGATGCGCCCCGCCCAAATCCGCCACTGGTGAAGCCCTGGAATTTTTTCGCTCCCTAAGAAATTGGAGGTTGCAATTAAAGGAATGCATTTTTACTCATTAGGTGCAACTGAATCCAAAATTTTTGCCAGGCCCACTTGGAATTCACCCCTGCCTTTGTGTGGTTGCGGGTCATTACGTCCCAAAATTACATTTCAATGACAAGATTGATTCAATTGCCTTCTCATGTTTGTTCGATGCATGATTTTTCCTGATGCTTGTGAGCAAGAAATTTTGAGTTTTAGAAGTGTACCGTGCGATTTATTTTCCTCTCATTCAAAGGTATTTCCTTTTTTACAAAATTCATTACAAACTCATCCAAACACACAAGTTCATGCGTAGGCACGTTTCAACATGTTTAGAAAGTGTGTGCGTTAGTAACTAGTAAAATAGTGCGTGTTGAGTTGCCTTCAACATACAGATTGAATTTAAGGGCATAATAATTGTGTCTGGATGGTTTCCTAAAACGTACATGATAATGAACTCAAAAAACTGTAAAAATGTCCCCCTTGAAAATAATAATAATAATAATTAAAGGAAATTTAAAAGAGGAAGTTTAGAGAAAAATTAAATTTTCACACGTTTGAAAGAGGAAACAAACCTACACAGAAATTTTCATTCAAATCCGGCATGCATTTCTTGAAATATCAGAGAGTTACTAGATTTGTGTTCCAAAATGAGCTTGAAGGCAGCAGAGGTTATTTAAATTCCTTACGATACCAAGATGTTTTGTGTCCTTTTGATTTTTAGACTGTTGTGTTGAAGTCAATAGGGATAGGACCTTCCTGTTGTTTGTTAGTTTGTAAAGTTCTTATGCCAATTACGCAAATACATAATATGGGGTTGCTTAGGAGAATATTACCTGTGAAAGTTAGATAAAAAACAAAAGACAACCCATTATTAGAAAAATATGATGTCGTATGCATCTTTCTTTAAGAAACTTTACCTGCTTGTATCTTGAGAACAACACATCGGATTATAAAATTTCGTCACAACGTTTGGAAAGAGTAGCCCTCCAAACTTGATTTGACCTGGAAGTGAGCAACTCTTTTATTAAAGAAAGAAGAAAAAGAGGGAAGAAAAGACACTAAAATATATCGTGTGCATTACTTCACAGTACAGACAGCAAGAGTTCACTTTCTTAGGTATCAACGGTCTGTCGAGGTCAATTAAAATGCGTAGTAACTAAGCTATGGAAAGTATGGTAGCGATTTCCCCACTTTATCACACATTCAACGAAATCCAAGTTCTATAGATTTTAGCAGTGGCGAGGTTCCGAGAGTGGGGGGGGGGGGGGGGGGAAGAGGGGAATCCCCAGCCCCGGATTTTGACCTCCCCCCCCCAACTAAGGTCAGTTAGTAGTTGAGTTAAGTGAAAAAATAAATAATATACCTCTCCACGGAACAAAATTTTTCTTTCAGAGATTTTCTTTAACCTCCGACCATCGGGGGGCTTACGCTTCATAGATCCCACCCCAGGGGCGGGCGCTCGAAAAAATTTGCCTCCCACATTATCTTATGCCCTTAGTTCGCACCCAACGTACATTCTGGGGCCGCCACTGGATTGAAGGTTAATTGAAAACTGCCCAATCACAGGTAAAGAAACACTTTGTGTTCAAATGTAACGTAGTCATCACGAATAAGCCAGTTCGGTAATTCGTTTTGGTGGCTCTGCACATGCGCACATCGTCCAAATAGTCGGGATAAACAAACCAATTCAGCACCTACAACACGTATTCCAAAATTTGAGTTTACAATGAAAGTTTGGTGAAATCATTCTTTCTTAATCCATCCATAATGTAAGGAGGGATCCCAAGTTTGGTTTTTTGCAGTGAGTTGTGTCTAAATTGTCTTTTTTGGTACACAAATTTGCCTTTTAAATTGCCGTAAAGTAGCACTGAGACCCCTATTTTCGTTCGACTTGGCTTCACACTTAAATGGTGTTGCATGAACGTACTGACGAAAACAAGGGAACGCTGTACGTTACGTTCTGAGTTCGGTTTGTACATCCCACGCCGTGGCCCACAAATCTACGGGGGGAACGAATTTTCGCACTCGCTTATTAATGCAACAGATTTCGGGAAATTATTATTCTCTTATTAATTATTTTTACAATGTTCTCTTATCATGCGCTCCATAACGCCATTTCCTGCTTCTTTAGTCTTCGGGATATTCGCGTCGCGCAATAAACACCAGTTATTGAATCCAACGCAGCCGTACCTAAAATTCTAGGCGCCTTCAAAGTGATCGTGCGGGTTGCTGGTAAGTCTGCGAGAAACAAATTGTTCAAGTAAACTGAACTTTTTAGCATGGACAATGAAAAGGACCTTTTCGTGCAGCGAAAGTCAATATCAATGTTGTTCGCTTACATATATACAGTATATATATATATATATATATATATATATATATATATATATATATATATATATATATATATATATATATATATATATATATATATATATATATATATATATATATATATATATATATATATATATATATATATATATATATATATATATATATATATATATATATATATATATATATAACGCTAATTCCCACCTTAGGGGCAAATTGTTATATCTGCGCGTACATAGGGCAAAAAAATAACAATATAATACATAAGGAAAAGTCTTCTCCCTAACGTCTAAAAATATAAACAACGTTATTTCAATGGCCAGCCATCCGTTCGAGTTAACAGCTATGTGTCCGTTAAATTGACAACTTTGAAGTAATTGTATCTACTTTGTAAATCTAGGAGGGCTCCTTTTTCCGATTACGTATTCTTATAGAAAGAGTGTGTTGAAACGTTACGGCGACACTTATATTTCGCCCCAGAAAATTTTTCCCCTAAAGGTCGACTTTTCAACAACAACTTTCCCCCTAAGTGCCGAATTAGTGAAATATATATATATATATATATATATATATATATATATATATATATATATATATATATATATATATATATATATATATATATATATATATATATATATATATATATATATATATATATATATATATATAACGCTAAATCCCACCTTAGGGGGAAATTGTTATATCTGCGCGTACATAGGGCGAAAAAATAACAATGAAATACATAAGAAGGAGTATTCGCCCTAACGTCTAAAAGTATAAACAACGTTATTTCAATGGCCAGCCATCCGTTTGTGTTAACAGCTAGGTGTCCGTAAATTTGACAACTTTGAAGTAATTGCATCTACTCAAATTTGTGTGATGGAATTACTCGGTCCATGCATGCTTTCCAGAACATACCGTAGCGAATTCAAGCTTGTCCTTTCCAGTGAGGTTTGACGAGAAAATCTCGTCACTCCTTCACAAGAAAATCTTATTTAGCACAAAGTATGGTTTTCAACAATTTTGACCACTTACAAAATACTCGAGGTGTGAGGTCTCCGTGACGAAACGTGTTTGAAGGTGCGACTGCAGGAGTCTCTCGTAACTAGTTCGAGTCAGCCGGGAGCTGTAAGACAGCTCCTTGGATTAATCAATGTAGTAGACTGACCGTCGCATCCAGTTTGTCTTCTTTTATTGGAGTCATTTTGAATCTGCCAGAAGGCAAGGGGACTATGTTACAAAAAATCCTTTTAATCAGTGGCGTAACTAGGATTTTTTCCAGGGGGCAAAGGTATGAAATTTCCCCCAAACTTTTCCCAGACAAAGTGTATTTATTTCATATAAAAAATGCAAATTTACAAGTATAACAACATTACCATGTCATTATGTCATATTAGCTGCATTTTTAATCTTAAAGTATAACATAGAGCAATTGGAATTAACAGCTCTTAGTATATTATTTTGGTCAATAATATCTGGTTTATTTGTATGTACTAACGCAGTGGCGTACCCAGGATTTCTCTGAAGGGGGGGGGGGGCATGCAGTATGATCTAAGGGGAGGGGTGTCCGGAAATTTTTTGACGCAAAAATTTGGTGCAAGATTGCTGCATGCACAATGGTGCAGGATTTTCGGCTTTGACAGGAACAGTGTAAAAAGTTGAATCGTGGTGGTTCATGAGGATAAAACTGAAACTTAATTGTGTCTTTATAGGCATTCTTATGCCATTTGTGCTACCTTACGAAGTAAAACTTGACATTAAATTTGCACATTTTAAGAGTCAAAATAAAAGAGTATTGATCGGTATCGGATTTGCGGTATTTCTTGGCCACAAAACGTTACTTTGACATAAAGATTATCTAAGCGGAGCGCCACCATTGGTTGGCGCGGAGCGTAGAGGAAATTTCGAAAAATCAGACCCCTCAGATGGCCGGAAATAGCATTTTTCAGACATAAACGAAGAATCTACCCAGTCACTACCTTCTTTTGTCGTTTGCAAATAAAATCCTGCCTGCAAAATATGTTCGCAAACTGCAAAGTGATCAGAGAGTTAAGGGGTAATCTGACCCAAAAATGTAATTTTGCCCAAAAGACTGAGCGAAACGCCACCATTGTTTGGCGCGGAGCGTGAAAATAATTTCAAAAGATCAGACCCCTCAGATGGTTAAAAATAGCGTGTAAAGAGAATCTAAACATGTAGTCTTTATTTTTATCGATGCCACCAGTGGGAAACAGAGTGTACCCTTTTAAAGTAAAAATTGGAATTTGACAAAATTTGCCCATTTGTAGGAATTAAAACACTCGCATAACTGAGGGACGTACTTGCAGAGACAATCCTTCTCCTTTGAAAATTTTTGAAAAATTGGGTGTCCTTATAAGCAACCTGGTGCCACATATGCTATCTTTTGAAGTAAAATCTGTGTTACTAAAGTTTAACTACCTATTTTTAAGAACAAAGGAAAAATGGCATCTGTGAGGGGGCATGGCCCAATGGTCACCCCTTCGTACGCCACTAAAAGGAGGCCTAATAGTGGCTCGATCACACAGGATATCCTGTTAGAACAGCAGTCTGTTAAGTGAAGAAGGCTACAAGGTACTCATTGACCCGTTTATTGTTACACCCCAAGTGAGCAGAAAGCTTTTTTCCCGAACTAACCTGTAAGCCTCCAAGGATCAGGCTAAGTAACAAAATCTATGTACGTCAATGGACCCCGTCCATTCTAATTGAACTACTAGTGCACTGGAATTTTGTCTTAGCTTAAACACTGTTTGCCCAGGAATATCCTTCGCACGTTCCCTTTATCTCACCCTCTTCTTGCCACACCTTCTATAATGCCTGTCTGTCTGGGCTGGGACAAGTAAAGCCCGGTACACACCGCCACGACTACCTACGACGCGACAAGACTTCACCTGTCGTAGACAATCTGCATAAATCGTAGACATTCTGGCGCCTTCCTAAACCCACGAAAATACCATGTCACACCGCTCCGACACTAATCGATGGAGCGACGCTGCACGTGGCGCGCCATCAATCAGGCTATTCCAGGTTTGAGATTTAGGCCCTACAATAAATTTGAAATGGTTCATTTTTTGGCCTCTGGGTCGCAATTAAGAAATTATTGGCGTGTACAGGCTCTAAAGTAGGCCTTTTACACTGTCCAAAGTTTGCGTATCGTGTCCTTTAAAAGATTGAACTCGGTATATGAATTAGTAAGTTAGATGGGCTTTAACGGCTCAGTTTCTAACCGAATTGTCAAAGTCGGGCTGGCCACGGCCTTTTTTCCAGTTGTGGCTCATTGGCTTGCTTCTCTTAAGGGCTGTGATTTCCCTGGGACGTAGGCTGGAGGAGGGGGTGCGTGCGGACGCACCTCCCCACACCAGCTGGAGTTCCGCTCAAAATGAGGCAAAAGAATTCTTCAAAAAACACAAGGCGAAAAAAGAAGCTCAAGGAGACTACGGTGCTACTCCCTGACCAGGGAGGTGTTAGGACCTCTAACACCTCCCTGCTCTGACCGCCGTCTCCACCCAGCACGCTTGTGCCTACATGCAAGATGATGAATACAAGTCGGCTATTGCAGATTTATCTGCCAGCCTTCGTAGGCGAACGAATGTCTCACAAAGGTATTAACACTTGTTATTTTGAAAATAAATATAGAAAGAAAAATATTCCCCTTAAAAAGGAAGTAATTTCTAATTGGCTCGGTATTCTAGGCCTACGTAAATGCTTGAACATGAACGCACAATGACTGGTTTGAAGTTAACGGACTTGTTCCGTCTTTTTCTGTGCAAAGTATCTTCAAGTGACGCACTTTTATAAGTGCGTTCGTTTTCCGAGCACGCAGAAGTTTGCATCAACTAAAATCCTGATAATACCTGCTCTCGGTGTTGCGCAATAAAAACATGCCGTAACTGGAACTGTGTACCATGGGTGAATGCTGCGCTCTGATTGGACAAACCGCATGAGGCCTGTTTGTCGCGTCGAAGACGAGTTCACACCAACACAACGAGTACCGCCTAGACCCGACTACGATTGAACATGTTTAATCTTGCCGACGGCATACGACCCGACGGAATCGTAGTCGTGGGAGTGTTCACACCGCCCATACCCCAGCCGACGCGTTGGGTGGTCGCCGTCGTGTCTTGGGTCGTCGTGGCGGTGTGAACCGGGCTTAAGACACACCTAACCAAACTCATTACATTACAAAAGAGGGCAATCCGGCACATTTGCTCGGCAAACTCAATTGAACATACAAGTAAACTTTTTTCTCTACTTAACTTGATGAAGTTCACCGATTTAATCCACTTCAAAGAAGCAATCTCTGCTTACCGTATCGTACATAATCTTGCTCCACAGTACTTTCAACAAATATTCTCATTTAACTATGACACACGACCATAATACAAGGCAGTCCGGATATCTCCGGTTACCACGTTTTAATTCAAATTTTCTGAAGCAAAGTTTACACGTAAGAGCATCCTCAATCTGGAATACCCTCCCTAATGAAGTCCAACTCTGTAAATCAATTTCTAGTTTCAAAAGTAAGTATTGCAAGCACTGCATTGAAAAGTATTGATTAACGAAGTACTTCATATAACATTCACCATTCTTATGTTCACTGTATATCGTTTAGGTTAATGTTCATATTTTCCTCTTTGTACTTCTCACAGGGAGTGCTCTGTCCCATAAGCCTACCAAGGTTTTTAAGAGTACTTCCTTTCGTAACTTTCAAAACGTAATTTGTTACAACACTGTATGTATGTAAATATTGTTATTATTGGTCGTTACGATGAAACAAATAAATGAAATGAAATTTCTAGACTAACTTTAAGTTAATCGTTGGCCATGGATTGTTTCAGCCCCATCCATCGTTATGTACACAAAGTAAAATCGGTATAGCTACTACTAACCTGTATGGCAATATAATAAACTCGGCGGGGGGGGGGGGGGGGTCTACGTTAGTGACTTGTCAGTTTTCACATCCTTTCACTAAATTCCCAAAGTGTACAACACAGAGACTGTGTGCAAGGGGATAAGTTCGGGTTTACAGCCTTTCAGTGTTAGTTGTACTGTATCTGCTGTATTTAAATTCCTCAATAACAACTTCATGTTCACTGAAATGCACTGATCATACAAAACGCGCGTATACGAGAGAACATTCAATCTGCTACGCGGCGAGGACATTTCTGTGGAACGCGAGTAGGGCCGGTTCATGCGACACTGACGAAATCTCAAATCTAGGTTAATTTGTTACATGAAAATAAGAATTATGTATGAGAAATGTCTCAGAATTTTTTATTCTAACAAAAATTTTAAATTTTTTTTGTTACAGTAAGAAAATTCATCAAATTTCCCCAAATTATTTTCCGGGGGGCATCCAGGTAGTACGCCACTGCTTACGGTATGATGTGCGTATAAGCATGACGTCCTTGGGAAATCATCTGGTAAACTTGACCTTCACGTGTATCAGAAGTGAACGGAATTACATGCATTTGAGTTAAAGGCCTATTTTTCTCACCCCAAACAGTACCAATTCTCCTGACCTTCTTTACTGAAGTCTCTCCTATAATTGTCTGAAATTCATCCTCATCCATGTACAATCTCAGTTTATTGCTTCAAGTTCAGTGTAGAAAAACTCAATTTATTTAATCAAAACACAAGTACCCTTCATGCTCTGTCATATAAGCTAGTACTCTGCATTGTTTGAATTAGCTGCCAATCAAAGAGCTGAGCCAATTGAGAATTTTGGTAACCCGTACAAAAATTGTAGTTTGGGGTGAAAGGTTTGGCCCTTTAAATAATGACCCCAAAGAGGCCGGCTGCAGCTGACCCAACATTGGGCTAAGATTCCATTGAAAATGTTGGTCTAGTCAAGTTCCCAGGTGTTTCAAAGTGAATGTCTTACGCATCACTTGGTCATTTTTCACTGTTTTGTACTAAACACACCTCATCTAAAATGGTGATGATAAACTAGGTACGCGTGAATACAGCAACAAAATGTAAGACTTGGCCAAGTCTCTCTCGAGTGTTCCCTTGGGGAGCTGACAACTACCTTTCCAAAATCCCGTATACTCCAGTACACTACAACAAACCATATTTGCTTTTCTGAACAACTGTGGGATTCTTTCCCGAAATCAAACTGTACCGAGTAAATCCTAAGGTAGAAACTGGGGAAAATGGAGTGATCAGTCCTGACTAGGGTTCCCATTGGTCACACCAGGGAGTTGCTAGAGATTCCCTGGTCAGACTTACCCTACCCATGCCTTTTATCCTTTTTTCTAGGTGACACATTCGCCTTGGTGTGTCACGGTTAAATCTTATCTAACTTTACTACGCCCTCTACTTGCCTATTCATTGTATCGCTTCTCAACGAATGATGATACTGGCAATATATAATGACGCATACCAAAAATCGGTCATTCAATCCCTTCTATTTGCTATTTGGGAACTGACCTGTGATTAAGGCTTCATCGAAGATGAGAAACTGTATGTGTTTGGAAAAGATCAGTAAAAAATATTTGATGTGTACTCATGATAAATTGCGAACGTACAAATGAGTTTACATGACAATTTTAAGTAGGTAGTAACTGGCGTGCCCCGGTATAAGAACGTTTTCCTGAAATGGAAACTGTAAAAACGAAATCGTTTAAAGGCAGCGAAAAAAATCGTTCTCCTCGTATAGGGATGCAGAGCCAGCCCATTTGCATCTGTAATCGCAGGTATTCAGTCACAGGGGGACTCTCCAGCCAGCACCGCCAAAAAAAAAAAAAAAAAAAAAATGAACGAACGAACGAACGAACGAAAGAATGAACCAATGAATGAATCAATGAAAGAATGAATGAATGAATAAATGAATGAATGAATGAATGAATGAATAAATAAATAAATAAATAAAAAATAAAAAAAATCATAAAAAAACAGCCATCCCTTCACGGCTAATCTTGTCAACTTAAATTTCAAACTTTTCGTCTATGGTTCAATTCAAGAGACAAACAATTTTAAGGGGGGCAACGCTTCCCAAGCCCGTGGAATTCCTGCAAGGATGTTTACCCATAAATTTACTACTTTGGCTTTGCATCCAGTCTTCCCCTCAGGCTGATACCTCAAATGCGCTGAGGTTTTTCGAACCTGCGTATGACGCTATACTGCATCGAGGTTGGGTGAGGAGGTCGTGTGTGGCGAGAAGTTTGTTCCCGACTGTCGCCTATATAATGGACGCCAAAGACCGTTATTACGACTGGCGCATTGTGAGCGCCATAAAACCGAACAAGCTCTTCCGTGGTTGACCCTTTGGGCTAGGGGTTGTGGAATATGCCCACGGTATTTCCCGCCTGTGTTACAAGCAGGGTTGTCATTTGGCATCCCTGGTTGCCAAATTTGCCCAGATTTGGCACCCATGGGACTGGTTTGGATTGAAAATGAAGAATAAAAACAAAAGGAAATCGAAATAAATTTATAAATTCCTGTAGGCTTCATTGGTCAGGACAACTTCCTGATACAAAATTATCCTTTATAAGGTGGTTTAACACACCAAAAAGACACTAATTTGCTCTACTTGGCATCTGACTGTGGCAATTTGGCAACCTTTCAACCAAAATTTGGCAACCACGGGAACTGCACATCTGGCAACCCTGCTTACAAGGCGACTAAAGGGAAACCAAATTTGACTGACTTGAACCACACTTATCTAGAAAATTAATTTAACCTTTGAACCTTTTATCGAATTGACTGGCACTATATAGCACACTCATGTTGGTGTGTTGTTAAGTCTTTTCTAACTAGCTAATAGATGTTTCCTTTTTATTTACTTATTTATTTTCTGAGCGACACGAATAAGGACAATGTACATGTTTGGTGACTGCGTAAACCACTGTTAAAAGCAAATGTATTAAATTTCTCCAAATTATTTGCACTTCCGATCAATTCAAAGTTTAACACAAAATTAAGCGGCATGATGTGCTTCCACATCAAAGCCAGAATCTGCTGTGGTTTGCGGACGGGATTTTTCTTATCTTAGGTAAATCGGGTAATTTCGAGAAATCGATAAAATTTTTGTACCCGCCTGCAAAAACATTTGAGATATCGGCTTTGATGTGAACGCATCTATAGGCTAGAGTGTTTTCCCCGACGCCAAAAGCAACGCCCATTCCGGAGGCACACGACGTCAAAAGGCACGCGCCTTCCGACGGCAATATCTTGTGTAGTTCACTAGCTAGTGTAGTTAGCTTATACGCAGCTGACGACCCACATGTGACTGTTGCACTACTGGGCAAGGTTGATTTTTTGCCCGCCGTACGCGTGGTTTACCTATTGTGACGTCACGGGAAAACACTCGTACCCTTTTGTACATAAAAAGCTAAAAGGTTTGTAAACAGTTTGGGAAACCCGTCAGCGGGAACATAAATGGATACAGCGATGCCATAGACATGAAAGGTAGTATGCGATGGAATGTTTTTAAGTACTGTTGTGGTGGGCACCAACATCATTTAACCAGAAATGCGGTATTTAATCAAGTATTCATCAATAAAAACGAAATGTATTTTGTCAAAATGACCAGGGGTCCTTGTGAGACTCTCGGATGTTTACTGTTGAAATTCACTGCTCATTCACTGAACGGTTAACACAGTTGTAAACGGTTTGGACATGGGAGGTACCAATTTGAAAGGTATTGGACAGGTGTTTTTGAAGTTCCTTCAAATAAATAAGTTCACATTCATTCAAGTAATTTGTCATTTCAGTTTTGAACTGGACTTCAGTCTGAAAACAATGTCCCACAGCATTTTATCTTGATGAAAGGTTCCTTTTGATTGGTTCTTATCTTGCCTCTAATTCAGTAGGAAAACTGAAGTGTATACAGGTAACTGGTTTTCCAGGGTCTGTTAACCGCGGAGAAAGTGGGTTATGAGTAACCCCAAAAAGAGTAGTAAAACCAGTACGGTAGCTTTTTGTTTCAAAAGTGACCAAACCTCCTCCATCCAAACCACTCCCAACTGAGAGATATGAAAGTTGACTGCATTCATAATTTGGATGTTACGAAATATAGATTAAACGGTAATTGAAATGAAAATAATATATTTAAAGGCCTTAAATGACCTAAATGTAGGTAATGCAAAGCCACAATGGCCAACAAAAATACAAGATTTTATCACATTTCATCTTTTCAAGTCGAACAAGGAAAAATATTCCCTCATGTCGCAAATTTTATGGAACAATGAAAGCACAAAATTATTCATACAGATGAAATATTCCCTGCATAAAAAAGAAGCAGCTTTACACAAACATTAGTCCATTCAAAAGTCTACACAAACTTCATTAATGGTAAAAATATATCATCTGTACAAAATAGCATTTCTGATATACACAAACGGATATTTCCTGGCTTACCCGTTCATGCACTCCTTTTATACAATATAATATACCATTTCTAACTTCTCCAATAGTACTCCAAGATCATAGTACAAACCTCTCTGCTTTGGTTCATTCACAACGAAATGGGTTTTCACAGCCCTTCCCTCCCCATTCATTAAAAAAAAACAGGAAAATGGAAAAAATTGTAGACATTACTAAGTCAAAATTTTATAAAGCTTTGGCAGTAAGCAGCATTGCTACCACTTTACCCCTGAGTAATACTTATCTCTAGAGGGAAATGAAAACAAAACACTACAAGAGCTGCAGGAAGCTTCAAGGAGGTGTTTAAACATTTTATTTAATTTGTAAAAGAAAAAAAAAAGATTCTAGCAATACTGTAAAAATGTGCGATGGTACATTTGTGATGCCTTGCCTAAAGCAATCAATAGTGACCTAGTCTTCTCAAAATCACAATCAATAGTAGTTATTTTCTTTGATTTCACTCCATAATAATCTTAGAAATATATATTTATGTTCTTCAAGGGGAATGTAAAAAGCAAATCTAAAAAAAAAAATTCCATGCCCCCAATCATTGACCAAAACATGTGTTGGATATTAGAGGAAATAACTTAGTCTGATTTTTTACACTATCCGAAAAAATATATATATTTTTGATTAAATTATACTTGTTTTATGAAGGTAATACATCCTTGTTTCAAACTTCCAATGGGTTCTCCAATCTGACACATAACAATAACTTGAAATGGGTTCTACCTCCTAATTGAACTGCTCTTGTAGCTGATAAAACTGAACAATAGCCAGGTTATAGGCTACTGGAAACACAACTGGAACAACAGCAACAACAATCGCCCCCCCCCCCAAAAAAAATATATATATATATATAGCAGCTTAGCTACTGTTGCTCAACTCTTCTGATGTTACCTGTTCAGTTTTCAATTCATCTTGAACAAAATCATGGTGTATACTTAACACATACACAGACAACTCCAGCTGGACTGGCACACGGGTAAACATTTTTCACGCAGCAGTTGCACTGTATCAGGAATAAATCTCTATAGCTAGCTCATCCTCTCATAAAATGCTGCCTATGAGGGCATGAATCAGAAACTTAATAATGTATTGTAAATATGACCAGTTTGTGTAGGACAGTGGCAGAAGCAATAGGCAAGGAAGGTACCAAATGTCCTTCTTCCTCTGTCCCTCCTCCCCAGCTCACTTCTTCCTCTCTCCCTCCTCCCTGGCTCACTTCTCTGTGAAATTTGTAAGCAGAAAATGAAGTCCTGCATGGAAGAAAACTTTAATACACCATCCATTTCAAGGCTGATAGGAAATGCTGACTTGGGTATGTTCAAATTGACATAATTCCATATTCTAACACGTCATGTGTGAGCAAAGACCAATATATCCACCACCACCCCAACTTGACGAGGAAAACCTTTTGGTGATGAGCCAAATAGCACTTCCATGGATGAACAGTGACCCCACTGAATGCTTGTGTCCTCACACAGCAAGGAGAGATGTGTGTAATGGCAGCTCCCTGGTAATAGATACTAAAATTACCAAAAGATAGGTAATTAGCTGACTGGGAACTCATGATGTGTTCAATGTGGACACAGGCCGTTACAAGAATAGGCCTATATGCTAAAAATGCCTTCACTGGTATTTTGCTTCATGCAAACTTTTGCCTTGAAGGAAAAAAAAGATCAAAATGGCCAAGAGTACTACATGTCTTTGGTTCATCATGTTACTAGGAAGCAAATGTGTTGCCATCCTAATATAACATCTTTACAGCATTTTTTTTTACAAAAATCTACTACCAGTTACAGAAGCTGAAACCTTTTGAAAAGTGAGATAGATATTTTCAGTGAGAC
The DNA here is from genome assembly GCA_037179385.1 of Holothuria scabra. Taxonomy (NCBI): domain Eukaryota; kingdom Metazoa; phylum Echinodermata; class Holothuroidea; order Aspidochirotida; family Holothuriidae; genus Holothuria; species Holothuria scabra. The sequence continues at coordinate 48,329,908 of CM074190.1, forward strand.
ATAAAATTTGTCCCTCTGCAGTATAACATAAGCTTTACCCCACACTCTGTGGGTTGAGCTAAAAAAATGCACAGGTGCCACTAAATTAAACCAGAAGGGTATTGATTAACGAAGTACTTCATATAACATTCACCATTCTTATGTTCACTGTATATCGTTTAGGTTAATGTTCATATTATCCTCTTTGTACTTCTCACAGGGAATGCTCTGTCCCATAAGCCTACCAAGGTTTTTTAGAGTACTTCCTTTCGTAACTTTCAAAACGTAATTTGTTACAACACTGTATATATGTAAATATTGTTATTATTGGTCGTTACGATGAAACAAATAAATGAAATGAAATGAAATGAAGGGTCAAATATGTGGTGACAGATTTGGACAAACCAAAAACAACCCATGCTTTAAAGACATGGCAATTACTCATGGCAAATAAATTTATATCTCTTGAACAAATGAAAAAGAAGATTAAGCCTAGGCCCTTCACCTACAACACTAATTGTTGTAGTCTACTACCAAATGTAAAGCTTAAGCAATGTGTGAATATAAAAATAATTCATATACTTCTATTTTACACATGTATCTGTATCAATTTCATTCAGGGTCTAGCCTGGACAAAACCACAGGGGGCAGTTTTAAAAAGGCCTCTGAAGAGTACCATTCATATGGTTTATTTACAATCTGGAAATTTGCTTCCCCTTCCCCTCTACAACAGGCTATGGCCCTGTCATTATATCCACACATATATTTATGCCATCATATTTTACTTTCCACACAACTCGATGGTTTTAGAGAAAGCAAAACTGGTTCATGAAAGTGTTCAAGTTACTTTTAATGGAGCCTCAAAGATCAACTTCTGCAAATGCTGGATTTTGGAATGCAACTACACCCGAAGACACTTCTGGTTGGAGGGGCTGGTGAGGACTTTCTTTCAAACTGTGTTCTGAAAGAACAAATGTAAAAATGGAAACTGTTTTCAAACTGTTTCATCTGCTACTGACTGCAGCACCAAAAGACATCAGGCTGCAGCTGCCTCAAGAAAGATACAATGCCCTAAGCCATGATTGGTTGCCTTGGGTATTTCAACGGCACATCAGCTTTTATTGTGTGCAACAGCATCAAGTCAGTGGAGTCGCAGCTTGGCTGAGGCAGATGAAGCTTGGCTGTGGCAGCTGCAACTTGGCCAAGACAGCTGCAGCTTGGCTAAGGCAGCTGCAATTTGGCCAAAGGAGCTATGGCTTGGCTAAGGCAGCTGCAATTTGGCCAAAGGATCTATGGCTTAGCTAAGGCAGCTGCAGTTTGGCCAAGACAGCTGCAGCTTGGCTGAGGAAGCTGCAGTTTGGCCAAGACAGCTGTGGCTTGGCTGAGGCAGCTGCAATTTGGCCAAAGGAGCTATGGCTTGGCTAAGGCAGCTGCAGTTTGGCAAGACAGCTGCAGCTTGGCTGAGGAAGCTGCAGTTTGGCCAAGACAGCTGTGGCCAAGCTGAGGCAGCTGCAGTTTGGCTGCAAAGTTACAGCCTGACTCAAATAGCTGCAGCTTCGTTGAGATAGCTAAAACTTGGCAAAAGATAGCTGCAGCTTGGCTGAGACAACTGCAGCCTGGCTGTGGCAGCTGACGCTTGGCTGACATAGTGACAGCTTGGCCAAGACAGCTGCAGCCACTGAAGGCTGGGGCAACTGAAGCTTGACTTATTTTAACATATAGTTCCTTAAACATGGACAAAAGAGTGCAACATTGAGAATTTGTAACATCAATATCAAACAAAACCATTCAAAAAACCCTTCATTGGTAAATATTTTAAGGGAGCAATTTGTTTATCTCAAAATATCAGAAAAGAACCACAGGAAGAGATAATAGTCTAAATTATAAACTGATAGTCAGTTGTGCAGGGTACCTGTTTCAAAAAGGGTATTGTTAAAAGTAACTCCCATGACTGCTTAATTGCTAAAAAAGAAAATTAATGAGGAATGGAAAAATACCCTCTGGACAATTTGGGGGAAGGAATGGGTGAGGAATGGGTGAGGAAATGGGGGAGGAATGGGTGAGGAATTGGTGAGAAACTGGTGAGGAAAGTAGACATATCAAAATAAAGGCCACATAATGCATTGACAAATAATCAAACTAAATTATTATGGGTATTGTAAGATATCTAGAGTGCCCTGTTTTACTACCTTTCCAAAACTTGGTCATGACTTCATACTTAATCATAAATATGCAGTATAGCATTGATAAGCAGTACAGCTTTGAATTTGTAAGTTTCAAACTCTTTTTACAGATGCTCTTTTTTGAATTTTCCCATAAAAACACTATCCGTAATTATAATTAGCATTCACTTAAGGACTACACCTTTTTCAGTGAACAAAACACCAAAGTTAGTCAGATGAGATTGGAGGACACACCAACACAAATGTGTCAGATAGTGTCAGTCAAATTGAGAATTAGTTTGAAGTGTAAATTTATTTTCAAGTATGCTTCAAGTTCAAATTTGGTTTCCCTTTAGACACCTCTCACAACAGGCCGCCAGGATATACCATATGCATATTCTACAACCCCCAGCCCACAGGGGACCAAAACACCAAAGACATGTTAAACCTGAATTTTTTCATATGAGGACATCACACACATTTCCTGTGCAAGGAACAGCAAAGACTTTTTCAACATAAATACACTTCCTCAAGAACATCATATTTTACATGCAATCATAGCAATGACCTCTATCTCCTTTCTTCAAACAAAACAAAACAAAATAAAGATGAAAAGAAAGTACAAATGTTCTTGGATAATATTCCATTGCTTGCAAATAATGCTTAACGGGCCAATCCTCTCACCCCAAACTATGATTTTTGTAGGGGTTAACAAAAATTCTCAATTGGTTCAGTTCTTTGATTGACTGCTAGTTCAAACAGTGCAAAGTACCATAGCTCATATTACACAGTCTGTACTGTACTGAGATTGCTTTCGATTACACATTGGGGTCTTCTATACCCACCCTCCCTGAAGCAACAAACTGAGGTTACGTCTGGATGAGGGTGGGAGGGGCTTTAAGGTAATGGGTTAGGAGAATTACAACTGTTTCGGGTGAGAGGATCAGGTCTTTCAGAACTTTTCTATGACAACCGAGCACAGCTAAAGGAATCAGTGGATTCTAGGGTATTTTTTATTTTTTTTGTCTTTGCAACTACTGCAAGTACTAAATTAACAAAAAGAGACATCACACAACGATAGCAATTCTGTCTTTTGGCAAAGGGAAAATTTTTGAAAGGTTTCCTACTGCACTAAAAGTAAAGTTTTAACAAAAGGAGACAATTAACCAACACACATACACTCACAACAAGATACAATTAACTGTTTACTCACTCTATTGTACACTCAAACAATAACATTACATCGGCATCATATCATAACCTACAAATGAGAAAATGTGAAAAACATCTCGGTGAAATTTGCCCACGATAATCTCAACAGACAATCTGCATTCACAGTCGACTTATGAAGATTACTTTCTGTGTTTTGAAAAACAGGCTAGGTTATTTCAACATTTATGTAAGTCCACAAAAATCATTCCAGACACCTCCTAATCTTGAAAATCTTTCCAAAAAATATAACAACCATCTCACGTTGACATATTTTACCACCCAGTGCTGAGAAGATAGCTCAGAGGAATAATCATTCTGGTCATCTCACTTTCAAATCATCCAAAATTACTATTTCTGCCTCCAGCTGTTGACAGTAATTACCAAAAATAGCTTGATTTTTCTGACTTCTATAAGACTTTGAGTGGTAGACAAGGACTAGTCACACATGTTAGCAGTTAATCTCTATTCTGCAAATTTAACTCACTTCAAGTAAAAGGTGTTTATGACCTACATTCCCTAGCTACGTAAATAACTTCAATACAAATAAAGATTGAAAAAAACCATTTTATATGAAGAACTCTCAAGGAAAATATAATTGTAAGACAAAAAAACAAAAAACAAAAACAAAAAAATCCATGTTTTTAAAACCGAAAGCCACAGACACAGGATGGCAGATTATTCAAGACAAGACAGAGCTAGCAGTGGTCATATATATTCATGAAATAACTAGTTCTCCACAGGAACAATAAAAGATAATAGTTGTTGAAGAATACTTTGTTCAGTTAAACTTTTAAAAGTTCAGGTGTTGCAACTTCTGTACCTTGCTAAATGTACAATGACTTGAGGAGATGGATTTATTGCTGGTGTTTATGGGAAAGAATAAAAGCAATTTCTTCATATGTACCCAATACCAGTGTGGCATTTTAAATGAGTGATCTTACCCTGAATAAAGCATGGGTGAGGACCAGATTCCCTACTAAAGCAAGAATAATTTGTGTATTTCAATCTTGCTTTACCAAATAGAAATATATAAGCCATGACAGGAGAAAACGTTTTTCTTTTCCTCATAATGCAATACATTACCAATAATAAATTGATTAGCTCTGGCATCAATTAATCTTTTGAATGTTATAAGAACCAAAATGTAGGCCTACTTATCAAACAAGGACAACAAGGCACAAACTTTGAATACACCAACATAATACTTTGAGCTGTATTACAAAATACTCCCTAGAACATTGTCATCCAGTAATACTCACCATAGGATTATCAATCCTGCATAATTACTACCAGTTTACTGATTTACTTTATAATACCAATGCCACTAAGTACTCTTATCATTAACATGCAGTGCAAATACATTCTTCCATTTAACCATCTGTTGCGTATGCAATTCAATCCCTATTTACTGTAACTACACTTTACCCTCCATACTCATTGTACGTACCTACACTTTGGCTTGTAATTCTCACTGTCAACATACTTCACCCTCCATACTCATTGTATGTACCTACACTTTGGCTTGTAATTCACACTGTCAACATTCTTCACCCCCCATGCTCATTGTACGTACCTACACCTTGGCTTGTAATTCTCCCTGTCAACATATTTCACCCCCCATACTCATTGTACATACCTACACTTTGGCTTGTAATTCTCACTGTCAACATACTTCACCCTCCATAATCATTGTAGGTACCTACACTTTGGCTTGTAATCCTCACTGTCAACATACTTCACCCTCAATACTCATTGTACGTACCTACACTTTGGCTTGTAATTCTCACTGTCAACATACTTCACCCTCCATACTCATTGTATGTACCTACACTTTGGCTTGTAATTCTCACTGTCAGCATACTTCACCCTCCATACTCATTGTACGTACCTACACTTTGGCTTGTAATTCTCACTGTCAACATACTTCACCCTCCATACTCATTGTACGTACCTACACTTTGGCTTGTAATTCTCACTGTCAACATACTTCACCCTCCATGCTCATTGTACATACCTACACTTTGGCTTGTAATTCTCACTGTCAACATACTTCACCCCCCATGCTCATTGTACGTACCTACACTTTGGCTTGTAATTCTCACTGTCAGCATACTTCACCCTCCATACTCATTGTACGTACCTACACTTTGGCTTGTAATTCTCACTGTCAGCATACTTCACCCTCCATACTCATTGTACGTACCTACACTTTGGCTTGTAATTCTCACTGTCAACATTTTTCATCCTCTATGCTCACTGCAATTTCACTCTGGCTTGCAATACTCACTGTCAGCATACCTAACCCTTCATACTTAGTCTCAGAAAAATCCAAAAGCATTGACAACATGATGACACCATTTTAGAGGAACATCAATGAAACACCTGATTGCACCAGTGTCCCATGTGTAGAACGTACTGTTAACTGTACAAAGCAGTGGGTCGCAACTTAAGAGTAGGATTTGCTCACGTGTGTATAAAAGGGGGGCGCCCACCTGGTAAGTTGACCACTCAGTACTTGACTTTTTGTTGAATTGCTCCAAAGGACGGCACACTTTTTCATTGTGCCATCATATACATAAGTACTGTAATCTACAATGCTGCATTCTCATTGCCACTATTGTCTGAAGACTTATACTCACTACTACTCAGAACAAACAGAATTCACTGAGCTTTCCTGGAAACTCCCAGTCACAGCATACTGCATTATACCTGACAGTAACTTCCATGGCAAACCTAATTATCCTGAGTACTCACTGTTACTACATTCTATCTGGTATTTACTCAATGTCACTAAATATATTAGCAGTGGGTATACTCCACCCTTACAAAAAAGAGTGTCAACTTGGTCAGTAACCCATCTGTGATCACATGCGAAAACCAAAGGCGTCACAAACCAATCTATTTAACACAGGCTACATGAAAAAACAGACTGGAAAACACAGTGTACACCTGCCATTTTGCCTTTTGTAAACACAGGGTAATATGAGCAATGTCCAGGGTAACATAAGTGAAGTCCAGGGTAACATAAGTGATGTCCAGAGGTACATGAGACCAAACCAATGATTTCCTTTGTTTTGCATGTAAGATCATATGCATACTGATACAGGTTGAGACACCCTTTCTTGTAAGGGTAGTAAAATCATTATACTAACCATCATGATATTCCCCAGCAAAAGGTTCATTGGCATCATGAAGTCTCCTATGACCACCCATCAGCTCTCTTCTCCTATAAAATAAGAGAATAATACTTATTTGTACATGAAAAGTCAAATTGTGACATCAGCAGAAATGGCTAGAAACTGACAGTATACTATATGGTTGCTTGAATATGACATGGGTGGTGATACATGGTGTGGCACTTGATGACATAACATGGTTGTCAGCATGGTATAGCAAGGGATGTACTTTTATGAATGTTGAAATGTTTATGAAGGTTTCAAAGAGGGTACCATTGCTTCCATCATGCTTGACTTTCTGGACACCATTCCAGTACAACTGGCAATTAAGCATGATAAGTTCATAACATAAACATTCCTTTCACATATTCATAGTGAACCACTCAATTTATTCAATAGCCGACGCTGTCGTATGCAACTTGTTTATTCAGGGCCATTTAACACCAGCAAAACCTTCATGCTATCATACATGTTAATCACTGTAATGTTATTTTCAAACACAGTGCACAACAAAACTGAACAGCTGATTTATTGTTTACAACTTATACATAACATTCTGGCTGCCATCATGATGAAATGTTCCTTCTTACTTTTTGTACATCAGCTTTCTCTGCATGATGACCTCTTATTACCTCAGGGAGGGAATGAAACTCCCTAAACACAAACTTGATGTAGTAACATTTTACATATGATTAATTGATTGACAGTAACAGATTCCTCAAAACACAGAAAATTATTCAACATTTGGGGTTAAACAGGTCATTCAAGCATGTGTAAATTGCTTTTCACGCAGTGTTAACACAATGAAAGTATAGCTCAGTTGAAGGCACATATCCTGTAACAAACTCAGTTACCAGTTACACCCCACACCGCCTTTGATCTACTTGGGTGTCTATGTTGCCTTTTCAAGAAGCAACGTGACAGCATGACTAACAATGCTTAGAAGTAGCTTGCTGATAAGGAACTTGGTATTCTTATGCTCACCTGTAGTCAATACCTTTTACCTATTGAACTTAATCAAAGTTAATGGTTGCTGATTGCTGAGGGGATTAGAAGGGTTTATGATTATTTTAAAGAAACCTACATATATGTGGGTCACAAAACATTTTCAAAAATAGCTTTTAGTTTTCAGAAATCCAGCTCTCACTTACTTGCATATAACTACGGCAACAACAATAACCACGATTACGATGACTAGCGATACCACTGCAACGATGATCCAAACAAGAAAACCACCTTTGTCTTTTCTCCCAGTGGCTTTCTCTTTGTCTCCCTTGTCATAATCTGTTTTTTCTGGTTTTTTTGTTGGGTTTTGTTCAGGTTTCTTATCTGGTTTTTTGTCTGTCTTCTCAGGTGTCTTGGTCTCAATAGCCTTTGTAGTTGTTGTTTCCATAGCTGCAAAAATTTGAAAACATTTATCCTGCTGTTTCCATGGTATCAACTTAAAGTAAGGTTCCTGACGACAGCTTCAAATAACTGCTCTTGAGATGGACAAGCACTTTGAAGTTTACAAACTTTGACTAATCTAAAATGGTACTCTCTAATCCTCTGCTTTTTCCCATTAGAGAGCAGGAAGATTGTTTGCTTTAACATTACAATTGATTTCCCTTTCTTTGCTAATGCTTGGGTGACCCCCAACTGCATTTGGTAATGGATACTAATCCAGGGTCCCTTAACATGCAAATGCATCATTCACCAGGTATGTAGTTAGTTCTAAAGCAACTGTTTCCCTGATGTATTTCCCCATATTATTTTTAGGCTACATGGTACATTTCAAATATTGTGACTACATCAGCAGTGTCATTAGCTTCTGGTGAATTTTTTACTGTTGTGCAGCATTTCAAGTCATGCAAGAAGAAGGCAATCTTAAACAATCATGCACACAGCCTAAACTTCACTCAAAGTAACCTGTCCAAACCTTGTCCAAAATTGAATTGAAATTAAATTTTAGCTGGTTCTTAGTATACTTTAACTGTCTCTTCAGATCATCTACCACCACCATTTACCTATCACAATTATAGATTCCATCATTAATGCAGACCTGGATGGAGGTTACTCTGCCAGTAAACATCAGGCTTTACTAATACTGCTTTCTGTATTGCTGTATCTCACTTGCAATATTTGTTAGTTGGCAACTAGTGCAGGAGATCTGTGGTCAAACAGCATTCAGCTAATAACCACTTCTCCACTTCACCCGACACCACCCAAACGTAGCAGGTAATTTAGATTTATCCTTTGTTAGTGGAGAAGAATTGTTCCAAATGACAATTTCTCAGGTGCGAATTTGAGTAAGGAAATTGTTAATGAGGATTTGTTCACTTAAAAGTTGTAACAGTGAAGGACAAGAGGCATGGATGAGGGAGGGGAGATATAGGGAGGGCGAGGGGAAAAGAGGGGGAAGGGGAGAGAGGAAGGATTATTTGAAACCTGTTGAGCACAACTATATTGACAAATTTTTGTGACTTTCACCTTGGTTTGTGGTTGGTGCAGGTGGGGTTGTTGTCTGTGTAGTTGCTGTTGTACTTCTGACGGTAGTTGTTGTTAAGCGGGCTGACCCAGTTGTAGCCTCAGGTTGAGGAGCTGCAAGGGTACATAAAAAAATATGAAATTAGGATATGACAAAATTAAAACCTTCATTCACAACTAAGCAAATAAACAACTAAACAAAAATTAGCAGCCTCTTAGTTTTTCCACTATTCTCCCTAATTTTGGACTCTAGAAAAAGAATATTTTGAAGTCAGAGAGGTTGATGTTACACATAATAACTGAAAATATGACACATGGTTTGAGAAATAAGGACTAAAATACCTTGACAAGCAGAGCTATATGTAGATCTCTCCCTTGTAGTATAAGTGCCTTCTGGGCACAGCTCACAGCCTCTGCTACCTTGGTTTGGCTGGTAAGTGTTTCTAGGACAATAATTACATGAAGCCAGTCCAGAGTAGGAATATTCACCAGGTTGGCATTGATCTTTGAGAAAAAAGTCAAACAAAAATGCTGTAGTACTTTTTTCATGACCAAAAGCAAAATCAAGGGCTTTAAGTATTGACCAGCTAAAAAAGTATAAGTGGACTTTAGAAAGTAGCTCACTTATACTCAATTCAGAGCTGGTCTCATTAAAACTAGTCCACTTAATCTAACCAAATGTCAAGCGTTATGTGATAAATGAAGTAAAAACCACAAGATTACTAACACTAATGACACAATAGACCCTTTGTAATATCAGCCTACTCTTGTTATGACAGGATCTAAGGAGGAAGAAAAACCAAGCATGCATGAAATGCAAGTATCCTGAAAAAACCAGTGGCAAAAACATATATGTAACAGGTAAAAGTTGTGGATTTGCACTAATTGACACATCTTTTTGTAAGGGCAGTACACTGAGCAAGACCTGCAGAAATAAGGGATTTTGCAGGTTAAAAGACCAGTAACCTTAAGGAAATTTTAAAGATATGGTGAACATATTTTAACTCAAAGTTTTAAGGTAACATAGATTAAACACATTTTTAAATTACTTACCCCCCTCTCCCAATTTAAAACATTTTGCACATCTGAAAGTCATCATCCTCTTAATTTGTATGGAATGGAGACTGCCCATGTGAAATCAACCCTACTTACGTTTACATTGTGAAGCCTTGTAAGCACCAAGTGTTTTCGTCGACTGTCCATCTTCACAGTTAGTACATTCAAACTGGCCTTCTTGGTCCTGATAGGTGCCCAGTGGACATTTGACACAACTGTCAGTCCTCAGCTTGACATAAGTTCCAATTGGACATACCACTGCATATCAAAACAAATGAACACATCAAGTATTACTAGTACCCATCACTTTAAAGGCATGTTCCGGAGACCAAGTTTACTGGCTCTGACATGTGCAGACACATTTTCTCTTTTAGCAGATGCGATTCATCTCATGCGCAATACTGAAGCACATAGCTTTTTGAAGAAACTAGATTTCAAAGTAGTTCATTTTTTCCTTCAGATTCAGTGTATTATGGGAAATGTGTGATGTCATTGCTATTCATTTATTAAGTGCATTATGGGAAATGTGTGATGTCATTGCCATTCATTTATTTGGCATTGCATTTTATTTATAGTGCATTATGGGAAATGTGTGATGTCACTGCCATTCATTTATTTGGCATTGCATTTAATTTATTTATAGTGCATTATGGGAAATGTGTGATGTCATTGCCATTCATTTATTTGGCATTGCATGCATTCAATTTATTTCTAATTCGAATGCTGCTGCAAGAAAAACTAGTAGCATTGTTTGCGTATATCCCACATATGGTGTACAGTAATGCTAGATCTGCAGGAAAACATATTCAAACTTCCCAACAGTATCACATTACATGGGCAAATAGAGCATTCAATTATGACAAAAACAAAAGGAGTTGGTCACAATATGCCCAGATTACATAACTTCCTCTGGCATTGTTGAAAAAAGGGTATTTTTTAACAAAAGTTCTAAACCAATCTCTAAAATCAAATATCTTGAGTAAGGAAAAGGAAATTGCAACAGGGTTTGAATGACATGGTGTGGAATTAGTTATGTCTTTCTTACGAGCACAAGTGAAATGCCTCTGGAATATTCCTTAAAATTCAAGTGTTTATTATATTTCTCAGATTTTAAAAAATGTCCCCACCATTTAGAAAACTGAATAATATTTTGAAAGGAACATTAAAAGAAATCTGTATTATTTTTTTTTCAATAACTCTAAATTTCAGAGGATGATTTATGGACATTGAGCACTCACACTCAATGGCTACCTCACAAAAAAAATCTGAAAAAGCTGCTTCTAAAGGTCTAAACATTTCATACCACACTTTCCATCAATTTCCACTTGTCCTGAAAGACAGTCAGACAATGGCAACCCCTGCACTGAAGATTCTGGAACAAGGATAGCTCTACCAGTCTGCAAGTTAAGAGTTGGATTGTTGGGACCAAAGAAATCCGGTATAGATAAATTGAATGCTTGGTCCAGGGTATGATTGGTAGAATTGCTGTTTGATAAAATCAGATGGATAAATGTAAGTGATAATACTGTGAAATAAAAGAAAACAGGATAAATTGCAGCAATTACAAATAACCATTTCAAAAAACAAATACCCAATACTCAATCCATGGTTGTCCCATTGTCCGGGACAACTAAAAGGGTCAGTTGTCCAATGGACAACCACTTTATTTTGAAATTGAAAAAATATACAGTTGACTGATTAACTCTTTCGATTCAGTTTTTCTCATTTTACCATGTTTCTAACTTCAAGTGTTTTTGTCTCTCAAATATCACATCTTTTCATTCTTCTAGACCAATAATACAAGAACACGAGACTGAATTGTAATTGTGTGAAAAATGTTTCAGACAACCAAATTTCCTTGTGGACAACAAAAACTAGTAAAACCATTGCCCGAAGGACAACCATAAATTTTTCTGAAAATCAAGGCCTGCTCAATCTCTTCCAAGAGCTGTTCTCAATACCAATTATATGCCCACTGAAGCATTTGAAACTGGCCATGAATGTTGAACTTTGATAGTAGTTTATCTCAGAATAAACTGAAAGGTGATGTAGCCATTCAATGCACTATGATTAATTTGATCCACTTTTTGCCAGCACTTATTTCAGAATTTGTTGTAAGTTGTTATTTGAACCTCAACACTGTTGGGCTTCTATTTAACTAGAACGATAATCAAAACTGCTGCTCATTGAAGCAGCTAATTGGAGTAATGAACCAAGGGTTGGGAACTTTTCATTGGCAATAGCAGTTTTTCCCTAGAAAATGCGGTAGCCACGACAGATCTCCTTGAAGGCTAATAATTAATAATGTCAGGTTTAATCAGGTCTAAATCAACTGGTTTTCATATATCTGGAGTGAGCAGGAGATTTAAAAAAAAAAAAAAAAAGGAAGGAAATTGAGAAGCAGGTCATTGGGACCAGGTCCATGCTGTGACGTTTTTTTCTTCAAAAAGCAACATAGACACCCCCATAGATCAAAGGCGGTATGGGATGTAACTGATATCTGAGTTTGTCTCATGATCTGTGCCCTAAAACCAGATAAGCTTTCATCGTGTTCACACTGTGTGAAAAGCAATTAACACATGCTTGATTGACCTGTTAGCTAACCTCAAATGTTACGTAACTTTTTGTGTATTTTAATATTTCTGCTACTGTCAATCAATTAATCAGACGTGAAATGTGACCATATCAAGTGTATGTGAAGTGAGCTTCATTTCCTCCCTGAAGCGATAAAAGGTAATCAGGCAGAGAAGGAGAATGTAACAAAAAGTAAGAAGGAACATTTCATCATGTCCACAGGCCCACTTAAGGGCACCTGGTGGCACTGATGTCATTATAATGCAAACTTCTGATTGGAAATGGCTTCAAGGTGTTTGTACAAGTTTAACAGCTGAGATTTAAGAAGACATTTATGACAGAAACTTTTCAGGTCTTTGGCAGTAAAAAGGGGAATGAATTGAAACTAGAAGACAAAATAAATACAAGAAAAAAGAGGAAATCCTCTTAAAGGAGGAAGTATCTCATACCTGACACATGTATGACATGGATACTCAAAGAATTTTGCATGTAAATGTATTGTTTTTGGAAATGGACACATCTAGGTTTGACAGTTGCCACATTTTGTAACAGATTTACCACAGGTTTAGCTAGCAAAAAGTGTGGCAATGAAACTAATTGACAAGATTTCTGAGGAGCAAGTGGCTTTAAATTGAAGGCAAGAAAAAGTGTAGTAAGCTATATCAAATCTGTATGCAGATGGTTTCAAAAACTTAGGTTTGCAAAAACTTTTTGTACAGCATATTCACTCTTTATATCTTTTAACCCCTCACTAAGATGATACTTTTGAACTGTTGATTATTGCAGGGATTTCCTTTTGATAAAATGAAAAAACATAGTTCCATTAGCAAAGAGCACTACACGAAAGCACATAGCAATTTGCACTCTACCTTGATGCTTGAATCACAAAAGTAATATTTGCCAGGCTGGTGCTATCATCAACAGCTCTGCGTCTTCTAGCTGATGGACCACATTCCACTTGTATGTTTGTGATGCTTGTAGAAGACTTAGGGTCACTGTCTACGACATCCTTCAGCAAAAAAAAAAAAAAGGAAAAAGGTACAAGCTATTATTAGATGTGATTTAATTATACACCAAAACAAATGTGTTACAGAGAGACAGTGATAGCGAGAAAAAGTAATATTGGAGTGAAAAATAACTGAAATAGCAAAGGCGGGTGAAATTTAAGGACACTTACCAATGAATGAACCAGCAGTCAATCTTACTGATCCTCAACACTGCCCTCCTCAGCCCCCACAGCCACCAACCCCTTTCCAGAAAGAGTTGGAAATTTGCTCTATGTTGACCCACCCTCCAAGTCCCTTACCTTGAATGCACTATTCTGGAAAGTTTCCATGAATTTTGTTTTCATCTTTTCTTCATTATCAGCACAGTTGGCATCCGTTAAACTGAACTGCATCAAATCCTTCCGCATCTTTCGAGTTGACGCAGCTGTAAGGGAATAAGGCGAAAAAAAAAAAAGATCTTTGATAAGCAAATATTCGCTATGGATGGGGTTGTTGGAGGAAAGGACAAAAAATTGACTAATAAGATCAATTCATGTCACTTTCTCTAGGGAAGAAAATGAAAAGCTAAATAGCAGAAGGGTGCCAGTTTCTTAAAAGGACTTAAAGGTCAGATCAAATTTTGATGTGTTAGAGGGGCACTTATTCTATACATTCAGGTGAAATTTCATAATTGATATCGTATTTTCTCAAGATATGATTCAATAAAGTAGTCACATTTTCAATAGGAGTCCATTAAATCCATTAATGAACAATCTTTTGTTTTTGCAAAAACCAGTGGCAGGAATGGAAAATTTGTGGATTTGGAAATAATTGAGAAATCTTTTTTTGTAAGGGTTTTTAACCACTGTAAGAATTACTTGACTGAGAACTTAATTACTTAATGAACATTTTATAAGTGTTCTAAAATATGTCGAAACACAATTGAGGTAGTGACTTCAATGATCCTAAGGGCAGAGTTACTTATCTAACTGGCAGTTATTGCCAAGTCACTTATGTATTTCCTGTGTCCAACTGCCTACACTGCCCAGTTAGATAAATGCCTCTCCCCTTAAAAAGGAATTTGCAAGATACATTAAACCACTCTCTTTCAAAGTGTCAGTCACTTTTTTAACAACAGTGAAAAGCAGGTACACCCATAACATTATTCTCTACCTTCTAAGCACCTGGCAAAAGAACATTTACTTTCAATCAATTCTCAATATCTCCATCACCTTTTTCTACTAGGATGTAACATGGAACTGTAGATTACTAGAATGCAAATCTGAATAAATTTTATTTACAAATAGAGACTTCAGAGTGAAAGAAATTTCCGAGAAATCTGCTTTCCCAGCTGTTAAGCCGCAGTCACATTACAACGACTTTAGATCTAATTCTGATCCAATTTTTGGAAAGGTTTATTAATATTTTCTCCATGTCTGGCTGAAAAGAACCCAAAATTTGTCAACCTTTCCCAACATATGAGTTGTACCACAGGACTACGAAAATTAAATCTATACTAATTATTTTCTGAAATCACTTCAACAAATGGATTTTATCAGACTATGCTGTCCGATAAAAAGTGTTTGATAGTGCAATGTTGCAGAAAAATCAATAAGCATTTTAATATCATAGACATCAGGTGCAACCCATGTATTTACACTGGCTGACAAATTTTTGGCCCTTTCTGTCCAGAGAGGGAAAAGATTTTAACAAAAAATTACAGAATTAATTGTAGGTGATCGCAGCTTAATACGAAACATTTGTATATTGTTTTGTATACCTGTCTCTTTCCTTTAATAGCCATCTAGGCACAATGTCAAACCTACAGACTTCAGTTACTTCAGCTATGCTGCAGCTGCTTGAGACATATTTTGTTGCTCAACACATTACAACAGCAAAATTTTACAGGCCTGGGACCATAGTCAAGTCCAGACTCGCACTTGTGATTTCAGAATTTGAAGGACTCCGCCAAAGAGGTTGATCCCCCCCCACTGAGTACAGAGACTTCAGCCATTGAAAGTTGCAAATTGCTGGACTCTCCTCACTTGACTACAGCACCTGATCTTGTAAAAAGTACGGAATCAAAGCATGACTAAATTGAAGTAACAGAGTTGCAGCATACCATGGTGCTGACCTGCAGCCTACCAGGGCACTGATTTGCAGGAGGGGAATAACTGCCACAACAAAGAAAATGTTAGGGGGAAAAGATATTGCTTTGCTGCCCCTCAAATAATTCAGGCAGATGAAAATAAAAAAAAAACAGCAGAAAAAACAAAATATAACATTGTGGTTTACGGATGACTTCAAAGCTTCCAGAAAACATCAATTAGATTGCATGTGCTTGCTAATATGAGTGTGTAAGTATATTTGTTTGTGTGTACGTGTGTCCTCACGTTTGCATGGGTGGATTGCTTAAAGACATTTCTGGTACAGGGTTCAGGGCTCTTTGAAAATCCCCCCCTCCCAATTCACAAACCAGCTCAGCACCCCTGACTGCCTACAGTTTTAATCGACTGCATGGTCAAGAAGTTAGAACATCTAACTTTCAATGGCGAGGTTTGGCCTTGTCAAACCAAAGACTTTAAAAATGTAGGCTTTGGCATGCCATTGTGCTTGGTGCCAAGAACAAGCAATGTCGGGAAAACAAACCAGTGGGCCAAAACTGAAAGACAGCTGTGTCCAGCTGAACTTAAACAAATTGGTTAGAAACTTGACTGTAAAACTCTAACTAACTAACTTAAGTTCTGACATACCTGCACAAGAAGGAACAACTGGATCTGGGGAATCATTATTCCACACTCCATGATGACAAGTGTACAAGGCCGTTGCTCCAGCTTTATTACTCGAGGTTAGAAGAACATATCCCTCATCGCAGGAAAACACACAACGCTTTGAAGTGCTACAGCTGATACCACCATTTGCAGGGGCTTTTAAACTTTTACAGCCAGTACCAGCTAGAAGACAAAAGGGGAGCATATTTTACTCTCAGCTAAACATTCCAACTTAGCTTGCATGCATCAAGCATTCCTTTCACATAATAAAGACCAGGTACTTAATCCATTATGCACTGTGGGCAGATATATTTATGATTCAATTTAATATTTCTATGCACCCTCTTAATTTGGATATCAATGCCAGGTCATACAGAAACCTAAAAAAAATGGACCTGCTGCCATTGTGCTTGGTACTCATTGACTTACACCAGTTGGATAGAAACTGAGAAGTTAAATTTATCTCATGCATATGCAAAACTATATCAAACTAATAGAAGGCACAATGCCACAAACTGTAAAACCATAGTCTTTTGTTATGTTAATGTCCTGGAACAATAGCTGCTTAAGTCCTTTCTATATAATGTGCAACTGTCACATGCAATTAAGAGAGGACCTTTCAAATATAACACTACCTAAAATTGCATCCACACCCTTACAAAAAAAGGTGCGTCAACCTGTGTCAGCACCATGTGTGATCACGCGTGGAAAAACAAAGGAAATCACGCATGTTCTTGGGTGACAAATCTGCGTTTTTGGAACCTTCTACTCACAGGTTTGACACAGGTTTTGCACACATTTCCTTGCCTTTAATATCAAGCCACAGGTTTTGTGGAATAATTCTTTGTTATCCCTAGTTTTTATCACCAGACGTTTTGCACATAAAACCTGTGTGAAACCTGTGGCAAACCTGTGTCGAACCTGTGGCAAATGATCAACCTGTGTCAATGTCAAGGGAAATCACAGGTTTTCATGCAAAAACCTGTGACAACCCCTGGAAAAAACCTGTGACAACCCCTGGAAAAAACCTGTGAAAACCTGCGAATTTGGAACCAATTGCCACACCTTTTTTTGTAAGGGCAGTCAAAGCCCTTTCGATCGATCTCCCCCCCCCCAAAGGTTTTTCAACTGGACAGGTAGACTAGGTAGTTGTTTTAAATTTTACAGATAATTTCAAATTTTGGAAAACTCTGCCTTTTTTTGACAGGAAGAAGGAACTCACATTTTAATATTTTGAGTGTCGGACTAAGATATGTTACCTTGAAGCCAATTAAAATGCTTCTACAAGGCACAAAAATGCATGCTATATTTAACTGTACAATTTTATAACTTCAAAATTGGAAAATGTGTTTTTCCTGACGTTAGTAAAATAGTCTAACTGAATGTGAATGTGGTCTACTTCCTTTAGTCATAAAACAATAGCCATGTGAAAATTCACTCATCTTAGATTACATCATGGACACAAGTGATAATCCTTTAAATAATGTGTAATAATATTCTGTCAAAATGTCATATGAATTGGAAAAAAAAAATAGCTGGATACACATGTGGATTGCCATCCTTTTGTAAGGACAATATATTTAATTTTCATACAATTTCTGAAAAAAGAGAAACACTGTTTACAGCTCCCTATTATCAGAAACAATCATGTAACAATAACTTTAATGTACTCTCTGACAGGAAAAAGCTAGAACATGCCACTCCTTTTGTTTTCTTATTTTTGGTTTTTGTGTTTTTGTCTTCTTGGGGGTTTTTCCAGTTTGGTTCACTAAAAATGCAGTTTTTCATGTAGTATACTTTATTATCTCAAGAAGTAGACTATATATAAAAATACTGCCAAAAATGTAGGATCACTAACTTATATAAGATGAGGACTTAGAGAGCAAAAGTTTGCTACCTAACTGTAATGGTTGGGGGTTCCTCATGTATAAGTACGTAACCACTCCAAGTGGAAATGGGAAGAGTCACAACTCTTCAAATTCCCACTGTCTGGTAACTATTAGTATAAAAATGCATTTCAGAAATTTTGACCACTTACCTACAGTAGGGATAAGCACAAATTCACAGATGCCTAGGTTTCCAGAAGCATCTTCTGCAATGTATTTAACATTTATTTTCCCATAGTAAGTCAGCTTCATACCAGGAGGTCGATTTACACGGACGTTTGCTAATGATCCTGAATTATCTGTAAAGGTTGGTTCCGTCCAGTTTAAAGTTCCTCCAATGTTTACATTCTGTATAATGATGGCATTTGTTGGACAATCTGTAGCTACGGGAGGGGTTGCATCTACAAAAGTAAACGAAGAACACACAATGAATGCTCACAAATAAAGTGATTGAATTGTGCTCTGCCTACTCTTATTTCGTCTCTGCAACTTTTCCAATAACCATTGTCCCTGAACCCAAGCAGGGAAAGGGAGGGCATGGGTTAAATGGCCCCTTAACCAGTGCCCCTCACTTCTTTAGGGTCTATGAGTCACTGACTACACAGGATTAGATTTCATTCATATCTACATACTTGTTGCTATTTCCATGATCCAGATAGGTTGTGCGAAGAAGCTTTCTATAACACCCGATCAATATGAAGCTTAAAGGCCTAATCCTCCCACCTCAACCACTTCCAATTCTCCTAACCTATAAATCCTACAAATCCTAACCTAAAAACCTCATAATTCATCCTCACAATCTCAGTTTACTGTTTTAGGGTGAACATACAAGACCCCAATGTGTAACTAAAACACTCTCAGAACAGTACATGTTATGTAATATGAGCTCAGCAGTCTGCTTTTTTGGAACTAGCTGTCAATCAAATAGCTGAGCCAAGTGAGTATTCCTGTGAACTACTACAAAAATTGTATTTTGAGGTGAGAGAATAAACCCTTTATAGTAAGGACATATCATGGTAACGCCCTAAACTCATAGTCTACTTGACCGTGTGTTTTGTCTAACGGTAATAGCATCTGTCTCTCACTCAGAAGGCCTAGGTTCTATTCCCAGGTTGAATCATACAAAAAACTCTAAAAGTAGGACCTACAACAGTGCCTGATGCTCAGCATAAGCAATGGAGTAGGGAAGACAGGACAGTGAGCCACAACTGGAAACACAGGCGTGGCAGGCTTGACATGAACCAAACGGTTGAAAACTGGGCCCTAAAACACCATCTAACTAACTAACTCATAGTCTTCTGGCATCACACTAGTTGCACAGTAAAAACAGCCTTACATTCCAATAAAGGCCCATCAACTACTTTTGTTCAGCTACAGTCCAACAGATGTTAAGATATTGTGATTTTCTTTCACTGATAACATTATGGGACTTGAGCTTGACACAATTTACATCAACAATGGCAAAATTTTGCAGTAAAATCTTAATTTTTTTCATACATAATTGTGAAATGTGTTGTTTCAAAGAACCAGTTATACCTAGATGACTATCAGAATTAGGAGGGAATAGACTTTTCTTCACATCATAATTGCAAAGGATTGTGGAATAGGTTTTTGGGATACATTATTTTGTTCAATGGTATTTTATAGTTAGTAACAAGAAAAAAATGCACAACAACATTATGTTCCGTAATCCTTTGCAATCCATAGCTATTCCCAAAAAGGGAATGTCTAGCACAAAAGTAGAAAAAATCGTCTGTCACAGCTATTTCCTTTTCATTTCATTTATTTGTTATGGGCTCATCATGACATGGCAATACATGACATAAAATGGGAAACTCACCAACTATTTCCACAGGGACAGAACACTGAGCTTCATTCCCAGAAGAATCCACTGCTCTGAACACGTATTCTGAAGAGCCAACACCAAGAGTAACAGGAGAGGTTGGACCGGTGATGGTAGGATTTGGATCTATTTGTGAAATGAAATGGCAATTTAATAGAAATAATTTATATGTTTTGGTAAAGACATGCCTCCTCAAATCAACTAGAGTCTTTGCTTCAATTCATTTAATCACAGCCTAGAGAAAATATATGTACCTCTTCATTAATAATTGTAGACAGTGCAATTAACTGTGATGCCATATGTAAGTTATGTTAACGTTGTTTATTTCAAAGAAACAAAAGCAAGTAACATAAGGAACAAAGAAATAGCATGATGAGGGGTCTCTGACAGAGGGTGGAAAAGGTTGACTTGAGTTTTCCCCCCCCCCCTTTCAAAAGCTTCCTAAAGAAAGTATCCCCCCCCCTCCTTTTCATTCATACAATAATTGGAAAATGTACAATATCTTGGTTTTCCTTTCACAACGAGCTCAGGGCACTTTTGTGGCAATGTGTGAACTTACGCAAATGAATGGTCTTTAAAGTGGAATTACAAGATCTCTGTAACTCCCAACCATGCAGGCAAAGAACAAGATTTGCTTCATGTTCTTTACACAATAATAGAACCACGAGTAAGCTTTCTGGTGGAAAAGAACTATTAACAGGGTATGAAACAAAAAACAATAAAAACAGTTACAGTTTAACTGTAACTGTTTTGTTAGAAAGGGGTAATCCACATTCCCACCAAATCCAATTCTTCCGTCGTTACAAATATTGCATGAGCAATACTGACATTTCTAATGCTCAGAGGCCTGTAGTATCACTCACAAGGGTGTCAAACATTTTCAACAACCCCAAAGTTTTTTTTTCTATTCCATGCGAGATAGGTTCGAGATGTATCGAAAAGGGTATAAGCTGAAACACGTTGATGTCCAGCAATAATAACCTGCTCCACGGCAGAAATGGCAGTATTCAATGCTATGTTCAGTATTTATTTGAAGAAACTCATGCCTTTAAGCCAAAGCTAAAATCGCAGCCAGTATTATCTTGCTCCAAATTCTGTTTCTGTGCTTGGCAAGGCAAACAACCTGAAACATGTTTTACATAGAGAAGAACATGATAGGCTCAAAGAAACTTGCAGCAGTACAGTGGCAGCACTTGTATACTCCTAGCCCTCGTCATTACATACCGGGGCACATTTAGATAGCTGTCGCGCCCATGCATCTAAGTCTCATGTTCGATAATTTCGTACTAGCGCCTGGTCATATTTCAAACTGAATATCTTTTTTCAGGGGTAATAAACTGCATAGCGATGACAGTACAATACAAACTGAACAAGGACGTGAAACAAGTGATTCAAAACGTGAAATTACAATGATTTATTCCCTTCGTATAAAAAGGAAATACACCTGAACTTCAGCGGGCTTAATTGCATAGCAAAACCGGAATAAGTCTTTCTGAACACAATAGGCGTAAGTTGAGGACTTATTCATTGCATGATAAGCCGTTCTATTCAGTGCAGACGTTCTTTTGTGCAAGTGGACAAAAGCCCCTCAGTTGGCTGCTACTTAATTTTCGGGATACTTCGGAGCTTGCACAGTTGCGTCATTTAGAATATTCATGACATCGGCGGCAACTCGGTTGGCCTGTGCTCACCGCAGCGGTGAGTTTTGAAATGACCCCTTACTCAAATGAATGTTGAATATGCAATTCATTTTCTGTGTTGGCAGTCATTGGCACCTTATGAATATTCATGTATCAGCTGCTTTGGAGATCGCATCGACCACACAGTCAAGATGAAGCCAGTGTATACTGATACTGTACCGTACATATGCAATCCCATACTATATTTTCATTACACTAATCAAGGAATAATGTTAGGCTAGGATGTGCTTGCTATACAAAAAATGTATAGCTAAAGGGCCTTACTGTACATGTTCATACCTGTAGTCTAAGCCTATATGCTGCCTCGCTGTGGCGGGCGACGTTCCCCCGTTATAATTTAAGGTGACATTTTCCTCCCTCTTCATGTTATTGTGCAACAATTTTGATGGCATGGGTAACTTTTCTTACTTCAATTATAGACCCATGCCTAACATTGCACTTACCTGATATCATCCTAGGTTGTTTGTGTATATGCCATCAGTCAAAGATTCAAACAAATGCTATGCGTTGTTTAAGTATGTGTACTCATTTTACTTTCAGTTTGGCATGTACACAACTACACATGGCACGTAAAGTTGTTTATTCATGAATAATCATGAACAAATATACTTTTATTGGTTCATGCTTCTGTCTGATATTACTGTGGAAAGAACTCAAATTTCATTTGGCTAACCAAATTCAGCAACGGCACTTTGGACAAAGATTACTCCCAAATGAAGCTGGACTGTCTTTCTTAGTATGTTAGTTCCTCTTAAATAGTTTCCAGCTTCAGCTATCTGGCTCTCGTGCTATCACAAATTTTGGAGGTTTACGCATTTCCTTATACCAATCCTGTATTCCACTTTAAAACCCTTCCATTTGCACCTTATGGGTCTTCTGCCACCCTGAACCCACTAGTCTTTAGTCTAGGGGAACATCAATTTGGATGGTGTAATGCAGGTACTTAATCACCACCCCCCCTTTTTTTTTGTGTGTTTCTGGTGAAACAGGAAACTGGACTGATGCTTTTGTCAGATGGAGAAGTTAAATGGCAGTTGTAGAGCAGGACTGGGACGTAAGTGCAGGCCTAGCTGTCTTGCTTGTATCTAGATACTAGTCACAAAGACAAGGCAAATCTGTCTGGTGTTCATACTAGCTCACTCTGGTATAGGGTCCTTCAAGATCCAATAGGCTTCTGGATCCTCAACAACTAAGCTTTCCATTTAGCACCTTTATGGTTGACCATTAAGTAAAATGTAAATTATTTCTACACGCCCAACTGTTCACAATGCTCATCATTTGATTGCACTGAAATAACCATATGCAAACATCACAAAATTTACATTTTGCAGTAGTCACATGAGCTTGCTGAAGGAAAGTTGGAGACTGGGTTGTTTTTCCTACTCTATTGTTAATGCAGAGCACCATGCACATGGCGAGCAGGTTCCAAGTCTTTTGCATGATTCAACCTAGAGATCTAACTGGCTTCCTGTGTGAGAGGCTGATGCCTCAAGTTCACTAGACTGTGTGGTATGTCAACACATTATGAGAGAAAACAGGTTTTTGCACAAAATACCCATGATTTTCCAGAGCAGAGACAAAAGGAAACCTGAGAATATGGAACTGATTATCAAAAGTGATTTGTGTCCCTTTTAAGAAGAGCCCTGCAATAAACTGGACTCCACGTACCATATTATACCAGAAACCATCTTGGACAAAATTACCCCCATCTCACTGTTAATTTTAAGGGGTGAATTTAAGTTGCAAGCTGAATCAAAAAGTGCTCTCTTCTTTTCTGAACATTAAATAAAAGCTGGAGGGCAAAACATTGTGACATATTCCTTTTATAGATTTACAAACCTCATACCTTACAAAAAATTCAGTTACTAACTGACAACAACATATGTCTTGTGTCAACATTTTAGTTTTTGTGTCTACAAACCAACCACAGTCATCCCAACAATTATTGACACAGGCATATCATGCTCCACTCATAAATAAAGATTTCACTCAAGTATACCACTTGACTATATTGCATTCAGTGTAGTATTGGTTTCTAACAGCACAAACACCCCATAGACCTGCTTTGCTATTGGCCTACCAGATGGGTTTGGAGCCAAATACACAGAGGCATGGAGTTTCCACCTGGTCTGCAAATCCTTATTACCTGAGCAATGCAGGGTACCATTCAGTGGTGAAATCTAATGGGCAGTTTCAAAGCATGATGCTGAAAATGTGACAGACCCAGAAATATCAGGGCGATGCACACTGTTTAACAAGAAATTTTCTTACTGGCTAACAATAACCTTAATCCCTAACCTAATCCCTAACCTGAACAAATAATACAATCCATACAATACAATCGCATCAGCCAATCAAGAAACACCTTGTAAAACAGTTCTCATCCACCTGAAATATCCCAAAAATTTTGTCTAGGATTGCAGCTAACAGATGGTTGTATGTCTCAGTGACTGCGTGTTTTGTCTAAAAGTTAGAGCATCCGCCTTTCACAGGAGGCCCTGTTTCTATTCCCAGGTTGAGTCATACCAAAGACTCTAAAAATGGAACCTACTGCCATTGTGTGTGATGCTCCACATAAGTAATGGAGTAAGGAAAACAAGCCAGTGAGCCACAACTGGCAAAAAAGGCCATGGTCAGCTCAACTAATTGAGCCAATAGGTTGAAAACTGGGAAGTAAAACTCTATCTACCTAACTAACTCAGTGACATATGGATGTGACCAAAAGGAACCTTGTGCTTACCTCCAGTATCAACAGCAGTAGCAGACCCAAAAGTAATATCTACAGTAGCGCTGTCCGCTGGCAACTCCTCTCTGACCGATTCAGGGCATGTAATCATGGGTGGTTCATTGTCTGTAAGAAAGACGAATTTTTATCATGAAGACAACATTTCCTTTAAGACTGATTACCACATACCCACCAAATCGGGCTATCCAACAGAGAATATATATTAGGATAAATTACAAAATGGAAATGAAAGTTTGCTAAAGATACACAAAGATAAGGAAATGGTTACTGTTTAGGCAGACTACAACACAATACAAATTGTCTCTAAAGTGTGTGATGGGTAACATACAGTTACTTCTACTGAAACAAACTAGCACTCTGTTCAATTACTGCAAGCACCCTAATTGATGACAAAACATGCCTATTCCAATTGAGTCTTTGAGCGAACCAAAACATGAATAACCTTAAAGGGCAACATTGCCTTTGTTTTGCAAAAAAAATTCATCCTTTTGAAGGTAATATTTATTGACACAGGCTGATAGATTATCAAAAATAAGGCAGTATGGTAGCCTTCTTTTCCAGAAATAAGTTTCTCAAGGATAGACATTAAGTTGTTTGTTCATGAAAAATAATTTGTTCACCCAAACTTTCAACATTTCAAAGATGCGATGTCCATGGCTCTTCTTGTGTAAAGTATTTTGAAGAGATGTAGCTACTGCTGGGGTTTATGATTAAAGGCAGTCATTCGTCACCCCAAACTACAGTTTCAGTATACATATATCAAAACTCTCAATTGGTACAGCTCCTTGATTGGCATCACATTCAAACAATGCATCATAGCTGAATTACACAGCATGGGCACTGAGAGTGTCTTGATTACACATTATGGACTTGTATGGCCACTGGGACAAGCCATGAAGCAATAAACTAGGATTGTGTCTGGATAAAGATGAGTTCTAGATAACTGTGGGAGGGGCTAGAAGTAAGTAGGTTGGGAGAACTGGAACTGTTTGGGATGATGAAAATATGCCTTTAAGACTGAATTGTTGGATATAGTGTATGAGCCATTATCT
Source organism: Holothuria scabra (assembly GCA_037179385.1). Taxonomy (NCBI): domain Eukaryota; kingdom Metazoa; phylum Echinodermata; class Holothuroidea; order Aspidochirotida; family Holothuriidae; genus Holothuria; species Holothuria scabra. The sequence goes on from CM074190.1 coordinate 48,355,517, forward strand.
TTGTACTCTTTTTGGAGCATTTTAAACACAATATTTCCTTTTAAATGTCACTAGAAGACCCTTTGGCCAATAGGCAGCAGCTTAGCTTCTCTGTCCTAATACCTTTAAATCTGCTACCTCTATTTTTATTTCTTGAAAAGTGAAAAACAAACTTGGCCAGTTAATTGCTTCCCCCAATTGCTTCTACCCAAGGTGCTTCAGTCTAGCAAGTAACCAATTTTGTAGGCTGAGCAACTGATTCTAGTGGCAAACCTATATACCCATATACCCATATATACCCTATATACCTATAAGAAAGCTGGAAAACGGGAGAAACAGCACATGTACATCCAGTAGGATTTGAAACAAATTTTTTTGAGTTTTCAGCTGGTGCAGCATTCTAGTAATAGGGATATGATGTGCATGTACTATCAAAGTTTTGAAATTTGGTAAAGCATTTCTAAGGGCGAGAGAAGTCCTTTCAAACTTTTTTTGAGGTGACAGCTGATTCTCAAGATCTTTTTCATATTTATCTTCAGAGTGCTTTTAAAAATATTGTAGGATTTCAATATTGCATATTCAAGGTAAACTAGGCAGTTAATTCTAGTAAATTACACATTTGAGACTTTAAAATATTGTCACATTACTTAAAACAAGTCAGTCTAAGTCATTACTTACAGTTGGGGGGACAGCATTTCATTTTTGAATGAAAAAAATTTCTTGTGTTCGGAAAAAAAAAAGTATTTAACTTACCTTGACATTGTGCACTACTTGCAACAACATCAAATGGGGTTCCTTCTGGGGAGGTCCAGATACCATCAGGAGAGCAGGTCACCCTCACTGAATACTGATTAAATGGGCAGGATATATCACAACGAGTGAGCCCCAAGATGTCAGGACTGCAAGGTGCATCTTGCACCAAAAATCCTCTCAATTCTAACGGAGGGCAATCTAATTCTAGAGGTGTAAAGGAAATATAGTATAAACAGAATATAAGTGTATTCTGATGATGGTAAAAATCAAACCAAAAATTTTAAAATATATAAAAAAGGTTCAGCTGATTTTCAAAAGCTTTATGGCACAGCCTTGTCTTCACTTTGTGAACTGATTCCATGTACATGCCATGACATTGGTTCTTGAGAAATCAACATAGACACCCCACTAGATCAAAGGTAGTGTGGGGTGTAACTGATCTCTCAGTTTTTTATATTATCTGTGCTTTCAAATGAGATATGATTTCATTGTGTTCACACTGCGTGAAAAGCAATAAACACATGCTTGATTGGCCTTCAAGCTAGATTGAAATGTTACCTAACTTGTTGTGCATTTTAATATATCAGTTACTGTCAATCAATTAATCAGATGTGAAACATGGCCACATCAAGTGTGCATGTAATGAGCTTCATTTACTTCCTCAGGGGATAAGATGTGTCAGGCAGAGGAGGAGTATGTAACAAGAGCCCAATGGGCACTGTGGTTCCTTGCTGGTTATTTTAAGAACTGTACAGCCAGTCTCTGAAATAGAGCTAAGCAAAAGCTATATTCAATGTTTGTAACTTCTTCACAAGGGATATTTTAGTACTAATTAATTTTTGTGGCCTTATTTACATTCAACTTGTAAAATGCTTGGTGATCCTTCAAAAACATTTCCTCATTTCCATATGTATTAATGCTTGTAGTCAAACTTGATATTACCACCAATGAACAATACACAATGTGGTCAGAGAGAGAAAAACATCCCTTGTACTTCTCTCATATGCTATTTTAACCTGCTCTCAAATAAAACTTGATATTACTTTAAACAATCTACCATTAGCCCTGTTTGCTATCTCTACACAGAACACAGGGTTAATTCAGCAGTTAAGCAGAAAGCAAGTGATTAATGGGGTGTGATAATAGAATGAGGATTAGGTTACCCCACAGGGCACAGCAGTATTAAAGAGACATATACTGTATAATCCATGCACTGCTTCCACTGGCAGAGAGACCAGTTTAATACAGTGTGACCTGTGCTCATTGAAACCCACAGATTTCAGTTAATGCCTTCTTACAACTTTGAATGATCCAAAATCTTTGTACAACCCAAAGGAATCATTACTGAATTAACGTAAAGGCCAAATTCCTACAGTGTTTGGGTGTGTAAGCATGCAAAACCAGGTGAGAAAAAATTCTATTGAACCTATCTTTATCTAGCTTATAAGATTTTCTAAAAAACATTTCCAGTGGTTGACCTCTAGTGACCTTGACGACCTTTGACCTTAATCAAACACTGATTTGAAATTTGTCCTTTCTACCTTAAAAAACTGTGCTAAATCATTTTCCAGTTTTTGACCCCTTATGACCCTAGATGACCCTTGACCTTCACCAAAAATTTCAGATTCCATCCTTACACCACAACACATCTACACACCAAGTATGACATCTATCAAATTTTCCTACCTTGCAATATAGCATTGAGAAGATTTTTAATTTTTGACCTCTGGTGACCCTAAATGACCTGGGAAAGCACACCAAAGATATTTGCATTATTGATGGCAAATCAAATAAGTAAGCAACCAAAGTCAAAGGAGCAATCAGAACTTGACAGCAATTAAGGGGGACAGAGAAATTCTACACTGTGTGGTGAAACTTCCATTCAATCATGCATGTATTTCTTGAGATATAAGTAAATGAAGTCACCAGATTTGTGTTCCAAACTGAGTTAGGGGGCACTTCTTCACACTGACCCTGAATGTTTTGTTTCCCTTGGTTTTTTCAGATTGTTGTGTTGACCCTGAAGTAAATAATGGAATAGGACCTCCCTGTGGGGAATGCAAAGTTTGTTAAGTTGCCATGCCACTTATGCAATCACATTAATGTAAGATTGTTTGAGGGTAAAATTGGCTGTAAAGTTTAAAGTAAAATGAAAGACTGTCTGTTAATGTGAGGATAGGATGTCATACATATTTGCCTCAAGTTCACTTTCTGTTGAAAATGTACAACTCTACCTGCTCATATCTTAAAAACCACAAACCTGATTTCAATGCAAATTTCACTGAAAAGTCTAGAATATGTACCCCTCTAAAATATCAAAATTTGATGTGACCTTTAACCTTCTTTTAACCTTTTGTTCCAGCACTATATTCTGGCTCCTTGAACTGATAATTACCAGAGTCAAAAGACAATGAAAATGTCTTTCAAGTTGAAAGAATCATGAATTATGTGCTATTTACTGTTGAGTAGGAATTTTGTAACATCTCTGGGGTAGAAAATTCTACACAGAAGCAAGCTAAGACAGTCTTATCCATATATGCTGACCAATCACAATGCCAGACCATGATGGCTGCTGACTAGTTTGTACGTATGATTATGGTGCAGAATTAAAATTACAGAAAACCTGTAAAAAAACAAAATCTGATTTATACCCATTTCAGACAAGAGAATGCTGTGACACCATCAAGAATATGCAATAGCTTGTTAAGTTTGTAGTTGAGAAGCAGGCAACTAGGAGAGGTTCCATTGGAGCCTGGCAGTTTTTTCAAACAAACTTTTGGTGCAAAGGTCTTCTCAAAACTTGCTCCCAATCTCTGGAATTCTTTGACCTACACCATCAGCACCAAATGCATCTACTTTTCCTACTTTTGAATGACTTGTTAAGATTCACCTTTTTCAAAATTGTTTTTTTCATTTTGATGATTATTGTTTTTAAGTTGCTTTGTTTTGCATTGTTTGAATTATTTTACTGTTTTAATTCTGTTTATATCGCATCGCTGATTTCTTTTCTGTTATGCTTTGTTTTACTTTTTTTTCTACTGTAAAGCGATTCTGCAGTGTTCTGAGCAAAACTGCTTTTTCAGAATAGGTGATTCCTCTATTATCACAGTACCTGGGACATGCCCGTATCTTCCCTGAAACAGATACATTTGCATAGAAACTGGACATTAAAAACAGAAAAAAAAATGATTGTTCTAACTTCCCCTTTTTCTAGACAATTTTAATTTGGGAAAACACGGTTTAAATGTCCAAGTTAATTAATTATCACAAACTTTGAAATCCAAATTCAAGACTATTAAGATGTTGAAAATGTAAGACTCACTTACAAGCTCATTCAAAGTGATGTCACTTGTTGGCCAATGAGCATGCACAGTAACATATGAATACATGTCAGATTGTGTGTGCGTAGCAATCTTGCAATTGTGATGCAAAATGAATACGAATTACATTGTACTTTTCATTGTGACAAATATGTGAGCACAACTTATCAACTCTGTCATCAAGCGGCAGTGATGCCATTTGTTTGTAAACATGAATGAGTCTACTGTAGATGTGCAAACCCTAGCTGCCATAATTCTCACCTTCACAGGCTGGTGGTGGATTACTCCAAGTACCATTAAATTGGCACTTGGCTGTGCTAGATCCAATTAGATGGTAACCAGGAGGACACTCATATGAAGCTTCTGAACCAAACCGGTTTCGGCACGTTAAGCTGGATGGTCGAATTTCAGGCATAGGACAAGTAATTGCTAAAAGAGATAACAGAAAATTTCCCATGAAGACCATGAAAGAAACTTGTGTTTGATTGTTGTTGACATGAAATGACAAGGAAGTCTTTTTGCAGTTTTTCAATACCAAAACTTGTCCAGAATATTTATCAATATCAATACCCTTGCAAAAAAGAGTTTGTCAACCTGTGTCATTTGCCACACATGATCATCTCTGAAAAACAAAGGAATTATACAAGTTCCTGGGAGACAAACCCCTGATTTAAGAACTAACTGTGGAAGCAGGTTTGGTATTTGCTTTTCTCAAGTTCAATATTTTGAAGCTACAGGTTGTGATTAAAAATTCTTTGTTAATATTAGTTTTAATTGCCACAAGTTTTGCAGGTCATACCTGTGGTAAACATGTGGTGGACATGTGGCAAAGATGTGGTAAACATGTGACAAACATGTGGCAAACCTGCAACAAAGTGATGCAGCTTGCAAACATGTCAAATTCACCAGAGGCTGCAGGTAATCATACAAATCCCTGCGAGAATCAGTGGCAGGAACTAGTGACAGAAACACATGAAAACGTGTGAACTAATTGACACTTTCTTTGGAAGGAAAAGGTGCTAATAACAACACAAAGAAGTAAAGCACCTGTAGGGGGCTGTAAGAAATTTCCCAGCGTGATGCTGTTCTCAAATTGGACAGTTTTACATCTTGTAAAAATGTCATGGAATACTATACCGATGCTCACAGTTCACCCACAAATTGCATCACTCACTTACCATTTGATCTCATGAAAATAATGAATGAACTACAGCTGATACAAGTTACTGTAGAATAATTACTTCTAAATTTTCTTTTTTGACCATAAATGAACTAAATAATTTTCCATGTTATCACAAAGAAAGTGTTAGTTGGAGTTTTAAGGCCCAGTTTCCCAAAGACGTGCATCACAAAGAAGGTTGTTTCAACCCTGTAAGGTCTACTTCGGCTAACAGTTTAGCTTTAACAACATTAAGAATAATTGCTGTTGCACAAAATTCGAATTAAATGATCACTGGTGACCGCAAATAACCTTGACTTCCACTAAAATCATCTTCTGAATGAGGGGTTAATGACATGCAAAGTATGAAATCCCTCAGGTTTATGCATCTTGAGATATTGTGTTTACAAACTTTGACCTCTTCTGACCCCAAAGCACGTTAAACCCTCACAAAAAAAAAGGGATCATCAGATCCCTAAGGGGTATACACATACCAAGTATGATATTCCTGATGGTTACCCTTTTTAAGATAGAGTGTTTGCAAGCAGTGATCCATTCACACACACACACACACAGGGCATACCAGTATTGAATGACTGCTTCACGGAATCACTCAAAACTGGGGCCCAATTAATAGCAAATTTCACCAGGGTGCTCTGATAAGTTTATGATCACACTCACCTGAGACATTTAGGATTACAATACACACATTCTGTAACCCTACAGGGTCAGAGGCAATGAAGAAGTTAGTATAGTATCCCACAGGTAATTGTCTCTCAAGTCTTCCAATGCGTCTTATGGAAACTTGTCCACTGTTGTCCGTGGCTATCAGTTGAGGAAGACTTACTGGAGCAGTGGAAGCACACTCATCTGTGATTTGTGCCGTAATTGGCGACCCCGGACAATTCTGAAACACTGGCCTCTCCACATCTGGCAAGTATTTAAAAAGACCAAACAGAATTCACATGATTAGAAATGTTACAATTTTTGATCTAGTGTAAAATAAGAGCATGCAGGAATTCATTGCTCATGTGATTGCTGAGAATGGCAGGATAAGTGCGTCATGTCAAACACGCAGAAGATTTACTTGACCTATTTTTAGGGCTTTTTATCAGGTGTGTGCTAATTTCCCTATATATAGTCTGTGCTAACAATAAAATTGAAGTAACGACCATAGGACACCCAAAGGAATAATTTTATGTATTGTTACGCCAAAAAATATTGAAGAGGGATTCATAAGTTGCCTGGTGAAAAAAGAACAAAGAAGGCAGGTTTGGCAGAGATCGCCCTTGCTCTTGAAAGAAAAGTTGCATGTAGTCAAGAGGTTACTTCAGACAAGGCAGCAGTAAGTTCAGTGGTCTACATATACAGTTCTGCAAAGGTATAGAGTTTTGGCTGAATTGTGTGAGTCAATTATCTTTGGTGTTTGGAAGTCTGGAGCACATTGGAGAGCTGGAATGTTTCGGATTGCATAAACCAAAACTAAGAACATGTTTAAAAGACTGGGGTTCACTTTAAATGTCTGCTGGAGTGTTCTCTGAAATAAGCAACTTGCTACTGTACAGTTTTACATGTCTATTGTAATATGGTAAGTTGGAGAAATGGGTAGTGAATTAAGGATGAAAACTGTATGAAACTAATTCTAATGCCCCTGTGGGGAATGGCTAGTTGGTATGGGAAGGCATGTGTTTGAATAAATGGTGGGTCCAGAATTTATGGAAGGTGAAATAATTTATTGCTTGTGTGTTAAAAGTTGCCCTGGGTGCAGTTAGGCTAACTGGCATTTGAGCCCTTTAGTTACAAATAAATTTAAGTGTCAATGTGTCACTAGACTTTATGAAAGTTCATGCTATATTTTGTAATGCTTTTAGTGCATTTTCTGGAGGCAAAATTGATTGATTTTAAAATATGCAGAAAACATTTTATCTGTCAGAATGTGAAAGCTGCATCTGAGTAGAATACAAAATTCCAAAGTACTACAATTTTTCTTGCAATTTGGTGCATTATGGGATATTTTTGGTATTATTGCTGCACATTTATTTGACATTGCATTCAATTCATTTATAATTTTGATGCTGCTGCAGGTAATATTAAGTGACATTGTTTGCTATTCACCACATACAGTATGATGAAGAGTAACATTAGATCTTCAGGAAAAGATATTCAAACATTCCAAAAGTGTAGTATTTCAAGGACAAACAGGACATAAAATGACAAAAGAAAAACCAAGAAAGAATCTGACATGATGTGTCCACATTGCATAGCTTTCTGAGGTTTTTTGAAAAGTAGAGGTACTTTTCAACAACAAAAACAAGCAGTCTCTATAAGGGATCACGCAGGATTGCAACCGGGGAGTATCAAAGGTTTAAGAAGCAGTGTAGCACTGCTCATTATGCAGCCTGCATATCACTCACGCTTGAGTGCACACAGCAACTGAGCCTCAGTGAAAGTTAATGAGCACCAAATTGCCAACAGAGAGATGCTGCTATTGTTCATTAACAATAGCTGCTCTTGGCTTTTACTGCTCTGTGGTTTTTCACATAACAATAGCACTACTGGCTGAGAATATGGATCCAAACATGTTTAGTGAGGAAGGATGTGTTGTTGTGTTTCCCTATTGCATATGTGCCACAGATACTTTCTGATTTCTGTTCCTTTTCATAACATTTTATTCACTAACATTGCATGGTCCATTGAGTTATTTTCGTTCGATAGTTAACTAATGTGGTTTTTCACTGCCGATCCGATGTCCGATGTTTTTTTCCCAACATCGGCTGATATCCGATCCGTCCCGATGTTTTCGCCGCATCTATGCGTTTAGGCCCACAATTTTTTTCCTGTTTACTAGTAGGTCTAGATTTCCTTGTTGTAACTATAAGCAATACTTCTTTATGTACATCGCCCGCGAATTTACTCCTGTTTAAAGTCATCTTAAAAATGTCGAATAGTTTGCAAATTAGTATGAATTTAATCAAGACTGTGAATGAACTAATCACCTGAAATTATATTCGAGTTTGAATGTTTGTTTCACTCTATTTAATTAAGTTGAAATTTTCACCAGTGCGAGGGTCAATCATGCTCATGCTGATGTAGTGTTGCTTTTAAGATCAGTGTAAGCTATAACGTACACTACCTTTAGAATCTGCATGCAAGCTATAGTGATTCATACCGCAGCAATGGCGCGCTAACACTGCAAGTCAAGTTTTCAAGTTATGTAGAAACTTGCAGACAAGATGTACTGCGTGCCGTATATTCTGCAAGAATCTTAAACAACTCTGCCTAACCGAGCCGATCTTGCGTACAGTAATACTAACGATTTCCTAAAATACACAGTACAGGACGCTACTTCGAGTGTACCGAAATGAAAATCAAACCTAAAAATAAATGCGAGACTTGTACAGGCCGCTATAATGGTTTATTGTGTCAATATTTTGCAAACGAACACTTTTCCACTATAGCTTAAATGAATTTATTTGTTGGTTTTCATGAACTTAAAAGAAACGTAGCTCTTTCGCACTTATACATGTAGCGCTCGACCGATCATGCTATAATCGGTAATGACCGATTACTATTTAATTTAACTATAGGCCCGACGCCGATTACCGATTATCAGAAAGAGGGAAGTTTGTAGTTTGTTTGTCGCTTAAGTACGCGCCCCTTGCTTTGTGCATATCGTGTTAGTTCAGGTTGGAAAATATTGGGAATAGTTCCGTTCGTTTCGGGAACAGGATATCATTTTTGTACGCCTAATGTTTTTACCTCAAAAGTGATGATAAAAATCAATCATTAAAAGAGTCGGAATGTTTGCAGTCGATGTCACATGCCCATAATATAGTTCTTAGGCCAACATCATGCATGCGCGAAATGCACGTAAGTCGGGTTCCCGAAAATTCCACCTATGCAGAGATTTGATATGATGCCGTCTCGTTGTTAATTTCGCACCGGGCTCGGACGGATTCGCTAACAGGCTATATTATAAGCATGGAAGTGCGATCGTCGTAACACAAACTCAATAGAAAAATTCGTCTCGAGGCCTAGTATTTTCACACACTAAATCACATAGGCGAAGGCGCGAGTTGTGACTGGTTGGCTTGAATAAACACAATTGAACCAATCACGATGCAAGGGCAAATTAAATTTTGCAGTGGGTCGTATGCATATGATGTCACAGAGCAAAACATAATGCCTTGTTTTGCCGTAAAAACGGACATGCACGTAAGTCTAATGCATGCGTGAGCTTAGAATTTTGCTGCATATATGACCATGTGCATCACTGTTTTCATTCGCAATGATGTCACACGACATTTCATAAGTCCTACTGTAAATGACGTAACGGAATGAATGCTGGGGTTGCTTAATTTATGCAGGATAACAACCGCTGAACTTCGCAAGATTCTAGGTGCTACGTGTACAAAACATGCACAGATATATACATGGTAAGCTTGGGAACTTGAAAATCGGCCAAACACTGCAGCACGATAGTCTGTACTTTGTGTTTATGTGCAGCACAATTTGTATGGCAACCTACGCGATAACTTTCAGCAAGACTGCAAAGTGTCCTTGAATGAGTTCTAGATTTAAGTCCTGGTAATACTAAGTTTTACAGGGTAAAATGAGCAACGATCACGCCCAGGGTAAGGGGTTAAATTTACACGCTTGCGATTATCAATGCATCCCGTTTTGGTGGGAAGTTAAAGGATTGAGTATTTACATGAATTTCAAAGAACTTAAGAGCAAGTTTCGAGTATATTTGAGCCCCTTTTCTAGTTTGCAAATAGTCGGTTGAATGGCAGAATTTGCCAATGCTATTATTTACTGATTTTCTTGCAAATACATATCTACCCGCAATCCAATCTCCAATCGCAAACGTTCTCACTAACGACTATATAAATTCATTAGCCAATTGAAAATTGTGGTTTTGTTTGGGTTTCACTTTGCTTGTGTGCATTACTGAGACAGAAGATTTCACTTAAATGCTAAAATTACGGGGATGACAACCTTGCCACAATTGTACATAGTCGAAGCGGCAGAGCAGGTGGTTTTGTCTTGAAGGAAATATCAGCAGTCACCGCACATAATATTGTGTAGATCGTACTAGTCATAGGCGTACGAAACGGGGTTACGGGGGGGGGGGGCACTCGTCCTCCTAATTCAGGGAAAAAACGGTCCTTTCTGGCTAAACATGAGATGAAAGGGTGTCATTACTCGGGCAAAATATCCTCTTGTCCTCCCCTCAAAAATTATTCCCCTACATAGGCGTAGGCTACTAGATTCAACTTCTGATGGCTGCTTAAATGACGACGACTTTCAGGGAAGGTTTTCGTGCCGCCCAAATGGGGTGATTAACAAGTGAATTAAGAGCACCAAATAAGCAAGAACATGATCTGTTGACACTTCAAACTAAAAGGTAGAAACAATAAAGATATACTTTGGGTACGCGTGACAAGCATTACTACAGATTAATATTTCATTTGCGGCATAAAAATACAAAGTGACTTTTTTGATGTGCTATATAATTATGAGGGCAGGCGGGCGGGTACCACGGGTTTTGGGGTAACCTCTGCCAACACTAGTTTACATGTTGCAGCTTAATTGAGATGATTGTGAGACTGCTTGTGAGGCACTTAACATTTACAATGATTTAAAGATTGCTTAACTGTACCAAATTTGCCTTTACAATTTTTAAATATTATGGGATAGAACATTCTATCCAGCGTCGTAAATTGATTATTGACAGTGAGTTTCAGCACGAAAATAAATCGTTAACAATAAATTCACTCAGATGTGGTTCTGGGAATTTATACCAGTAAGTACGTGTACCGTACGGTACCACCAACCATCATGGTACTGAAGTATTGTGGAGACGGGTACTCAACTATAAGCTGAAAATCTTTCCTAAAATTATAAAATTTGAACGTAGTAATACTAAAATGTAACTGGAAAACCATTTTATAAATGCCCCTGTTTTTAATCATTACAATATAAACAGGGAATATTCACTTCTTTTTGCACCATTGCAGTCACAAATTCCCCCTAAGAATTTCGGAAATTGCTGTATAACGTTAATTTCGCAGAACTAGTACCTTCCACACTAACAAGGAACTTGCTTTTTTTTCGACATTCAGTGCAACCTCGAACGATCGTTGCTCATCGACAGAGGCTTTGACTTTGTGTTAAGTATATTAACCATGCATTGATTCATTGAATTTACTTTCCTTACGATATCACACAACATTATATTTTTGAGAAATTCATTGTAAGCAGACAAAAAATCATAACATTGCAAGCTCTGACATGAACATTGCTTCGGCGATTTCTGATTCTGACACAGTGACACATTGGGAATTCTGCATAAAGTTGACTGTATGTGGGAGAAAAACTTTCGTACGAACACAAAGAACGTTCGTTCAAAAAATTACTTAAGTGAAGCAATTGGGCTTGACACACGGTAAATCCCGCATACAATATCAGCAAGTGGTCACATGGAATGAACTCGCTCGCTACCAGTGAAGAAGGCCAAGTGATATTGCACAACGGATTGCTGCGGGATGCATTCCGTTTATTCAAACATGAAACACTTTTGAAAAATGTTCCAATAGTAATAACTCGGTGGGGAGAAAGCTTGATAAATCAATATTTTAAGGAAAAAATAAGGTAAAGCTCTACATAATAACTTTTGGTTACAATTTCGGAAGGCGATTTTTCTTTAGAAATTATATTTGCAAACTACACTACAGTTCTGAGTCTTATCATCTTGTGGGACTCTTAGGTGTGGAATTGTGGTGCGGCGCTGATTTAGTCTCAGTCCCGTATTTATCGGACACTCATTTGCAGAGAGTTTAACATTTTTGGTTTATGTTGCGTGTGGGATACTTCAATGTTATAAATGTGCAATGGTAGGCAGGGGTTATCTGAAGAGTTCCCTCGTGTCAAAGCATGGTGTTTTAACGGATACTTGCATGTGTTAAAATCCTACTATCATACTCTTCAGCTGTACCGACAATACCAATCATCAGCGGTACCGTGAAAACTTAGTCTGGACCTGTTCATATGAACACAGATATGCACATTATGAGCTTAATGTACTGTGTACCAGGTACAGTACACATAGCATTTTGCTTAATATACCATCCTCTGATCTGTGGAGAGAAATCTATAAAAACCTTTTGTGTACATCCTGGACAACTCTGGCAAGTTCATTGTTTGGTTTTGTTTTGTGTAGCGAGCGCATTGTTAGGTCGTCTTTTGTGTTTGAAAGGCTTAACTTGTGGTCACCTAAATCTGTGCACACCACTGTTCACAGACTCTGGGAGGCCAGGATCCTGTGTGCATTGAAGCTCATTACAAACTGGTTGCTGTGCTCTTACAATGGGTAGCAACCACTGACTCTTGGAGGCTCGCAGGTTATATTCATGAGCGAGCCCTAATGAGATATTGTGAGTTTAAAACATTGCATGGCAACAGGGCTTGGAAGACATGGTGTGGAATATTTTTGTCTTTCTTACGACACCCAAGTGAAACGCCACCAGAATATGCCTCTGAACTATATTCACCTTCACATAGTGGTGGTTGTCCGTCAAAGTCCCACCTGCCGTAAGCTGAGCATGTACGATTTGGAGGTCCCAAAAGATCAAATCCTGCATCACATGAGAAAGTGCAAACATCACCTGCAGTACTGCTATTGATACAGCTTGCTGGAGTGACTGAACTGTTTGTTGATGGATAAATCCCATCACAAACAACAGCTGCAAAGAAAAAAAAATACAAACATTATCTCAGCAGAAAATTCCCCTTTCGATCCTTTGTCCAAATTCTATTAACCAAAGGGATTTAATGGGTTCCAACTGGTTTTAAAGGGTTTTCAAAAAAGTATGGTTTATGCAAAAGGTTAATTTTTCAATTCCCTTTGAGATTTTTCCAATATTCCTCAACAACCGAAGGAAACCCTTGATTGCAAAGGGTTTTTCCATAGAGTACCATATGAAACCCTTTGGGTTCAAAGGGCAATTCCCCAAAGGGTTCCAAAGGGAATTTTCAGCTGTGTTATGTGTTGCAACATGAAGAAATAATTAAGTGGCCTTGAAGTTGTCAGAATATTGTTGTATTTCCTGTTTATCGTATCTGAAAGTGATGTCCAAGCCCACAGCTCCTTTAAGAGAATTCACTGCTGGCTGCAGCCTGAATCAACAATGAATCATTGTGTGAACATCCCCATAGATCTGGTGTGAAAACAATGTAATTCAGCTATGTACAAACAATATGCATAGTCTTCAAGTTTATCAGTGCTGAGGCTACATAGAAATGGGTAAGATGGAACAAAGTTCAGAATTCTATTGGAGAACTTTTGGAGCAAAAATGTCACTGTCGAGTTTACACTTTTTTAAAGTTTTTGGCACGTTTCCCACTGCAGACTAAAACACCCTCACCTATTAAATGCAGTAGCTGCAACCAAGAGCATTGATTGGTTTGTGGATTAGGGTGGGGGGGTGCAAAAATTTTCCAAATGCCAGAATGGTGTCTCAAACTAGGCTTGCCTAAAAGCAAAAGACCAAACAAAAACACACACACACTCACACTGACTGGAAGATACACAAACCATAGATGGAGCATCACAAATGCACAATTTTCCATTATTTTAACTTGGTGGGTTCAATTTCAATTTAATTTGTCATTTTGTTTCTTCTGCCAGGATAATGCATGTCTTCCTGAAATGAACTATTGCGGGTAAAACAATATGTTTGCCCCCCCCCCCAAATTTCACTAATGAGGTGATTGCCGTCCTCACCCAGGATTGATGTTCCTGGCTGTCGCCATGCTTTATCAAAATCACTAAAGCAGCTGTTCTGGAGAATCAAAATTTAATGTGAATGTTATGGAGATACAATTTTCATATCGTTGCTGGTGACATTTTGATGCAAATACAAATCATATGAAAAAATACCCTATGCTTAACCTTGAAACCCATTTAGAACTGTTCTCAGAACCAATTATATACCCCATGTTTGACCGCATGTTTGGTCTAATGGTAGAGTATTCACCTCTCAAGCAGAAGGCCCGGTTTCGATTCCCAGGTCCAGTTATACCAAAGATCGTAAAAATGGAACCTACTGCCATTGTGGGTGATGCTCTGCATAATCAATGGAGTAGGGAAAACAAGCCAGTTGGCTACAACTGGAAAAAAGGCTGTGGCGGACTCAACTTGAACCAATAGGTTGGAAACCAGGCTGTAAAACTCTATCTATCTAACTACCTTACCCATGTTTGCATTTGAAAATGGCCATGAAGGTTGACATTTGATTGCAGTTTATCTCAGATTTAACTGCAAGGGGATCTATAGCCCTTCAATGCAACATAAGTAATTTGATCTCTTTTTGCCAGCAATTGCAGAATTTGTTTTTAAGTTGTTATTTGAACCCCAAATTGTTAAGCTTCTATTGTACCGGAGTGGTAATTAAAAATGCTGCTCACTGAAGGAGGAAATTGGGGTCATGTACAGTTTTTCCCTAAAACTCTGTTAGCCAAGACATATCTCATTATGCTAATATTTTGTCATGTAATATTTGCATTAAAAGATTACACAAAGTACATTTCATATTCTGATGCACTTTATGCTCAAAGGTTGTCAAATACATAGAGAACAATTTTTACAATGGTACTATTTCACTAAGTGATGTGAATAACCATTGTGTACTGGTTATGGTCAGACTATTGTAAAATTATTTTAGGGTGAGTTTCTTCATTCTTGATTTGGCAGAGGTGCAGTAAAGCTAAGCTTTTGAGGTCTGAGGCTTTAACCACAAAGTGTAACCATTCTCAGGCAGTAGGTAGGTATCTGTGCCAAGTAACCAAAGTGTAGTGTGAAGGAAATGACAGCTTCGAGGACAACTGAATAGTTTTGTCGTTTAAATTGGCCAAAATAACTTAGCAACACTTCGCAGCTATCTTTTTCTCCACATCAAAAGTGATAACTTTATCTGCCCTAAACTTAAATAGCATGCTCTTATACAAGTCTTCAAAAATATTAAACACAGATCAAGGCACAATCTATTGCTCTTAAGATATTTCTACCACTGTCTAGTATGACAGTATCTCAACTCATATTTGGTATTGAGATAAAAACCATAGCCATGTACATGTGTTTTCCAAAATGACACTTGTAAGAAATTACTTTGGCCTTTCAACAAGTGAAAAGATAAAGATGTGTGGAGTTAAGGATTGATAATGACAAGTGACAGGTAATTAATACTAAGTACATATACATATTCCCTAGTAAATGCCCTTTCGTATCATTTCAATTTGTTTAAGAAAATACATATTTCAATTGCTTCTCATGTTTAGCATTGGCATTTTAAGAGGGATGCATGGCTCTTGAAGAAAAATAGTCCTCATATAACATTATGCAAATATTGAAGACAATTTAAAGGAGAACATTTTCATTTATACAGCAAGAAAATATTTGGCTGCTAAACTGTATATTTTGGCTGCAAAACTGTCATTCCTGGACAAGAAAACACCACGTGAAGAATACTGCAGTGTCTCCTAAGGATGTAAAAGAGTGCTAATAACCCAGATGAACATGTTATGAACAGTTTAAAAGAAAAAGTTGGAGGCAGATTTAGAGAGCAACATTCCATTTATTTTTGGCAGTGATTGTGGCTTCACTTCAGTAATGACCACACTTCAAATAGATGAATTACTTACTCATACTTCTGAGAACAATTCACCCAGCCTACTTACGTCTGCATTTAAAATTCGCCAGTCCTTCCCAAGTTCCATTCTCATTGCACTTTTGTTCAATTCCTTCATAGAGCTGGTAGTATCCCTTGTCACAAAAGAGGGTGCAAATACTACCATAGGGAACTTGATCTACATCAAAGTTACATCCCCTCATGTGCATCCCAGGTGTGAGCTCAAATGGGGGACAGGTAATGGCTGTTAAACAATAAAGAATAAAAGAAAATGATTTTTAAATGGGTTACTGCTTTATTTGGTACAAGTTCATTCAGGACAAAAGGCCTTCAAAACCATGTACTTTTCCTCAGCCTTTTAACAGTGTAAGTAATATTAATATTCCATGTTCATTGTTTGTTTTTCATGGTCTTGAGAAATAAGTTATTTTTTTTTCTTGTTTCCAGTTACCAAGATACCTCCACACCTGGAGCTATATACCAGTGAACCAACACATTTTGCTACACAAGCTACCTCTATTCACAAATTTTTAATCTCAATAATAGGCCAGTAATGGTATGCATTTCTCGACCATGAGGTCAACACTTGCCCCCCTTCCCCCTCCCCAGTAATGTCAGCTAAATGTTAGGTCAACCAAAACCTTTTTATTTCTCCAAGTGATATGCTAAAACTTCAAGCTAACAGTGGGAAAGCCCCTGGACTCTGCCAGCAGGAATGCATGCTTTGCACTCGGTTCAACTCTGCATGCAAAAATGTCGCCCCAAACATTTTTCTTTGTCCTAATTTGCCCCAAACTTTAACATTCTTGCATTGCCACTGATTTGCAGATCTAGTCATACCCCAAACTTTAAAGAGTGGAACCTACTGCCATTGTACATGATTCCCCTACTCTCCCCCCCCTCATCAGAGATGGAGTAGGCAAAATAATCTAGTGCAATACAACTGGTAAAAGATGTGTGCTGCTTCATCTACCCAGGAGACTATGTCAAAACTTACTAAACATGATGAAACTTTTCTTTTAACTTTTTGTTACATCCTCCTTCTCTGCCAG
Source organism: Holothuria scabra (assembly GCA_037179385.1). Classification (NCBI taxonomy): domain Eukaryota; kingdom Metazoa; phylum Echinodermata; class Holothuroidea; order Aspidochirotida; family Holothuriidae; genus Holothuria; species Holothuria scabra. Next base: position 48,372,468 of record CM074190.1, read on the forward strand.
ACTGCCTCTTATTGTTTCAGGTAGGAAATGATGCTCACTATGCATACACTTGATTAAGTTAGGTTTCACATCTGATTAATTGATTGACAGTACCAGATGTAGCTAAATACACAAAAAAATTTCATAACATTCGGGGTTAGGTAACAGGCCAGTCAGCATGTGTTAATTGCTTTTCACTCAGTGTGAACACAATGAAAGCACAGATCACATAATAAACATAACAATGCATAAGACTTGCTTAAAGTCCTCACCTTCACACACAGGTATCTCTCCTGACCAGGTACCCCATGCCCCTTGTTCTGGGGTACCATCCCAGGTACAGGTAAGGGTCTCTGAGCCTACCAATCGGTATCCAATATTACACCTGAATGAACATGTTGAATTAACAGAGTAGTCACATGGCCCTTGAATGGCTTCTCCAGATGTTTCAATCAAAGGGCAGCGGATAACTGTTCAAAATGAGATAGATCAAAAGACGGGTTTTAAGTCACATCATATTTGAAGAGGTTAACTTCTTCTAAGCATTTCTGTGAAATTTGCATTGAAATCCAAAATGTGGTCTTCAAGATATGCACAAGTAAATTTGTCAATGTCACATTCCCATGAAAGTGAACTTGAGTCAAGCAGATATGACATCATACCCTCACATAAACCTACAGTCTTTTGTACTCTTAGTATTTAAACTTTGTAGTCTTTTTTTTTCCTGTCCAATTTTACTAGAATGTGATTGCTAAAGTAGTATGGGAACTTTTCATTTCCCACAGGAAGGTCTATTCCCAATAATAAGTTTAAGGTTAACACAACAGTCTGAAAAAAAACAATTGGTGACGAAGCATTCCTTTTCAATGTGACAATGAGATGTATAACCTCTACTGCCCCCAAGCCCACTTTGGAACTCACATCTAATGACTTAATTTACTGGTATATAGAGAAATACATGTCCAATTTAAATGTGTGTTTCACCACACTGTGTAGGTTTGATTCTTCTTCCACATATGAAAATTAAATTTTCCTTAAACTTGTCATTAAACATATTTTTTATTTCATTGGCTGTTCAAGAGATATTTTAACATATTTATACATGAGCCTTGGATTTCTTCCTTGAAAGTCTATTAAACACAAATTTTTCATTCTGTTATTTCATATTTACCTCCTGAGGTAATCTCAGAGTTCCCCATTTCAAACCCTCAGTCATAGAAGGGGGGTCTAAATGATGTGATCCCAGGGACCAATAATTCCAAGGGCTCACAGTTCCCTGATTCTTACCATCTCCAGTATCATTGCAATGGTTTGTGGTAATTTCAAGCCTGGTATGTTATTCCTGGATATGATGTTCCCCTGGTTTCAGGGAAGAATGCACCCTTGGAACATTGGCAAAGTAGTATCTTGAAGGCTGGGTTTATTTTTTTTTTTGTTTTTTTGTTTTTTTGTTTTTTTTTTTTTATTATTTTTTGTTTCTTTTTTAACACATCTATTGATAACCCACTCACATTGATATGTCAAGTGTATTGAATTTAAAATAAGTTTTAATTCTTTATTACTAAGTTAGTCAGCCATATTTGCCTTACATAGAGTTTGAAGCAACCAGCATGCAGCTGTTACATCCACAGTTTAAACCCTGGAGGGTTCATACCAAAGAGTTTAAAATTGGAACCTACTGCTATTGTGCTTCGTGTTCAGCTTAAGCAAAGGATTAGGCAAAACAAAACCATGCAGTGAGTCAAAACTGGAAAAGGCTTTGGCCAGCCCACCTTAATCCTTTGGATTCAAAACTAAGCAGTAAAACTTTCTAACTTACTAAATAACTTCATATAATTTCAACTTTGCTACATTTGTTGTTGCTTCAAGTTAGCACTATTGTGTAAACCTCCAGAGTGCACATGCAGCTCTTCCTTCCTACTTAGTAGTTATCCTCAACTTCTATTGGTTTATTACAGTCAGGTGACCATGCATTATACCATGATTGAATCATGGTTATAGTTAAATGCACTCATCTATGGCTTCGCTATCCTGCTTAGGGGTGTGATGTTTCAATGTGATTATTTAAAAACAGATGTTTATTTCTTTTATTCCTTCACATCAAAATATTACTGTGTGTGAATGAACAAGGATAATCAACTGCGGACCTTATGCAGTAGCACAGAATATTAATGCACCCTCCAATTTTAATGCTGAATAACTTGGGTGGCACCCTTGTACACCATTTCACAAACCCACTAGCAAACCCTAAAAAGGATAAATCTGTTACTAGACTATGTAGGTGAATAATGAAGTCAAAACCACAAGAATGGTTACTCTGTTGTTACAATACACCCTTTTAGATGGTCAGCTCACTCTTGTCAGCATGGGGCTGGAGCAAAAAAACATAAGATGAGTGTGCCTGAAATACAAGTATTAACAGATGAGTGAGTCTTATCCTGTTTTAATATACACTGAGCAGAACCTGCACAAATAAGGTACTTTGCAGGTGGAAAGACCAGTAATCTATTCGGAGATTTTGGGTCCGGCATTTTTTCCTGTTAGTGCATATTCCACGACTGTTAACCTTTAATTCATACAAAATATGAAAAGCAACACTTCTTTGAGTTTCAAATTCTTACGTTTGACTGTAACACTAAAGAAACAGGAGCCTTTGTTTCCGGATGCATCATAAGCCTCGATGACGACAAAATAAACTCCCTCTACAAGACGAGATCCTGACTGAATGGATGAAGTGATGTTTAACACATGTCCTTCATTATCAGTTACCTGTGGGCTGGTCCATGTGACAACTGCATCTTCTTCACCCGGTTGAGCAAGCACCACCATATCTTCTGGACATGTACCATTGAAATGAGGTCCATTCACATCTTAGATAAAGATGGAAAAAGTGAGTGAGAGAAGTACATGCAATTTGTTAGTTAGTTAGATGAGATTTAACGACACAATACCTCATACATCATACATGTGTTATACAGTGTCAGTCAAATTCAATAAAAAAGTTCAAAGTTACATTTATTTTCAAGTATGGTTCAAGTTTGAATTTGTTTTCCTTTTAGTCGCCTCTCACCGCAGGGGGGAAATACCAGGGGCATATTCTACAACCCCCAGGCCACAGGGGGGATGAGCAAATTATGAGGAAAGAAAATTAATGTAGTATGCTATCCCAACATCTACAGTACCAACATGAAATGAAACCGCCTTTCTTGCTATAGACAAATCCGATCAGCAGTTGTGTTTAGTGACTATCAGCATTAAATTGTCTTTATTTATTGTCTACATGAATTTGGAACCCTGACATTTAGTGAAATTGAGAGAATCAAGATACAATTTAGTGTACAACCATCCATGATACAGGTAAGCAAGAAAATTGAAAGACTAAAGGTAATGGACCCCAGTCATGTCTGACTAAAATCACACTATAACTTGACAGTCCAGATTTGACTTGAGTACCCCATTGGAAGAGGGCCTTTGTTTCATTTTACACTCTCTCCCACAGCTTTACAAATAATTTACACAATTGTGGGAGTCCCACTTTCAATTCAAAAGTCCTGCTAGGAAAATATTTGCCCATTGGAAATTACTACATTGCTTCCTTTGCCCCAAATGAAATCCGTCCAAAATAACTTGTGGAAAGGGTGAAATTCCTGAACATATATTTAACTGTTGTGTAAACACTGCTTTGTACTGCAATTTCAGGGAAATCCATTTTTGTGACTTCTACAGACTCTCAGGACCAAATGAGAAATTTTCATGGCCTTCCTCTTAATGTTCTACTTTAAGTTTTCCACTATAGCAGGAAAGATTTTGTGGTTAAAAGAATATTAAATTTTTATGTTAAGACTGGGAAGGAATCTTGATTTTACCAGTGAGAATGAAGCAATGTCACTATGTGAAAATTCTCATCATGCCGAAACATTAACCTTTAAGGATAGCCGTCATGACTACCTCAGTTTTGGGGAAAACCTGCGGTTCCCAATTATAGTACCCAACCACTGTTTTATTACACCGATTAGCTGCTTCAATTAACAACATGCAGCTTTGATTACCATTCTTGTTCAATAAAAGCCCAATAGTTAGGGGTTCAGATAAATTGTGAAATAAGTGAAATAAGTGCTGGCCAAAATGTATGTCTCTGGCAAAAAATGAATTGGAGTTTTACTAGCACTTTCAAAAGAACATTTTTCTAGTGCATACTTTAAGTGCTGAAAAGGTAATTAGGACTGGGGTAGGGAACTTGTACCCAGTTAGTGAACATTTTGGGCACCTGGTGAAAACATTACTGAAAAGTTTATGCACTTAACTTGTTGTTTCTGTAAACCCACAGTGTGTGCATGTCTAGATGCAATACATACCCTGGCATGTTCTTTCACTCTCCACGCCACTCCATGCACCATCAATGGTGCACTGAACTTCAGCAGTTCCAACCAGTTCAAAGCCTTCATTACATATGAAGGTACATGATTCACCGGCAGCCACTCCCTGTGTTGTACACTCTGGTGGGTCCAGCCTTCCATTATCCAAAACAGCTAAAGCACTACACATCACGGCTGATGAATGAAAAAAAAAAAAGCTGACAACATTGCCTATGATGGTAAAATACTACGTATTGTTTGTAAACTGTACTTCTGAGCCCATCTGGTAATGTGGAAAGTAATTAGACAAAGGAAGTAGAGCAAGGGTCTACATTAATATCCACACTTCTCATGAGGCACAGAGGTTGAAGAGCTTGTCTTCTGCATGACGTGTCCAATACGGAATTCTTTAGTAAAAACTGTCAAGCGACTGTCTTTTGATAAAAACACCACAGCTCTAGATAATTGGGTTTTGATCACGTCCACCTGGCCACACCAGTTAATCTCTTATCAGACTTTGTTCTCACCAAGACAAAGGGCTGTTCTTTGGTCCAACAAAGCTGCATACTCATTGCCAAGTGAACTGTGGGCTAAATTGGATCATCTAACTGATAACTTATGCTTGATTAGACAGTTTTGTGAAGGCAAGGGGAAAGTGCAAACTTAGTGCCCTTTGGAGAGAATGTGTCAGGTGCTTAATCGAGGTTTAGATAGCTGTTAGATAGTCGTGCCTGGTCAGCAATCTGCTCACTTGACCATCCAATGGACACTAAAATATGGCTTATGTTAGCACCCTACAATCCTCCGTCTAAAAATTGCAATAGTCTTACAGTAATAACAAAATAACAATAAATGAAAAGTACATGCATCCACAACTTTTCGTATTGTTGCTTTATACCTGATGTTAGACAACAGCATTTGTAGAATGATGAGTGTAGGCTACAACCAAAACAACTGTGTCTTAAGCATTTACTTATTATTTGGATTCATTCTTGCTCCAATCGGTTAAGCACTATATCCAGGGCTGTTTCACTCCCTTTAATCATGACTGTGAACTTACATAGTAAATGCATTAAAGCACAACTCCATAATCCACTTACGTGTGCATTCAATGGGGTCACCAGTCCATTCACCAGATAATTGACACATTCTCTGGTTAGAACCACTAACCATTTCAAAGCCTCTCTTACAGCGAAAATAACAGTTTAGTTCTGGGAAGTAAGGTGGTGAGCAGCCTTCACGTACACTGCTTTCAGGTGCAACAGGTTCGGTACATGTAATAGCTATAAATAAAAGCAGAAATCTGCATGTGCCATCTCAACTTTTTACCACAGAGAAACAGGGTTCAGGGGGTTTTAACCCTCCCCCCCCCCATTTTTTTTGCAAAGTCCCAACCAATGCAGGTGCACTTCAAAGAAAAAAAAAACATAGAAAACTAACTTAAAGGCACACTCCTCTCAACCCGAAACATTTCAAGTTCTCATAACCTAGTAACTTAAGCCCCTTACACAACATCAATACATCAAGTGAGTATACTAGGCCCCAGTGTGTAATCAAAACACTCTCAGTAGAGTACATTCCATGTTGTTGCCATGACAATAAGTGTAGTTTGGTATGAGAGGATCAGGACATCAGGACAAAACTATAAATTCTTTAAATAGTCCAGCATGCTATAATCAATGCTCATTACTGAAATTAGGGAGTTGCTAGAGAAGGACATACAAAAAAACAAATGTTTTCAGACAATATGCACTTGAAATGGATCTTTTGAGATGTTACTATTTGATTGACAGGTCCCTTTGTTTGTATTGTTAAATCCAATTGTGACTGAGTAATTTTAATGACGATCTCTTACATTCTTTCCCACGTAATCCTTCAACAAAGCCATTGTCTATATATCCTTCAATTTGGAGGTTTGTTTCTGCCAATGGCAAACCTTACAATAAGAATTTTTTTAGAACGACTGGAGACAAACCTTTTTATATGCTCCAATTGCACCCTTTTCTTCACTGGATGTAAGTAATGATCAAGTCAGTATATATTTCCCTAAGATTTAAATCACTTTGTCATCATTAAGAAAGTGCTTTTTTTAAACTAATTTGTAGGAAAATTGTTGCTGTGTACAAATGAAAAGATACATTGTGTCACAGATAGCATCAAATGGCATATATTTCACATCTTTGCATGACTGCTGGCAACAAAACGTTAATGAGAAGGGTGTAAGGGAATCGTCTGTCCATTGGAATTTCAATACTTCTTCACTAATACTTGTTGATTGAAGCATTGAGATAAGAATTTGGCAGATAAAAGCAAGATTATTGTTGGAAACGAACATTGTCCCAAAGAGACTATAGAACGTTGTTTCTTCTTCTCTAGAAATTCAATGTTGAAATGCAGCATCTTCTGGAAACTCAAAATCCTGTCCTGTGGTTGTCTTACCAGGTTTTTATTCTTAGATTTTTGAGATGTTTATTCTGAAAGGTTGTGCAGTAGTACACGCATAATCTTTCAACAACAGACTCAACTGGTATGAAACAACAGAACTGTAGCTATGGCAACCTGCTGATTAGACATTGTAGTCAATGTTGATTGCTTGAGAGTAAGTTTGCTCAAAATAACAGGATCAGTGATAGATACGATATTAAAAGTTTCTGTCAAAGAAATTTTTTAAGCTACTACTTAGGACAATTATGTACATGGCTGAGTTTCAAAATTAGATTTTTATGTTCTGTAATATGGACAACAGTTGTAAAGAAATTAATACAACTGTTTAAAAGATCTAATGTTTAATCAGAATGCTATGTAGAACATTCCTGGTCCTGATAAAAAGAAAAAAAAGTAATATACTATAGTAAAACTTACGTTTCAGCATTTACTTAGAGCATTGAATGCACAATGGTACAACAAAAGAGTTGATGCTAGAATCAACTGCTGGAAGGCACTACTTGTAACTACTTGTAAGGTGAAGCTGGTATGCCTAGCTAGAATATGATTTATTTACTTAGATGAGATTTAAAGACACTAACACGAATGTGTTTAATATACTGTGTATCATACTAAGAAAATGCCCATAAGCCTACAACCCCGAGTAGTTTTGCAAAGATCAGGAAAGTTGTATTAGTGATGGTCAGTAACTTGGACACTCTGTGGTTTTAGTCAAGCCAGTTGTGATTACCACACAACTGACTAGAGCCTCTGGACCAAAACCATGCAATGTGCAAGTTACTGACCATCTCTAATACAATTTTACAGAGATGTGCAGGACTACTCAGGATTGTAGGCTTATGGGCTTTTGAATCTCATAATAGTGTCATTAAGATAAAATGGATAAAGCTAGAATATGGAAAACTTTGCATATCCTAAAATGAAAACACAAAACTACCAAAATAAAAGTGGCAAACCTTCACATAAAGGTGGACGTCCTGACCAGGCAAAAGTTCCATCCTTAGACTGTTCACAAGTTAAACTCTCACTTCCATTAAGCCGGAAACCAGGGTTACATTGGAAACTGCAGGTGGCACCATGGTGGGTTGGGCAAAGTGAATTCATGTCACTGTTGAAAGGGATGAGAAGAAGTGGGCAGCGGTTGACTGTGGGTAGAAACAGAAAAGGCAGGTAATAACTTGAAGGGACAATCAGAATTTGACAGAGAAAATCTACCTTTTGTTCCAGAACTTGAATTTTTCTATTTAAACTAATTGTTTATCAGATTATAAAGACATTGAAGAGGTCTGTCCTGCATCATCATCAATAAATACCTTTAAAATGTACCACCAATTTTACCCACCAAAACTCTGATATATATTGATTGCATAAATGCATCCTGAGCAATGAAATTTTGAAAACTTTATTAGCCCTAGGGACAAGATAGCATCCTTTTTAAATCAATCCAATGTAAAAACAATAGGATGGAAAGTAAATGAGATAAACAAGCATATGGCGTTTTCATACACATTTAGGCTTTATACAAATTCAAAATGAAAAATCCCATGGCATATGCATGACTTTTGAGGGCCTTCATGATTTGTATTTCCAGGACCATTGAAAGTAGAGTGAACATCTGGAAAATTTAAGCAATAAGACAAATTTTTAAAATTTGCGGTCTTTTCCAGGATCTTTTTAAAAATTGTTCACTTTCTCTGATTTTACAGGCCTTGGTTATTTAAATTTTAGTTATCCCTGACTTTCCAGGGCCTGTGTATAAACCCTGACAATTTTCTCAAAAATGATCAATTACCAGTAACAATGACAGTGTAGTTGCAAGCAACTGTATTGTTGGCCTTGTCCATGGCTGTCTGGATAAAGAGGTGGCGCCCTTCTTGTAGATTGACGGGGGGTGGTAGATTGTATCTCAGATTTGGTTCAACTCCAGAGTTATCTGTCACTCTCAAGTCTGTCCCTTCGTATAGGTACATCTCACTGTTTGGTGGCGCTGTGACATTAACTTCAACTGGACAACCATTACTGAATACTGGTGGGAGGTTATCTTTGAAAAAAGGAAAATTAATTGTAAATAAACTATGAAAGGGATTTCCTCATGCAATGAATACTATAAATGAGTAAACCCTAAAAAATAGGAAATAAAGCCCTGAAGGCTTGCATTTATACTTACCCACACATTCCACTGTGTTTACATCCACGTTCCACTCTCCTGAATCTTCACAAGTGAGAACCAAAGGACCGCTGTTTTGGTACCCTTGGCTGCAATACACAGTGCACACTGTATTATAGGGATTCTCTCCGTCCATACAAGAGGAAGGCTGGTAGGTGCCTCCCTGTGGTTTTGTCAATGTGGGACATGTTGTTGCTGAGATGTGATAAACAGGACAGAAAGGAAGATAAAGAAACATTTACAAAAATTTTTGGAGTCTTCTAAATATTATTTGATTTGATTCAATTCCATTTAATGGAGTTTTATGCCTTATCTTTTAACCTTTGGGTTTAATCAAGGTTCATACCCTTTCAAAATGACAAGATTCCATTATGCCTATTCCATGAATTTCAATAAAGGACCTTGACTGATATATACAGGACCTTTAAATGCAGTTAGATCCCATACTTCCATCTCATTCCTATACAGAATAATGCATCTGAACATTCAGAGGATCAAAAACTATAAGAATGTCTTCAAAGAATCCCTGAATTTTTCATAACCTTTTCAAAAAATTGCTCATTTTTGTTGACTTTTCAGGCCTACAAGTTCAAATTTCCCTGACTTTCAATTGGACCTATATGAAACCTATCCATCTAGTGGCTCCCATGCAGAGATGCCAACATTTACATCCAGAAATCATGGAGGTTTCACACAGGAATCAAAGAGATTTTTTAGAATTACATGCAACTCAATGGGAAAAAAGCTTGCTTGAATCAGGGAGATTGTCATATTTGCTAGTTGGAATGGACAAAAATCCTTGAATTTTCAGGGAGTCTCCCTGAGAATCAGGGAGAGTTGGCTTTTTTTCAGTGGTAGGACACTGATTACATATGCAGACCTACATGCATGTACCAAGGCAGTCAGGTCCTTTAAAAAAAATGACTTGACCTGGGAATCAAGCCATCAAGTGAAATGGCTGATTTGTGCACCAGGTATAAAAGTTACATCATGCTACAGTGTGCTTATATTGTGTAATCTTTAAATGAAAGTGGCATGACAATAATTCACTTACTAAGGTATGGTGACTAGCCCATTTTTCTATTTGACATGATTGTGTTACCACTCTAATCATCATCATGCTGTTTCGATTGCAGTAAAAAAGTTATCTATTGTTCAATTGAGGTATATCAGGTGTCCAAACCCACTGCTGGAGGTCTATTATTATCACTTCACCGAGCTTCTAATCCACTTGAGTTGCAAAAAATGACCTGGTACTATGGGGCTTGGGTTTCTTGACTTGGATAAAATGTCTTTGCATGGAGTATTACTTTCTGTCAATCATCAAATTGTGTAGTTGGGCAAGGAAGGAAATCAACTGTATATTTTTACCGTGACCAATTCGTCATGTTAACACTGAAACACACAAAAACACACACACACCTACAAATGCCATTAAATTATATACTTATCTCTTTCCATCAAACAAAATCCTTTGTGTTTCAGTTAACATTTCATCCAAAATTTTGCTACAAATAGATATATTTTAAACCACCACACATGGTAAATTTATTAACTGAGGGGTAATTGAAACTATGTAGCCAGCAAATTCATGGAAAATGGCACAGAACATATTTACTTGCCAAATGAGGGTCTTATTCCAGCAACTAAATCTGAGACCTTAAAAAAGTTTAAAAAAAATTGCCAAAATTCAAAAACCCTACACTTCTCAGCTTCACAACTTAACTTCTAACCCCTCCTACCATTTTAAATTAACATGCAGCACCTCTTGAGTAAATGCAGTACCTACTAATTTACATGTACAACATGTAGTTTGCCTATGTTTCATTGATTGTTCACTTAATGTAGACCAAAATAAAATTGCAAATAAGTTTGAGTATATTAAATGCATCTGTGGAAACACAGTATCTCCTAAAGGTGAATCCCTCAACCAAGTAATGGTTGGCAATTTACTGGAGCTATACCAGGATTAATTCTCATAGTTCTTTTGTTTATCTTTACTGGTAACTGCAAACAATCCAAGACCCCAAAGAAAACAAACACATAAAGAGCATGTTTTGAATTATGGTTAGAAATGCTAAGTTTCTCACCAACTGGTTTATTAAAGTCAGGCTGACCACAGCATTTTTCCAATTGTGGTCTATTGACTTGTTTTGTCTACCCCATCGCCAATGCTGAGAATGAAGCAATATGGCATTAGGTTACAATTTAAAATGTCTTTGACATGAACAGGCCAGGATTTGCACCAACACTCCCTGGCTACAAGTCAGATGCTGTAACCACTTGATCATGCATTCAGTTTTGGATTGAATGACACTACCAATGAGTACACAAATGAAATGAGCAGATAGCCTCAAGATAGCGAACAAGTCTCACTATCACATGACTGCTGTATGTGCCTGAAGAGAAGCCAAACGATGGTCTAATTTAGTCAGCCATACTGCAGTCCATCTGCTTAGATCTTTCCAACTCTTGGCTTACCTGCATCATGCATAGTTGTACACTAAAATACCTCATATCTCTCAGTTTCACTAAACATGAGAATTTAGAATTGCTTGTGGACAATAAAATTATGAAGATGAAAGGCTAAAGCATCCTACAAATGACCAGCTAAACTAGCTCCTTCATTACCTAAAACAGCACCCTCTATTCTCAAATTGCCTACACCACTAAACAGTCTAAAACCTGACCTTTGTGCAGTAAGTCAGGTTTTTTTCTTGTTGTTGGAACCAAAAGTTTATAGCCACCCCAAAACCCACTGAGTTTTATCATAGTTTTATTGATTATAGGGATGAAGTAGCTATACACTGTGGGTGAGAACATCAAGCAGAAACCCAACTTACCCATCCATAGGTTGGGTTTTGGACTGTCAGGTGGGAGTGGATTACACTAGGAGCTTTTCACATAATTTTGGATATGTCTAAAAGTACGTACTTTCACAAATAAGCTCTTCTCCTGACCAGGAACCATCCTCACTACAAACTATTCGATTTGAGCCGCCGACAGCACTGAACCCCTGCTTACACTGCAAGGAACATTCTGATTGATAGATGTGAGGTGGTTTACAGTCATACACTTCGGAATTCGCTGATGTGTTAAACAGAGGGCAGGTGATAGCTAAGTGGAAGAAGACAAGATAATATCTTATTTAGCCTTACTTTAGTAGTAATTAGCAAAGTGGAAGTTGCTCAGTGCCACAAGAAAATTCATGTGAGGCAATTTTCTGATGTTTAATTGTAAGAGATGAGTTTTTTCCTTTATGGTGAATGTTGGGAATGACACAGGTGAGAATTGTTCAGTCATTAGTTATTTAGATGGACGAGGTTTCACTGCCTGGTTTCTGAGAGAGGCACACTTTCAAATATGGTTTTCTGTTATTCACATCAAAAGTGAGCATTTTGGATATCAAGAGCATATTTTCTTTGCACAATTCGTTTTAACACAAAACAGGTTAAAAACTAGGGTTTGCAAGGGTACCAAAGCATAGGAACATACCTGTCCAGTACACCGGTACCAGTGACTTAAAGATAACCACATTCTCTTAGGCATACTCCATAAGACATGCATGATATATTTAAAGCTGTATAACAAAGATAAGAATCACATTCACAAGTTCAAAAACACTTGATTTGTCACAGGGTTTTATCATCTCCTTTTGTTTCAAATAAAAAATGACAAGTAAAAAAATGTAACAGAAAACTTCAAAAATCAGGTTTAGCTGTAAAGTAATGTTACTCATTAGACTAGGCATAATGTTAGCCACAATTGCAGTTGGTCTGGGCCAAACAGCTTTGACAACATAATGGTGTATCTTGTTGAGTTTGCATTGCAACTTTTTTTTATAACAAAGTACCACCTTCAGGAATATTCAGGCTTGACAATTTGTTCCTTTGGCTTTAAAGCATAATCAAAAAGATAATGATGGTCCAAATAATCCAGAATAAGTATTTCCATGTGCACCATATTTCACAGAGTCCATCACTGTAGGTAATATGACAGTGTAATTGTATTATTATATGCCTAGCAGCTCTAGCACAGGCAGTATGTACATATACCTGGGTCTCCAGTGTATACTAGTGGTCAATATCAATGTTATCTAATTGGTCGTATTCAATAAAGAAACAAATACACTACAGGCAGCAGGTCAGGGTCATGATATCATGACTTCAGGTTTATAGTCTCCCACTCCAGTAGCACTTTCATGTCAAGCACCACCCCTTACAGATTTTGACAGATATCATGCAGCCATGCATGAAATGCCTACTTCCTGGAGCATCTGTCTATTTCTGGCCAGCAGTGTTTATCTCCCCTTAGCTGATTATCTTCATTCAGAAACTAAGTTCTATGTACACAGAAAAGCCATGCATGAGTGCATAGCTTGTTTACAAAAGCCTGATAAGCATCTCTGCATTATATGCTGCAGGTGTTATTTCCAGAGTAAAACGTTCTGCTAAAAACCTAACCTAAGGCCTACAAACTGGGTTTTTGAAAGTGTGTGTTTCTGTAAGGAGCCTTGCCATGTCATGTTCATTTTCATTTTTCACTTACATAGTGATTCTATTCCTGTTTGTGATCTGGAGCAAGAGCAATTCTCACAAAATCTTTTTTAAATATAGGAAAACTATACATGAAGAAATAATTAATGATTTTTACTTGAAGTCTACAAGATTGTTACATTTCCTGTTTTTCTTGTCTGAAAGTTGTCTCCTAGCTGGAAGCTCCACTAAAAGGATTAACTGCTAGCTAGTCTGGCTCAACAATGAACCATTGTGTGAGCATCCAACTATTATGAAATAGATACATTGTGACAGTAATTCATTCCAATGTAAACAATATGCATTGTCTTCAAGTTCATTGTGTGTAGGCTAGATGCAGACAGATAAAATGGGGCAAGGTGTGAAAAGGGAAGTCAGGTTCAGAATTTTATTACAGCACTTTGGGCAAAAACTGTGGTATCACGTTCACAGTTTCTCTATTAAAGGCAGAAATCTCGTAATTATGTTTATGGAAGCGAAGCTTCATAAACATGTTGCTATTACCCAGGTTCACGTCACATGACAGTTTCTTTGTCCCAGGTTTTCGGAGAAAGTTCTTCAGTACTATGCATGTGGTTTGCATCATACATTTTTTACAAATTGTAGATCAGAACGAAGCAAGGACAGCTGGAATAAAGGTTTTTTCACTAAATAACGAGCAAATATAGAATATTTCATTATAAAAACGTCTGAATGAATTAGGCCAAGTAATCTGCGCAAGTTAAGGCATCCTAACATGTCAGTCAGCAGGTGTGGCAGATACAAACTTTCGAAATTAAAATAAAATCCTCAAAAGCTTATCTTTTAAAAGCTAGCTCTGTGTGTAATACTTTTTGAAAGTGAAAAGGCGGTTAATTGGTCTGCATGGTGTGATGTGGCATTTATTCTATCACCTTTTCGTAGGATATGTTAGCTTGACATGAAAAAACACGATATCTGGGGATTTCCCCATCATCGTAGGCCAACTACACAGTACAGAGTTCTGTGTATCACAGTTTCTTTGTCCCAGGTTTTCGGGGGAAGTTCTTCAGTATTAGGCATGTCGTTTGCATCATACATTTGTTACAAATTGTTGATCAGAACGAAGCAAGGACAGTCGGAATAAAGGATTTTTCACTAAATAACGAGCAAATGTAGAATATTTTATTATAAAAACGCATGAATGTCATAGGTTAAGCAGTGATTCATTCGTACAGGGAGTTGTTATAGGCTCACATGCACAACACAATAGTTCTGTGTATGTGTATCACATTCACGTACATGCACAGCAGTGTTTATCGAAAACGACTGCGTTGTTAATTGGAACTGCAAGCTGTCTGTTATTCATACTGCTGAAACACAGCCATAGAGCAGTATCCTGCTCTTTGATTACAGCTGCGTAAATATTTCCAACACAATTTGTTCGCCACTTGAGCAGCACTGTTAATGTTTTTGGCTCCTACACACAACTGACACAGCCTCCTTAGGAGTAGACAAATTAGGCCTAATTAATGGGACTTAGCCTTCTTCAGTCAAATGGGATACTGTGCACTTTGTGTAGGCCTTACTCTCGTATATCTTGTTGTATACAGACTGCCAGTGTGTTATTAAATTTGTCTTCTGAATCTTTGAGACAAGACAGTTCTGTTATTTAAGTGATCTGTTGTGAAGTGATTTTTTCCAGTTCTATAATTCCTTCCTTGTGATATCTGAGATTTGGATGAACACCATTCAGTGAGGTAAAAATTTTCAGATAGTAGCCTACCAATCGCTTCCTTAAACAGTGGTTACGGTTTCCGTAGCCACACTTCTAGTTGAACTAGTTGTCATCTGTGGTTTCTAAGCAATTGGTTTAAGTCAGGCCAGACGCTGTCTGGTATCAAGTTGTGGCTCAATGGCTTTATCTTTCCCTACTCCACTGCTTTTGCTGAGCACCAAGCACAATGGCAGAAGGTTAAGTCTTCTGTATCAGCCTGTCAGGAGCCAACCTCCAGTTGAACTGTCCAGTCATTAAGTATTTACTCGTTATATTGTATAACTGATGGCTTACCAATGTGTCTTTTACTTTTCCTCTTAACCAGTTGCAATTTTCATGGTCAGCATTAACAATAATGCTGTGAACCCGATGTTCCTCCAACAGTATGTAAATCCTGAGGAAGTCTATGAGAGGATCGGGTTTGTCTGCCCAGTCAAAAAAGTCTAATTTCCTGTGTAAACAAACCCTCTCATAGAAGCACTGTGTGGAATGGACTGAAATGTTTATTTAGCAGAAAAGGAAACAAAGAGGTACTAACTCAGAGACCATGGGTGATTTGCACCTCATGGGAGTAGGGAATACAAGCCAGCGAGCCACAACTGGAAAAAGACTGTGGCTGGCTGGACTTAAACCAATTGGTTGAGAACTGGGTCATAAAACTCCAGCTAACTAAACCAGTTAACTGCATATAACTGATATATTTATCCTAACTCCAAACTACTGCAAAAGATAAATCTATATCTGTCCTGTAGTATATGAACAAAACTACCCCACACAACATACAGCCAATCAACCATACACCCTTGAAAGATTGGTTGCTTTCCAGAGTATCTATTCTGGCCCTAAGCTAATAATACTCAGTAGAGCTGAATCTATCTTCATATTGGATGTTGATAAAGTGCATTACCCTGCAAGTGTTCTTGTGCTATAAAGTGGCTCATTGAGTTGAAATTGACAACTTTAAAGAGAGTGTTAACGGGCTGCTATACTACATGACAAGGCTTATAGTCAGAGTCAAGTTTCATATCCAATAGTTCCGAAAAAAAATTTGAATTTTGTGAAGTCCTGACTTGCAATGGTTTTGTGTAGAATTTGAAAAAGTGTCTGGTCACAAATTTTTTTAAACCAAATTTAACTCTCACTCTTAAAATATTACTTGTATGTAGGATATGACCGGAGATTGTCTAAGTTTGATCATTTGTATTTGGTATGTGGACAAAATTTAACAAGTTTGAAAAAATTAGTTGAACTGAATAAACAAACTCAATGAGCAGCTTAAATGAGCTCACTGCAGCATATGTAAGACACTTTGGTGCATTTTCTTTCCAAATTTAACTGTTTCAATGGGTGCATACTCATTAAAATTTCTACAGAGGAGGTAAAGAGCCATTGCAGTGCTATTTATATGGATATCACATCAGAAAAAAAAAGAAAACATTTTTGCAAAAACTGATTGATGGATTTGTTCAATAAAAAGCATTTTAATTCTGCAGGTTTGCAGGTTCACTAATCTTACCTGGACAAATCAAGGCTTCAGGATAATTCCACTGGAAATTTTCTTGGCACGTGAAAATTTTAAGTGAAGCAAAGTGTCCTTCTTCACATTCCACAACACACTGACGTCCTGGAACCCTTTCGCAATGGTAGGAAAACTTACCATTCGGTACTTTCAGTGGACACAGTTCATCTTTAAAACAATGACAATAGAAAATATTTAAAGGTAGTCAATTGTACCCTAAACTATGGGAACATTTTCGTAGGTAGTCCACTGAAGTTCTCAATGAGCAGAGTTTGGTAATTAGTTGCCGCATGGAATTGTGGGGCACAGCGTTAGATGTACATCCAGAATGACGGAACAATGAAAATGTGCTGTGCATGGCACAAATTCTAAATTTTAAAGTTTTATTATCAAAGGCAAAAGGACATTCCTGAGCTGAGATGTTAAATGTTGAAGTTTATCCATTCAACTTAAAATTGTACATTGCACAATAATTTGTGATGTCATTGTTGTACTACTCAAATTGCAATCTTTGTATTTCTTTTGTTTTTCTAAATGCTACTGCACTTTGTACCAAGGTGTGAAAGGACTCTTACCCTAATGGGGCAATGTAATTAATCTCTCCTTGTGCAACATGCTATACAAGCAAACAGGAGGTGTTCAAGGTCAGAAAAACATTTTAATTTTAAAGGGAAACAACGCAGGAAATGTGAGTTGTACAACAAGAAAGTAACAAATTATTGCGCAATGGACTAATTTGTTTTATGTAAATAAACTTAAACATTTTATATCTCAGCTCAGGAATGTCCTATGAAGATGGGGGGTTGGACTGTTAGAATTCATTTTTCATGGTCTTTAATTAATATATATTTTTTAATTTTTGACTTGAGGTACACTTTAACTGCTTGATTTACCTTCCTTATGCAATTTTTATTATTATTATTACTATTGTTATTATTATTAAATTTATACAGCCACTTTAGTAAAACTTTATTCAAAAGTGCTTTACAATACATTAAAGGTAAACAAAAACCAGAAAAAAGAAAAGAATGCAAAAATTATGTACAAAGTGTGCAAATTAGGCCTGCATGCAGTCATGAAATGCAATGTTGGTTGAACAGATACATTTTAAGATGCTTCTTAAATACGCTAAAGTGAAGAGCTGAGCCTTACAATGGGAGGGAGAAGTATTAAAGTCCTAAAACATTACGATAAATACTCTCAGGAGAAATAACAAAAAAAAGTGAGAATTAGCCTGTTGCTTCAAAATAAAGTTGGGGAGACTGCTCTTGACCTTTAAACATTTGCTGCATTAGGAAATATCCTTTTTTACTCTCATCATAAAATACAATTCCTAAAACCTGCAGATAACTTCACATGAACAAAAACATAAGTTATATTCATCACACATCATTCACTCTTTTGCACTTCATGAAGATTTTCATAACTTCACATAGGGCTGGAGTTGACTTGGTGGTTTGCATGCTAAAGGTCCCCAGATTAAATCCTGGTGGAACCACTTGGAAATTTTCTGGGGTCTAAAAATAAGCTTGTTCGGCATAGCTGTTTACAGTGATGCTGAGGGGGTTTAAAAAAATTGGTGAATTACAAGACTGGGTGTTTGGTTGTCTGTTTCAAGAAGATGTCCATTTCAGGAAGTTTTCTGCTTGCTCAGTTGAGCAGTGGTGCAGAGCAAGTAACGTCCATCCCCACCAAGCCTTTGGGCAAGAGGCTAAAGACTTGGGGTACGCTCACATCTGTCGGATGGGGATGTTAAATGGCGGTCCGGTGAGCATGATTGGGAGCGATTAGTACACCCCTGTCCATTACCTCTGAGCACTAGTCAAAAAGAGAAGGGTCCTCAATGAGCCAAATGGCTTCCTGACCCTCAACACATTAAATTAAATTAAATTAAATCATAAATTATCAAAGATATACCTCTTCCTTGACAGCTAACACCATCTTCAAGTACTCCAGAGCCATCCTCACAACGACAAACTCTTCCAGTGGGCGTCACGAGACAAATCTGTTCGCATCCACCATTATTAAAACAAAGAGTTTCCCCTTGAAGAAGATTAAAAGAGAACCTTTCTAGTGATTAAATGGATCCAACGCTAATTACATGCAATGTGTTTAACCCTTCTCCGTATTTAGGGTTCAAAGGTGAATATTTTCAAAAATTTATTGATTGAGCTAGAAGAATTTTCTCTGAGAGAATTAAGCTATATATGAATCATTGTAAGAAACAAAGTTGGGGGATTTGAATGAATATTTGATTTGCATAATATAAGTAATTGTCTACCCAAATATGTCAACTAGCTGAAAGGGCGTTTCTCAGATTTACGAGCAGGAAGCACACAGATCACTGTTATAAGGTATTTTTTTTAGCAGAAGAATGTTTAGCATAATTTCTGTTTCATTGAACACCATTTAGTTATGGAATCAGGTTTGAATTGGTGTGAAATTGCCATTTACATTTGTTTACTCTCAAAGTTATGAGACTAGACTAGGTAAACTCCCATGTATACTGTGTGGAAGGGTACGGGAAAGGAAGGTCTATTCATGAATTAAGTTTTTAAGAAATTCTTCTTTTATTAGTATTCTGACAAAGTTTGCATTCAAATCCAACATGTTGTCCACAACTCAAAGTGAACTTAAAACAATACGTAACATATGGAATTATAACCTATTACTAATGCACATTCTTTGTTTATCCCTCAGTTTTAAACCCACTTTCCTGCTAATACTTTTCATATTTGTTGTATGTGGGTGAATGAGTGCCACAGAAAGACTATGAAAAACTTCAAACTCACCATGGAAAGAGCTTATTCCTTTCAAATCAATGGACAACACAACAGATCAAAAAAGAAAAGAAATGTGAAGCAGTGCTCATCAATGTGAGGAAAAAATAACAGACAAGCTGACCATACTGAACCAATAATAAAAGTTGAAGACTTTACAAAGTATAAACAAACAGAGAACATATGACTTACCCGATAGTTCTGTGCCGGAAGAATAAAACATTATACCATTCAATCTCAGGAATGTGTGAGCTCCAACTGGGTTGATGGCAGTTTCATTCAATGGCACTGTCTTGTCAGCCCTCATCAAACCTTTCTGGACCCAATCTGTCCAGTAAACAAAGTTACCAAAGATACCCAACCCAAACGGATGAGCAGGATCAGGAAGACTTAAGAACACATAGCGATCATTACCATCATAGCGCGCTGTTTCAATCATGTCGGTCCTCGCATCACACCAATAGATCCTTAATGCTGTAATAAAAAAATTTGCAACATCACTTTTTCCCTTGGTTCAAGGTGAGGGTAGCAGTGTGAGGTGCTTGAATGTAAGAATAACGTTAGTAGCAAAGGAATTCAAGATGAAAAACCTACACACTGATATTCTACCATTTGGTAACCTTTATACCCCAGTTACAAATTTTCAAATGATGCATTCCCCTTTACATTACTGATGCATATGATCTTGGATGATTTTGAATTTCATTAAGACTTCATGTCAAATTTCATGACGCAGCTGCTTCAGCCAAGCTGAAAGTTCTACAACAATATTTTGTTCACTTACACATTGCAATAGAAAATTCATTTAACCCTTTACGGTTGTGCTCGGATCGGGGCATATTTGCGCGCCTCGGGAGTGGGTG
This sequence comes from Holothuria scabra, assembly GCA_037179385.1. Classification (NCBI taxonomy): domain Eukaryota; kingdom Metazoa; phylum Echinodermata; class Holothuroidea; order Aspidochirotida; family Holothuriidae; genus Holothuria; species Holothuria scabra. Next base: position 48,392,846 of record CM074190.1, read on the forward strand.
GAAAAGCAGACTTAGCCCGCTCCGCATCGGCTTCCGTTGGCCATTGACCCCGTGACCTTAAACTATTGTCTCCCTCATTGTTGTGGCCGAATTTTCGGGTGGCTACTCGCAGTTTCGAGCTCCGCGTGAAACAGTAAAGATTGGTGACAGCCAAGCTCTCCGCATGGGTCCAAAAGGACCTAAACAACGGTAAAGGGTTAAAAGAAGCCTGTGGAGTGTGTTTACTGCAAAGCTGATACCGCTGTCGCTGCGTGTGTGCACGTAACCCTTTAGCCAAGTGGTGCAGATATTTTAGACTAACCCTTCACAGTTGTGCTCCGATCGGTGCATATTTGCGCCCCTCGGGAGTGGGTGGGAAAGTGGACGTGGCCCGCCCCGCATCGGCTTCGGTTGGCCATTGACCCCGTGACCTTAAACTATTGTCTCCCTTGTTGTTGTGGCCGAATTTTCAGGTGGCTACTCGCAGTTTCGAGCTCCGCGTGAAACAGTAAAGATGGGTGACAGCCGAGCTCTCGGCATGGGTCCAAAAGGACCCAAACAACGGTAAAGGGTTAAACCTGCTTCATAATAATGAGTATGGATGCAAACTTGGATGAGGCCAAGACTGAGGCTAAGACTAAGACTGAGCAAATTGCACAACAAATGGAGATAGTTAAGTTGTGTTCCAAATTACCCACAATCTTGGACAAATCTGTCAGAACACCTCTTCATAAGTTGACCTAGAACAATATTTTCATACTGTGAAAAGTATTAACCTCAGTTACCCAGCATATGGTTAAATGTCACTCCCTACCCCTAACCAATAATGAGTTTTGAACAAAATGGACCACTGTTATTAAATCTTGTTTCAACTCAACATTGCTATGGGGGAACCAGTGATGAGTGCTTCAAGGAGTTTTGTTCAAGACTGTAGGTCTATTAACTGTTCTGGACAAACTGTACTGTAAGCTGCACCATGCTCCATTGTCTTCCTCCAAAATAATGTCCATGAAATTAAAATGCCCATAAGCCTACAATCCTAAGTAGTCCTGCGCAACTCAAAAAAGTTGTATTAGACAGGGTCAGTAACTTGCGCATTCTGTGGTTTTAGTCCAGAGGCTCCATGCAGTCAGTTTTGTCATAATCACAGCTGGCTTGACTAAAACCACAGAATGTGCAATCCACTTACCATCACTAGTACAACTTTCCAGAGCTTTGCAAGACTACTTGGGATTGTAGACTTATGGGCATTTTTGCAGCATGCCAGCAAGCCCTCAATGCATTTAAGTATATAGCAGAAAATTTTAGCTGAAGCAGCACCAGAGGGTTTGACTTGTACCATCATCCAAGGTAAAGCAAATAAGTGGGGCAGTCAGCAGTGTGGAAGGTTTGCATCATTCAAAGTTCTTTAAAACCTATAGTTTTGAAGTTTCTATTAAATAGTAGGGCCTTGGAGGGCAATTTATCCGGTAACAGCATCACAGTAGCACATTTAGCAAAATGTTCAATTCGAAATAAGGTAAAAGATTGCATAAATAGCATATGTGAATGTTTAATGATTTTGTGATACAGGCCCCAGATTCAGCAAAATTGGTATGCAAATTTTTGAACACTAAATAACTCCATGTGCAGTAATGTTATATATAGTAATAGTAATTGATCTTGTGATGAAAGAACAGGAAACACACTGACTTACCTACTCTGTCTAGAGCTAAACCATTTACCCAGGTTAGGTTACCAGTAACAATGGACTCCCTGTGACTTCCATCTATGTAGGACCTCTCAATTTTTGGTGATGAACCCCAATCAGTCCAAAATAGCCACCTATATGAAAACATTAAAGAAACTCTTCATAAGGAACCATGACCATATCAAAACAACAGGCTGTAGTTGCTGTTTTCTATTATTTCTCATTTTTAAGGAATCCAAAAAGGATGTGGGCATGTGCATAGCCACGAAAACGAATTACCAAACTTCCTTATTGCCAATCTACTGCTACTAAAAAAATACACATGATTCTATTTATTGTTAATTCCCTACATTTATCTTCACACAGAGTGCTACAGAAACATCACAGTAGGCTGATTGCAAATGAATAAAATCATATTTCAAATTAACTACTCCTAAATTTGAGAGATGGAGATGAGACAGTTTTCAGATAACTTTTGTGAGCAATGTAATAAAAAGAAAAATTATGGAAACTGAAATGCATATATGCGTTGACAATAACACAAATTTTGAAACAGACATATAGGTTTAGGCTTAAAGGCATCAAGAAAACTTCTTAGTATTAAAAAAAAATTGGGCAGTTAAACATTTGCTGGAAAGAAGCAAAAACATCTAATGGCTGGTAGTTAAAAGATGTAAAAAAATTTCATCTCATGCCATAGTTGGCTAGTTGATAGCTTCTGGCGAAATACCACACAAATCATTTAGGAGAATTCTAGATTCTTACCCATCAAAAGGATCAAGTGTTATTGCTCTTGGATTTTCTAAGTCTTCCTTGATAAGAGAACGCCGATAAGTACCATCAAGACGTGAGACGGAGATGACATCTGTCCCAGCATCAGTCCAAAATACAAGTCGTGAAAGGTAGTCTACTGCCAGTCCATCTGGAGCTGTACAACAAGAAATGAGGATTATACTCCTCACATGACACTTTGAACATGGATCTGGCCATCAAAGATGTAAGGTACATCCAAATAACTGTTTGCCATTGTCTGGTGCATATATTTTGCATGGGTACCCTATTTTAAGGGAATTATACACATTCTCATTTATAAGCCTTTTCTTGCCTTAAGGGAAGTTTAAGCAAAATTTAATTTTCATTAGTGAAAGAAGAACCAAATCCACACAGTATGGTGGGAGTACCATTGAAATTTCTTGAGGTATCAATAAATGAAGTCAGCAGACTTGTGTTCCAAAGTGATGTTGAGGGCAAGCTGAGCTTATATCACTTCCTCACACTGACAAGGAATGCATTGTTTCTCTTTGTTTTTCAGACTGTTGTGTGTTAACCCTGAAGTTAATATGACCCCCCTGTGGGGGATGAAAAGTCTCAAAAGTTCTCATGCCACTTATACAATCACATTTTAATTATATGGGATTTCTGAGGAGAAAATCAGTTCTAAAGTTTAAAGAAAAACAAAAGACTGTCCACTGAAGTGGGGTTTTGATTTGTCATGTTGGAAAAAATACCCTTAGAATAATCTCGTCAGGAACTGTTCTCAGTACTAATTATATGCCATTTAAGCATTTGAAAATGACCATGAAAGTTGACATTTGATAGCACTTTATCTCAGAATAAGCTGAAAGGGGATGTAGCCCTTCAGTGCACTTTAAGTAATTTGATTCCCATTTTGCCAGCACTTATTTCAGGATTTGTTGTAAGTTGTTATTTGAACAACAAAGTTGTTGGGCTTCTATTGTACCAGAATGGTAATCACATCTGCTGCTCAATGAAGCAGCTAACAGGAGTAATGAACCAGTGGTCGGGTACTATTATTGGGAACCGCAGTTTTTCCCTAAAAACTGTGGTAGCCATGACGGATCTCCTTAAAGGCTAAAATGCCTAATGGTAATTAGTGCTTGCTTAAGTTCACGGTTTGTTGGAAATGTGGAAACTTTATGTGCTCATATCTTGAAGCCACATGGTGGATTTCAATGCAAATTTCAGCAAAATGCTTAGAATAGGTACCCCTCTAACATACCAAATCCTGTTGTGACCTTTAACCCTTCTTTTAAAGGGGGATCGACTGCATGAAGCATTGTAGTGTCATTGTACCTTATATGGTATTGTATGAGTCATGACTCTGAACAAAGTCATGACTCCTGGCTACAAGCTTGCCTCTGAAGAACAGTCAGGGTAGTCATAAGGCTGGATTCACTGAGGAACAGGGACTACATTATTTTTAATGTCATGTACCTGGGATCTGTGAGTCATGTCTTTGTCATGACTTTGAACAAACACATGACCCCTGGCCATGACAAAGAGTAAGAAAAAGAGTTACAAAAGAAGCCCAGTCTTGGTACACTGGAGGGGCTTCTAACAGCAAATCTATTTCAAAGGTAGGAGTTGCAATCCAAAAACCCCCTCCACCTTTGCATTTCCCTTTATAGCTGAAGAAAAGGCAAATGATGGCCATATACAGTGAGAGACAGTGTTACTTTAATTGTAATGGAAGAAACCTCTTTCTGCAATACCCAGACTTAAACTCCTGTTTAGACCTGTTGAAGTTCTAAAAGGTCTGAGAAAGTAGGTGTCAACAAGTACATGACAAATTTCCCTGCCTATGAAAACTGTCCACATCTTTTTGCTTCAGTGAATGAAGGTGAGCAAAAACCAGATAAGAAGTTGCCCTACTGCTTGCCATTCACACCTTAAAAACAGTGGCACATCTGACCTGCCTTATTCTGCCTTTGCTTGACTTCCTTCTGATTAACTTCAGAAGGAAGTTGGGTGGAATTCAAGTACCACACCAAACCTCCTTTTTGGTGGACTTGGGTGATATATCTAACAATGTCAGGGATTCACCATAATGAGCAGACAATTTTCCAGTTACCTTTTAAGTGATGAATGTCAAGAGGCTTCAACTGGTCAGACTTAAGGAACAAGCAGGTTCCTGTTGGAACCTTCTGAAACCAAGTGATTGTATTTTCAATTACCTGTCGTACCTGTTCAAACATGTTAAAAGCTGTTCAACAGGTTTCAACTGGAATTTCTCACAGGTGAGCAAGTCGAGTTACCCACGACCTAGTATAAAGCCCCAAGAAAGAAAGTAACCATTTCTAAACAGTTTGATGAAAAATGTTGACCTTTTTGATATGCCCTTACAAGAGCATGCAACCCCTAAACTACAAGACCTCACTCACTCATGACATTTTCAATTGCAATGTCTTCCATTTCAGTTCCATTCAGATTTGCCCGGCTGATTGTCTGCCTAAGGACATCAGTAAAGTACACCTTCTTTTCAACTGGGTCATAGTCCACCGCAATTGGATTTTTCAGGCCATCTAGAGCGATCGGTGTGTAGTTGAAACTTTCAGATGTCATGTCAACCTGATAGATTGTTTTGCGGTAGCTGTCAGTGACAAGGGCAAAGTTGTCCTCTTGAAGATCTATTTAAGATAGAATAAAAAAGAAACCAGAATGCAAAAATGAATTGAGGTTTCGATGATACATACATGCTCTTTTCAATGAAATGCTACATTTCTTGTAACAACTGGTGACCCGAAGTGACCTTTGACTCCACATGTTAGTTACTGGTTTTTCTTTCAACCAAAACATTTCTACAAATTTCATACTGTGCCTTAAGATATTCCGAAAACAATCTGCTTACATCATACACATCAACATATCAAGTTTGGAATGAATCCAAGTTTCCTCCCTTGAGATATAGTGTAAACAAGGTTTTCTGAATTTGACCCCTATGACCCCAAATGACCTTTGACCTCTACCAAAATCAAAATAAATAGGATTCTTCTTTACATCATAATACATCAACATATAAAGTCTGAAATGAATCCAACTTTCCTACCATGATGTATCATGTAAACAAGAATTTCAGGGTTTGGACCCCCCATGTGACCCCAAATGACCTATGACCTAAACCAAAATTTCTTGGGTTTTTCCTTACATCATAAGGCATCAACATATCAAGTTTGAAATGGATCAAAGTTTCCTACCTTGAGATATAGTGTAAACAAGGATTTCGGGGTTTGACCACATGTGACCCCAAATGACCTTTGACCTCCACCAAAATCAATAGGGTTCTTCCTTACATCATAACCCATCAACATATCAAGTTTGAAATTAATCCAAGTTTCCTACCATTAGATATCGTGTAAACAAGGATTTCGGGGTTTGACCCCACATGACCCCAAATGACCTTTGACCTCCACCAAAATCAATAGGGTTCTTCCTTACATCATAACGCATCTACATCTCACTTTTGAAATTAATCCAAGTTTTCTATCTTGAGATATGTGTAAACAAAGATTTTGGTTTTTGACCCTGTGACCCCAAATGACCTTTGACCTCAACCAAAATAAATAGGGTTCTTCCTCTCAGTAAGGGGTATCTGTGTACCAAGTTTGAGAACTGTCAGGCTTTCCCTTCTCAAGATATCATGTAAACAAGCAGTGTCACGAACACACACACACACATCCTCACGCACACGCACACACACCCATACATACGCAAATACACACATACATACACACACACGCCATCATGAACGCCATCTTTTCATCGAAACCAAAAAGGCACTTCAGTAAAAATGAAGCTAAACGGAATAGATACATCGAGGAATTAGATTTTGAAAGATACATCAGGTAGACAAGTCCTTTGGCATACTGGACTGAACATGAATACCCTTACAAAAAAGGTGAGGCAATTAGATCCAAATCCACAGGTTTTCACATGTTTTTCCAGGGGTTATCACAGGTTTTGCATGAAAACTTGTGATTTCCCTTAACACTGACACATATTGAACATTTGCCACAGGTTCGACACAGGTTTATGTGCAAAACAGGTAGTGATTAAAACTAGGGTTTACAAAGAATTCTTCAACAAAACCTATGGCTTGATATTAAAGACAAGGAAGAAATGTGCCAAACCTGCATCAAACATGTGAGTAGAAGGTTCCAAAAAGGGAGGTTTGCCCCCCAAAACATGCATGATTTCCTTTGTTTTCCATGCATGATTTCCTTTGTTTTCCATGCGTGATCACACAAGGTTGCAGACACATGTTGACGCACCTCTTTTTGTAAGGGTGGACAAAATTTCTGTGCAAATGGTATTTAATTATTAACATGAGAATCTTCCATTTCAATAAGGTTTTGCCACTGGGAGGATCTTTCACAAGACCTGTTGGATACCTTAGCTGCAGTTCTCCTTTATTCCTGTGACTTATGAGAATGCAATTGCCTACCATCACTCACCTCAAATCACTGTAAGAGGTGCAATTTTTGGTACACCTAGATAAAGAGTAGGAACTCAGTTACATTTATTACAGTTAGTAAAACAGCATGGCTATCTCTCTCTCAAAGTTCCTGTAAAGTGAGATTTGTTCCTGGAAAATCTCAAACTCAGTGCCTGATTATCATAATATGTCATTCTATTCCACTTCATGTATGATACAAAATTTACAGGTCAAGAGCAGTCCCCCCCCCCCAAGTTATTTTGAAGCAACTGCTAAATATCAAAATTCGCCTCTTATTCTTCTCCATTGTATCTTTCATCATCTTTTGTAACTTCAATATTCCATACCCCATTAAAAAACAAGCAGTTTCTGCTAGTAAATTTTACATTTGAAGAATGAAAATGTTGTCACATGATTCTCAACAGCCAGTCATGAAACAGGACAGTCTACTAAACTACTTCAAGTTGGAGTGACTGCTCTTGCCCTTTAAATAAAAATCCACTTTTGAAAGATTGGATCATCAAACATTGTACAAAACCCTAAAACTCTCTAGTTTGGGGATATACAAGCCCCGATACTTATACCTCCTATTAGACTTGTAACAGCAACTCTATCTCCCCTGTGCTATTTATAAATCATCTGGGTCTGATCGCAAGTAGGTGGGATTACAGGAATGATGGGAGGGAAGTAGAGCAGTGAAGTAGATTTCAATCGAAAGTAGTAATATAACAGTGATACATACCACCAGTTTCACAAGTCATCATATCAGCTCCAAGAACATAGCCCATTGTGCACATACATTTATGACTTGACTCGGTAGCTATACATAGCTGACTACAGCCTCCATTGTCATTTCCACAATCACCTACAATAAAACAAAACGAATGATAACATGTAGAATTTTCCTGACTATAAAAACTAAGCCCACACCTTTTTGCTTCAGGGCACAAAGGTCAACAAGAACCAGATAAGAAGTTGCCCTGACTGCTTGCCTTTAAACCCCTATCCACACTATGCAACTCGATGCGACACTCATTGCAACAAGATTGTTCAGATGCCTTGCAAAGTGTGGAATGCTTTAAATTGCAACTAGCAACCCAATTTCATGCAACCAAACTTGAATGAAACTGAAATGTGAAGCTGACAACAATGACGGACCTCTGGCATGAAGCTCCCAAAGTTTAATTGTTATGAACAACACATTCCTGTCTCTTGAACCTAACAAATAAAAGAGTATTTGAAATGTTCGAATTTTGTGTAAATGGCTCGATGGACCTACGACTTGTTGCATAATGTGGACACTATGCTCTTAAAACTAATAAGTCATCAGACACTCACCACAACAAGACAGTCTTGTTAGAATACGTCACGTCAGATAGAGTGGAGGGGCTTTACACTTGGCAAACAGTGGCACATCTGACCTGTATTATTCCGCCTTTGTTTACATCTTTTGCTAGCTGTCTCTTATCAAGCTTGTGGTTTTTCGGAGCAAGCTTGAGTGAGTTAAGCAGGAAGTTGGGGCTTTTGATGGGAACTAGGGTGAAATATCTAGTAGGGCTGGGAAATTTCTCATGAAGGCTAAGGAAATGTTATTTTTAAATGGTTTTCAACAGTGACAATGGTGGATTTGATTTTATAACCACTAGATCACAGAGCAATAACAAATGACTGCATACTTTAATAAGCCTTTACTGATGATTTGTAAACAGCTGGAAATGGACACAAATATATTCTTCTAAAGTACTTATATATCATCCCCTAGCTGGTTCCAATCCTCTCAACTTACTTCTATCATCTTCCACAAATGTATTAAAATCTCCCTTATCCAGCATGACACATTCCTAGCTTATTACTTCAAAGCATACCCTGTGAGTATATAAGGCCCTCATATGTATTATCAAAACACACTAAGTCCATGAGGTGTAATATGAGCTACTCTGCTTTTTTTGAACTTGAGGTCAAGCAAAGAGCTATGCCAGTTGGGAATTTTTATGGACTAACCATAAAAATAGCTTGAGGTGATGGATGACTGCCTTTAAGTGGCATTTCATTGCCCCAAAAAGAAAAAAGATCCCAAGGGGCCACTAGATTAAACCAAAAGCTCATAAGTGGAAGAACAAAGTCTTATAAAAATGGCTAATGGGACAGTGAGGTAGAGGGAAAGCTAGCCTTTTGTTAAGTATAGTTAGACTTTCGTTCCAGAACTTACAATAAACTTTCTACACTGATTGTTTACTGTACCAGAATTAACTTAGCTATATCTGGTTACATGACTCAGTTTCTAACCAGGCGGTAAAAGTCAAGCAGACCACAGCCTTTTTTCAGCTATATATCACTGGCTTGTGTTTCCTTCTAAACTGCTTATATGTTTGGCATCAAGCACAATATCAGTAGGTTTCATTTCTACAGTCTTTGGTGTAACCGCATTAGGAGTGGAACTCTACACCTCTTGGCTGCACGATCAATGCACCAGAATATGAAGACATCAAAGATTATCAAGCATTCATTATTCACAGCATTTACAACTGTTTACACAAATTTCTTGATATAATTTGGGCAAAACAATTCCATATTTTTATGCAATACAAGACAACATCCTCTACAAAGTGACCAAATACAAAGTTGCATTTGATGAAGGAATACAATCAGTGCTTGTGTTTAGTAACTGTAGGCATCCATTAGTGGGATCCATCACCCTTAAATTGTCTTCATTTATTGTCTACATATATTTCAAACCCTCATTTTCAGTGAAATGGAAGGAATTCCAATACAATTCAGAGTAAAAGAATCCATGATCCAGGTAAGCAAGAAAAAAAGATTAAAAGGTGATAGACACCAGTTATGGCCAACTAAAACCAGACCATCACTTGCTGTCTGGATTCTTCTATAACTAATACACCATTGTGGTGCAGAATTATTGTGGAAAAAAGTAGGAAAGCAAGTTCACGTAACAAGTGAGAAGGAAAATTTTTATTGGCAGCAACAATGCACAATCGCCAAAAAAACAAATGATCTTTGACCTCTACCAAAACAATACAATGCTTTTTCCCCTCATGATGCATCAACATATGAAGTTTGAAATCAATCCAAGCTTCCTACCATTAAAATCAATGGGGTTCTTCCTCTCAGAAAGGAGCATCTGTGAACCAAGTTTGAGATTTGTCAGATATTCTGTTCTTAAGATATCACGTAAGCAAACAAAGTATCACGATCACACACACACATACACACACAGACCTTTTCTATACATCCTGAAGACCTCACTGTGTTTTCCTTTTTTCCTGCTTCCTTAACCATAACCTTAACAACAGACTGTTTATTGTTCAGACAGAAAAGGACTCCAGAAATCTATTGAATTTCCACAAGAGTACCTAAAATCAATAAATCACATCTTCTTTTATTCCCTTTCCCTTTAATACATCAAAATGACTAGGAGCTGTTATCTTACCAACAGTTGCATTTTCACGTTGCTTAATGTCACTGTAATATCGGACCCCATACACAGGTTCATCTATCAAAAAGGTTTGGTGGACAGCTCTTGTCTCTAAGTTGAGAGCATGGATACCGTTTGAATCACCCCATTCAGTCCATACCAAATAATCCTAGAAGAAGAATGGAACTTAATAATATAATTGTAACATTACAAAAAATTCTCAACAAGTAGCTTACACCTCAAAATTTTACTTGTTTAGGAAACAGTTTTACACAGGTTGCTGCATGAAAGCCTGTTTTTCTTCTAAAAATGACAATTGTTTCTTGGTTGCCTCACTTTGCCACAAGTTTGCCATAGTGGTTACCACAGATTTGCCACAGGTTTAACTGTGAAAGCTCCTGGCAGTTAAAACTAATGTTAACATAGAATTTTGCAAAAAAAAAACCTGTGGCTTCTAACTGGAGGCAAATGTAAACATAATTATGTAAACTTATGTCAAACTTGTACCAAACCTGTTTCCATGAGTTCCAAAAACACAGGTTTGCCACCCATTAACACACATGATTCTCAGGTTGACACATTCTTTTGGGAATATTAGATGAACAATGAGATCATATTGCTATTTTCACATTTTGATATATCACCAAATATCAGCACCTCAATATCTGGACAAAACATATTGTTGAGTTTTGTAAGGTTACTATTGTACAGCAGTAGTTTACCTACTCAAAGTGCATACATTACACTACTGCAATATAGCTTAAACACATGGGAAAACTGATACTGTTGGCAAAAACACTTCTGCACCTACCACAAACACTTCAGTCCTAATAGAATGTTACCAATTTGATGGTATAAAGCCATCCAAATAATCCCGTGGACAAATCAAATTGTACCCTAAAATAATTAATATTGTGAAGAAATGCCTTACATTTCTCATGATGGTCACAGAATATTATGATATGTGGGCTTGCCTCAGATTCCTTTTGCTTTTCTTTACAATTGAATGTGTGTTTGTCTTTGTAACAACACCCTTTAATACCAAAAAAAGGTGAGTCAAATACTTTCAAATCCACAGCTTTTACGTGTTTCTTCTACTGATTTTTGCAGAGATTTACTTGAAAACCTGTGTGTTTCTATGAAATTGATATGGATTTGCCAGTTGTCTCTTTTTGATACAAGTTTGACTGGCAAAACCTATGGCAATAAAAACTAACATTAACAAAGAATTTTGAATCAAAACCAATGGCTCTCATGAAAGACAAGAAAACATACATGTATAAACCTGTGCCAAACCTGTGTCAAACCTGTGTCAAGAAGGTTCCAAAACCACAGGTTAGTCACCCAGGAACATGCATGATTTCCTTTGTTTTTCACAGGTGATCATGTGTGGTAACTGACACAGGTTGACAAATGCTTTTTTGTAAGGGCACCTTGTTGGAATGTTGAACATACCCCAAACACTTCCATGTCATAGAATGGCACCAACTGAAACCTGGTATGAAGACGACCAAGTATTCCTGTGGCCAAATTATAGCTGAAAATAGTTCCACTGCCTGTCTCACCAAAGATTAATCTGTAGATGAAAGCAAAGATATAATACGGAAGTTTGACAATTTGGCACTTCCTGCTAGGGTCACAAGGTCAAACTTACCTTAACACTATTCACCAATGCATACCCATATATCTGCCTACCCATGCAGCAAATGATTATCTAAACCACAATTGTGGTTAGTATCCAATAACCAATGGCATGTGACCACCAATGCTCCAATCAGATATAATGAAGGAATTCATAACCTGTTGTGAAAAGTACTGCGCATGAACTTACTGTCCTGTGACATGATCATATGCCAGACCGCTAGGACTATGCTGAAGAGAGACAACCTTTCTACGATTGTTGCCATCCAGATCTGCTTGCTCAATTTCAAAAGGAGTTCCCGATTCTGTCCAGAACATGGTCCTGCAGGTGCATGAAGGGAAAACCAACATAATTAAGTTGTACCACTGAATCAAATTATCCATTGCTACTTAGAGAATTCACCATCAGATATAGGAGTAAAACAAGTTGTATCAAGTTACAGTCCATCAAGAACATAACTTGAAGTATCTACAAAACATCAATTTCAAATCAATTTGTACCAGTCAATTGCACCTAATAATATACTATCCCAACAATTAAGTGTTGTGGTACCCATACTGTAACTCGTACCCATAATAAGGTAAAAGATTCTGTCTGTACTCAAATCAATGCCATACTCATAACCTGGTACATATACCCACGCCTGTACCCCTGGCCTGCTATACCCTACCTGTACCCATGCATACACTTGATTAATTTTTCTTCATTGTACCCATATTGATGACCCGGTCCACATAATGATGACCATACACGTGAGCTGGTACAGGTACTTTTGATCCTGGTCCTATACTCAAACTTACTACTTAAGTTACAGTCAATAATGACAGTGAGTTCAATGACCCAAGGTTCAGGATGACTCCCAGAGGGTGTATGATTTTATTACGTATGAAACTCCTCAGTCCTCAACACAAAAAATTTTGACAATTCCCATCATCACACACTTATCATCAAACACAACGTGGAGTATTTAACATCAGGAGTGAGCTCTAAACAAAAGGTAACTTTGCTTTAAGTGGTACCACACCAAGCTGGCTCTATCTACAATTAGAACATTAACCCTGATGGAAATATATTTGATCAGATTCCACACATGATGAAAATTCCCCTTACTTTTTGGAACATGGTTCCTCTGTGCCTGGTTACATATCATTGCCGCAGGGAAGAAACAAAACATACTTCATACAGATATACATTTGATACAGTCAGGTTTCACATTTGGTTAGTAGATTGGCAGTATGCCCAGATATAGCAAAATTAACAGACAGTTCAGTAACATTTGGGGTTAGCTAACAGACCAGTCAAGTATGTTATTATTGCTTTTCACTCAATTTGAACACAGTGAAAGCATAGGCCACTTGAGGGCACAGATCATGGAACAAACTCAGACATCAGTTAAACTCCATGCCGCCTTTGATCTACTGGGGTGTCTATGCTGCAGCCTCAAGAAGAAAAATAGCAGCATGAAGATGAATCCCTTTCAGATGGAGAAAGATTTCACCTTACCTAGTTTTCATGTGGAGCACAAGGCTTCTTGGCTTGTTAATGTCTGTGTCCACTAGTGTCACCCTGTAAGAGCCATCATAGTTGGCAACTACAATGTGATTTAATTTGTAATCTGTCCAGTAGAGGTTCTGGTTGATATAATCAACAGCCATTCCTATAAATACAAATAAAAATACAAATGTAATTACTTATACTAATGAAAATGTAAATATGCACACTAATGAAAAAATATAAATATGAATATACAATGTTTATATATGAATCTATGAATATATGCATATGAATATAAATACATGAAGATGGGTATAGGAATGTGAATATGATTATTATGAAAATATGAATTTGAGTTGAACTATGAATATGAATGTGTACTACAAAATATAAGTATCTACTGACATCTATACAAGCATCAATATCAGTCCCAATATGAAAAGTAATTGTTTGTCATGAAAAATCCAAGTCTAATCACAAGTGGAATCGCTATTTGATTCACGAATGCACTTGGACGTCATGACTCACCTCATCTGCTGTTGCAGAGGAGGTTAACCAGGCTGTTTTATGCAATATCATATACTCCCCATAGTGAAGGGAGACAGACCATGCAGGCTATGACATAATTCTTTGCTTACACGTTGCAAGTGTATAGGACTGCCCATACACAGAGCATTTAGCAAGCATATTTCTTCAAAATAAGACAAAAAATAATTATTAAAGCCTATTTCTTATCCATTTCAAATCACACCTTTTGTTTGGTACATGTGTGTCAGATAGCAAACTGTAACATCCGCAGGGAGTGGGTTACAGACAAACAGCGTATATCCATGCGTAACCATGCAAGAAGGCGTTTGTAACTCGAAGCCAACCTGAGGTAAGTTTTGTTTACTTTTGTCCCAAAATGTAACAATGTCCTGGAATGTAACCTTCAAGTCTTCATGTGGTTTAGTGTTGGCATGGTAAAGTTACCAAAATCAAGCACTTTTCAAGACTAAGAAATTATTCCAAGCACATCACACTTTAACAGAATTTTGAGTTTGAGTTTGGAAAAATAGAGATCACTGTCTCTATATTAAAAGAAAAGAAATCTTTAATGATCTGTACCCTAAGACTGAAATTCAGGCATATTCACAACACAATGACATGCATGGCACTTAACATACAGCAATTCATGCTTTTTTGAAGTTTATGTAATGACTACTCAATCTAATCATCATTACTCCATGAAATCCTCAGTAATTAAAACAAAAGTCCAAAGCTAATTTTAATTTTGGATATGTTATAATTAAGAGCAACATGTTCACTGCATTCTGGTGAAATTTTTATTCATTTTCTTCCACGAACCTGAAGCACACACTGTGATGTCATGGACTGATATTGTTGGCCAATGTTTTTTTTTTTTTTTGTATTTATAATTTACCACAAATTTTATGCAACTTAACTCTGATAAATTGACACCATTGGTGCATGATCCTGAGCAATGCACACACCAAATATGAGATAAGTCACACTTACCCTTCTTGAGATACAGTGTTTACAAGCAATTTCTAAGGAATTTACCTATTGACCTCTTGTGACCCCAAATGACCTTTGACCTCCAAGAAAATCAATGGAGATCATCTACTCAATATGACCACCCCACACATCAAATATGAGCATAGTCACATGTTCTGTTCTCGAGATATCGTGTTTACGAAGTTTTGACCTTTTGACCTCTCATGAACCCAAATGACCTTTGATCTCCACCATAAACAATAGGGATCATCTACTCAATATGGCCAATGCACACACCAAATATTAGATTAGTCACACTTACCCTTCTTGAGATACAGTGTTTACAAGCAATTTCTAAGGAATTTACCTATTGACCTCTCGTGACCCCAAATGACCTTTGACCTCCAAGAAAATCAATAGGGATCATCTACTCAATATGACCAAACCACACACCAAATATGAGCATAGTCACATGTACCGTTCTCGAGATATCGTGTTTACAAGGTTTTGACCTTTTGACCTCTCGTGACCCCAAATGACCTTTGACGTCCACCAAAAACAATAGGGATCATCTACCCAATATGGCCAATCCACATGCCAAGTATGAGATCCCTGGGAGTTACCCTTCTTGAGATATCGTGTTTACAAGCCAAAGCGTCACATACGCGCACACACACACACACACACCCACACACACATACACACGACATCACCATCGCATAGATTCCTTGCCTGCCTACGGCAAGGAATCAAAAACCACTTGAAGGTTGATTGCTCTTGGAAGCAGACCAACTTTACTTTGACCCACCCAGGCATCATGGTACAAAAGTCACAGTTGCTATGTTTTGTCACTTTCTTCATACACAAAACAACATTAAAATTAGGAATTTACCCAAGTTTTCCTCACATACCTGGATATTAATATCAATTCAAACCTGTTGGGATCTAGACAGGTGCCAACAGGAATTTTCTCCGATGGAAATTTATGCCAAAAAATCCTTAAGCCATAAAGCAAACACACTGTAACAAACAAACAGCACCCTCTGCAAAAATTTCACTTATTCTGTTTCATTTCAACATTTGAAAATAAATTTTGTTTTAATGTTTATCTTTCCTAAGTCCTTTTAGCATTCATGTATCCTGCCATTGCAAGGCAACTATGTTTGTGTTGAATTTAACATCTATCAGACATGTACAATTCTACAGCATCATACACAACTACTTCCTCTGTACATGGATGTTGGCCAGCATATTCCTTAGAAGCAAAATCTCCATGAAAATATCTTTCACAAAATCATACATCCAGGAAGTGAACCTTTATTTTTATATTTTTTATGTATTTTGAGTATAATACAAATTACCTATGTGTTTCGAAAGCAACATAGACATTTTCACCTTCTCTTTACACAAATATTGACCAGCATGCCTAGAAGCAAAATTGCAATGACTATTTTCATAACAATACAAACATCCTGAGAGTGAAGTTTATTTTTATTTCTTTCATTTATTTTACAATTAATACCAATTACGTGAGTTCCGATGAGGACACAGACAATTTTACTTTCTCCATACAAAGCTGTTGAACAGCATGCACATTCCTAGAAGCAAAACCTCAACTTCAATTTTTTTTTTCTTTCAACACTCATATTGAGGGTGAAATTAAAACCAACAACTACCAGAATGGTGATTCCTTCTACTTTGTCATTTGACACTGCTGCACATAACTCTGTTTTAAAGGCCTATTTGGACAGCTTTTCATTGGGCCAAGGTAACTTTCAGCAACACCTTTTATCTCCTGAAATATTATGTCATTCATTAAAGTCGCATTATTTGCTACTTTTAGCCTTAAAATAAAAATACTTGCAAGACCTTGCAAAATGTCTTTTCCCAGGCCCAGCATCAAATATGTCCCTCAAAACAATGAATTTCAGAGAATTTTGAATGATGGCAAACCTTCCACACTGCCAACTGCCCCACTTGCTCCACCTAAGATGATGGTACAAGCTGTACCCTGTAAAGCCTTTCCTACTGAAAATCACTGCTTTATTCTTTAATGCATGATAGCTGGCTGACATGCTTTGAAAATGCCCATAAGCCTACAATTCAGATAGTCTTGCAAAGCTCAGGAGAGTTGTTGAAGCTGGCTAGTAACTTGCACATCCTGTAGTTTAAGTCAAGCCAGTTGTGATTATGACACAACTGGCTGGAGCCTCGATCTGGGACTAAAAGCACAGATTGTGTAATTTACTGACCATCTCTAACAAGTTGTGCAAGACTGCTGGGGATTGTAGACTTATTGGCATTTTTATGTCATGGACATTATTTTAGAGGAAGACAATAGAGCATTTTGAATATGTGAAGCTGTTTGTTCGTTTTGTGTAGCAAATGCAGTTACTGAATAAATTATTCTCTAAGGCCCTACTATTTAATATGTGTCTCGAAACTATAGGTTTCAAGGAACCTTTAACAATTCCACACTGCTGACTGCACCACCTATCTGCTCTACCTTAAATAATGGCACAAGCTGCACCCTGTAGAGTCACTTCAGCTGAAAATCAGAGAAAAAGACCCAGTTGGTATTGACATCAACTGCCAGTGCCACAGTGTGGGTTGTACACTGGATAATGAATAGTGCCTCTTAATCTTCAGGTATGAAGATGTCCAAAATGCCACAAAATGTTTGGACAACCAAATTTCCTTCCGCACAACTAAAATTAGTGAAATGGTTGCCCAAAGGACAACAATAAATTTTTCTGAAAATCAAGGCCTGAATATGTGCCTCAAAACTACAGATTCCAAAGAATTTTGAAGCATACAAACCTTCCACACTGCCAACTGCACCACTTATCTGCTCTACTTTAGATGATGGCACGAGCCGAACCCTATAGAGCCGCTTCAACTGAAAATCTGAGAAAAAAACCCATTTGGCATTGACATCAACTGCCAGTGCCACAGCATGTGTTCTATCCTGGATAATGCATGGTGCCTCATAATCTTCAGGTATAGAGATGTCTGGAAAATTTGCTGGGTAGTAGCAGAGCTTGGTTCTTGAAAGTAGCAAAACCTTTGGTTTGATAAGGGCACCTTCCTCTGAAACACGAGATAAGAAAAAATGTTTGTAAAGATGAATTATTCAGATTTTGTTGCTCATTAGGTGAATTATGCAAAAATAAATTTTGAAGGGGTCCAAACTTGGAGGGTTAGGGTAAGATAGGATTTTGTTTCTAAATTTATATTCTTCTGTTTCAATCTAGCAGTTATCTGTTATCCCTACTCCATTGCTAATGCACAGCATTGATCACATCACTAACATGGCAGTCAGTTCCATTTTTAAGGTTTTTGGTATGTCTCTGCCTGAGGATAACCCTGCATGGATCTTCAAATGAGAGTCCAAGGTTGAGTTTCCAGGCTGAGTCATACATATTAAAGATGCCACACTTGGATGAAGGGGGAAGGGGGGAAACTTCAGTACATGAAATAATGAAATGATTACCTCTCAGGTCATATTGCAAATCATGATAGCAAATGTGGTTTTTTTTGAACTGATATGATTTTTTTGAAATTTTTTGAAATGTGAAGGGTTTCCACCTCCACTTTAAGACAATATTTTATTACACCCTTGGCAAAATATGGATGGGTCTATGCCCACAGACCTTAAATGAGCACATTTCTAAGTCCTTTTATGACTTATGGGTGTGATACAAAAGTGTTAATATGTCCATGTAGAGTCAAATTCTTAGCAAATATATGACTGACCAAATGTTGAGCAAACATAGGACTTCAGTTTGCAACCTCTCAATCTTCCTCAATGCAATGTTGGCACAATCATATTGACTCATTCGCTTGACTTTTCATTGTAATGATCATCAAACTCTAGTTTCTGGGTATCTGGAGGGAAACTTTTGTTATTGGAGAAAATTTCTCTTTTCTTTACAAAAAGAATATAAATCAATTGTGGGAAATTGTTACTAATTTCCTAAGAAATCATTTTAACACTTTCCTCAAAAATAAAAGTTATTTCCAGCCCTGGTTTTTAGTCATTCATTTTACCCTCTTCCTTGAGAATAAACATTCAGTTTCCAGCCCTGATTGTTAGTAATACATAGAATCTCATCTCACCTCTCTCACAGGTTCCATTTGCAAGTACTCTATAACCATCTGCACACATGCATTTGTATTCTCCTTCAGAATCATGGATGCAAAGTTGTTCACAAGGGTTTGATGAACATTGCGCTATACGAACGATGATGAAAATAAGAAACTATTTGAGCAAACAAGCAATTTTCTTTTTGCATCTTTGTAGTTACATGTTTATGAAGCATGAGCTTTATCCATGGACTTCCTATAAATGGACATAGCATACCTTACGTTGGATTGTTGCTACCATATGTGTGAGCATAGCAAGATTACTGTATGCTATGGTTTTATGTGATTTGTGTGAAATTCTGGACCTGCTCTAGTAAAACAACAGATTTTGCAAGAAATTGAAATATTTTCGAAATAATAAAAGGTAAGGTCAAAATCACTACATGTATAACAGGAATATGGTATTGTTTCACATCCAAATTACATTTTTGTGTAAAATGTTACAGGGTCATTGTGAAATCATACAAATTATAGCTTCAAGGCGGCAACCTCGGTGCGCCTTTTTTGTCCCAGTTGGTGGCCACAATCTACATATAGGACATATGCATTGCATGCTCTGTCCATGTATACAGGAAGTCAGTGGCTTTTTCGTATTTTAGAGACACAAAAATACATTACTTAACAGTGAAGTTATTTCCCCTAATTTGAAATAGACCACTGAGCAAAAAATTGTGATGTCAGCTTTGTACAACTCTCATGACCCAATTTTTTTTTTATATGTTTATATGATCTTGAACACTTCCTGTTTAACATGATGCACAGGGAAGGCTTATATAGCAAGTCACTCCACAGCAGTAAGAGTGTGACCCCATTTTGAAACTAGGTGCACTCTCAAAGAAAAACAAAGAAATACAAAGACTGCAATTTGAGTAGTTATCAAAGTAACTTCACAACTTATTGTGCAATTTACCAACTGTTTAAAATTGAAGAAATGAAGTTCGTTATTTTAAATCTCATCTCAAAACATCCTAGAGCAGGGATATAGCTACAGTGAGTGGTGACAGGTGGTGCCACCCAGCACTGCAGGAAAAACATGTAGGCCTACACCTCTCCCCTCCCAACAAAAATCTTCCTACTTAGACTTAAAACAAGCCAACAATCACTCCCTATAAAAGAAAATGAGGTAAAAAAATGAAGAATTAATATCTGAAAAATAAGGTCGATCATGCTATGAGGTGAGGTGATTTTCCCAGATCAGACATTACCCAGCACTCAAATTTGGCCAGCTACATTCCTGTCCTGTAGGATAGGAACTGAAACATGAAGAAAATTTGAGGACACTGGAGCATTTGTGCCTCACCTACCTTCCTAAATTATGGCAGTTCAATCTCACATCATGAAGTTTATTTAAAATATCAGTCCCTATTTTAAACTTTGAAACTTCAAGTCACTGTAAAATGTAAAATGTACTTCATTACCACAAATGTTATGGAACATGCCTTTTTGCATCTGTGTTTTTTTTCCCAAGTCCAATCAAAAATTTGATTGTGGTTGAATTTAGCCCCAAAAGCTACCATTTTTAAATCTACAGCTAGTACATCTGGTTGGTGGACACCTGACAAACAATTTTTAGAATTTGCAGATTTGCTTTGCTTTATAATTATCATTTACTAGGTGAGGGAAATATTGCATTCAAAGGGGAACTTTAAGCAAAAATTTAATTTTCAAATAGGAATGGGGAACCAAATTGATGCAGTGTGTTGACACTTCCATTTAAAATAGGATGCATACAGTATCGCTGGTGATATCAGTAAATAAAGTCACTAGATTTGTGCACGAAAGTAAACTTGGGGTAAGCAAATAACATCACTTCCTTACATTGACAAGGAATGCTTTATTGCATCCCTTTGCTTATTTCAGACTGTTTTGTTGATCTTGAAGTTAATATGATCAGGAGGAATGCAAACTTTGTAAAGTTCCCATGCCACTTATGCCTTCAGACTCTCATATAGTTATATGGAATTGTTGTAAAGAAAGTTGGTTGTGAAGTTTCAAGAAAAATAAAAGACTCTCCATTCATATGAGGATATGATGTCATATGTGTTTGGTTCAAGTTTACATTTTGGTGTATGTGAAAACTTAATCTGCTTGTACCTTGAGAACCACACATCAAATTCCAATGCAAATTCCACTGAACTGCTTAGAAGAATTACAGGTATCCCTGCAACATATCAAAACCTGATGTGACCTTCAACCCTTCTTTTAAGATGCACCATCATGCATCTACCTAAACATGGAATACAAAGCAGACAGTCCTAGTTTCAGTAAAATAGAACCATTCAGGTTTGTCAATAAAACACAGCAATAGGTTCATACATATATCCTCACAATTAGTCTAGTTGGGGGAGCATCTGACTCTCACTCGGAAGGTCCAGGGTCCCAACCACTGGGCCAGTCAAGGGACTTTCAAGTGTACCTTGAGTTGAAAAATGCAAATATATATTAAAAGCATGAAAATCAAATTCTAACAGTCCAACTCCCATCTTCATCGAACATTCTTGAGTTGAGATATAAAATGTTGGAATTTATACAACTTAATGCGCAAAAGTGCGTCCATTGCGCAATAATTTGTGACTCACTCCTTGCAAAAGTCTGCTTTTACCTGCTTTGTTTCCCTTTGAAATTAAAAATGTTTTTATGACCTTGAACACTTCCTGTTAGCTTGCATAGCATGTTGCACAAAAAGGACCTAATTAATTGCATCACTCCGTAAGAGAAAGAGTGCTATCACCCCAAGGTACAAAGTGCAGTAATTTTCAGAAAAACAAAGAAGTTGAAAGGAGATAAATTGAGTAGTACAACAATGACAGATCAAATTATTGTGCGATGTACCATTTTAATATGAGTGAATAAACATCAACATTTTGTATCTCAGCCCATGAATGTCGTATGAAGATTGAAGTTGAACTGTTGGAATTCATTTTCATGCTATTTAATATATTTTTTTACTTTTAATTTTTGAATTTTTTGACTGGAGGTACACCTTAAAAAAATAAAACCTACCTGGTCATCAAGGACGATGCTCACCTTAAGCAATGAAGAACAATGGATAATAGAAAATGGATAACAATGCATGAAATGCCCCACAGCTGGGCATAAAAGGCCATGGACATGGACACCACTTTATTAAACCAGGTAATTAGTTGATCCATAAAACCCTACCTAACCTTACCTAAAATCCTCCCCAAATAATGCAAACTATATATTTCAAAAATTACACTTTTGAAAGTTTTGAAGGTAAAATTATTCTAAGAATGTAATTCTTGTTTTTATCCATGAACAGCTTATTTCTAGAAAAGAGTGCTATCACGACAACAAATACTTTGTACAAGCTTTCATTCTATGTCTACAAACATCTGTTTCAAACATGTGTTTTTTTTTTCTGTAAAATAACTGTTATACTTCCCTTTAATGAAATTAATACATTAAGAGTCTTACATTCTGGATAGGCTGGTTGAAGACCTTTTCCATAGGTCATAACAGAATAGGGTCTTGTCCCTAGATTTAAACTGAACAAGTGTGTACCGGAATCTTTTTGAACACACTGCAGGTTCCCATACCAATCGGTCATGAACAGATAATTCTGAAACAAGAAGAAGTATTGAGATGAGAGCAACATAATTTTTTAAAAAAGTTGGTCCAACATTTTAAGAATCAACAACTTACAGGCAATCATGAATCAAGAAGTTTACAGGAAAATTTAGTGACATCATTCATATCAATATATGCTCTCTTAATCTGTCTATAGGTTACATCATGGGGAATCATAATATGGTTCTATGCAGTGAACTGTGTCTGAATTTCCTCTTTGGTATAAAAATATATGCATTTTAATCTGCTGCTAAGTAGGAGTCACTTATTTTGTTTGGGTTGGCTATTCAGATTTATGAGTAGATGCATATACTGCACAAAAACAAAGGAATGCCATACATTGTTTGCCATGCTCAGTTTGTGTATTCCATGCTGTACCCTAAAACTCCATGTACCAACACATTATTTTACCATATCACCCAACTAGCTAATTCCTAGCCTGCCCGATATCCCATGTCATACCTGGAAGGGTGCAACTCCATGTACCAACATATTATACTACCATATTACCCAACTAGTTAATTCCTAGCCTGCCTGATATCCCATGTCATACCTGGAAGGGTGCAACTCCATGTACCAACATATTATACTACCATATCACCCAACTAGCTAATTCCTAGCCTGCCCGATATCCCATGTCATACCTGGAAGGGTGCAACTCCATGAACCAACATATTATACTACCATATTACCCAACTAGTTAATTCCTAGCCTGCCTGATATCCCATGTCATACCTGGAAGGGTGCAACTCCATGTACCAACATATTATACTACCATATCACCCAACTAGCTAATTCCTAGCCTGCCTGATATACCATGTCATACCTGGAAGGGTGCAACTCCATGTACTGACATATTATACTACCATATCACCCAACTAGCTAATTCCTAGCCTGCCCGATATCCCATGTCATACCTGGAAGGGTGCAACTCCATGTACCAACATATTATACTACCATATTACCCAACTAGTTAATTCCTAGCCTGCCTGATATCCCATGTCATTCCTGGAAGGGTGCAACTCCATGTACCAACATATTATACTACCATATTACCCAACTAGCTAATTCCTAGCCTGCACGATATACCATGTCATACCTGGAAGGGTGCAACTCCATGTACTAACATATTATACTACCATATCACCCAACTAGCTAATTCCTAGCCTGCCCGATATCCCATGTCATACCTGGAAGGGTGCAACTCCATGAACCAACATATTATACTACCATATTACCCAACTAGCTAATTCCTAGCCTGCCCGATATCCCATGTCATACCTGGAAGGGTGCAACTCCATGTACTAACATATTATACTACCATATTACCCAACTAGTTAATTTCTAGCCTGCCCGATATACCATGTCATACCTGGAAGGGTGCAATATCAAAGAAGTGTGCTTGGCCTTGCTCTGCAGTGTACACAAGCCTTCGTTGTTCACCATTTAAGTCTACCGACTCCACTCGACTCCCACTTGGGTTTGCGTCCACCCAAAATATTCTGTAAGAAAACAATTCAAAAATTCAAGTGATATGGTGATGTATGATTTTAGAAAAAAAAACCTTCATTCTGTATGAGTGAAAGAACAATAATGCAACTTATTGTCATAAACTGGGCCCACGCTTTATAGACGCTCTTAAGTACTGTACACAATATGCATCCCATGAGCTAATGTTTGATACATAATTGAGAATATGGTGTAGTAATTATTCCAAGCCACTGTCACTTTTGACAACCTTGATGGCACTACTGAAATGCATCTAGGTGGGAGACTTTCACGTCTTAAAACTCATGGCATCAGATGAACTTTCCGCAGATGACCTCTGAGAAAATTTTTCTGCAACCTTGGAAGGGTGGGTGGGATCACCAAAATAATTGTAATAAATTTCAGGATACTCTAGATTCATTGAACAATAAGCCTTCAATGTGTTTGTTGTATGCATCCACTGACAGAATACAGTAGCAAGGATCTCATTTGATTCTTGTCAAAGTATTTGTCACTTTTGTTCAAACTTTTCTTTTTTCAAAAAAGTGTAAAGATTATCAAAATTAAAATTCTTCACTAAATTACACAATGACACAGTGCTAATAAAGTGATGTGTAAATAATAGTTGGCAAATACTGTAGTCACCAGTGCAAATACTGTTAAAAGCCACACTCTTGTCTGCAGAGCAATCTATTCAATCATAATTAAGGAATGCCAGACTAATGAAGTATTGGGTAATGTAGTGTGAGCTCTAGTCTTCTATGAACCAATGGAAAATGTGTGACAACCAGGTCAGTTGATTTCAAATGTTAGAGACACAAAAGAAGTGGAACCAATTTGCCATGGAAACATGACTGCTAAAGGCTGTACCGAAAGTCAGTTACAGTCTGTATCCGTTGTGTGCAAGATATATACACTCCATTGCTGTGTTTTGTACTAGGAAAAACATTGAAAGTGACTCATAGTTCTTTCAAAATACAACATGCCCAAGTCCTGCAATCCCCAGAGCTACTCTACCTAAACCACTGAGCAAACTGGCTATCAATTATTCCTCATTTACAGAGCCACTTTCTGCTAACTAGAAAATGTGGTTACAAAAATGGTAACCACTTACAGTACTGTCCATGATTGTTTCTGTGCCAACGTACCTTGGTATGTATTAAAGCTTAGAATATCATCCTTTTACGTTTGTTGGTCCATGTGATATAGGCTACATGAATATGCAGTACTGTTTTGGTTTCTTGTTGTACTGTAGATATCAATCCTTCGTTACTTCCGACTCAATCTCATGATACACTTGAGTGATGCAGGACTGCACTATTTCTCATAATGCTAACTGAAGAATCACCACCTAAAGGCTATTCATGAAATGCCGATGTAACAGCAGTGATCAACCGGAAGTCGCAAAGTATGCCTACAGAGCTCCCGGTGGCACTGCTGGTAGGGTTACTAGACTTTCGGTTTTACCAGAACATGTCCTCTTTTTATTGTTTCGTGCTGGTGTCCAGGTGCTTTTGCAAAATTACTGCCACTTTGTCTGGATTTCATGTATTTCTCACATGATCTGACAGATTTTCTGTAATTCTGTACAATATCTGCCAAAATTTCAGTTTACTTGGACATTTTACTCAATCTTTTTCCTTAAATTCATCCATGACACAAGGAGTTCTTTTAATGTGGTTTTGCCCAGTACACTATACCTACAGATTAGAATGCCTTTTTGCTGCTTTAATAAAATTTTCCTTTCCTCTGCTTTAAAGAAGAAACGATACCACTATTTTTTTCAGTTGGGCTAGACACTTAGATTAATATTTTGTGCCCAATGCTAGCTGCATCAATTCAAGTGAATGCAGTACTAAGTTTGATTTTTGTATCCCTCTGTGTGCCCTTCAATTCCATGCAGTAACAATTTAACCTCCGTCTCATATGTTAGTTGCCATGACCACCATCAGTTCCAGACATCTTCTTGGCACAAAAGGCCCCCAGGATTGTTTCTCTATGAATTGAAGATCCTGAACTTAAACTATCAGTGTTTGAAGGACTCTTGACATAAACATGCTCTACTCAAATTTATTAAGACTTACCGATTTGTCTCATAGTCAATACACAAGCCATTTGGATAATGAAGATTTGTTGTCACAAATGGTTCTACACCATCCCCAGCTAGAGTGGCTCTTGATATGGAAGTGCGGTTCACTCCCCAGTCAGTCCAGTACATGTATCTGTTATGAAGAAAACAAATAAAAAGGAACAATTACAAATTGCCAGGCAGTCTACCCAATGTTACCATGGTCTAATGTTCCTAGCTGCTGTTTGTATTAAATATTTTCACGGTTGTAAATGAGTAGATTTGTTTTCCCCAAGGTTCAGTGTTCTCCATCATTTCGTAATTTTCAATGGTTTAGGTTATAAGGTTCTTCATTCCTGGGGTTTAACATTCCCAGCAACATGTTCAATTTTCCCAGCCTGGGAGCATTGAACCTTTGGAACACCAGACCTATGGAATTGAACCCAAGGAACACTGAACATTTTGTTAGGTTAGCTAAGATGTAGTTTTACAGCCAAGTTTCCACCCAGCTGGTTCAAATCGAGCCAGCCACATTATTTTTTCCTTTGGGAGTGTTGACTGACATAGCCCCACTGCCAAAGCAATTTTCTTTTCTCAAGCAAAGACAAGGTTTTGGGTGATGACAGTATGGCTTCATTATATACCCTTGAGGCCTGTATACATGAGCAACATTTGTAAAACATTCTCAAAACAAGTTTCACCTGCAACAAACCCAAAAATGCTTGTTTTGGGTTTGTTGCACAGTGTAGACAGAGTAAAAACAATTTGAAAACATTTTGAAAATGATTTCAGAATGTCTTAAGAGAATTGACAGGACATTTTTCTTTTGCAACATTTCCAAAACATTTTCAAAACATGCTGTATACCCTGTCTACACTGTACAACAAACCGAAAACAAGCATGTTTTGGATTTGTTGCAGGTGGATATTTTGGAAATGTTTTGGGGAATGTTTTGCAAATGTTGCTCGTGTATACAGGCGTAAAAAAAAGAGTGTGTCAACCTGTGTCAGTTACCACAAATGATCACCTGTGAAGAACAAAGGAAATCATGCATGTTCCTGGGTGATAAACCTGTGTTTTTGGAACCCTCTTGACACAGGTTTGGCACAGGTTTACACACGTTTCTTGTGATCCATGTGGAGCCACAGGTTTTGAATCAAAATTCTTTGTTAATTGCCACAGGTTTTGCCAGTAAAACTTAATTGTCCCAAAAAGGGACAACTGGTAAACCCATGTCAATTCCACAGAAACTTGCAGGTTTTCATGTAAATGCCTGCAAAAACCAGTGGCAGAAATATGCAAAAGCTGTGAATTAGGAACTAACTGACACACCTTTTTCTGTTGAAAAGAGTTAGGTCCAAACTTAACCCCCCCCCTCCCCCGGCCTCGCCCATATATGTACTATGGGGTGATGTTGGTCTCTTCAAAACATTAAAATTCTTAGAACAATAACCGAACTTTCCTATCTGAATTCTAGATTCCAATCCACAAAGGTCATGACCTATCAAGACAGTCCAGCTACTGCTCCCTTGGCCAAGCTTATAGTTGTTGCTGGCAGCATGTATGTACCTTGTCCTGAAAATAACAATTGACTAAGGATTTGTTTGCATGCTTTGCATAATGTGTGTGGGCCTCTATTAAATTAGAAAGGCCTTTAGGGGTGTTCAACCTTTGGTGCAATCTTCCAGTTGTATTTGTGCCACTACTGTTCACCATTGACACCAATAAACCTAGCTTAAAATTCCCTTTGGAACCCTTTGGTGTATTACCCTTTGAACCCAAAGGGTGTCAAATGGTACCTTTGGAAAAACCTTTGCAATCAAAGGGTTCCTTTTGGTTGTTAATGGAATTTGGATATATATCTCAAAAGTATAAAATTACCCTTTGCATAGACCAAATCTTTTTCAAAACCCTTTAGAACCAATTGAAATCCATTGAATCCCTTTGTTTTACAGAATTTGGACAAAGGGTCTCATGGGGAATTTTCTCCTGAGAGTGAAGATGTTAATACAGTAGCCAATATCTACTGAGGATTGTACCATATAAGGGACTATGAAGGGTAGTTCCACACCTACAGTCCATTTTAATACAGAAACAAACAATACTTGAACTAAATCCTCTCATATGCAATACTGTATCTTCAAACAGGAAGTAAGTCATGATAAGGTCAAACAATGTCACACCTTCAAGGCTATGTGCAGCATCACACTCCAATACCCTGTTAAAGGGAAACATACAGGAAATGGATTTTCCTGTTATGACATGGGATAGCAGAGGATAAATCTGACCAATTCAGCATGGTACTGTATTGCCTGAACATACATCCTGCACCGCCATTACAGTTTGTAGAAATATTAAAGCAATATATACTAGACTTCACTATATCACATGCAATGAAGCAATCTAGTGAAAGTTTTTCTTTTCCTAAATTCTTTGCAATTTCCCAAGGTATTAGGCCTACCCATTATACAAGGTAGATTTTTCAGCTCCTGGGTATATTTCAGCAGTTCTGTTTTTGCTAATTAAGCATTCTGAGCAAGCATGAAAAACAAGCCTTTGCCAAAATTTGTCATACCTACTGTACCATGGTTTTGAGGGAAAACTGCGATTACCAAACACAGTAACCAAATCATATGGTTCATAAACCCCAATTACTGCATATGCTTCAATGAACAACAGCTTTAAAGACCAATCTGTTACCACAGAAGACTGACAACTTGGTTTCCTTAGCAAGAGCTAATATTTCAAATTCTAAATAAGTGCTGACAGAAAGGAAATCAAATTACTGGAAGTACACTGAGGGTTTAGATAATCTTTCAGATTTATATGAGATTATCTGTCATCAAATGTCAAGTTAAGGGCTATTTGCATATGGTTGAATGAGCATATCTCACCAGTACAGTATTGTAAAATTTTTGGTAAGGTTTGGCATACAGTAGGAAGAATTTGGGAATGTTAAGTTTTTCTTTCTTTCTTTTTTTTCCCTGGGGGGGGGGGGGGGGTGATTCTTTTATTTAAGGAACCATCAGAGTTTAACTGAAATTAATTTTTGATCCAAGAACCCAGGCCAATTTTCCTTTCTACCTGTATAAATATGTCTCTCAGAACATAGGAACAATGATTATCACTGAGACCTTCCAGAGGAGAAAAAATTAATCAATTGACTACTAAATGAAAATTTCTCATTATTTGTCAAGTAAAAAAATGTTCAT
This sequence comes from Holothuria scabra, assembly GCA_037179385.1. Classification (NCBI taxonomy): domain Eukaryota; kingdom Metazoa; phylum Echinodermata; class Holothuroidea; order Aspidochirotida; family Holothuriidae; genus Holothuria; species Holothuria scabra. Next base: position 48,422,319 of record CM074190.1, read on the forward strand.
ATACATGCAAGACAGACAACCTCCTCTACGTAAAATAGGCCTATGGGACCAACTTCAATTGTGCATATAATGATCCACATAAGTACAGTAGTGGAGTAGGGAAAACAAGCCAGTAAGTCACAACTGGATACCAGAAAGCCAAAAAGCTAAATAGTGATTCTTTGCATACTTTGCCATTTAAAGGTTACAGGTGCCAATCTTTTAAATTAGCTTTTAAAATAATAACAGCCAAGTAGCTGTACAGGGAACACCAGACTCATCCCTCTATTCTGTCAATTTCAAGTTATGAACCAGGGGTCCAGTACTGTGATTGGCAACTGCAGTGTTTCTATTAAAACTGCAGTAGCAATGACAGATCTCCCTAATGGCAAATATTCTGTAATGTTCCTGGAAAGGAAATCATGAAAACTCCCCTTTAGCCGGTGAGAGCACCAAGAATGTGAATGTCTGAAGGGAGGGCAGGCTCCGGGATATCATGTGACAGACCTCATTGCAGAGTCTGAATTTTCGAGTGGCCACACCAGTAAAGAGGTCGGCATGAGCAAGGAAAGATGTGCAAAGCTTGAGCACTCCCCAGTGGCTGGCAAGCTTATCACTTGGCCAATATACAGAGTAGGTTAAGTATATACAGGTACTCAAAGCCCCACCAGTAGTATGCTTAAACGGGGGAAGGGGGCAGGGGGCACAGGCCCCCACCTCCAAAGTCAGTCGGGGGCTGTACGGATTGGAGGAAGAGGAAAAGTTTGAAGAGATACACTGAACATTCACACCTGAACCACACACACACCACACACCAGCCCAAGTATACCAATGTGAGTCGGCTGCCAAGAACTGAAGTGCAGAAAAGCAAAAAAAAAGGCAACAAAATCCGTTCTTGTCAGAGGAATCACAATTTGTGCCCACCCCCACACCGTTGAAGCCCCACTGTAAAGAAATCATCAAAATTCCTCTTTAGTCACTGAGCGTATGCAGCATGTTATGCCTGAAGGGAGGGTGGGCTCCAGGGTGCACAAGACAGACTTCACTGCAGTGTCTGAAGCTTTGGGTAGCTAAGCCAGTGACAAGCTCCATGTGAGCAGGGAAAGTCATGCATGGCTTGAGCTCTCATAAGCAGTTGGTAACTGCTTCTTAAGGCAGTGTTTGTGGGTGCACCCTGATACACAAAATCACCACTACCATAATAATGTATCCTTGTCTATTGCAACTGGGAAACAAAACAAGTTCAAAATCTGTGTCTATTGCAACTGGGAAACAAAACAAGTTCAATAAAACATGACAGTTACTGGTACAATGCATACCTATTTAAGAGTTATTCAAGTATAATTTAAAAATGGTACCTTCAATGACAACAAAACCATGTAGCAAAACATTCAGTTGGAGGAAACAACTTTCTCTTTGATCTGATTACAAAACAACACAAAATAGTGTTCATACCATGGAATTGACCCCAAGGGCAGTAGGGGTCACCCACCTAAACTTCCATATTTTTTAAGAGGTTTGCAATTCGAAGGGGGACTCATTTTCTAATTTCATTTTATTATGCAATGGGCCCATAATATAGGCCTACTATTGTTATTGTGGAAACTTATTGGAACAATGTGGTGCTTCCTCTACCTTTATTTACTGGAAAATGCACATGAGCCGTGATGATACTGTAACTGGGTGAATATATGACCCCATCAACTACAGTATGTCTACAATAGTTTGACAGTACAAGAGCACTCACCAGTCACTGGTTCCATGGGCTTCATAAATATCCAAATATGAAAACATATACCTTAGTATTACAATTTAGCAAACAAGCAACATTACATGAAAGTCCTTTTTGCTCAAAGCTGTGTTGTAGAAGATGACCACAGTATATCACTTGCATCAACACACAAGGTAATAATTCTATAGCTCTGTCAGCAAAGTGTGCACTTAAATCAATAATGACATACTGTATGCGGTGCTGAAGGAGTAGTTTTAGTAGATACACTACTGCTAGGTACAGTAGGATCATATGTCCTGATTAAGCACATAAATGTGATGATATATAACTAATTGAACTAAAGCCACTCAATGTGAAAGTCACTGACCGTTTACTGTATACTAATACTGTACATGTACAGGTATAACCTCCCTGAGCTATAAGAGACTACTCAGGATTGTAAGCTTATGGACATTTTCAGAGCATGAGTAGGACCAGAAAAATTGCTGTGCAAAGCGAACAACCTGACGAAGGTGTAAAGTTGCTGGGTATTATTTAACAAACTTCTGTGCAAATATTGAAAGACGTATGTACATCCATCCCACATGGCAGCGTGGGACAAGATAGACATCTAGTACCTGGATCTGTACTAAGAGCATCAAAGGTTAAAGAGGCCAATTCTTTTAACTCAGAATTAATTACAATAACACTCCAGTACCTTTCAGGTAATGCAGACTCATGTTCTTTTCTAAACGTCACTTTTAGTTTAACACTTCCTATTGCCATATTGAGTGGGCAATAATATCTACAGTAGGTACAGTACTGTAGGAAAGTGACTAGGCAAGTTATCAGAAGTTTGAAAATGTACTTTACAATACATCAATCTACTGTACAGTAATTGAAAGGAAATGTCTTTCTATCTTTGTACTGTACAAAGAAACAGCTATGACTCAACGATTGATTTTTCCTGGTAAAAGAAATGCTGCATTTACATTACAATGATAGTCAGTAGTCATGCTGTGACAAGGTTAATGGTCAGTAAAACTGAAATTGATGGTGGAAGCTGTTTCCGAAAACCATGTCCAACTTCCTGAAGAGGCTAGTACAAAGTAAAGCCAGGGGTACCTTAAAACTGTAACAGCATAAGATCTTGTTCCTTGTACAGTGCAGACAAGTTCGAGGAAGATTCCTATCAAAGAAGCAAATCACCAGAATGGCCTTTGAATATTACAAAACAAGCTGCAAGATCACCTCTGAAGTGTGGTTTCATAAAAATTAGAAAAAAGATTCTAATTGCTTTTAGTGTTGGCTGCATATTTAAGTGATTGTTACCTTACTGTACTTGAGATAAGAGTACAGACAGGGTTTTAAATAATGCACATTGCAATATAGACTACTGTACAGTACCTGTCTGTTTTCTTGTTTCCTCCCCTAGACATACCTACAAATCTAATTGCCCAGTGTAGTACAGTGCACCAAACTTGGTCACAAATGCACCCAAAATTAGAGTACCCAACATTTCATAATTGCAAATATGGACAATCGAGTTGTACAGAGTTTATAATGAGTACAGCAAGAGCAAAGTATGTAACAGGTGAGGTTCAAGTGAGAAGACGGGGTTGGGGTCCAGGGGGAAAGTAAACCAGAGGCTCATGGCCTCTATGTGTTTTAAAGGCTTAAGGAAATGCTCTGGGGGGACAATACAGTATTTGCCTTCAGTACAGGGCCCAGTGCGCAAATATGACTCACCCATTCATAATGTTGACTGGGAATGGAGTTTTACAGCTCAGTTGTCAACCAAAGTTCTGCTTTAAGTCAGGCCAGCCAAGACCATTTTTCCAGTTGTGGTTTTCTGGCTTGTTTTTAACACTCCACAGTTATGTTGAGCACCAAGTACAACATTGGTAGTATTTCCTGCCCAGGTGTATTCTGGGGGAAAGTACCCCAGAAGCTCATGGCTTCTACAAGTTTTAAAGTTTTTGGGAGTTACTCTGAAGGAACAATATTGCCTTCAATACAGTCAGAAATACACAAAAAGGACTCTTTCCATTCATAATGTTGACTTGGAGTAAACTACAGGAGCTTTCATGGGGCATGAAGTACACAAAATTTGTATGGAAGGAAAAATACATGTAACTTGACAGAGTGATAGGTGGGCACTGGGTAGGATTGTCTTTGAGTTTCTGCTTCAAGTGGGAAGGTAAATTTGAAGCTCTGCAAATACGCTGTATGACCATTCAATTTCACCAATGATCCAAATACTCTTCTGCAAGAGAACTGTAACTACAGTACTGCAGTTTGGCAATTACCTGTATGGTACAGTATGCAAAGCACGCAGAGACATGCTCAAGGAGTCAATATTTTTATGAAAAGGTAGATGCTTAACATGTACAAAGATGAACCATTGTAACCTTTTGTAACTGTACTCACATTATGTGATAAATGATAACATTGACCATGAAAGTTTCAATTCCTGCATATTAACCCTAAAAGTTTTGCACAGTATACTGTAAACCAGTTGAAAATGCTTGCAGCTAACATTCTTTGTCAAGCAGCCAGTGGCTGCTAATTTTCTTTTCTTCTTTACACCCCTGCCTTTTTTACACCCCTGCCTTTGGCAGACTGTAGCTCCCTGTGACTGCTACTGTATTCACAGTTTAAATGCCTGACAGTTAGAAATCCACACAGATCATCCTGAAAGGTTATCACTTAACATTGGTAACATATTAACTTTCCTTCCCTACATCACTGTATATTGTACTCCTGCATGCAAAGTCAGATGACAGGGTGTGCAGTATTATTACCACACACCCCTGTCCTGTTACTCTGCAAACAAATAGTGTGGATTAATTTGGTATTTTTCTTATTTTCAAATATTACATTATCTTGATTTGACTGGGAATGCTATGGCAGTGGCAAAAAATTTCAACTGACTTTAAGATGTACAGTAGCAGATGACAAATTGATTTTGTAATGAACCTACCTTATCAATGGGAACTTGGGAAGCACACAGTGAGTTGTATGAAAGCGCTTCAAAAAATGTATCAAAGACCAAGTTTCCTTGTGGATATGCAACTTAAATACATAGTGAACTGGTTGCCTGAAAAACAACCGAAAAATTCTATAAAATTATGGCCTGGTGACTGTCATCAACCCAATCACTCACCCTTTTTGAGGATAAACCACGATGTCCCTTGGTTTATCCAAACCTGTGTCAACCACCGTGCGAGCGTTCTTCCCACTGTAGTTTGCCACTCGGATCCAGTCATACCCAGCATCACACCAATACACATTTTTGGCGATCCAGTCAACCGCAATACCCTCAACAGTTTGCGAAGTACCATGGTATATGACTGTTGCTGTAGCATCATCTTGTAACCCTCCAATGTATATCTGCTTTGTGACGCCATCGCTGAAAAATATGACTCCAGATTCGTAGTCACCCGCAACAGCCAAGAAATTTCGAGTTGGCAGTTGATACTTGTACCGTGTTGAGATGGTAGAATTACCAATGTAAGCTTGAGGATCAGCAGGCAGGCTGTTTACCCTTGACCTTCTTTCTGTAATGAACACCTCGGTCCAAACCAACCTAGGCGGTTCACTTGGTTCTACATTAAAAGAAAACAAAACCTTAATTGGCATAAGCACTGCCACAAATTACTTCTAAAATGGTTTTAACTAAAGAAAACATTTTGTAAAATACACACTGTACCTTTCAAACCGTAAAATAAAAACGCCAAGTCTTGTAGGCTAAGCTTTCCCCATAATTTGGAATACACTAGTGGCTTATTTTGCACTTGATCAAAGTGTTTACAGAAATGTCTTCAGTCAATGCGGGGATGAACTCTCCAATGTATGATTACATTTCAAAGGTAAAAAATGCCTTAAAACATTCACAGCAGTTCAAACATACTTCACTGTCTACACCAGCATGTTACAGTAAATACAGCACAAATATTGGAACCCTACTGTACCTTAACCCCATTAAAAACTGCTCCCAAGTTGCATACAAGTTGTTCACCACTATAAGCATATTATGCCTGGAAAACACATTGTGCCTAGCTGGAAGAGGCAGTGAGGTATCTACTGTGCTGTGAGTTTCTGAGATGTGCCACCCAAAGATGCCTCTCACAAGCAATGCTTATATATTCTGTGTACTTCAGATTTAGGCAGAGATGGACTCTCACAAGTTGTACTATAACACATATACTGTACTCGTTCACCCTGACATCCATTGAGCTTGTAAAGTGGTGAACTTGTGCAATGAAGAGTGTTCCATAGGTAATTGTGAAATGGTCAACTTGTGAGGAAAGGGGGAATTTTGTGAGCAGTTCTGGTTCAAAATTTTGAAAGTACAGTAGGTGAAGATGATAAACAATCAATCACCTTTATACATTTTACCTGTAGACTAATCCAATCAGCACTTGTGTTCAGTGACTGTAGGTAGCCATTTGTGCATGTCGGAAAAAATATCTTTAGAACAATCTCGTCAGGAACTGTTCTCAGTACTAATGAAATGCCCATTTAAGCATTTAAAAATGACCATGAAGGTTGACATTTGATCGCAGTTTATCTCGGAATTAGGCTGAAAGGGGATGTAGCCCTTTAATGAATTTAATGTAATTTGATTCCCTTTTTGCCAGCACTTATTTCAGGATTTGTTGTAAGTTGTTGTTTGAAACCCAAAGTTGTTGGGCTTCTATTGTACCAGAATGGTAATCAAATCTGCTGCTCATTAAAAGCTAATAGGAGTAATGAACCAGTGGTCGGGTACTATAATTGGGAACTGCAGTTCTTTCCTAAAAACTGTGGTAGACATAACGGATCTCGTTAAAGGCTTATATCCCATAATGTGGGGTCTATCAACCTTAAACCGTCTTTATTTATTGTCAACATGAATTTAAAACCATCATATATTCAGTAAAATTAAGAGAATCAACAGGGCATTATAGTGTGGAGCCATCTATGGTACAGGTAAGCAAGGAAAAGATTAAAAGGTGAAAGACCCCAGTAATGGCCAACTAAAATTAGACCATCACTTGCTGTCCGCATCCATCTATAAGTCATTAGTAATGATACCCAAACTGTGTAGGTTGAAAATTTGTATTTGCACATCTTGTTCCAGTCATTGGCTATTAATGAATGTTACTCAAAGATATTGTTTGTCATACAGTAACTTTGATGATCGATTTGCCTGTTTGTCTAACAGTCTCACTTTACATAATACATGCAGAGAGAGAGTGATTAAATTAATGCACAGTTTGCATATATTTGCTACTATTCAATATTGGACAGCCATGCATCCATTTTCACCACAGACCTATGAAACACTTCTCACAAGTTGTTAAGTGGTGCACATTCACTCACAACTTCACAAGCTCAATGGAACACTAAATCAGGTATAACTATTATGGTATAAATAGATGGAAAAACAGATTTTACACTAATGGCACCACGTAAACACTGAGAATCTTGCTACTATTTGCTACTTGGATTTTGCTAGATGTATGCCAAACCAAGAACATGGTGCCCTGGTTTCAAATGATAAGTGCAAACCATAGAGTACCTGGAGCTACACCTGCCACACAAGTCATACCACATCCATTGGAGCAACACTTCAGGTCTGCAGTACAGTTTGCATCGCTATCGCATTCACGCACACATTTCCCCTGCGTCCCCTCCGGTACTTCTGGACAAACAAAGCCTGTGCTTCCACCTGCATCTTGAGATTCTGAAAATAATAAAATTGAAAATCAGCTGTCAAGGTAGTCCAGTGTCAAACATGGCTGTTAAGGTAGTCCAGTATCAAACATGGCTGGCATTTCAAGAGACAGCCCTGAATTCAGTATAGCCTACTGGGTGATCAATATACATTCACATGAAAAAAAAAAACATATTTTTTGGCTCCAATGAAATATTTTTCAACTGAAATTTTTTAGGGGTAGCAAAATAGTTTTCAGCAGGGCCTTCTTTTCCTAGTTCCCTTAGAGTCTGATATTATTTACACTGTACTTCACTGCATAAGATTATCCATTAAAGAGCTTGGTTTAGTTTGTTGGATGTATACTCCTCAACTTCTAACCTTTTGGTTGAATTTGGCAGTGCCCAGGACCTTTTGGTTGAATTTGGCAGTGCCCAGGACCTTTTGGTTGAATTTGGCAGTGTCCAGGACCTTTTGGTTGAATTTGGCAGGGTTCAGGACCTTTTAGTTGAATTTGGCAGTGTCCAGGACCTTTTGGTTGAATTTGGCAGTGTCCAGGACCTTTTGTTTGAATTTGACAGTGTCCAGGGCCTTTTGGTTGAATTTGGCAGTGTCCAGGACCTTTTGTTTGAATTTGGCAGTGTTTAGGACCTTTTGTTTGAATTTGACAGTGTCCAGGACCTTTTGGTTGAATTTGGCAGTCTCCAGGACCTTTTGTTTCAATTTGGCAGTGACCAGGACCTTTTGTTTGAATTAGGCAGTGTTCAGGACCTTTTGGTTGAATATGGCAGTGCCCAGGACCTTTCGTTTGAATTTGGCAGTGCCCAGGACCTTTCGTTTGAATTTGGCAGTGTTCAGGACCTTTTGGTTGAATTTGGCAGTGTCCAGGACCTTTTGGTTGAATTTGGCAGTGTCCAGGACCTAGGGTTGTGAAGGTAAACTTAGCAAAATTGCTATTTTAAATGTTTAACCATTGGTTGAAAAAAGTTGGGAAGATGGGAGGCTCCTTTCCGGGAAATTTGGCCATCTGGAGGCAAATTCAGGCAATTGGAGAGAAATTTCCCATTTCTGTACATGAAAATATAGAGGGAATTGTGGGAAATTTTACTCCCTTCCTGGGAAATAAACATTTTTCCCAGCCCTGTGTTAAACCTGTTTAATTTGTGATCTTTTAGTGATCTATCAGGATTAGCTAACAGTACCAGAAAAAAAAAAAAATTCAGTATAGTGATTAATACTGAATGTAATGCAGAAGTAGCTCAATAGCTTTTTTTTTGTCGTTTTTTTTTTTTCTTTAATTTTTTTCTTTTTTGGTCTCTTCTTCTTCTTTTTCTTCTTCGAGAGAAAAATTACCAAACACAATTAATGTTGCCAAATGAATGTACAGTACACACAATGTTGCCAAATGAATGTACAGTACACACAATGTTGCCAAATGAATGTACAGTACACACAATGTTGCCAAATGAATGTACAGTACACACAATGTTGCCAAATGAATGTACAGTACACACAATGTTGCCAAATGAATGTACAGTACACACAATGTTGCCAAATGAATGTACAGTACACACAATGTTGCCAAATGAATGTACAGTACACACAATGTTGCCAAATGAATGTACAGTACACACAATGTTGCCAAATGAATGTACAGTACACACAATGTTGCCAAATGAATGTACAGTACACACAATTAATGTTGCCAAATGAATGTACAGTACACACAATGTTGCCAAATGAATGTACAGTACACACAATGTTGCCAAATGAATGTACAGTACACACAATGTTGCCAAATGAATGTACAGTACACACAATGTTGCCAAATGAATGTACAGTACACACAATGTTGCCAAATGAATGTACAGTACACACAATGTTGCCAAATGAATGTACAGTACACACAATTAATGTTGCCAAATGAATGTACAGTACACACAATGTTGCCAAATGAATGTACAGTACACACAATGTTGCCAAATGAATGTACAGTACACACAATGTTGCCAAATGAATGTACAGTACACACAATGTTGCCAAATGAATGTACAGTACACACAATGTTGCCAAATGAATGTACAGTACACACAATGGAGACTATAGGCCCACTATACAATGTTCATGCAATGTTCCATAGTTTACATACAAACTCCAAAGCTATCTACAGCCCTCCAAGTTTCTACATACTACAAATTTCCCAGGAAATTTTAATGTACATTTAGAGGGAAAGTTTGACAATTGGAGGGGAATTTCTTTTCTTATTGTAATTTGTACGTTTGAAAATTCAGGAGGAGTTGTGGAAAATTTTACCCCCTTCCTGGGTAATAATGGTCTACTATAGCCCTGGTTTGAAGTTCTGTTCACAAACCAGTAATTAAGAAATGAGGCAAAATCTCCCGGAGCTGCTCCAAAAGACCTACAGTACAGTACTGCAGGGTTCGAACTTACAGGCAGGAAAGATTATAACAATATTACAACAAAGATTTGCAAAATAAGTCCAATGCCAAGGGGTGGCTACACATCAAATGCTATAAAATGTTAACACACACAGTCTTTTCTGACAGGAAAGAATTAGAAGGTGTCAGGCTACTGTAATGTGATTTAAGAGGAAGCATCACACTGGCAGCATGGAAGTTATGTAAACTTGTACTGTAGATCTATTACACTTACGTATTCTGTACTGACCACATGAGCACTTTGAAGGCTTGATTTTCAAATAATTTTTGCTCTTTGGAAAAACCATGTCACAATTTTATGTCATGGTTTCGAGAAAATACCCTTTGCTCAATCTCGTCAAGAACAGTTCTCAGTACCAATTACTGTGTATGACCATTTAAGTATTTGAAAAAGGTCATGAATGTTGACATTTGATATCAGTTTATCTCAGAATTAAATGAAAGAAAATATGTATCCTTTCAATGCACAATTGGTAATTTGATCCCCTTTTTGACATCCCTTAGGCCTACAATATTTCTGAATTTGTTGTAAGTTGTCAAATATTTGAACCTGACAGTTGTTAGGTTTCTCTTGTACCAGAACAGTTATCAAAACCGCTGCTCATTGAAGTGCTGCTAATTGGAGTAATGAACTGGTGATAGGGTACTACATATGTTGGCAACTGCACTTTTTCCCATAGAAACTACTGCGACAGATCTCCTTAAAGGCTACTGTAATATTCCATCTTAAATGCATTTGTTAACATGAAAATTTGGTTGTTCAAAACATTTGTCACACATTTTTGCACAACTACAGTACAAACCAGTGTGTTCCTCAAACACCTACTTTGCTATTCGTTATACTTTGCTATTTGTCTTAATCATTGCAGAATAAAATGTGATGCTCATGAGACAAAAAGTGAAGAATTAAATATAATGCAATAAGAAGTGGCGTATTAAATGTGTTTATATACTTGAAATCATCTTTAAGTTAGAGTACTGTATGACAGTAGTTTACAGTAGGGACCTGCATGTTTGACTCTGCTCGGATCGAGTGTTTGGCAGTATCATTCCAGATCCAGTAGCCCTATGGTACCCATAGTATTGATATGACGCGTTCTCTCCAAAGGGTGCCGAGTTTGCACTTTCCGCTTGCCCTTTATAGAGCTGTCTTGTCAAGCATACTGTTGATGATCCCATTTAATTAGCCCACATTTAAGTTGGCAATGAGTATAATGCAGCTTTGCCTTTGCTGCATCAGTTTCCCAAAGGACAGCCATTTGTCTTGGTGAGAACAACTTCTAATAACAGCATATGGGTTTACGTTATTTTTGTTGTCACAAAACTAGGGCTGCCACGATAACCATTTTTCATTTATCGATGTCGCCAGCACTTCCGCGACGATATCGCGCATTAGTCTAAACATTCTCCATCAGCGTCATGGAAGCAAAACAGCTGTTTATTGCATGCAGCCACTACTGATTTCATACCAAAAGTGAGGGGAGATTGACTATGTGTGCATGTAGCAATATTGATTGTGCAGAACTCTTCACAAGTCTAGAACGTACATGTGAGCTGTTACAGTATTCACTGCATTTTGAAACAGCTTCCGATTTTATATCATGTTTTCTTGTGGTGGGTTAAGTGCAGATTTCATTTCTTGTGACACCATAAATTATGATCATTTTAGATTACTGACTTAAGACAATAAAAATAGGGATTTCACAGTGGTTTAGTCATTTATTTGATTTATTGCGATATCACATCTTGACAAAACATTGGTCGATATCGTCGGGGCAAAACGGTATCGACGATATCGTGATATCGCGATATCGCGATATCGTGGCAGCCCTACATAAAACTACATATGAACATGACAAGCAACATGGTCCTTATATTCTTCAGTGAATACTGTGTAAAGCACTTTCAGACAGCATGGTTGTATCCTAGATACACTTGGACCTCTTGGGCCAAACAAAATTACAGTACTGTAGGTCTAAGATAGACCTAGGCCTTATTATTCATGCCTGCCAACTATGTTGCTGAATGGCTGCCGGGAATGGGTGGATGAATGTTACAAGGCATTTGCCCCGGCCCTCAGATTTTGCTTTTGGTTCCCCTTGCAATAAGGTAACTCGAACGAACAATACCAGACTAAACTTTTTTTGTGCGCTGGAAATGCGAACAAGAAATGAAAAAAATGCTTAGAAAAATGGGAATACCAACTTTTCAGAGCACAGCAGAGGACTACCAATGGATATGTATCACCAGGAATGGATGCACTTATGTATGCCACTGTGCATATGTAGGCCTACAGACTGTATGCCGCACGTACAGGTACTGTATGTGTATGTGTACTGCATGTATATGTTATGCAGTGCTGAGAATGCCTAAATGCCCCTCCCTATCTTACGAAAAAACTCGGGTTTGGCATATGTGTGACCTTAACAGCCTACCACAAGCATTCTCAGCAAATACATACAATACACTATACAGTATAGAGTGTGTATATGGAGAATGCCGAGAATAAAACGGCTGTGGCATGCCGTAATACGGAGGCTAGCTGCATGGGCATCTGCAGGGGCATCTGCAGAAATTTTTACAAGGGGGGGGCATGGTTATTCTTGGATGGTTGAGTTGTGTACACTATGTAAGCGGAGCACCACCATAGGTTGGCGCGTAGCGTACAAGAAAATTTTGGGCCTTACAAATCCTCCAGATGGTCGGAAACAACACTCGGCAAGTGATACAGTATAGTTGCATGTACCCAGCCCTGAAACAGGAATTTCATGTCTGTAATTTTTAGATTTTTAGAATTTTCAAGGTAAAAAATTGTTGAAGGGAAATCTGCCTCTCAGTCACGCCCTCGAACGCCTATGCACAATAAAACTTGCAACTGTCAAACAGTCTATATAGGTCTATATCCCTTACGCCATTATGAATCATACCCCCCCCCATATTCACCTTGTATATATCCCAGTTACATCCACGCGTCACCACTTGAGATCAGCATGGGACCAAACCAAGACCAACGCATTCATCAATAGTCGGATGCCATATGCACACTACATACCTGACAACTAGTACAATTTTGGCATAGTTTTTACAAATTTTACAAATTTCCAATAGATATCACGAATGATGGTCCCCAAATTACAATTTCACTATTCAGCACACCATCTTCTCTTTTGCTATTCCTGGTTTAATGTCCGCATATTTCACGAGTAGAAACTGACACTGTGAGTGAAAATATTTTGATGAATTATTTTTAATTTTTTATTTCAATTTTTAATTTATTTTCACAAGTTTGATTTTCAAGGGGGGAAAGTACCCCCCCTTAAATGGCCCCCCTTCCGGACACCCATGGCTAGCTGCAGTTTGCATTAGTGATAGCATGATTATGTGAGGAATAACTTAATATTAGTAAAAATAAGCGGGGATTTCACTAAAATCTGCTGAAATGCACAGACTGAAAAACAAGGCAGTTTCATTGCGCAGGGAGGGGTCTGTTAGTTTCTGCCCTCGGTAGTTTCCGCCGTTACTTTCCGCCCCTAAAAATCTTAGGGCTGAAAGTAATGTTTGAACTTACATGTGTTAAAAACAACCGTTAACTTCAAATTTCAAATCCAAGTACAAGACAACAACGAAATTTGTCGATAGGCCTTAAACTTTTTCAGTAGGCCTATCCTCATCGAATGAACTGTATGACCTTTTTTCTAAACGGCAAAGTCTAGTCACAGACTCGTATTTTTTTACGTATAAGTAGTCTGCTTGTCTATAGGTAGGCTTATACTGATTGTGTGAACAATTGTTCACAGCACTGAATACTGTATACAGTACCTGTACATGAGCGTATTGGTATATACTGAAGTCTACAGTGAGAGTATTGCTGGGAAAGACCTCAACATGGCAGCAACGGGTGTTGCATTGAATAGTAAAAGAATCGATGAAGTTTGAACTTTAAGGAAAAATTGAAGGAATCTTCACTGGACAAAAGTACCACTGATATCACACTCCATTCCATTACTTTTTGCCTTTTCAAGAGATGTTTTCTGCTAAAAATAAAAGGGGCGGAAAACACTGTGTTTAAGGGGCGGAAAGTAGGGAGGGCGGAAACATACTGTAACCGTGCAGGGAATGCATTCCTCCCCCAGGCCAAATTCTATAGTCTGGGAACAATATAGGCTAGGCCTACAGTACCTCTTCTGTGGCTAAATATTTCATCCTATAATGTATGCTATAAAACCACAGACTTCTTTCAGGCTTCCACCCTGGTCCCACATCTGCAGATGTGGAAAAAGTTTTACAAATACCCAGGTCTACTTTTGGCCTAGGCTAGGGTAATCATTCTCCAGAATTTTTCATGTAGGGTGGGCCTAGCCTAGCCCTTGAACAGGGCTGTGTGTTACGTTACATGGCTTAAGTTGTGATGTGGAGTGTAATGAGCTTAGGCCATGTAACGTAACACACAGTCCTGTTCAAGGGCTAGCCTAGCCTTGGTCTAAACATCAAGGCTAATTTGGAGCTTGGCAGCTAGCAATGAATAAAGTGCAACTGAGGGTCAGGCTAGCCATATACGGGGATCGTCTAAAACCGGTGACGACTCCGTGACATATGACAAACGTGACGAAAAATAAAATCCGTGATTAAAACGTGACGGCATGACGTTAGGCTAGAAGTAACTTAACTTCTTAAGTTAGTAGTACATTCTCAGCAAAAGACGCTTTCAAATCAAGAGCAAAGCAAAGCGATTTAAATACCTAGGGAAAACAATAGTCAAACGTGCGTCAGTTTCACACCATCTGAGCCTGTGTGAGCAACGTGCAAAGCATCTCGAACGGTTTGATAGTCCAGCTCCAGCGTTGGACGCCCGACACGCCAACGTTTTTGGTGTGAAGAGGCTTTTCACTTCACAGAAAGCAATGTTTAGGGCTGTGTAGGGCTACTGTGTAGGAATAGTTACAGTAAGTGCTGCTGTGATGGTTACCATTTCTAGCCGAAATTATGGCCGCAACAGTTATTAAATCAAATATTTCTAACACTCCGTGACGTGACGCCGTGACGGTAAGTGTTTGCCCGTGATGGTACAGTATTTGTAGGAACAGTTTCCAAACCAAATTTTGGTACATCCAGTCGTGATATCACCCTACACTCAGTGCATTCAAGTTTTGCGCATTGTGGCGCTGAAGAATTTTTGGTACTCACCTATGTACGTAATAAGTCTTTCCGACCAGAAACGGAGAAATTTACTTAAAAAAAAAAAAAAAATCGGATCGTAATCCGATCTGAAATCGCTTTAGTGTGAACTGCACATTAGACCAGACTGGATTCCATGCACTAAAACACGAAGATCTTCGGCGTGAGCAGCGACTCCTTCCTGGCCTGGCGGCGGCGAAATGGTTAACTCGGCGTGCTGGCGTGCATAAAAAAATCGGCCTTGGCGCATGGCTCAATTACCGCGGCGATTTGGCGTACGTGAAAATATATACCTTGACGAAGGCCTCTAGATAAGCAGCTGAACTGCGTCTACACTCAACTGTTTTCAACCCAGCAGATCTTACTGTACAAGGTCTTGATCGTTCTGTGTCAGTAACATGTGCCTTTCATTCATTTCGCAGAAGCAGGGATGAATTTTAGCGGTCGTCCGGTCGTCCGAGACGACCAAAATTTCTGCAGGACGACCAAAGTAACCACCTAAGGTTGTCCTTTGGACGACTAATTTTTACCTTGGGTAATGTATATTGAGAAAAAAAGCGTACAACAAACACTTCCATGCAACCAAAACATCTTAACATTTCATGAACTCGCATATCAAAACACATCTGTACCTTCACGAAAAGCACACCAGAACAAAACAACCGTGGATACCACGGTACGCACAACGCCAAACAAGCAGCCTCGTGTACGATCATTGTTTCAGCTGAACTTTACAGAACGTGCTCATACACATTCTCCGGGTTTCTGTTCAACGTGCTGGCGCGAAAAGTTCTTGGAAAGGACTGTTCGCCTGTCTTTGTTGTTATGTAATCAGCATCGGGCCAATTATTCCGTTATCGGTAAATAATTGGCAGCGGTAAAATATCGCCATTCAACCGATCATTACCACCGATTATTTGCAACTTGAAAGTTGCTCTTAGTTGAGTTAAAATTCCTGTAAAAACTCAATCCTTTAACTTCCCGCCAAAACGGGATGCACTGATAATCACAAACGTATAAATTTTACCCCTGCCGTTTGATATTTTCCGCTATAACCCGGTAGTATTACCTTAAATTAGAATTGCATTCAAGGTGTATTCCTTGCTGTCTGGTAGAAAGCGCCGCGTAAGTTGCTGTACAAACGGTTCTGAACAAAACACAGAACAGACCATCTAGCTGCAGTGTTTTGCCGTTTTTTCAAATCCCCAAGCTTTGTATACATATCTGTGCACGTTTTGTACACTTAGCATGTAGAATCTTGTGAAGTTCGGTGGTTATTATCTTGCATAAATTAAGTCATCCCCAACATTGCTTCTGTAATGTTATTCACAGAAGGACTTGTGCAATGTTGTCATACGACGTCATTGCGAACGAAAACAGTGATGCACGTGGTCTCGTGCAGCAAACTTCTTGGCCCACGCATACACTAGACTTGCGTGCGTGTCCCTTTTTTACTGCCAAACAAGGTATCATGATTTGCTTGGTGATATCATATGCATAGGATCCATTGCAAAATTTAAATTGGCCCTTGCATCGTGATTGGTTCAATTGCGTTGATTGCAGCTAGCCAATCACAACTCGCGCCTTCGCCTATGTGATTTAGTGTGTGAAAATACTCGGTCTGGAGACAAGTTTTCCCGTTGAGTTTGTGTTACGACGATCGCACTTGTCATGCTTATATAGCCGGCTAGCGAAGCCGGGCGAGCCCCGTGCTAAATTCACCTAGAAACGGCATCTTAAATCTCTGCATACGTGGATTTTTCGGGGATCGGGCTTACGTGCATTTCAGTTGCACATTCTTTTTAAACTAGACGTAAATTTTGGACAAAAACTGCTAACAATATACGGGGATATTTATATCCGGAAGGAACCATAAGATAGGTTAATCGGGTGCATTTGTTTTGCTGCCCACAATTACCGTACTAGATTATCATGATTGCTCTACACGGGGTTCATTAAAGCGGGAGAGTAGCTATTAACGCAACAGCAAATGTTCCGACAGGATTGGGGGATAAAAACTAAACAAAGCACGATGTTGGCCTTAGAGCTAAATTATCAAATGGCATGTGACATCGGCCGCAAACAATTCAACTGTATTAACGGTTGATTTGTATCTCTACTTTTGAAGTGAAAATATTACGCCTATACAAAAAAGATATTCCGTTCGTAACGATTCCCAATATTTTCCACCCTGAACTGGTTACGGTAATACGATATACAAGATGCAAGGGGCTTTAGAGACAAACATGTCACGGTGACTTCCCTCTTTCTAGTAATCGGCATCGGCCCGATAGTTAAATTAAATAATCGGTAAAAGGGTACTGTATTACCGATTAAAGCATAATCGGTCAGACACTATTTAAGCTGAAACAAACAAGCTTTTAAAAAGGCATTTCGTTCAATAGACACTTCATGCTTTCGATTGTCAGATTTTGATTCAAAAGGAATGAGTTTCTACCGTTCAAGTTTAGTATTAATGCACCAGATTTTGACGGTTCAACTGCATGTCCTAATGTACGAATAAGGTGTCTAAAGATCACATTATTATTGTGTCTACCCAACGCTGGGAAGATATCAGGAGAAAAAATGTCTTTTGTCCGTCCTTGAGTAAGTGATGAATAAAATGTGGGGTGAGGGGCGGGGGGAGCAGCAATGATCAGGGAGGCCAGACTTCTATCATCTCGGAGATTCCCCAACTGTTACTTCGGGTATTACTATCACTCAGTCCAGATTCTTGAAAATGGTGTATTGAACAGAAAGTTGCAGGGGCTCTGCATTGACTAGGCCCATTTAAGTGTATTGTATGCGGGTGTTCTCACTGTGTATACAGTAGGTTTTTGTCTTCGTGTTTCTGTCTGTTATGGGTTTTCCCCTTTCATGTGTATTTTCAATAAAGTGCACGCTAGATATAATGCAATGCAAATAGCAGCCAGTGCAATAAAAATAAAAGAATTGTCTTGAAACCACAAAATGCACATTGCACAACTTTCTTGTTTTCACATGTCTTTTGTGGAGGACGACTAAATTTTTGGGAGGACAACCAAATTCTTGCAGCTGGTTGTCCTTTGGACAACCAATTTCAATTGCTTAAAAATCATCCCTGCAGTAGGCCTAGCACGTCCAGTTCAACTTAACGCCACTTCCTCTCATTGTACACTATATCTTACATTACAGGCAACACCCCTTCGCTCTTCGCCAGAGAGTCGAGGGGACTTTTAGAAAAAATATATCTTACGTTACAGGCAACACAACAACAGTTGTACTACCGAGGCCTGCAGGTCTCCGTTGTCCGTAACTATGAGATATGAAGGACCTGGTGCAATACGTACTTCAGGCCTACGTACGTATGTTAACCTGACAGTGCCTGCGTAGCCCCCCTGTGGCTGCCGCCCTCTCAATGTTAGTTTTTCATAGCGATGAGCTGAATGAAAAGACTTCGTCCGCTCCGCGAGGTAGTCAGCGATAGTCGAAAATTCATTTCACTTCTGTACGGTGAGTAAAAAGAAATTGTATTTTTCCTTTGAACTCACTTAATATATTTGTAAAGCAAGGCAGGTTTTTTTTCAATCATGCCATGTCATGATGTCAGCGCGTAAGCCCGGGCTGTGATAATAGTTTCCAGTAGGTACGGTAGTATCAGTGCGAATATATTGGCGCAATATTTTCAACATATCGCAACTCGTAAAACATCCCGGCGTACGATCACGAAGCCCTCGGCGTGACTTCGGCGTGGGCTTTACATGGAATCCACCCTGGACATTAGAGTGTTAGCCCGTGACAGCAAATGTTTTAACATAGCTCTTTCCTAGGTTAGGCTACATTAAAATTGAGAATAGCTCAACCTTTCTGTAATTTTGCAATTTACAGTATGCGACGTGAGGGTAGTACCGTGACAAACTGTATGCATCACGGCCGTGACGCCATCACGGATTTTAGAATACCCCCATATACGTTAGATCTTATACAATTGTAGGCCTGTGTGTTCGTTCCTCTCACAACGTGTTGTGAGAGGAATGAGCCTAGGCTCATGCAGTCAAGGCTATGATGGCTAGGCTATGACATAGCCTATGTAACGAACACACAGCCCTGTTCGAGGGCTAGCCTAACCGTGCCGATCAGAAATGCCCTAACGTTACATCTTGCCATTCTCCATAACAAACTAGCCTACGGCCACGGATTTGATTGTGGCGCAAAAAAAGTAAACAAAACAGGTGCGCACAAGAGGATTCACACTTATGAAGTCAAAACGTTATAATTACTTCTGCAAATTATACACCGATCTGTCCTCTTCTTCCGACCCTAGCGAAGTTTGTTTTCAGCGGTAGATCATGATGCTTATTGCCGACTTTATCCTGCGCAACGTCATTTGCACTTAATTCATTACTATCCACCACGCACATCAGCTAGAAAATGGACTAGCCATCTATGCAGGCACACATATGAAATTGCGCAATAGATACTACGGTAGATTTAGGTAAAAGTTCGGGCGGTGATACAACAGAGATATATAATTATTGCGCTTCCATCATAGGTCTACATTGAACTATTATTCTATTTATTTATTTTTCAGGGGGGAGGGGGCACGTGCCCCCCCCCATGAAAAAACCGTGTGCCCCCCGTGCCCCCCCCCCCCCATGAGATTTGAGATTTCCAAAAAAAATGTCTTCTGTAGTCAGAGTGTGACTACGAATTTTTTTGGATTTTAAACCTTACAAACGCCCCCTGAACTCACCAAAACTCACATTGAAATGCCCATCAACTTTTTTCTGTATAGATCACCTACCCAATTTTCTAAATGTGAGCCGGATCCGCTCTTGGTAGTTGAATCAGTGGTTTTTTACCGAAAGTCTTACTTGAAAGTAACCCTGGAGGTAACTTTTACACCAGTGTTAAGTCAATAAAATTACCCTTAAATAACGTCTTTAATACCTCAAAAATGCGTTAAAACCCAGGAGCATCCGGGCGCTTCGCCCCCTGGACCCCCAGCAAAATTCACATTGAAGTGCCCATCAACTTTTTTCTCTATAGATCATCTACCCCATTTTCAAAACGTCAGCCGGATAAGCTCTTGGTAGTTGAATCAGTGGTTTTTTACCGAGAGGCTTACTTGAAGTTACCCTGGAGGTACGGTTTTTAGACCAGTGTTAAGTCAATAAAATTACCCTTATATAACGTCTTTAATACCTCACAAACACGCTAAAACCCAGGGGCTGCCGGGCGCCCCTGGACCCCACCGAGGCTTTTCCCCTGGACCCCACCAGGGGCCCTAAGGCGGGCCCCTAGACCCTACCCTTGAGCCTCGCGCTTCGCGCTCGGTGGCGCCTCCGGCGCCATGAGTGGAGTCCAAAAATCGTTGTGCCCCCTCAGTGCCCCCTCAGAATGAAATGTCTGGTGACGCCACTGGGTATATTCTAAAAGCATTTTGTAGTAGGCCGCTAGCTAGTTGGTAGTCCCGCCCGTCACGGGCTCATGTAACATAACATAACAAAACAGGTTGAAGGGCAAAGGAGGGCCAAGGCCCCATAAGATGCCCTGAAGTCCAAGCCCTAATCGAAAGTCAAACCACCAAAGCATGGCTACCTGCAGGCACTACTGATTGATCCTGTTCCCTGGGCTCATTCTGCGAGTACCACACGGCCATTTTCATTTTGGAATTTGCCAAGGATCCAGCAGCAGGACTACCAAGCGGGCGATCTTTCCATGATCATAGAATGCAAAAACTGGCTGCTAGAATGAAGTTGCACAACGCGTATGTCGACACTCGGGGCCAACCCTCACATAATATCATCGCGCCCGGTGCATCTATGGCGACATCGATAAAGTATCGGTTAGATGGAGTTTTACAGCCCAGTTTCTAACCAGTTGGTTCAAGTCGATCCAGGTCAGGGCCTTTCTTCTCTACCCCATTGCTTATGCTGGCTGAGCACTTAGCAAAACGGCAGTAGGTTTTGTTTTTGATTTTCGGTATGACCTGAACAGGACTCGACCTAGTCCCGACCTCCCCACTGCCATGCTCTAACTACTAGCTTGTCATGAAGTCAATACCAAAAACTTAAAAGTTACAGAATGAAGTTGGATTTGAATGATGTGATTACACTGGGTGTGGGTGTCTTGAAGACATCGCCCTGTACATATTCTACATTAAATGAGAAAAGGTCGGGTTTCAATGAAGTGCCCTCTGAACCTTGAAGTTGGTGCATACCCAAAGCACGCCAAATAATTCTAGTGAAGTAAAGTAGTTTGAAAGGCGCCCACAAGCAAGGATGAGTGTCGGCGGGAAAAAAAAGTATTTCAATTTAAAGAATGGTAACAATTACGCGGTTCAAGATTAAGTAATTCGGTTTTAAAAACGGCCCTTAAAGATACCGGCTCAAGTCCTCCCTTTAGTTGCCCCTTAGGAAAGGTTCAAGTTGTAATACCGTCAGATTATTCCACATTAGTCACTCAAGTCCAAAGGGGGAGCACACTTGAGGGAAGTTTACTGAATCGGCCTATATTCTCGTTGTGGCAATATTTCTTTCATTACACCTGAAACGCTTCCTGAAATCGGCCTCAAAGAAGTTACAGGGAAAAAAAGGATATAACTGTCGTGGACATTAAGGTTTTGCTTCTCAAAGGCGTAGTTACGGGAGACGAGGGATCTCCCCCCCCCCCCCCTCCTTCGGGGGTAGAATGGAAGTAGACGAAAAAATTAAAACAACGGGGGAGAGAGGGGGAAGAAGTTAAATCGTTCTTCAAATATAGCATCAATAGTTCCTATGTAAGCCAAAACCCAGATCCCCAACCGGTACGCGTGAAGGTGGCGAAGGACGGTGATTACACTTCATAGAATGTTGCTCCCAATGGTTCAAGGTCCATGCCATTAGAACCACTATTGACGTGGAAAATTTGAAACTTTTGAATCTAAAGCATATACGGGCGAGTATTCATTCACAGTTCAGAAAAGAATTCTACTATAAGTATCCGGTACCGTATTCTCCATGGCTATACTGTATAGCAATTGTGTCTGTTAACAACTCCCTCCATGGCTATCATCGGGTCACAGATGGGTCACGGTACTCAGACTATTACCTTTACGTATTTCTAACATTTGACTTTCAGACACTCTTAAGTCCGAGCCAAATATGGGTACACAGGAAAGATAATGTAAGTCTGATTATCAATTGTTTTGTATTTTCACCGAACGAATTTCCTTCCAATGTGTTTATCTTTTCAATAGTAGTTGTAGGCGGAAAGAGATTTCCCTTTCACAGGTTTTTATACAATTCTCCGCGAATCTTTTATAATCAGGCTGATGCAGAAGACTCCAGACATGTAACTGGTGTTATACTGTATATATAACACCTCTCTGATTAACTGACGAAGTGTAACCAAGAAGCGAACTTAAAGAAAAAGTAAGGACTGATATTTTCTTCAACTAAGCTATAAACAACATAAATATGCAAAAATGCAGTGAAAATTTATCAAGGCCCATGTTCGTGAATGGCAGATGATGCGATCAAAATACGCCACTAAATTCAGCAAAATGTGTCATGAATGTTAAACCTCACCAACTCTAACATTTAGTTTGCAAAAACTGCGATTTAACATTGTTTGAATACTTATGAAACCCATCAGGTCAATACTCCTCGACCAAACAATTCACTCAGAAGCGGCTAAATGTTGTCATAAAGATAACGTAACGATACACATTCATAAGGGCCGCAGTCGCAAGAAAGTTCATCGACGGTACATGTCCTTGTCGGCCTTACCTCTTCGGTAGTTAAAGAAAAATCTCCTTGAAGCAGGGTCGTTACCAGCTTTTTTTCAAGGGGGTGGGGACGTTTTGAAATTCTAGCATGCGAGTGAAGAAATTGTTGTGGACGGGGCCACGAAGTAGCAGAAGAGGGTGGTCATGGGAGGGGGCCCTCCCATGGTAGGGAGCAGGGGCGGGATTTCATGTCTGAAAGTGGGGGCAAATTCGGGTAGACTACCAAACGGCCCTTTGGCGCCGCTGGAGCTCGAGGGAGCGCCCCTAACGGCGTGGGGTCAAGGGGTCCGCCTTAGGGACCCATGGTTGGGGTCCAGGGGCAAAGCCCCGGTGGGGGTCCAGGGGGCGAAGCCCCTGAATTTCCTGGGTATTTACGAAATTGTAGGCATTAAAACGATGCATTTTTTCTTTAGCTTTACATTTCATAAGATGGGCACTTAACAGAACACAAATATCACAATTTGACATTCTTCAATTATATCCTTACTCCGTATGATTAAAGTCGGCCGGAAGCGATAATGCAGAGGGGGTGGGGAGGGAGAATGGTTTACTTAAAATGGAGGTTCTTCAGGGGCTCCCTCCTTGATGCCCCAGATCGTCTTTTCAGAAAGTTAGGGGGTTTTTCATGTGATGTGAATTCAGCCCTTGTCTATGATGGGGCGCGCGAAGCGCGCCGAAAAATTTAACGTTTAAGACATCTCAGTAATGAAACTGAATGAAAATTAGAGAAAGGATGGGCCACTTTTAACCTTAGCTGAATAACGGTGGCTCCTTAAACACATTCTTACTGAAGCACAAACATACTCTGGTTTACTATATAGTCTTTTTCAGGTGACTTTCACAGAGCTGTTACCTGCAAAGGGGCGTATGGCAAGCCTTTTTAACATTTACCTCGCAATTCCACTTAAGTGAAATACATTTCACTTAAGTGGAATACAATCCCACTTAAGTTAAATACGTTTGACTTAAGTGAAATGTATTCCACTTAAGTGGAATACATTTCACTTAAGTGGAATTCAATTCCACTTAATTCCACTAATTTGACTTAAGTGGAATGCATTTCACTTAAGTGGAATGCAATTTCACTTAAGTGGAATACATTTTACTTAAGTGGAATTCAATTTCACTTAAGTGGAATGCAATTTCACTTAAGTGGAATACATTTTACTTAAGTGAAATGTATTCCACTTAAGTGGAATTCAATTTAACTTAAGTGGAATTGTATTCCACTTAAGTGAAATGCATTCCACTTAAGTGGAATTGCGAGGTAAATTTTAAAACGGCTTGCCATAGGGGCGCGCGAGGCGCGCCGAAAAGTGCATTTTTACTTCATCTCAATAGTGAAATTGAAATAAAATTAGACAAAGAATGAACCCTTTTCACTTCAGCTGAATAAGGCTGACCCCTGAGGATATTTGTACTAAGCAAAAACGTATCGTTGGTTTCCTATAGAGTCCTTTTCATGAGATTTTTTATAGAGTCCTTATCCAGTTATCTGTGATGGGACGCGCAGAACACGCCAAAAAATGAACCTTCGGCACCTCTCATTAGAGAAATAAATGGAAATTAGAAAAAAGGTGGCCCCTTTTCACTTCAGCTGAAAAAGAGTGGAGCTCCAGATTCGGGTCGAATAAGATCATCGTCCATTCAGAAAACTTGGGGGTACTTGGTCAGAGAAGGGGACCAGAAGACGACCGCCTCCCTGCCTCCCCTTTAACTAGTTACGGTAAAGCTTCAGCTGTGTACGGCCCGGGCACTGGTGATAAGTTTCAGTGACAATGGAAAAGGCTTTCTACAAGAAGTAACCCGAATCCTGAAATATTTAAAACGGGTGCACGCGAAGCGTTTCGAAAAAAAACAGCGTTGAGACATTTATTGAAAGTTCTGTCAGTTTGTGTTTTTGTAGCAAAAGCAACCAGACTAAGACGGTAAAAAACTAAGTTCTGGCAAAAGTGTGGGGGGGGGGGAGGCAGTGCCCCAAGTGCCCCCCCCCCATAATCCCGCCTCTGGTAGGGACCTTTGCAATTTTTCAACTTAAAATGTCGCAGTCTGGTGATAACCAAGAGAGGAAATTCAGGCGTAGGATTAACTGTATCTGGGAAGGTGATTGGTTGAATTATTATATTCTCCTTAAAAACACATATGAATGATTGACTCACAAACAAATTTGACCCCTAACACAGTTGCAACTGTATTAAGTATCAAACACTCACAGTTCAAAATTTAGTCGGTTTCTAATTTGGTTCACTCCTCCAATAATGAGTCTGTGCACGATTATAAACCAATGTCCTGACGGGGACAATAAACTATAAACTGTTTTTACACTAAAACACAACTTTGATGAAATGACTGATTCCAGTTATAAGAACTACTGGCACCTAGGGTAGACTATATATAACTAGGCCACAGTGTTGTACTGTTAAGTAAAATAAGGTTAGGTGGTGCCACCATCTGACGTCACGTAACAGCCGTCGAACCGCACATTTTTTAGGAAACGCCTGAGTCATACGTGTGGCTCATGCGAAAGAACATTTAGGCTTTATAGTTTGGCCGAGACTTGTACGACATTAATGTTCCACAATAGCTCAACTGGCTGGTGGGTGCAAAAACGCTTTTAACAAGCGGGGTGTGAAATTAGTTTGATCCTTATGATCAAGCTATAATTCCGACAGCATTTTAAAAAAAATCTCCACACCCTGCGACACTCCAAGCCCGCGGCGACGCCCCTCCCCCAATTTTTGGGGGCGGCCGGGTCTGGAATGGGTGCGTTCGCACCCTCCGAACCCCCCCCCCCCCACCGGCGACGGCCATGAAAAGTTACAAAGAATTTTCTTCTATGTTTTGAAATCGTAAAAAGGAGTAACGAACAAGAGCCGTAAAGCAATGGAATAGGGAAAACAAGCCAGTGAGTGAGTTACAACTGGAAAAAAGGCCGTGGCCGGATTGACTTGAACCAATTGCCAGTGGCTGGAAACTGAGTGGGCCGTAAAAATCCATGTAACCTTTACTTTATTGAGGCCGCCATAGATTCACCGACTGCGGCGATGTTATGTAAGGGTTACACCTGAATGGCCATTTACCTGACTACCCGGCTTACGCAAGATTCATCTAGTACTTTAGTAGGCTCAGTCTATTTTTGCAGTATCAGGGAAACATCGTCCTGGAGTACTCCTGCTGGTCCCAAATTGCAAAATGAAGATGACCGTGTAACTCGCAGACTGAGCCCGTTTAACAGGGGTAAGCTAAAATTTTCACCCCAGCATTTGAAGTTTGCCTTTGAGTAAATATAAATTTACAACCTGTCCATCCCATTGACCCTTCGTCCAAACTTTGTCTGGCCACGGGCCTGCCAATGAAGAGACCCCCAGGGCTACACTCTCTACGAAAATAAAACTGGTGGACCCTTTATTCCGGGGAGCTGTAACAAAGACCCGTGGATATATGTAGTGAGAACAAATCTACGAACGTTAGTCATATGTATGTTCAGCGAGGGTTACTACGTACTTCAGAAACAAAACCGTATTAGAGGTTATTTCATTTACAAGCTTGTCTTGTCTATCGAAGAAGGGGACATTTCCAAAAGAGTACAAGATTAAAATGCTAACATCGTCTTCTTAGTGTTTGCCTTGCATTTCATTTTGCTCATTTAGTTTTTGTATGACATGATTGACCCTGATCACGACGTATCTCATCTGCATCCCAAGTGTCGATCTCAAATTAATCGTAATCGGACCATAGCTCCGAAGAATTTCCTTTTTTAGGTGAAACGAATAAAACTCAGGCCCGTAGCCTTCGGGGTTGTCGAGGGGGGAGAAGAAGGAGGGCAAAGCCTGCCCACATGCCACGTAATGGTGGCCCTTAGCGTACTACGTGGGCAGTGGTCAGGTTACTGGGCCTTACTATTATTACACATGGTCGCCCTTTGAAAAGTGTGTATAAGAGTAGTAAAAATCGTTCATAAGAAAAGTGTGAGGCATCAGGGGGTAGGAGACTGCGCTGTGTGACGTCACTGGGATTCAACGAGTGTACCTACAGTAGGGATCGAGTCCAGGAAGAGGGGATTTTGGTGTGGATAAAAGTCTATACAGCTGCATTGCACTTGTGCATTATATAAATTAATTGTATCCGTATACAACACTGTCATTGTGTTTAAACCAATGATTAGAATACCGATGTCTCAAGGAAGTGTAAAAATTTAAACAAATTGTGTTTCGTTATGTATCAAGGGTGTTTAACAAACAGCTTTGGGTTGTTTGAAATTTAGACAACATTGAAAGACTCACTGCAGATGGTTAATATGTGGTTGTTTAGTGGTGTCCACAAAGCCTGTAACGCACAGTCGGGCATAAGTCAAGGACGCGAGGGGAGTCTCGAGTCCCCAAGGTAAAATATGATAGTGCGTAGTTTTACAATTTCCTTTTCTTACGCTCTCAGTTTAAGGATAGTTACCCCTTATTTGCTTTCTCTGTACATGAAAAACTTAGCAGTAAGCCAAGTTTGCCCATAATCGAAGTTCACAATTTAATTACACCCAAGGACCATAACTACCTGATTTTTAAAAATAAATCACTCAAGATAGTTGATACTGCGGTCTTTGTTGAGGACACTCCTGTGGATAGCTTTATCAACCTCTTGCTGTGCTGAATTGGAATAAATCCACAATTGAAAAGAGAGTGTTCTTTGTCTGTTTAATAGAGATAATACTTTCATGCATGGATTTAGGAGAAGTATATAATGCGCACTCCAAAAAGAGTGTTACGTATTTTGTTTCACTTTGTAAACATGCTAAACACATACACACCTAAATAAATGCATAATTCCTAAACTTTTCACTTTGCAACAACGTTTACATGCTCAACGTGCAGTGTTTAATTGCTAAATATGTTTAGGATTTGAACGTGTTTACAAAGTGGGGAAAAAATAAGTGTTTAATTGCTAAACTCGTTTTTAGAAAGAGTCTACCTTCATAGCAGGTATCGATTATGTACAACTTCTCTTTTGACGCACAGTAGCGAGTGCGAGCTTACAGTAATAAACGTCCTCGGAGCGGGGAAAATTACGATGTATATATGTATTTGATGGTTTTGGAATGTTTTGACTTATGACTAATAACTTTATTACAACAGTTTTCTTGTGGTTGCTCTATCTCGGCCGAAAGGATGCCAAGTGATGAGGGGGGAGGAGCAGGCAAACAATTTAGCGCGCCGAAATATTTATGAAGTTTATTGGAGGAAATTTTGGTCTATTAACTAAATGCAAAACATTGGGGCATTAATGAAGAATCTGCCCTTTCTGCAAGTTAGCTAAAGCGAGTATATAGTCGAGAAGGGAATGAAGGTCGTTGAAGTTGTACACATTTTATCTTAGGTCTAGTGATTAAAGGGCCGATCCTCTCATCCCAAACTACATTTTTTGGTAGTGGTTTGCGGAAATTCTCAATTTGCTCAACTGTTTGATTGACAGCTGGTTTAAACAATTTAAAGGGCCCCCTCCATGACCAAACCTTTCAATGCAAAAAACACCTAAAATAGCGTTTCTTTCTCTCTGTCCTTAGGATTTCGCCTCATGGAAAAATCGGGAGGGAAGAAGGGCAAGAAACACACTCTAAAATCAAAAGAGTGAACTTAGTCACTCTTTGATAGAGTGAAAAGTGTGATTTCACTCCATTAGAGTGATAATTCACTCCAAGGAGACTGAAATTCACTCCAAAAAGAGCGAAATTCTCTTAAAAAGAGCGAAGTTTCACTCTTGATGGAGTGCCCACAGTGATGATAGTGATCACTCTTAAAAAAGAGTGACCATTGCAGGCACTACGTGGAAGAGTGAATTTTCCCTCTTCCTGTAGTGAATGTCACTCTTTTTGGAGTGAGTTTCACTCCTCTTGGAGTGAATTATCACTCTAACAGAGTGACTTTACACTTTTCACGCTATCAAAGAGTGACTTAGTTCACTCTTTTACTTTTAGAGTGCAGAGGAAAGAAGGAAGGTACAAAATCAAACGTCTTGATTCTTGCCCCCCCCCCCCCCCCCCCACGGACGGCCAGGACTGATTACTCCCCTGCTAAACGCCTTGGATGTCATATGCAGTGTATATACGACGTGCTGCCACTGTAAAAGTGATGCCAGGGGCAGACCCTGCTGGGAGAGTGTTGTTCTTGCTGTAACGTAGGCAGATATCTCATGTAATACTAATAACGTAAAAAAAATATAAAAGCTCACCTGTCTCTTGTGCGACCAGCGTTGCGATGAGGAAAAGAAAATACCACAACAAACAGTTTTTCATGGTTCTTCTGTTAATGAGTTGTACCTAAATGAAATTCTGCATTGGAAAATTAACTAAGGATGATTGCACGGTTAATTTTTTGCACGAAGCCGTTTCAGAAGCTGGCTTAACCTTATTTAATTGTATTGGACTACACGGTGTATAGAAAAGTGATTCGCTAGTCCCTTGTCAGCTCTCGGCCCTGGATAATGGGGTAACGACTAACTCCGCAGTAGAGAAGGGTACTCCAGCTGTCCAGCATTGAATATAGGATCACTGAGTCAAAGCCAGTTTCTCCACAAGCGGTGTAATGGGGAGCCTAGTAGGTGATTTGCATTTCCTAACAGTTAGAACGATTAGTGCCCAGAAGATCCCCCCGTAATTCGAACGCACAAGCTGCATCCAAGCACCCTGATGTGATTAAATCCAAGCTACGGAGGAGTACCAATGTAGTAAACCTCAAGTCAGGTAGTACGTGTACGGTACGCCACAGCAGAACGATTGGATTATATAGGCCTATGCTTTTTGATATACTACAGGTCCAATGAAATCTCGGCGAGATGATTTCCTCGAAAAACACATGGACGTCAGGTACGGTTTAATTGACTTCCCAGTCCCCCGTAAACGTTAGTGTTGCCACAAAGTCACACGTAAACCTGCCCTTGTATAATCCAAGTTTCGTTATCTGGAGCACAGCATATAGACAAACGAGTGTCAAAGCAGGATGCAAATCGGAAACAGACATCCTTAGCAACAGGGCTTTACACCAGAAGACCTTTCCAGTAGGCCATTTGGTGTTTGTTTGGTAATGGTATCCATCTCCTGCGCTGTTATTATCAGATCACCCGTGACATACTCCGCTCGTACTGGCAGGTTACGGAATAGCTGTGAAAAACAGTGTAACGATCATCAACATTTGACCTGACCTGAGTCAAGAACTAAATTTTAAACAGTGATATTTAATTCCTCTGCCATCGGGGAGAGTCCCTGGCATTTCTCCCTTTAAAAAAAGATAAATCAATTTGGACCGAAGAGCTGAGAAGAGAGAATAGGATTTGCAAAGTGAAGAGTAACGAGGGACTTATACCTGTGACATGAGATTTTCCGGGAATTATATCTTTTAATGGGGTTATAAATCATTACCTTACTCCTTTGTAAACATGCGCGAACTTGAATCGTATCCCAAATACCAGTTGCGCTTTCCTTATGGGGAGTTTAAGCCAAAATTTAATTTTCATATGTGAAAGAGGAACCAAATCTACACAGTGTGATGAAAGAACCATTCAAATCGGAAATTTATTTCTCGAGATATCAGCAGGGGTGGCGCCAGCGGGGGAGTGGGGGGAGGGGGCGGGGGCCATCCCCCTCCCCCCGTCGGGGAAGGTCGGCGGTTTCGTCGAGGAAGCCTAAAATAATAATAAAAAATAATAATAATAATAAAAAAAAAACCTACCGGGACTGAAGTTACTGGATGGGTTAACATATTTTTTTGTTTTGAAATTAATTTTTAATACTTATCGCAATCTATTTTCAATCACTTCTTCTTTGCTCCGTTATACCACATTCCATTTACCCTTGTCTTTTCTCCTCCCTCGTCGGGGAAGGACGGCAATTTCTTTCGGGGAGGGGTGAGGTCTAAAAATGAACGTAACGGACTTAAAGTTACTGGATGGATGATTATGAACTGGTTTTTTTTTTTCTTCTTCTTTTTGCACTATTCTAGTCTTTTGTAACGGTATTTTAATGCCTATCTGAATCTGTTTTAATCAATTCTTACTAGCTCTGCCATCCTTCATCCCATCTTAAATCCGCAAGGTCATGCCCCCGTCTGCCCGGAAGGCTGCCGTGGCCTTTCCCCTGTTGTTGAGAAAACCCGATTTCGTCGGAGAGCCTTCATCTTTATGCCTAAGGTAAACTGATAAAAGATGCGGGTCCGATAAACTTCAGTCACCCGGAAGTTCTTCTTGATTTTTCTCACTAGAAGACCATATCCTTCAAGGAAACTCACAATTCCAAATTTTCTTGACAAAAACAGACGAGAGGTTTGTCATGTGCATGCAGTGCCTAACGGTCTGCCATCTGGCCTGCCCCGACAGCCGAATTCTAGCAACGGTAATGAAAACCTACCAGCCCGTTTTCAGTTACACTTACTGACTAACCTAACAGTAGTGTGAGAATGTCTCCCCATAAGTCTGACTGAAAATTTTATTTGAAGGTACCTTGTAACGTGACATATTTTCAAATACGTTGGAACTTAAAACCAATTATGGTGTGAAATTCGGGCAGTCACGTAAAAAAAATCATTTATTTAGTGAACCTCCCCGAAAAGAGACAAGACCATTACATTTACTTGTAGCAGTACCTTTTATCTGGTACTTTTCTGATCATTTAGCAATTTGGTTTTTTCTATTGAAGTGAAACTTTCATTTCAAAGGAATGCTCAAAATAACGACTGCTTCATTTCTAGTTACAAGTCTGGAAAATTCCATTCCGGCTATCTGAGGGGTTAGATATTATAACAATTTTCTGTACGCTCCGCACCAACTGATGGTGGCACTCCGCATAGATAGTATTTTGGTAGAACAGATTACTTAACAGAACAAAGTATTCTTGTAAATTATTCCTCTTTTTGAGGCAGTATTATGAAGTGAAAATTTTATTGCGAAAGAAAACTCGAAAGCTGACTTCTTAAATTCTAGTTTCGAACACGGAAATGCCATTTCCTGCTGTCTGGGGGTTCTCAATTTTTCAAAAATTTCTGTGCGCTCGACTTAGATGGTCTTTCGGGGAGGATTATACTTTTTGGACAAGAAACAATTCTGCTCCCTCCCAAACTGAAACTCTCCCGTACGCCTACGACAATAAATTAAAATATATGCGAAGCCAAACTTTTTCCTCGGGAGAATGTTCCAATATGGTCTGAGGGTCTGAATCTGCATGATGATATTCAGTAACCCCAACAAAACTACAGATCATCCTCCACTTGATCTTTTCTCATGAGGAGGTAAGATTCTTCCATAAAACGCCCAAACTGTCATGAGCTTTACAATTTTTTCCCCAATATTAGCTTCATATTGTTAAAAGTGGCGAAATTTGCCATTTCCGAAGGATACCCCATACAATAAATAACCAAAGCCAACTCTGTTAATCACCCAGCATACTACTTAATTTTGCTCTTGATAGGCATATAACTTAAAAAATTCCAAATATTCTTTATAACCTTACCAAAAACCCAATTTTCTTTCATTTAATTCCAAAAATTCTCCAATTTAACAAGCCCTTACTTTTCAAATCTTCTTTCAAAAAGGGAAAACTTTCCCGGGAAACTTGTAGT
The DNA here is from genome assembly GCA_037179385.1 of Holothuria scabra. Lineage (NCBI taxonomy): Eukaryota > Metazoa > Echinodermata > Holothuroidea > Aspidochirotida > Holothuriidae > Holothuria > Holothuria scabra. The sequence continues at coordinate 48,454,690 of CM074190.1, forward strand.
CTCGTCTCGATTTTACGCGTAACCTCAAAAGAATTTCAGCTGTCGCCTATATAACGTTTTTTTTTTTATTTTTGCCATATGAAGGACAGTCTCTCCAATAGAGACCCAAACTTTTCATGATACTAACAAAAGCCAAATGTCTTTCAAAAACTCCAGATTTTTAAGTATTTGTTAAAAAGAAAGCCCAAAATTTCGGCGCGCTGCGCGCGCCTCAAATTCTACCAAGTCACGTCCCACCGGGACATAACATCACCTTTGTCTGGACCTTGAAATTATGGCCCCCCTGTCGGGCAAATCCTGGCGCCACCCCTGGATATCAGTACATGAAGTCAGTAGATTAGTGTTTGAAAGTGAGTTTGAGGGCAGCAGAGCTCATACCACTTCCTCACATTGTCAAGTAATGCTTTGAATAGGCGGCGGAAGATGTTTTTTATTGGAAGGGGTGGGCACAAGTTTTCGGCAGCCGACATAATGGTGATGCCGTAAGGCATCCGGTTTCTCGCGAAGCGCAAAACCCCATCAGCGTGGGGTTCAGGGGAAAACCACGGGCGGATCCAGACATTACCAAAGGGGAGGGGGTGAACTTAGAGGGAGAGGGTAATGGGGACGTACCAGTGGCGTACGCAGAATTTCTCTGAAGGGGGGTGGGGGGCATGCAGTGTGTTCAGTGACGGCCAACCTGGGGGAGGGGTTTAAAGCCCCCCCCCCCCCCCCCCCCTTTGAAATTTTTTGGCGTTTTCAAGGAGCCTAGATGCAAAATGGTGCAATATTTTCGACTTTGACGGTGGTTCATGAGGATAAAACTAAAACTGCTGTGTCTTTACATGCAGTCTTATTCCATTTACGCTACCTTTTGAAGTAAACTTGTCATTAAATTTGCTTACTTTTAGGAGTCAAAATAAAAGAGCATCGATCTGTAAAGTCGAATGCCATAAAGATTATTTTAAGCGGAGCGTCATCATTGGTTGGCGTGGAGCGTAGAAATTTTGGAAAACCAGACCATAAGATGACCGGAAACAGCATTTTCCAGACTCATATACGAAGAATCTAAGCAATTGCCCTGACTTGAGAAGAAGAAAGATAGTTTGAAGGAAAGGTTTTGTTCGTTGTTGTTTGAAGGGTGAAAATAAACTCTCCTACAGGTTATCGTTAATGTGGGGTCCAGGGGGCGAAGCCCCTGAAAGCTTTGCGACTTTTGCACTCTGAGAAGTAATAATTGAGCCGAAATGTAATAGAAGCAACTTAAATTTGTTTAATTACTTTTGATTTTTTTGTTATGACATTCAGTTATTGGGGCCATGCCCCATCAAATCTCATCCTTTTTTTGGGTGGTGATTTTGGGTGGGGGGAGGCCTCCCTCCCCCTGCCCCCCCCCCCCGCTTCCGCCGCCTATGCTTTGTTTCCCTTTGTTTTATCAGACTGTTGTGTTGACCTAAAGTAAATAGGATAACGATCTCCCTGTGAGGATGCTTTGTTTGTAAAATTCTCATACTACTTAGCAAATCATATTTTAATAAATGGGATTGTTGAGGAAAAACTGACTTTAAAGTTTAAAGAGAAACAAAAGACTGTTTATTAATGTGGGGATATGATGTCATATGTGCTCCCTTCAAGATCTCATTTTGTTGAAAATATCAAAACTTTACGTGCTCATATCTTGAAAACCACGCATCGGATTTCAAAGCAAATTTCACCTAAATGCTTAGGATAAAAACGCCTCTAACATATTAAATCCTGCTATGACCTTAAACCCTTCTTTTAAATGGAAAACCTAATAATTCGATAGGCTTGGCTTGCATGTCATACCCCACGGCGCTATTCAATAAAATGTTTTCAGCCATGCATAGCCACACAGGGGGTAGATATGGATTGTGGATGGGGGGAGGGTATTTTCCAACAGCCGTAAACTCAGATCGTGTCCGTGACCAAACTCGACCATAAGCAATCCACCCACACGAACAGGGTAACCACCCGCTATACACACAAACAGACAAACACACCGAAATTCAAGTAATATGTCCTAATTATTGAGAGGCAAAATGATATGTTTATCCATTTTTTTTCATTGGTGGGATCATTCCCCCTGCACCCCTTCCCCAGGATCGACGTCATAACATGTGGCCATCCAAACTTGAACCGAACGTACGTAGGCCAAATGTTTGCTTTACTTCAAAACTTAATTTATGAAACTTTCAAAATAACTAACCTTTTTTCATCATATTTTGTGATCACAGTAGGCCTATTTCTACTTCAATTTCGAGTTCTGCCCTGAAAATTAAATATTGCCTGAGAGTCACATTTGCATGGTAAGTTACCTCACCTGATAATCTCACTTGAGTTGGGCCCTGTTTACAGCAGTTACTAGGCACTTTTATCACCACTCCTTCAAATCTTCTCGGTGAATTTCATTTAAGTTTTACCCCTGGTCATATTTCTTTTTAAGGTATTCGTTTGACTTACATTGGTAATGATCTTTTTAGGCTCAATTTCTTCCGGAAAGTTCCTCGACTAAAAAAAAAAAAACAATTAAGATTGTGGTCTACACGGGACTTGACACTCATTGGGCGTAAAGTTATTGTTAAGGCATTTGCTATTAGTCAATTGGTGTATCTTTTTCAAGTTTTTCCAAATCCTCTGTCACGGACTGTGGTAAAATTTTACTTAAATCTCACTAATCAGGTTAACTCTCAGCTGCAGTTGCTCGATGAAATACCGAGGCACGCTCATTTGCATATTTTATACTCTTATGGTTCTAATGAGGGGAAATTCACGTAAAACGCATTCAAGCGAAAGCCATTTGGCGATCACTGCCAAGCAAATGCGATAGTCGGAAAGGGGAACGAAGAGTTGTAGGAGCGCTGAGGCTCAATGCCACACCCAAGTAATGGGGATGTCGCCGAGGACTTTGCTCAGCCGCTGAGGGCTGCAACCCCCCCCAATGGTTTAGAAAGAACCAGGTTACGCGCCGAGGCATAATCTGTAAGTTGAAATTGTATTTTCGTTGTATCTGAAATTAAGGCTGTCTAGTATTGTTACTGAAGTGTTTATGTTTTAAATGTAGTTTGCAGGTAACGTTGTAAACCTGCGTTAATTTAATAGGAAATTATCGAAATTAAGAGCAATGCTCATCAATAAATGTAATTTATGAGTTCTTAAGCTCTGTAAGATATTAGTATGCCCATATAAAGTCAATTAAAAGATAGAATCCACAGACTTAGGGTATATACGGGGGTTTCCTTTACGTCTCTTATGCGGGTAGACCCTCCGTGTTTCCTTTGTAAGCTATGTACTGAAGACTTTAAATCTCGTTAAACGTGTTTCGTGTGAAGTGTTAAAAAGTTTTATTTAGCTCAATGAACTTAAAGGACTTTAGACAGCAGGAGTGTATAGCCTTCGTAATAACAAGGGAATATTTCTAAGTAAGTTTATTTTTCCTTTTTCTGCAGGGTTCTTTCTTTCGTTTGTTGTTAATTTTCACCTGTTTCACATCAACCACACTGTAAATACACGCACCAGAAACTTAATATCGGACGTGGGGTTCTTCTTTGGAACTTGTAAGAAATTTCTTAGGAAGGCATTTCCCGCCGAGTTGTGACATCCTCCCCATAAATTTATTTAAGAGCCTCAAAGCGTTATTTTTTTATTTTATTTGGCGAGGTGCGCCTGATAGGATTAAGCGTAATACAATGGTAAATCCTGTTGACTATGGCGCTAATGCTGTGAAAACTTCTTGGATTAAGCGTGTTATAGATAATTTAAAAGTCGGTTATTGGAAGATTTTCTTCAATGCTTACCTTTCTCTTTTTGGGAAAGAATTGTTATTCAAATGTAACTTAAAGCCAAGTAATGTAGCCAAAATAGACAATGTATTTATTCGTGAAGAGTGTGTAGCTTGGTCAAGGGCTTTATTCGTTATACCTGGTAGTAACTTTGGTCACCAAATAATATGGAATAATAATATACTTAAAATAAATAACGCAACTTTCTGTTTCAGTAACTTACATGAGACAGGACTATTATACGTAAAAGATTTGTTTAGAGAGACAAATTTAAGGTGACTACATTCCCTTTTAAAAAGTTTTTTGGAATGCTTATGGGGATTCCATCCTCATGGAAACGCTCACTCCGGCGTGAGATGGACCCTCCACCCTTAGTCCATTTGGCAGATAAATATTTTCAAATACCCGAAGGAAGTTTATTCTCATTTAATTCGCCGTTTATCTTTACCCCCTCGTGCAATTGTTACATGGAATTTACTTTTTAATTTTAACGATGACGATGGGAAAACCATTTTCAGAATCCCCTTTTATACCATCTGTGATACCAAAGTCCAGTATTTCCAATTTAAATTTCTTCATCGACTGCTTGCCACCAATAGGTACCTTTACATAACGGGAAAATGTGATAGTTGTATTTGCTCCTTTTGTAAAATGGGGCGATGCACACTGTTTAAAAAAATTCTTACTGGCTAACGATAGCTCTAATCCTACCCTAGTCCCTAACCCGAACAAAGAATACAATCGATACAGTACAATGGCAACAGCCAATCAAGGAACACCTTGTTAAACAGTGCGCATCAGCCGGGTAAAATAGCCTCTAAGACCACTGAGCATTTATTTTGGGAATGTCACATTACTGCTAGCTTTATTTAAGACCGAACAACAATTTTTTTGGAAGACAATTCATTTGACAAAAAAAGCCTTTTTCTTTGGTTAAATCTTGCTCTTAGAATATCCAATGAACTATTTCATTCTTCACCGTAAAATTATATTTATAATTGTAAGTTAAATTTTCTGTTATGATGTACGAGCCCAGAAATTTTTAACACTTTTTATTCTTACACAACAATGTTTTGATTTGAACGCCGACATCTTTTGTTAATGACTACATTAAAATAACCTAGTGACCCCGAGCGTATAGTGAGTTTATTCCTGTATACACTAGCGGCTCGCCATAGGGGCACGGGGGAGGGGCACTTGCCCCCCCCCCCCAACATTTCCAAAGCAGGCTCATTCGACCACTGGTCATATGAGTTAATATGATTCGAAAAGTTATGATTTCAATTTATTTCCAACGGTGTGCAGCTCCTTGAGACAAAAAGTCCAGAACAAATTCATGTTTGATATTTTGAAGAGGAACATATTCTAGGTGTAGCTTACTGGGGAAATTTTTACTCATTTGCCATGTTTGGTTCTCAAGATATCAGTATTGAAGTTGACATATTTTCTGCAGAGCGTGAACTTGCAACAAGTAGACGTGATGTCATGTACTCACATGGATGGAAATGTTTAGTTGTTTTTCTCTAAAATTTAACACCATATTTATACAATTTAACTGTGATATGTTGTAACCGTAAGTGCATCCCGATCAGTGGAATTTTAAAAACTTAATTTGCCTTAAGGGCAAGATAGCATCCCTAGTCAATTCAAGATCAAACAGTAGGATCAAAAATAAATGAAAAACAAAACATTGCCCATCAATATGAATACATGACATAGCACCTGCTTGGTTCAAGTTTACGTTTTGTAGAAAATGTGTCAACTTCAGTTGCTTATATCTCGAGAACCGAACATGAGAAATAAATAAAAACTTCACCAGAGTGCTTAGAATATGTTTGTCGTTAACGTATCAAACAAAAATTGGTTCTGGTGATTCTTTTTAATGGAATTCTTACTTTGCGACAAGGAAAATGATAAAATGTCACATCTTCCTGTAAAGGAGACAGTACGTTTTATCTGGTAATTTTCTGATCAGTTTGCAATTTGATTGTCTTTTTATTAATGAAGATTCTGTTGCAAAGGAAAGCTCAAAATAACGACTGCTTAAATTCTACTTACAAGCCTGGCAAATGCAATTTCCGGCTGTCTGAAAGGTGGCGATTTTCAAAATTTTCTGTGCGCTCCGCGCCGACCGATGGTGAAGCTCCGATTAGATAGTCTTTCGGAAATTTCGGGAAGTCAGTCATCATTTCTCATGCCCCCCCCCCAAAAAAAAAAATATATACTCTTTGCACGACATCCCATGATACTACTTTAGACGTCTTGGTCTCAAGTTGAGTTTCCCCCAAACAAATTTCTTTATATCCGCCTTTGCCTGGATATGATCATTAATCACGTGAATATCTTACAGTGCACTTTTCCAGCTTAAGGTGACGTTGCTTCTTGAGAAAGAAGCATAAACACCCCAGTAGCTCAAAGGCGGTGTGGGGTGTAACCGGTATCTGAGTTTGTTAGTACATGATTTGTGTGCTCAAATGATTAATGCTTTCATTATGTACACAGCGTGAAAAGCAATTAACACATGCTTGACTGGCATTTTAGCTAACCCTAAATGTTGCTTAATATACAGTATTGTACTTTTTAATATATCTATTACCGTCAATCAATTAATCAAATGTGAAATGTGACTATATCAAAAGTGCGTGTAGTGAGCATCACCTCCCCCTCATCCCCCCCCCCCCCCAAGTAGCGATGAGAGGTATTCAGGCCGAGAAGGAAGATGTAAGAAAAAGTAAGGAGGAAAGTTTCATCATGAACAGTGACTAATTCTAATAAGTAACGACGCATGCAAATCAGTAATTATCGATAGCTTTTCTAGAATAACGTATGTCAGACATTCACCTTTTTTCTTCTTCTTTTTTCATTTGCCCTCTTACCCACGCCCTTTCAGAAAAAAGGCTTTTATACCGAATATGAAAAGGTGTAAAGAATGATTCAAAGCGAAATAAGATTGCGGGTTGGTCTGCCTCAGCAGAAACAAGTATTGTCTAGCCCGACTCGCTCACTTGGTTTAAGTAATTCATACTCCAGTCAATAATTCATATTAGCCGACTACAACAGGAGACAGCTCCAATTAGCAGTTAACATTAATTTTATATACGTATTAATACTAGAATTTAGATTAGAGGTTGTTCTCATTGGCGTCACAACGAGGTGTTAGCAACAGTCGAGAGCCTGTCAGTATATGCGGGGATTGCCCTCCGTCAAACATGAATGAACTACGTAAACTTAAAACTCATTTACGTCACGTGAAAACTATTTATACCAGACAAACAAGGTTAAATTACGGAAACACGCGCTTCTGAGTGTACCAAAATGTAAGTCCGTGCGGAAGGACAGTACGGCAACAGTATGAATCGTGTGTGAATGTTCACTTCTTATGGGAGAACATACACCACCATTAACCATGGAAGTACTTCCTCGGAGGTAATACTTCCATGTATTAACTGCTCCTTTGACTAACACACTATTTTGCCTTCATCAAAATGTCCCCACAGCTTTTCAAAGTTCACACCACACTAAAGCTACCACTTTCATGAAAGCCGAGGAGTTGGCCAACCATGGCAAAACAAATTCATCATAGCACGACCGTTTAGATTTTGAGCTACATGGGAAAGAATTTAATAAGCAGTAGCGGTATATCTATATTACCGGTTTTAGTCGGTATTTCCACCTTAGTAATATCGTCGATATGCGTTTTCAAAAATATGGGTATATAGTAAAATCTATATATAGAAGTAATACCGATATTCCCCTACTCACTGAAATACCGATTCAACCAAAATATAGACACTCAACACAAATACTGATGATTAACAGCAGTGACTCATGACAGATATGAGAAAATACCGATACCGAACCACCAATAAACCAAGTTTTCAATGAGTAGAGTAGACTAGAGAGCTACGAGATGTTTAGGTTCACCTCTCCGTGACCTTTCCAGTCACAGAGCTATTCGTTCATGTGCTGTGTATGTATTGACGGTCTACAGCTCAGCTCGTGCTGTATACTCAATGATCTGCACAGTGGAATAGTTCAATGCACTTGTTTACGTACATCGGCAGTGTCTGTGTACGCCGGTATATACGTAATGGCGGAATAAGAGTGTCCAAGTTCATGGGCCTATCGATTCAACCAATGTTTTCCAAAAATATTTTTGACCGCAAATACCTGCGTTTCAAAACTTAACAAGTCAATTTCTTTTACATATCAATTAGTCTTACTGTTAGGTGAAATTCAAACGGTACTGTAAAGCCTTCACGATGTGTCCACGAAGGGCGAAAAGAACGTAACATTTTTGCAAAATTCTTTCGCACAAGTTAAATCTGGGAATCCACCGCAGGCTACTACATACAGTGAACGTTTAAAGGGCCAAACCTCTCACCCCAAACTGCAATTTTGGAACCCGGGTATTGAAATTCTCAATTGGCTCAGCTCTTTGATTGACAGCTAGTTCAAACAATGCAGAGTACCAAAGCTTATATTACACAGCATGAATGGTACTGAGAGTGTTTTGATAATTTAAATTGAGTTTGTCTGTACCCACCTAGAAGCAATAAACTGAGATTGTATCTGGATGAGGATGAATTTCAGACAATTGTGGGAGGGGCTTAAGTAAGAAGGTTAGGAGAATTGGTACTATTTGGGGTGAGAGAACTGGCCCTTTAAGTCAATTCAGGTTTAGTATAGCAACTCAATCCTTCGTTAGCGCGAGAATTTGCTGCATGTACTACACAACGTAAATGTATACACTGTACATGTGCAAACATGCAAACACGTGGTCGAACAGGCTGTGCATTCCTAGCACATAGCCTTGGCTGGATCTGCCCACTTTGATACAGGGGGATTTTTGATACAGAGTTCCATAAGTAATTTATTTCTTTGATCGAATTTTGCAAGTTTTTTAGCCCGCAATATTTTGCATTGCCGTTTAAAAAATGTCATTGGAACTAGGACGGGGCAAACTCTGTAAAACATTGCCGCGTAGAAGATGGGATTTAAAAAATATGGGAAAGTTTTCACATCGCGGACCTGGAAAAGACAACAGCGCAGAGCAGCGAAAGAGCTGCTACGATGCAACAGAGTGCATGGTACCTGGATTTTGACAACAAACAGTGCAGTGCTCGTAGGATCGGACTTGTGGAATAATATTTCGCTCACTGCCGATCAAGCAGTTGACAGAGAGAGGTCAGTTAAGTGATGTGATACCGACTTCTTTCAACTAGTTGACTATAATACCGAAGCATATATTTGATATCCAGAATATCGGTCGGTATTTTAGGTATCAGAGAAACTTTGCAAATATGCTGTCAGAGCTCTAGTGTTTATTGCTGTTTGAATTGACTGCGAGGGCCGACAGGCCTGTATGGGAAAAGCTGCCACTAATTATGTTTGCGGGCAATTTAGGAGAGTTGGGCGGGAATCCCGTGACAAATAAAATGAAAGAGAGAGAAGTAAGGCTAACACACATTCTAATAAAAAAAATATTTATTCATCTTTCCTCTTTGTACACATTTAATTGATTTTTGCCGATCAACATGAAATTGCGAACCTTTGTTTGTCTCGTATATTGATTATGGGGCAAGGAATAACCTTCGAACTTCGTTCCTATACACATAAAGTGTGTGTACCTATTCTGCGAAAATACCGATATTACCGGTGTGATCGGTATTTTCGGACCTATATATCGATACTTTTCGTAGGCAATACCGCCAATTTCTTTCAAAGAAATTAAGTTAAGGGCTCTGAACCCACCCCTATAATCCACAAAGGGACGAAAATTACATCTTTTTCACAGTTATTTCTGAAATGGTTTAAATTACCTTCAGTTTATCCCAATTTGGCATCACTTACACATTATCGTCTACTCTTTCATATCCACGAAAAATGAGCAGCAACTGATAGTTCTAATGCGAGCAGTTTACACTTGAAGAGGAACTAAACTAAGAGGTTTACTTTTCCCGACAAGGTCAATCCTCTAATCCTCTGATGGTGTGCTCTTATGATAACCTGTAAAGGGTTGATGGCGCTACACGATAATACCCCTCTTTGATCAAGTTGTAAAGGAATAAGCAGTCACTAAAATTTGAAATAGTGTAGTAAAAATCCTATCACAGAGTCACTGCTTGAATTAGGCTAAATGTGCAATATATATTTCCTAAAATGTCCCTGCCTAATATTCATTCAGACACGAAGCAAGTTTTTGATATAATTACTCTTTCCTACGTTGTTTCTTTTACTCAAGTAAATACTCAAGTTCTCCTACTCCGAAATTTTAATTGGTGACTGACTTTGTATAGTTAGTTAGTTAGTTAGTTAGTTAGTTAGTTAGCTAGTTAGTAAGATGGAGTTTTACGGCCCAGTTTCCAACCGATTGGTTAAAGTCGAGCCGGCCACGGCCTTTTTTTTTAGTTGTGGTTCACTGGCTTGTTTTCTATACTCTGTTGCTTATGCGGAGCATCGCGCACAACGGCAGTACTAGGTTCCATTTTTAGTAGTGCCTTTTGTACGACTCGGACCTGGGTCTTCCTCCTAACCTCTAACCACGCGAACCGTCAGACCAAACACGCGGCCTTAGCTACGCATAACTTGGTTTGCGAAATAAAAGCCAGTGACCTGGGTAAAACAAAAACCACTTACCAGAAGCTATTAAAAATTTGTTATGCTGGGGACTTCGTGCCTATAAATGGCGTCAGCGAGCTCATCTTAAATTTGTGTTAGTTTTCTGTGCTAAATAACAACACTTTGTTTACTTACGGCATATTGCTTATCATCCTACCAAGTGCTAGGCCTTCCAAAGCCCTCCATGAGCACGTCCATTGTTCTAGTGGATTGCGCCATACACCAGGAGATAAGACGGCCACCGCTTACCTTTCTTTGGAAAATTGATTTTGAAAATATCATCAAATGACAATTGATTATAAGGAAAATAAGAAAAACAGTAATTCCCACCCTCGGTCCAAAACACGGTTGGTTTCCGAAAATATCTTTGTGAATAGACTGGAGAGAACGTAAATTTAGATCGTGAAACTCAATGTAAGTAGAACTCGATGATTAAATTATAGGTCAAGTCTAGATTGTTAGGTTAGATAGAGTTTTACGGCCCAGTTTCAACCAACTGGTTCAAGTCGAGCCGGCCACTTCCTTTTCTCCAGTTGTGGCTCACCAGCTGGTTCCCCCTACTGCATTGCTTATGCTGAGCACCAAGCACAACGGCAGTAGGTTCCCTTTTTATAGTCCTCAGTATTACCCGACCAGGACTCGAACTCCCGATATCTCGTCTATACTAACAGTAGTAATTCACTCGTGGGAAAGTCAGTGAAATACAACCCAAGAAGTATGATATTTACTTCACTAGGAGAATGGTAATTCATTCTTTAAAAAGTTTCTGCACTCTAAAAGAGAGTGGTCCCTGTGGACACTCCATCAAGAGTGAAACTTCGCTCTTTTGGAGTGAATTTCACACGTTTTGGAGAAAATGTCCGTTCTTTCGGAGAGATCATTACAACTCTCACTCTTTTAATGAGTAAATATTTCTCCTTTTTTTTTTTTTGATGTCATACACGTCCATCAAACAGGCAGCCGTCCTAAATACAAGCCGTAAGATAAAGGATTATTTGCGATACGACAACTTGTGGACTGAAGACTTCCTCATAAGATCGATTCCCCAACTGATGGATTATGAATTACCACCGTCGTTATAACGTAATTGTAAACTCTTTACCACTCGAACAACATTTGAGCAAATTTTCAATTATTTAAGGATAGGTTAGCACAGATGACCGTTGTGCGGTATGTCAAAGGTCATCAGGATTCAGGATTTTTCCAGGAGGGTCTGAATTGTGATGGCCGTTCTGGGGGAGGTATACCGGTAGGAGGAGGGGGGTTTCTACAGCAACTCACCAGCTTTACCCTACCCTTCTTCCGGTTTTCGTTCTTGTTCAAAGAACCCAATCTTCCAGACTTGAACTGTGTGAAATTTCGAAATGATGAAATTCCTGATGAGAATGCAGCACCTACTCACAACAGACCATACACGCCTTTCAAATTCAAAATCTCTCTGGACACTATTTCTCAGAGAACACTTATTAGGGATGAACATCTTAACTTAATTTGTTTATGGGAACAATTTATTAAAACCAAAAAACTTTGGCTGCATGAAATCACCAATAATGGTTTCGGGTCTTTCCTTAATAACATGCAACGTTCAGCGACTGAGGGTTACGTCAAAAAGATTATATACACTTAGTATTTTACTCATGTCATATCTACATAAGCTATAAATATTTAAATGCTGTAAATATTTAAACTATTTATATCGGAGTAGAGGCCCATACAGATAGTCATCTTTGGTCCAGGAGCTCTTGGTTGTCAAACCTGCAAGGTGGAATTTTATCCTCATTAAGGAAAACTTTACTTATTAAGCGCCCGTAATCCGCGAAGAAAAGAAATACATGACGCTACACATGCGGAAACTTCATTCGAATTGAAGGCACTTTTGCGATAGGGCGTTGCGATGCATTGATGTACATTGCATCACATTTCATTGCAATAAGTTGCATTAAATCGCGTTGCGGAATAATCTCCTTAACTGCTGGGTAAGGACCTATACCAAACTTTCTTGGTTAGCTTCAAATTAATTACCCTTATTTAGACAAATTTATCTTAGTATGGTTGTTTTTGGTCGACAGTTTGTATCATTTACCACCAATTCAGCCTTAGTGAAGGCGACACGTTTAAAGGTAATATACATTCCCCACCTTGAGCATTCTTGTCCTATCGTAAAATAAAATGAGACCTTAGTTGGAATTTGCATTGGTTTCTATCGAAATTACACGAAACGAGTTATTGCTTGAGAAGTACAATTGATCGGCATCAGGGACTTATCTTGATAGCAAGGTGAGAGGACGGGTACAATTGTGAGGTATAATTATATCTCGAAAGTGCGCCCTCGCTATTTCCGACATACTTAACTATTGTATTCCCTCACTCTGTGTAAGCTAATACAACGAAAGGTCGCCCTCGATTTTCTTTACCATTGTAAAGCACCCTATAGTATGATAGTTACGAAAGTATTGGAAAGTATTTTTGCCTAAGTTTTTCAGACAAAATTTTAAAATATGGATGACGCAGTGTTGCAAAAACTTTGCACGGGTTTCCTATCGGACTACGGAAATCTGAAGACAGGGGTTCATTGAATAACCGACACTTCCCATCACAAATTTGAAAGTGCACGGCGACTTACGGCCGTCGTTGTTACAGAATGTTATTTAAAACCTACGAATTGATGCTCTCCAAATTTAAAAACGTTTCAAAGACTTTCAGTGTTGTCTTGCTCAGACAAATATTGCAAAATCAAGGGCTTATTGGAAGAAAAACTATGGAATTTTCTTAAAGGAAATGAACAGCAACAGTTTGAAGCTGATCAGAGTCACTTGGTGCTCTGTTGTCACATGTGTCAGAGCAAGGAGATATTTTAATAACTGTGTTGCCTTTTTAGACCAACATTTAACAATAAAGGACTAAGTTTGAGAGCATTTAGAAAAATAGCGCTGTATATATTGTTGATTCCTAGAAAATTTCTTTCGAGAAATGTCTGCAGTTATATAGAAGAACGTTGCCACTTGATGATGGTGTCATGTGAGGCAATTTTTTTTGTTTTTTCTCCCATATTTTCGATCTTTTTTCTTTCTTTTTTTTTCTTCCTTAATTTCAGAGAGCATTAACCTACTGCACTGGCGTTTGCATTTGCATCCGGCATCAAGCGAAGGGAAGTTGTCCTTTTTAAAGACATTTTTTACAAATAAGTTACAATTTTTTCTGTGTCTTTATATCACTTCTTCGTTTGCTTTTAAAATGCAATGACCTTACCTAACTTGAGTTTGAATTGCACCACTTTCTAGCACTAAATATATACACTCATCATTTTGTCAATATTTCCTTATTTTGTATGCCGACTTAAATGGCATCAAACTATAGCGTAAATAAAATGCAGACGTATGATGGACAGAACCACAGAATAACTGGAAGCCTTTTTTTCAAAAAGGGGAAAGTCGCATCTAAGGAGAACAATTTTCTACGAAAATTTCAGAATCACTCATGAACAAATTCTTACGCTGTCGCTGGTGGGGAGGGGATGGATTGAAAAACGTTTGGGTCAGAGAAAAAGAAAATTACATTTCAGTTATGGCTGTAACAATTGGTGACTGGTCATTTTGGGACCTTGAAGACTGAGAAGATAGCCTCTGGTACTCTTTTGAATGTAATAAAGGTGGCGTTGTTCGTTACGTGTTTTGTGTTTGCAATATATTTAAAATCTGTGGCAACCATTGTCGTTTTTATTAGAACCATTTGTACCAAAAACTTTTTCTTCACATTGGAAATATCCAGTTATTCCTCAATGTGTGACTTTTTCAGAGCATGTCTTAAAGTTCAGATGTCGTAGGCGTTTGCAATCAACATATGTACCACTTGTGACGTCACTGTGTAACAGAACAAAGATGCGGTATATTCGACGGAGATGTCTTCCCAACAAATATGAATACAATCCAGCATTTATGCACGTGTTTATTATTTCTAGCTAAGTGTTTCATTTTTCAAGTGTTTTATATCTATGGCAATTTACATTGATAATGCATGATCCTGTAACCGGAGCGTTTCCAATCATGAAACCACACTTACTTTGACTCGGTGGCAATCCTATACGGATCCCATTTGGTAATGTTGAGTATGTAAAACTTCATTGTTGGATATCAATATGCCCATGCATTTTGCTTTTATATAACATGATCATGAAGTACAACTTATTTCTCGGTCATGGAGGACTAACGGAACAAATTAATTGTATAAAAGATCAAACTTTGTTAAAGTTCCAGTGTTGTAGCAGTATCACAAATCGGTAGACGACAGGCAGGTATCAGGAGATCGTGGGAAAAGGGTTCTCGAACCAGCTACGGATTTAGACATGAGATGTTGATCCCACCGGGGGATGTTAGCACCTATCGGGTCCCACATAAAACGCAATGTTGCAAGTACCTGGTCTCACGTACCTCGCGACACTCAGGGTTACCCTACCCTTTGTGTACACTAAGGTAAAACCGAAGGTGAACTTCTTTTCCAAGTGTTCCCGCGTACCTCTAATTAGGTTGAGTGGGTTCTGCTACCATAGTAACGAGCCAGGTCACATATTTCACAGGTACAACAATAATTATATGCTGTCTATGGGTCATCGGTGCCATTAACACCTCTTACTTTGATTGATTACCATAAAGACTGGGTGTTTTGTCAGCAGAGCCCTACGATCTGAGGTGAATCGAAATTTAAACACTGACCCGACGAGTTAACTGACGTTTATCGAGCTCGAAGTAACACGTATGGTGTTGCCTCGGGTGAGTACGTGAGACCAGGGTATAAGTCTTACAGTCAAATGCAAATGCATGTTCATTGCCAACTCTGACGACGCATGTGTCATTATCAGCGAAGGCACATCAGAATGTCAAAATTGTGAGGGAGGGTAAATAGGGGCAAAGGCAAATGTTAGGGGGACAGACGAAACCGAAAGAGCACGCTCATGTGGATGGGATCCAGGCTTTGGCTCGTATCTGGTTGGAAATTTACGGTCGAGAGAGGTGTATTGTTTATTTTTTCGGTTGACCCACTTCCTAATTAACCTAAGATGGTTTCTTAGTTGGCAAATGGGGAGGCATGATCTTTCGAGTCCCACTTTGGATAGTTGAGTAAAATTGTCAGTCCTTTTTTGCAGAATGCTTGATCTCTATGCGCACGCGCTGTAACCTCTGTAAATCCCAAGTATGCTTCTACTTTTACTAAGCTAACTGAATAAATTAGAGTTGGAAAATTTGTCATATTCCAATTATATTTTGCTCAAGTAATATTTCCTCTTACATTGGCTGGTAAAATTTCCCTTTTTTTACCACCTACACATCGGCATACAAACACTTATTGAAACTGATATGTTTATTTTAACACTGGGCCAAAGGACAGATTCATTGTTAATGTGATAAGGAAGTCACTTCAAGACTGTATACTTGCCAGTGTGAGGTTAATTGATATAAGTTAAAAGTGGACTTCTTAAGAAAGACTTAGAACGCATGCCGAAAGTAATGTTATACCAACTCATGGATTTAAATATACAATTTCCTCTTATTGTTTAACTTTCTATCGACAATCAAAATTTACTCAAAATTAAACCCCTTTAATTTACGTTTAACGGGTCAATAATCTATGTAGGCTAATATATTTGTCGAAATAAATCTCTTTGTTCTGATGCAAATATCGAAAATTTTCACAGAGAAATTGAAATCAGTGCTGTAATCAATTATAGTCTTAGTGGTTAGTTAACTCCAATCGTTTAACGAATGCACGTTAATTCCCAAACTTGCTTATAACGATACACAAACCTCCAAGAGATATACATCTCAGACGCGGATAGAAAAGGGGAGAATTGGAGATGTGAGTGTGTAGGATTACTGTTCTTAACTCTTAATACACTAAAGGCAACTTAACAATTGCTTTGATCAGAGCACCAACCCAAACTATTCTCAGATTGTTGGCCTAGCCTATTGGGGCTATACTAATGTTCCCATGGTTCTGATTTCCTAGGCCGGGAACATTTAACACCTTGCTAGGAACATTGAACCCTGGGAATGAGTAAGCTGGTAACCATACGAAAACGGGAAACACGGAACCTTGGGAAAATTGAAAAAAAAAAAAAACCTTGCAAATGACGAACCTCGTCATCATCGACAACCATCAAAATGATACAAACAACGGAGAATATTAACCCTCGGGAACATCAAACGTCGGAAAGAGCAAACCTTGGGAACACTGGAGCCGGAAACATAGAATAGACCCCACTTTATGGTCAAAGGTTAGAAAATAATGGTTGATGCATTGTTGATAATGCATGGCGTTTTACAAAATACTATTACAAGAATGTTTCTGTCTCCCCCCTGGATTGGAAATTAACCATCCTTAGTGAAGTACTTTGTTTAGCTAGTTTCATGCTAAATGTATGCTGTACACACGTATATAGCAATGGGACATTCAGTCTTTTGTTGGTATATATGCATTTTTATTGTTTCAAAAAAACTTTTCAAGAAACAATAAACAAAATCGTTTGTCAGTGTTATTTGTGAAAATTTAGTTACAGATCTACAAAAATAGTAATGTGATTAAAAGAAGTTCCTGGATAAGTATTTCTTATTGGCAGAATGTTTTCAATACAAGGAATTTCAAAAGGGATCCGTCCCTGATTTATCCCTCGGTCTATTGAGTCATGTTAACCTTTTAAATTTGTTTTATCTTTCAACTTTAAGTGCAATATTTTGTTTTATGAAAAGCCACAAAAGATTTAAGAGAAATGCGTATGGTTCAGATTTTAATTTGTTGATGCAAGTTGACAGTTCAGCAATTCAGCAAGTATAAATTTGGGTGTATTGAATTTATATACGTTAGCTTTCTATGAATGTAAAAATAATGTTATTTTGGTAAATTTCTCAAATTTTGTGTTATGATTGTCCTCGCTCTGTCTCATGCGATGGTGATGTTATATTTGTTATTTGCGAAACTCAATGTCTTTGAAAGAACGCAAAATGAATGCAAAAAGAATGCAAAATGGTGACTCTGAATAACCATTAACAATAGACCTGTGGTGTACTGGGAATTTCAGAAAGGCATCTATTTGTTTTGTGGTTACCAATTAAACAGCAAAGTACCAGAAAAGTTGACAATGTTTTATAAGTATTCCTTGTCCCATGGAAGGGTCTTAAGAAAGGGGTTTCCCACCTCCTCGTGGAAAATTATTGCGCTTTCTTAGACTATAATGCAAAGCAGTACTGACTGTTTAAACATTTTGAAGCATATTACGCACGCATGGCGACCAGTGGGTGTGTGTGTGGGGGGGGGGGGTATTCCTGTTGCTCTGTCAGTCTGACTGTGTCTACTTATTAGTGGTTTCCCGATAAGCTAAATTTTCCCTTGACTTTTTCAAAATTTGGGGAGGGGCGTGCCCCCTCCCTACAATTGAGTACAGTAAAAAATCCTGTAGTCAAATGGGGTCATGAACAGGAATCTTGTCAAATATTGGAAAAGATTCGTTACAAAATTGACTGGAAATGGTTAAAAAAAATTAAACAATTTGTTTCATTTATGAGTCAAACCTAGTAAAAGATTTGACAAGATTCCGGTTCATTCCCCAATTGATAAGATTCTATCCAATTTGACTAGAATCTTTTAGAGTTATGTTACTGCTTATACACTGTTAAAAATTTCTGTAAATTTACAGACTTTTTTTAACTTAAACTTTTTGTATTTTACTTTTAATAGAGATTTTCTGTATCTTTACAGACACTTTGTATTGCTACAACAAAAAAGGTTGTTTAACATGTATTTTCTGTTTATTTGAAAAACCATTTCTGTCTGCTTTTTTAACCAAATTTTACTGCTTTGTAAAACTTTTTCTGTAAATTTACAGAAATTTTAACAGTATTTTGTATTTTTCTGATTTCACATAAATATACTGTCATTTAACAAACATTCATTTTGTTTTTAAGCTGAAAAAGAAACAAAAATAAGCCCAAACAAACAAACAAATAAGAAATAGCCAGAAAATTTTCAATATATAACATGCATCGTTCTGCGAAGTTTCAGTTAAAAAAGAAAACATTTTTGGCAAATTTATGGCCCTATTTGAAAATTAACTTACATTTATTATAGAAGCATACTTAGCTATTACGTTCTTAGTTATAAATATCATACAACTGGTGTTTTGTCACACATTTTTAAGTAAAAAGAAATTGTAAGGCCCTAATTTCAGAGCACTGACAATTGGTATACTGATGTCAACTCATCGCCACAGGCGCTCATGCACTTGATCGAATTAAAAACGTTTCACAAATTTACTTGAAAGAGTCGGTAAATTTACCACTTTATGACGTATATCTCATTTTGCATAAATGGGTGGAGCTTATTTTGTAGGCATTTTCCTAACAAAAGGATTGCTGTTGCTTTGAATAATATCTTCTTTGGCGTTTTTTAATCAGGAAGTGATAAACTTATTGTTTACCTTGTCTGGAAATGTTTGCAACCAATGTATTTGCATTCTTTGTCATATTTATTTTAAAAACAATTATTATATTGTACAAAAAATGTGACTTTCCAATTACAAATTTCCTAGAGATAGCAGTCTACTTGACAACAATATGACAACAAAGCATCCTCTTCAAGTTTGGTTTCGCCGAACGGCTCTTTGCCAGAGGGTCGGGAGGACTTTAGAAAAAGATTGAAAACAACTTCGTAACAACACATTACGTTGATAAGCAAATACCTGATCTACGTAATGGTGAAGTGTATGTTACGTAATAACATATGAAAGGAAAAAAGCGATATTATAATAAAAATTAAAACGCCGAGAATGAAAACAGTAGGCTGTAAATTCACGTAAAATTAAGGTAAAAAAAAAAAGAACAATTCTGTAATTCGATTTTACAGTAGACATTTGTAAACTAATTTACATGCAAAAACTGTAAAGAAAAAACAAACACTTCATGTTTTTCAATGATTACAGTCTGGCTGTAAAAAAACCATTATTTGGTTGGAAAAAAATTTGCCATAAAAATTATGTAAATTTACAGAGAAATTTTTAACAGTGTATTTTGACAACATTGTGATTTTCAACCATTTTGAATGAGTGGTTCTCCTCAAAATAAGTCAGTTAAACGGACTTTGGATAGCCTCGTGATTTCTATGGGAATGCAATATTGGTTTGAGGGGTATGAAGCAGCTATACGTGGACAACAGTCCAAGTTTGCTCTTGAATCTTTAGCCAAACTAGGGTTTCAACAGGGTAGTGGGAGGGGGGTGGGCAAATTGAGGGCAATAAATCTGTTGGGGGCAAAAACCTTCCCGCAAAGCGCAAGCCAGATATGCTGGTGGGGTTCGGGTCCCGCCTGGTGGGGTCTGGGGGAAAAATGCGATGGAGTCCAGAGGATCACGCCCCAGGAATCTGTAAGGTTATAACATTTTTCTGGGTAAGGATACTGTACATATAATTCTGGGTTATATTCCATTATCCATTGCAATGATATCAAATAATTTTACTGCGTTATTCTATCCGCCTCTCACGCGGAATGCCCGGATTCGCTTCCTAAGCATACCAAAGACTCTAAAAAGGAACGTACTGCCGTTGTGCGTGATGCTCCGCATAAGCAATGGAGTGGCGAAAATAAGCCAGTGAGCCAAAACTGGAAAAAAGCCGTGGCAGGCTCGACTTGAACCAATAGGTTGGAAACTGAGCCGTAAAACTCAATCTAACTAACTGACTAACTGACTAACTTAGTAGATTTATATATTAATCCGTCCTAGTAAAAAACGCAAGCAATAGTAAGTGATTTTTTCTTGCTTGCTTTAACAGGTAAGGTACGGCTCTGACGGCGGGAATATAGCGTATGCCTGCAACTAAATAAAAATTTTAGCCGTTTAGTCGTTTAGCCTGCGTACTCGTAGCACTAAAATCTGGAATACCCTCACAGACTCAGTAAAAAAATTCTGCCTCTCTGTTTATCTTTAAGAAGGCGATTAAGGAAGGCATCGTTGATAATTATTAAGTTTCCTTGATGAAATTGAAATTATTCTTAATATCTTTCAAGTATGCTCAAAAAATTTTCCAAATGTGAGTGCATAATACGGAGACATGTCATAGTTATGTATGAACGTTTTTTGTTTGCTGTTTGTTTTGTAGACGTAAGTATCTGTTATCTTTTTTTCTTGGTTATAGGGAGTCATCCACTTTGTTAAGCCAATTTTGGTTTTCTGGATGACTTCCTTTCACATCATATTGTAATATGTAATATGATGAAACAAGTAAGTAAAATGAAATGAAAAGCCTTTGAGTGATGCCTGCACAGATTGTAGCAATTTTTATCTTTGGGTAGCGGGCCAGCGGGTAGCGTAGAAATAGACACTGCACAAGCTTGCCCTGCCGGTGCAAAGTTTCAATGATAATGTTAAAAGTATGGTCTGCATGGATTTACTTTGAAAACTTTTGAAAAGTTCAGCCTGTTAGTAGGATAATTTGTGAATCACTTTACCTAGAAAACAGAACCACACCTGTCAGGTCACTGTACTTAATTGGAACAACCAGGGCAGAGGTTCTGAGTGAGGGAGGAAGTCCCCCCCCCCCCGCCTCTGGTGCGGCTACTGTGAACCGAAAAAAATATTGGAGGCTCATTAATCTGCTCGAAAATTTCCTTCTAAGTTCATTTGAACTCCTCAACTGTCCCCACTTAGCGCATAACAAAAAACTCCTCTGGTTGAAGCTTTCAAATGGCCTTCTAAGACATTTTCAAACGTACATACCACGATTACTAAAATTTTGAAGATTGAGTACCAAAAAAAGACCGAACTTCGTGTTGGATAGTGCTATACACAAAAGTGGCATTAGAATTGACCAATTTGCCTTGAATCTGAAAGTTTGCACAGTACGCACTTTCAGTTCCTATTTTACAACAATGAAATTAAAGATTGATCACTTTTGGCAACAAGCACAGTAAAGGTGAGGGCATCCGAAGGTACGTAATTCGAAAAGCGTATGCATGTTGTGTACTTCACACGTAATGCGTAAGCATTAAAGTCTCATTCACAGATGCGGCAAAATATGAAATGCTCTACATATATGATCCCAGTGTGACTATTTTCTGTGTTTTTCACTGATTACGATAGGACTAGACAAGATAACCTTAACCATGCCTTCTATCCTGTCAAAATTTAAAAGTTTGCGTCAGGAAGTGGAAGGGGAACCACGAAATATTAGCCTTTATGGAGATTCGTGATAGCTACACTGAGCAGTTTCTCCCTAATGAGGTTGCCAATTATAGTACACGACCCTGGTTTATTCCTCCAATTAGCCGCTTCGATGAGCAGCAGATTTGATTACCATTCTGGTGCAATAGAAACCCAACGACTTTGGTCGTTGAAATAACAACTTACAACAAATTCTGAAATAAGTGATGGCAAAAAGGGTTAATCAAATTACTAATAGTGCATTAACAAGCTACATCACGTTTCAGTTTATTCTGAGATAAACTGCTACCAATTGTTACCCTTCGTGGCCATTTTCAAATGCTTAAATTGGCATATAATTTTTGTACTGAGAACAGTTCTTGACGAGATTGAGCATAGGGCCGGGTATTTTTTTTTTTTTTCGAAATGCGGAGGGGAAAGGATCAGTCCTAGACTGTAAGATCGAAACGATCAAAATGCTTAATTAAAAACACAACCGTGGGACAAAATGAAATCCAAAGAGAACCAAAGAAACCGGGGAAAAATTCCAGCAGGTCCTGAACCAGGCTAAGTAAATACTCCCTTTTATGCACATTACGTCAGATGTGAGTAAAAATGGTTTTAAAAACCGTGAATTCCCTTACCTGACGTCACATTTCTGACGATTCGATGTCCGTATGGTGTGTGTATATGCGTAGAAAAAGGCTATTTAAGCTTTCCAAAACGCATACGCGTGACGGACACAAAACCGGATGACACATCATCGGACATATCGATGGGTATATTTCATACGTCTTTGTGACGCTTTTCACGCATTAATTACGCATTTATTACAAATGGATACCTTGCTTTAAAATCAACCTCCCTAACTTTTTGAAATTGAAAGACAAAATTTTTTAGTATCAAAATAGCAACAATGTCCATCACAAGGTGCATGAGTCACGTCCCTCTTAAAACGAGTACAGTGGAGTGCGATTACTTTTTGCCCGAAATTTATCATATAAATAATATTACAAAATAATTACAAAAGACTACGTGTCTATATTCGTCACTTGCCAGTGTAGTGATACATTAACTAAAATCAATCTAGATAAATGCGTGGGTTGAATGGATTGGAATCACAGGAAAATGATTCAGATTTTACAAAGCATTTTGTCCCATATATTTTCTTGGGATATACATCACCTGAATTTTTTACTTATTTGGAATCATCACTGACTCTTGCAGTAGGTTCGCTGGTTACGTTAATATCTCTTCCCATTGTAGGAAGTCGTTGAATCTTTGTATCTACGATCGTATAGATATATAAATACTGTGCCCTATTACTCATTCTAAAATCAATTTATCGCTTGAGACTTAGTTACGTGGTTTTCATAATACAGAATCATATTGTAAATGTTTGGCGGAAGTTACGTATTCGGTTGTGTTTAATTGTAATCGAAACTATTTCCACAATAATAATATTTTTTATTAGAAGGATTAACT
The DNA here is from genome assembly GCA_037179385.1 of Holothuria scabra. Taxonomy (NCBI): domain Eukaryota; kingdom Metazoa; phylum Echinodermata; class Holothuroidea; order Aspidochirotida; family Holothuriidae; genus Holothuria; species Holothuria scabra. Next base: position 48,477,753 of record CM074190.1, read on the forward strand.
TTATTAACATTTTGAACATTCATACATAAAACAAAAAAGTGGAAAATATTTACAACACTTACAAGTATTTACAACATGATTACTTTTTCGTTTACTTATATCGCATTTTAATAGCCGTTCAGACAATTAATGCGTACACTGTTAAAAATTTCTGTAAATTTACAGACTTTTTTTAACGTAAACTTTTTGTGTTTTACTTTTAACAGAGATTTTCTGTATCTTTACAGACACTTTGTATTGCTACAATAAAAAAAGGTTGTTTAACATATATTTTCTGTTTATTTGAAAAACCATTTCTGTCTGCTTTTTTAACCAAATTTTACTGCTTTGTAAAACATTTTCTGTAAATTTACAGAAATTTTAACAGTATTTTGTATTTTTCTGATTTCACATAAATATACTGTAATTTAACAAACATCCATTTTGTTTTTAAGCTGGAAAAGAAACAAAAATAAGCCCAAACAAACAAATAAGAAATAGCCAGAAAATTTTCAATATATAACATGCATCGTTCTGCGAAGTTTCAGTTAAAAAAAAAAAAAATTTGGCAAATTTATGGGGCCCTATTTGAAACTTACATTTATTATAAAAGCATACTTAGTTATTACGTTCTTAGTTATAAATATCATACAACTGGTGTTTTGTCACACATTTTTAAGTAAAAAGAAATTGTAAGGCCCTAATTTCAGAGCACTGACAATTGGTATACTGATGTCAACTCATCGCCACAGGCGCTCATTCACTTGATCGGAGCAAATTAAGAACGTTTCACAAATTTACTTGAAAGAGTCTGTAAATTTACCACTTTATGACGTAAATCTCATTTTGCATAAATGGGTGGAACTTATTTTGTAGGCATTTTCCTAACAAAAGGATTGCTGTTGCTTTGAATAATATCTTCTTTGGCGTTTTTTAATCAGGAAGTGATAAACTTATTGTTTACCTTGTCTGGAAATGTTTCCAACCAATGTATTTGCATTCTTTGTCATATTTATTTTAAGAACAATTATTATATTGTACAAAAAATGTGACTTTCCAATTACAAATTTCCTAGAGATAGCAGTCTACTTGACAACAATATGACAACAAAGCATCCTCAATGTGTTTTGATTGAAAACAACTTCGTAACGACACATTACGTTGATAAGCAAATACCTGATCTACGTAATAGTGAAGTGTATGTTACGTAATAACATATGAAACGTAAAAAAGCGATATTATAATAAATATTAAAACGTCGGGAATGAAAACAGTAGGCTGTAAATTCACATAAAATTAAGGTAAACAAAACAGAACGATTCTGTAATTAGATTTTACAGTAGACTTTTGTAAACTAATTTACATGCAAAAGCTGTAAAGAAAAAACAAACCCTTAATGTTTTTTCATGATTACAGTCTGGCTGTAAAAAAAACATTATTTGGTTGGAAAAAAATTTGCCATAAAAATTATGTAAATTTACAAAGAAATTTTTTAACTGTGTACACACACAAGTCGGGCATCAATATAACAGTTTATGAATACTGGATATTTTGGATATTGAAGCAAAGTTGGACATTCATACACCCAGAACCAACCCAGAAAACCCAGAAATTAGAAATCAAACGGCTGCAAAGGAAGTTTACCTGCATTATCAACAAATTAAATTGCTAATTCCTTGGAGATACTGATACGCTTGGCTGTTCTCGCAATTTTACTGCACAACTGCATGGTCAAGTGGTTGGAGCCAGGAGCGTAGCCAGGACTGTGTCATAGGCCGTGTGGTGTCTTGGGGGATTTGGGGGCTCGACATGAGGGAGAAGTCTAAGGATAGAGAGAAAAACCGCTGTTCTAGGTGAATTGCAAGGTTGGGTCATGGGGGAGGGGGGTGTCTGACCCCCAAACCTCACTTCCGTGGCTACGCCACTGGTTGGAGCAGCCGACTTGCAGTCGGGAGGTCGGAAGTTTGAGTCCTGGGTTGATCATACCGAACACTTTAAATTTATGGCACCTTTTGCCATTGTGCTTGCATAAACAGTTGAGTAAAGAAAACAAGCCAATGGGCTACAATTGGCCAAAAAGGCCATGACCGACTTGACTTAAACCAATTGGTTAATAACTGGGCTATAAAACGCACAACTAATGGCAACTAAATTCGGTTATCACCTGTGAGCAGTTCATCATTATCAACCAATTGTCAAGGATATTGCTTTAACTAACATTACATATATAAACAAAGGAAAATTTTGTTTTGAAATTCGCAATTGAAACCTTTGTAGCGAACTGAAACTATACTACGAATCAAGCAAAGCATCCGCGAATGTAAAAAGGTAAAAGGGTTACTGAGTTAGGCGGCTGAGATGTATGTATATAGTTTTCACAAGATAAATGCAGTGCAAATATAATGCTACCTGCAGCAAGAATGTACAATGTGTGATATGATATGTACCATTCATAGGGTAAACTGAACACAATGGAAAGTATGGTCATATTTCCGGGCAGTTTTTGCACTATGGCTTAAAAGAACATTATAGTGTTGTTTACTTAACGGTAAAGTAATTCAGGTGATCATAGGTAACCTAATGGTGTACAAATGTCGTACATATGCTTTGAAGAAGTTGAAGACGTTATTGGTGCAAACCGTAAGAAACAGGCTTCTAATATGTCATAATCTTTCAAAGAAAGATAGTCCCAAGGTTGAAGGTAACATTTAACGTAAAGTAGCGATACTCAGGTATTTGCAGTTACTTTCAGCCAAAATAGAGACTTGAACAACTTACGTTTGCACTTAGTGTATCCAGTTATGTATGAAGATAATAACCGCACTTAAGATGTTATAGATCGTATTTTTGATGGACGAACGGCTTCGGAATTACCATATAGTTGAAATCAGTTTGTTTCAGGCTTCATTCAGTCTTCACATTCTAACACAGGTTGCAAACCTATACAGGTATATGGATCGAATATATTAAACTAGTTGGCTTACTTATCCAGAAGTGATTTTACGACAAGTCAACGTTTGGAGTAGTATTACCAAGAAAAGAAAGAGTTGCAATGTTTGTGAAAACTAACAACAAAAATTAAATAAAGCAACAGATCAAAGGATCAAAGGGGCACTGAAATTTCTTTTCAATCACGAGAGTTGTGTAAATTTTTATATAATTTACTTTCCGTGAGAAAACATAGAACAAGGGAAGAATCTCACTCCTTAAATAAAGTTTTCAGGCTCAGCGTAGCATTTCTGGCGACATTCTTCTATATACCCACTATATACCCCTGTTCCAATAATCGCAGGAATTAACACTTTTTCAAAGTAAAAAATATAGTTGTAGCAAGGACCTATCACTGACTGTTTAAAAGCATCGTTATTTTACACTGACACGGTCAGCTAGGTTTCCTGAGCTAGACCTGTTATTGAAAAGTTGTTAACGATACCTATGAAGTCCAGCATTTTTGTTTGTTAACGCTAAACTGGCCTCAAAGTGTAGTAGTAAGGAAAAATGATTACGTACAATCACTTTCAGATCTTGGTGTCTAATGCAAAACTGTTAAACGTGACAACATTCTCTACATGGGATCCTAGCTGCCAGTACTTCCACAGACTGTACAATTGCTTTTTTTTTTTTTCTTTTAAAGTGGAACATTTTTCTGGTTTTAGTGAAAGATTACCCGAAGCACATACTGGTAAGATTACAAAAGATTAGCCAGTAAAAATAGACAGGGCGAAAAAATATTCTTTAATTTCTGCATTCTAAAATATTTTACGGTTTTTTGTGAAAAGCATTAGAAAAGTTTTGCTTCAAGTGGGCGCTGTTTACAGTCTCTCTCACATTTTTTATCATCTTCACATTAAATGAATGAAATCAAGAACGAAGATATAAAGATCAAAGACTTAAGTTTGATCTCTTAACACTTCACTTCCTCCAGCACCACAATCTGACACATCCGCTGTCTTTCTGTTTGTCTTTAACTAATCTGATACAGTTTTCTCAGGTTGCATTCAGCCTGTATATAATAAATGGCGCTCTAGTAAACTCTTACGGTTTAAAGATCATGCTGCCTTTGGCGTAGCCAGGGCCCTTCCCTTTGACTTTTTCCTAATTTCATGCCCCCTCCCATATGACACAATAATGGCAACGTAAGATACTGCATGCTGCACTTGCAGAGGAAATACATTTTGGGGTTGAGGGCATCGTTTGCAAGGTGGCAAGAGAGATAAAGTAACTGTGATTTTGGTACAAAAGGGAAAGAGTGTGCTACCTACTGTAATGGGTAAACGCTACAGTCATTATGATGTTAATATGACATTTTATTAATTAATGAAGAATGGTTATTCCAGTGCGGCTGTTACGAGTAGGTGGCTAAATAAAAAGCCGAGCCGTTTTTGAGCTGATAATTTTCCCCCTACAGGACAGGTATAAATCTTCACCATCTTACAAACAGACGCAGTAAAGTAATATCTTCTACTAAACTAGGAATATTAGCATTCGTGGAAGCGTCCATTTGGAAATGTTTTGTCTAATAAGTGGTGTTGCCAATCGTCAAGCTCTTGTATCTTCTTGTCGCAATTTTACACATTTATGACATCTAATAACTAAAGTTCTTCAGGCAGTTCTATTTTCTTCGTGAATCTAACGCTAAGAGGGATGTGTAAACTTGTATATTATATACTCAATAAAACTGAGGTAATGTTGGAGACGTTTTGATGCCGTTAAGTCGTCTTCTTATTTTGCGTGACTCGTTTTAAACATCGAAAACTGGAATAAAGACCGTGGCCGACTCGACTTGAATCAAATGGTTGGAAACTTGATCGATAAACTCCTTCCAACTAACTAACTCGACTGCATAGCGCTACCATGACCTGTATCATCTTCAGTTTTCTTCAGTGTCATGCTATCGATACTACTAGCAAAGGAGTACCTGTAACCATCATCATCAAAGTAATCAGACAATTCAATACTACATGATCGAACCTTTTCATTGTGACTAGGTTCAGGGTCAACATTGACAACATTCTGCGTAACAACCATGTTGCCACTTTTCCTTCGCCTTTGCCTACATATAAGGAAAGTCAACATGAATATGAACAATACAGTAAGTGATATGACTCCTCCAACAGCAAGAACAATATGAAAGACAAAATCACTGCTTTCTTCGGCCCTAATGCCGATTTTCAGTATCAAAGCTGACGTCGGCTCTCTTGAAGAAACTTGATTGGTGTGTTTTAACTCATCATTTAGTTGACTACCTGTGACGAAAACCTCCGTGAACCTCGCATTTAATATCAACTCAGACGGTGGGTAGGTCACATTAGCAGATGGAACTGCCGATGTAGTAAAGTTGGTGTTGGATTTTTCTTGGTGAACATATGGAGTAGCAACTTCCAAAGAGGTGGCAGAGTTGTTAATATGTAAATAGTCGAAGTATTTGTATTTCCTTGGTGAGCATGTGAAGTAGAAACTGTCGAAGGGGAAGCATAGTTGTTAACTTGTAAATTGGGAAGAGTTGGGGTACTTTCGGACAATTTAGCTATTGTTGGATTTTGAAAAGAGCTGACTATTGTGGGGGTAGAACTTAATATTGAATCCCACGAAGAATTTACAAAAGGACTAACGGAACATCTTTCTGAGCTTCTTGATCCCTGGAAGCAGTCATATCTAGTCATAATACTTTCCTCGTTATTCACTGGAACAATTTTTATTCTAAGTACTTCTTTATTACTGTGTTGATGATGTTCAATTGGTTCAATAGTTCTAGCAGTTTTACTTCCAACAATGGTGCTAGACCAGAAACAATCACCTTTTGCTAACAAACAATAACATGACAACAGCAATACGCAATTTTTTTTGTACGGTTCACCAACGCCAGAACCATTTGCAAAACAAACAGGGCCTGTTTCATTCACAAATAAAGACAAGTACTTCACTTTGGTCTGCAATGTTCTTTCGTCTTCTTTAAAGTACGTTATCCTGCATGAAAAGATTCCAGAATGGTTTAATGAAACCTTATGAATAGCATATTCAATGTAACTGTCATGTTCTTCATTAGTAGCCACGATTTGTCCACTGTTCGTGGCTATTGAAACGTTAACTACAGTTGCGATGGTTGTATTGCAAAACATAGTCAAATTGACGTCTCCGGCAAAGATAACTTCGTTGACGCTTCTTTCCTTTAGCGTGAACATAATATCATGAGATGAGCATTGAGGTATGTGTAACACGAACAGGAAACAAACGAGAACTTCAAAATATCTGAAATCAGGTGCAGTCTTTTCCATACCAAAGGGATGAACGTTCCAAATAAATATAGTCAATGCAGGTTATCATAAGCTGGTTTTCTAGACGCATTCATTAGCCACGTGGCAAGCAATGATTTACATGAAAACTATCAGATAATCTGCAATAATGAGTTCTCATTCTCAGACCAAACATGAAATACAATCTGCTGGCCCTATTAACTTCCTCTTTCAACACTGACATAAAACTAAAAACTTCACAGAAAGTAGAAATGTTTTGCTGGCTTATTTGTAATAGCAATAGGTCGGAAAGGAGTGTATGTTAAAACAACAAACTATATCCGTAATATCCAGGCTTAGAAAACTAAAATTTATATTTAATTAAATTGACAGTTGTTTCATCGGGTTGACATAGATTGTTACGTTGGAAGATGTTTGTCTACGAATATCTTTCTATTCAGGCGCTAAATGAAGTCAGAAGTGATGTTTACGATTTTCAACATGTCTTAATTCTTCACGGCTAGTTTTCATCCTAACATTTGAATAAAAGTACCATTTACGTATGGGGACTTTGTGTTGTTGACTGATCCCCTCATTGTTCTAAAATTTACATTGGCTAAAGCCCTCTCTACACATCGCCTTAAGATAAAATTTCACTCTGTTAGTAATATTTTATAGCAACGGTGTATGTCAAATGAGATTATAACCAGCTCCCTTTTATAACACAGACACCTGACAAAAACTGTATGTACTTGAAAACATGCAGGTCAAGTTCAAGTATCAAACTTTGATTCAATTCACATGTCTCTTTGTTTATTTTTATTGTTAAGACTCGTTGACCACTCCCTTACTAGAGATGATCTACATCTTTCACATTCTACTTATCCTGAAACAATTATCGTTGTTAAAACATTGTAGTGTTTGATCTAATGTTTGGTACGGACCGGTTTAAAACCCTTATCGAAATTATTTATTTAAACTAGGGAGGTAATATTTGAATAGATAAAGAACGGAAATAATATTTTTTGTCACTTTAGGACCCACGAAATCGAATTAAATTAATTTTGTCGCATTTTTGCCATAGAGATATTCCCTTCCTTTACTCGCTGACGTTTTAATTTCAATATCATTCATGGAACACCATCTTACTCAAGTAAAAGGGTGAGTAGGACTGTACCGCAAAGGGTCCAGGGGCAGCTTCGTGTAGAAAGGCTCATATTTCATGTTTCTAGCTGAAGTAGGTGAATCTGTTTGATTCATAGCTTAACAGGCATATGCAAATAAGTTGTGGTGGCAGACGTATGTCGTTTTGAAAACAATATTAAAATTATTCTCAAGTTTCAGTAAAAGCTGGGAAAATGTCCTACTTCAGATTTCTTCTTAACTTAACTTTTTGGTCTTGAGTTTCGAAAGACAAAAAGTTACCTTTACTTCTCGGACAACCGACTTGCAATACTCTGGCAGAACAGGAAACACGTCAGTCTCACTGTGACCATAACAGACGAAAAATGCCTGTTGGTTTTACTTCATAATCCCTTATGAGGTTGTAATTGAAATACAAAAGACATATTGATGAGTGACATTGAGAACATAAACCTCATTTCAAAGCGTTATGTCTTCATTAACATTTCAGTTCCCTGGTCAAACAACTGTCTGTAATACCTAAACTAACGTATTCGCCCCTCTTGAACCTTGCAAAGTCACATTCGAGTTTGTCGTCGAGACGTTCGTTTCATCTTTGAAATGAAATGCAATAAATGACAGTGCAGATGAGATCATATACGATATCTAATTTAGTGAAAGTAGGCATTTTGAAGTTATAACTTCATTTCACACGTGAACACAAAATGTGTTTTACACACATTCATGCATGTTTTCTTAATTGTTACACATTTTATTTCTTTACTGGTTTAGAAGGAAAAACTTCAAGGTTTATTTCCGTTCAAACACTTTATGTTTTTCTTAATCACTTTATCAGGAGGTTAAAAATCTGGAGGGGGGGGGGCTGGAGAAAATCTGGGGGCCAAGCCTCCCCCTCCCCCCCCCCCCGTGGCTACGCCATTGACTAAGGGAAGACTCGACATGACTCGACTCGACAAGAATTGCTAAAGACTCGACATGACTCGAGACTCGACACCTTGTGACTCGAGGTGACTTGTGACTCGACATCAAGTGACTCGATTACAACACTGGGTGATACTTCTGTTCTTTTTAACCAGAAAATATATGACTGCTAGTACACCAAGCACAAAGTCCGAATGAAATGAAAAAAAGCATTAAGCCTATTTTGTATCAGCTTCAAGTCACGTGTGTGTCGGATAGCGAAATGACATTAGCGTGTTATTCCGAAGGGACTAAGTTACAGACAACAACGTACTTCCCGTGAGAGGGTGCGAGGACGCTTTTGTAACTGGCAATGCCCTCCCCCGGACAAGATTGTCAATGATAATAATGTTCCTCACATACGATTATCCAATTCTTGCTTTAAGTTTTCATACTGTTCGTTGCCTCTTGAAAATGTTACATAGACACCCCAGCAGATCAAAGGCGCTTTGGAGTGTATTTGATATATGAAATTCCTACAGTACATGATTTTTGCCCTCAAGCGATGTTTGATTTCATTGTGTTCACACTGCATGAAAAGAAATTAGACATACTTGACTGACCTGTTAGTTAACCCAAAATGTTACGTTACTTTTTGAATATTTTTTATATATCTGTTCCTGCTAATCAAGGGATCTGATGTGCAGCCTGACTTTATAAAGTGGGTATGTAGAGTTTCTCATTTCTCTCTGAGGCGATAAGATATAACCAAGCAGAAAAGTGAAATGTTTCAAAAAGTAAGAAAGGAAGTTTCATCATTATATAGAGCAAAGTATAGACGAAACCGAGCAGCTAGGGGTCGATGGTGCCTTGAATCGTCTTAGTTTGAGGGTCTATATGCAATTAAAAGCTCTTATATCCCATTAAATTGAGAAAACAAATATATTTTAGTATGCATGCACCCATGATGCTTACATATGATGATCCATGAACAAAGAATTTGAAAGATAAATATAACTAAAAATAACAAAAATTTAGGACTACCGTTAGAACGTCAGGAAATTTCTTGTTTAACAGTGCTCAGCGCCCCGAAATATGACTCATTTTTATGACGCATTTTGGGAGTTTTTTGTAATGTTGCGTTTTCCTTCCATACATTTATGTGAAAAGATTTGAAAGTAATGGGTTTCTATCAAATTCATCCAAATGGAACCATAGTATGAACTTGGTAGAAAAAATTCTTCCAAAAATGCTTCCAAAATATTTCAAAATCATACCGAATTAGTCCCAGCCAATTCCTAATGCAACGGATCTCAGCTCTAATATACTAATATTTAAAAGGCTTACGTTATGCTCGCATGTACTTCTCACTCATACAACATGGCCTCCATGGCCTTAATACTCCTGTTATATTTTGTACAGACTTTACTCCTAAAGACTTATTTTCTTATTCACTTCGGCTCACGCTTTTTAAACACGTTTAAATGCTAAATACCAGCATCGTTTTCACGGGAAGCTGGGGCAAAAATCCCCTATGTTGGCAAGGAAATGGGGGGAAAGGGGGAAAAGATAGAAAACGAGGGCTCAACTCAGGGGTGGCCCCAGGCTTTGCCCGACAGGGGGGGGGGGGCAAGCTCCCCGACAGGGGGGCCAGAATATCATGGCCCCGACAAAGGTGATGTTATGTCCGGGTGGAACGTGACTTGGCAAAACATGAGGCCCGCCTAGCGCGCCGAAATTTTGAGCTTTCCTTTTAACAAATACTTAAAAATTTGGAGTTTTTTGTAAGAAATTTGGCTTTTGTTAGTACCATGAAAAATTTTGGGTGTCTAATGAAGAATTTGTCCTTCATATGGCAAAGATAAAAAACGTTATATAGGCGACAGCTGAAATTCTTTTGAGGTTACCCATTTTTAACGAAGATTTGAAAATTACGGGCCTATTAAATTGGAGAAATTTTGGAATTTACTGAAAGAAATTTGGGTTTTTGGTAAGGTTATAATGAATACTGCGTATTTTTTAAGTTATAGGCCTCTGCCTTTCAAGAGCAAAATTAGGTAGTATGCCGGGTGATTAACAGCGTTGGCTTTGGTTATTTATTGTGTGGAGTATCCATCGGAATTGGCAAATTTTGCCACTTTTAACAATATGAAGCTTATATTGAAGAAAAAATTGTAAAGCTTATGACAGTTTGGGCGTTTTTTGGAAGAATCTTACCTTCTCATGAGAAAAATCAAGTAGGGGATGATTTGTAATTTTGTTGGGGTTACTGAATATCATCATGCAGATTCAGGCCCTCAGACCATATTGGAACATTCCCCCAAAGAAAAAGTTTGTCATCGCATATATTCGAAGTTTCATATTTTATTTTATTTTACTTTACTGTCATAGGCGTACGGGAGAGTTTCAGTTTGGGAGGGAACAGAGTTGTTTTTTGTCCGAAAAGTGTAATCCTCCCCGAAAGACCATCTAAATTGAACGCACAGAAATTTTTGAAAGATTGAGAGCACCAAGACAGGAGGAAATGGCATTTTCCGTGTTCGAACTAGAATTTAAGAAGCCAGCTCTCGAGCTTTTTTCGGCAATAAAATTGTCACTTCATAATACTGCCCCAAAACGAAGAATAATTTACAAGCATGCTTTGTTCTGTAAAGTAATCTGTTCGACCAAAATACTATCTATGCGGAGTGCCACCATCAGTTGTCGCGGAGCGTACAGAAAATTGTTAAAAATCTACCCCCTCAAATAGCCCGAATGGCATTTCCCAGACTTGTAACTAGAAATGAAGCAGTCGTTATTACCAGATTAACGGTACTTCTACAAGTAAATGAAATGGTCTTGTCTCTTTCAAGGAGGGGGAGTGCATGACCCCCCCCCCCGCTGGCGCCACCCCTGGCTCAACTCATGATTTTCCACCCTATCGTAATAACCTGTTGCTGCCCTGCTTGACACACGTCTCTACTTACTAAAAAATTCACTTTTAAGCCCGTTTCATTGCCCATGATTTTAGTAGCTAAACATGTATTGAATTTAAACGTGTTTCCAAATTGGGGGCAAAAAAGTGTTTTAATTGCCAAAAAAGTTTGCTACAGCTTAGGCCTACCAATTAAAACCTTATTGTCCGACCCTTTGTACTTACACACACAGAATTATATGTAAAAATGTTAATTTGATTCCAATGGCTCAACACCCAATGTAGGTCTTGAGTATCCTTCTTTTTTAATTCTCGTCGTAACACACTTTCTGAGGGTATTGAAAAGACAAAGTTAAATTCATTTCAAAACCCTTTTTTCGATTTAAACAAGAAATGAACATTGACATTTTTCAATTTATTTGAAAAAGAAAACAAACACGGTTTTCTTAAATTTAAACGTTTCCCCTATACCCTACTTTAAACGTCCTGAAAAGTGTTTTCATCTGAATTATTGTCATTGCAGGAGAGTCAAAACTCGAAAAAAACAAAGTCATGTAATCATTCACCATTGTAACTAAAGGTAAAATATAAAGAATCACTTAACTTAATGAAACTGACGGATCGCATATGGTTGGTGTCACATTAAACTTTTTTGTTTTAGTTCAACAAATCCATCCATTTCCCTCCCTTTAAAAATTTGTGACCTGACCCTTGATTGAGTTGAGTGTGCAGTTTTATCTGTTGCTGCACCTTTAAAAATAAATTTTAGAAATTTATTCTACTTGATTTCAAATTGATATAGAAATGGTTTGTGAACCAAATCATCCAAGTCACTCTATTACAAAGTTTCGTTATTTATTTTGTTCTTTTCAGCCCGAATGAAAGTCGTCACCATTTAGAGCTAGCGTTAAATGCATCTTCTGGTGTTACAAACTAGTTTTACGTATCTCTTCAATTACTAAAATTTTACTGATCAGTAGAGGCTTTATGAATTTTAAGTAGTATGTGAACGAGTAAAGTTTTGAAAAGACTTTCTAAACCTTAGGCTAATCATATGTTTTGCATCAAGCGTTTGAAAATGTAATTAAACTTTTAGGCAGGTGACATTTTAAAGATCTGGTTTACATTGGAAACGTGTATGCATTTACACGCTGAAGAACTAAGAAAATTGTTAATTCGAAGAAAGGTGTGCTGCCGATGTAACAGGACTTATGAGCGCCTTGATTTACTTTTGTTTAGCGTAACATAAGAAGATTCAACACCACACATTCCATGTCAGTTTCGTAACCAAAATATCATTTGGTACTGCTAATATTGTACTTGCATTACATCCATTTTTACTGATTTCTTTTGTCATCAACGTCACTTTGCGTATCTTCAAATACATGAATTTTAAACAAACGTTGCTTAACTGTCTAAGTGCTCAGTGAAAAAGGGGACGATTTGAGCTCATTCTTCTCATTCCTTAAATCTCGTTTGCTTTTTGACTTTGTGTAGAAAATTTTGTGAAGGGCATATTAGCACTTTGCCCTACTAACATCGTCCAAAAGGGGCAAGGGAATTGACATTGGTTGAGGCTAAAACATCGCCCGAAGTCGTCCGAAATCGCCCCTTTTCAATGAGTTATACATCCTATCGTTAACAAATTTCATTCTTAGCAACAACTTCTCCCAGTTCATTCTGCACGTTGTTTTTCAATATTGCAGCAGGAATGGCATAATCACTCGTATCGGCAGTTTGAAACTCGTCTTCATCATCGATGTCTTCTTCATCGTCACCATAGTTGCAACGGTCCTTATTTCTACTGTTTCTGCTTTCATTGGCACACAATCCATCACCCAAATTTTGCATAGTGGACAACTGCTCGCCCATCACATGCAACTTTTTATGACACATGTTATCAAATAAACGCGCAACCCCAATTTCTACGTGACTGATATTCCCATTTTCACAAAGACCTAAAGCGTCATCCGTTTCATCTACTCCATGAGTATCAACCTTTTCGTTTGGAGTTACAGTTTCCTCAACTTCTGCTTTGTCTTTACTTGCCAATTTCCTCTTATTTCCTCTTGCTCCGAGCAAGAAAACAATCGATAGGAAAGACAATATGATTAAAAGGAACACCACTGCTAAGGCTATAATAAGAACAACGATGGACCTGTCCATGTCGTCTGTGATCGAACTATTTTTCGGACCAAACATTACTTTGGTAGTCTTGGTTGACGATTGTGAAATGGAGAATGAAGAAGATACGAATTCCTCCTCCAAGAAGTATGTGTTATTAAGGTCAACCGTAAAGGTGGACACTGCACTATGCTTCTTGGATGTGCGTGGCCCTCCTGTAGTGGCGGATATAACCTCCTTCCCCCTAGATGGAATTGACCTATCGGTGAACACTTCACTCACAGGGCATTCAAGTGATATCTCTGTTGAAGTAGTAGGATTTAGCACAAAATCTCCGCTTGATTTTTCAAGAGGCCCTATCGAACATCTCTCAGTACTACTCGATCCGTGGAAGCAATCGTATCTTATATTCGTAATATTCGCACCGTTACTATCATTGTACGTGTCAACAATTATTCTGATTATTGTTTTATTATTGTAAATGATATTCTCAATTGTTTCGATCACTGAACCTTCCCCAGAACCAATTTCGGTTTTGATCCATGTGCATGTTACGTTCTCAAAACAGTAGCAAGACAGTAGTAATACTTCACCCACCTGGTATGGCTGGTTGATTCCTGTCCCATTGCGAAAACAGGAAAGGTCGACGTCACTGACATTCAGAATCAATGTTTTGGTTTTGGTTACGGGGATTACATGTCCCGTAGTATTGTAACTAGCAGAGCAAGTAAGATTAATATTTTCATCGCCATCAATTCTTGAAATAGTAAATTCAAGACAATTACCTTGTCGAGCATTATTAGCCACGATTTCTCCATTGATGGTTATTTGTATTTCAGCTGTTGTCACGTTGGTAAGTTTGCAAATCACCGCCACTCTCACGTCTCCGCGAAATATAATTTCGTGATATTGTCTGTCCTTCAATTCGAAGATTAAGTTTTGTGTTGTACCAAGGGATATCATAAACAACAGTGCTGCAAGTACACCAAACATTTTTGAGCGTAGAACATTTATGTTTTCTAGTATCTTGGTATGCATTGCTTCTTACATCGGCCAACATAACGACTAAACTCGTATGGTCCGGGAAAGTAATTGCTTTTTACTGCAAACATTCAAAAGTGTTAGAGTAAGTTTGTTTGCTTCAAGTTCAATAAAACAAATTTTAACTTTTTACTTCCTCTTATTTCTAGTTGTAGGAACTTCCCAAATCAAATATTTGTTTGAATTCTGGAAGGTAAACATCTTGCAGGCAGAAGGCTTCACCAATTGTGTAGTCATGAAAAAGTGCAATTTTTAAAGAAAAAAAAGGGGGGTTAAATGATTAATACAAGCAAGCAGGAAATTAGTAAATTTGTGGAAATTCAACCTTTCCTTGGAAATGAATCAACCAGTACAGACTAACGTTGTTGGTTACTCTATTTCCTTATTGGGTTCACTTGTTCGGATTTAAAGAAGGTGCATTTTTATATAAAAAACAGGAGAAATGATCAAAGTAGTCGCATTGATTTTCCTAACTTTTAAGCCGACCATCTGGATTTTAAAATAAAGTTTGTAGACAAAAATTAATTAAGAAAATGATCCAAATGACAAAAGTTTACTTTTGCAACAAACATAAGATGTAAGCCGTATCCCTTGTAATGAATTTTTACTTTAAATCTTCTCATCTAGAACTTCATTCCTAATGTTAGGTTACCGAGTGAAAACCCCCTTCATAAGTCCTGCATATTGTTCGGCGTGGGGTCCAGGGGCCGGCCCATAGGACCCCTGGTGAGAAAGCTAGGAAACCCTTGTCTATGATAATTTAAAAATTAACGTTTAAGACATCTTAATAATGAAACTGAATGAAAATTAGAGAAAGGATTGGCCACTTTTAACTTCAGCTGAATAATGGTGGTCCCCCTTAATACATTCTTACTGAAACACAAACATGCTCTGGTTTGTTATATAGTCTTTTTAAGGTGACTTTCACAGAGCCATTACCTGAAAAGCGGCGAGCGGAGTTCGCCGAAAAAAATGAATTTTTACTTCATTTCAGTAGTGAAAATGAAATAAAATTAGACGGAGAGTGTTCCCTTTCCACTTCAGCTGACTAAGGGTAACCCCTTAGTATATTTGTACTAAGCAAGGTTTGAGACATCTGCAGATACGCGCTGAATACCATGTAACTAACTATCAGACGACTTGCACATAGCCTAGGAAATGCGTATGCAACAAGCACCGAAAGGCACTACCGTACGATCCATGAACGCCATATTTGTAATAAGCATGAAAAGTTACAATTTACCCCCTATTACCCAAACCGCGAACGTTCATTGATACATTCATTAGGTTGACATTTGGGGGGGGGGGGGTTGAGCACAGGGGGTAGCTAAGTTTGTAGACCTTCACAACTGTCAGCTATGAAAAATATGATAAAAATAAAAAAATGAGGAATATAATTAACAAGAATTAAGTAAAATGAATAGCTGTATTCTTTTTTTAAATTACAGAATAAATATTCACCAAATAATTTTGAACCCTTAATTGCCACTTTCTTTCATGCGGGCTATTCAGATCTTGTATCTGAAGTATTTGAAGATAAGCTATCGAAGTTTTATCTAATGACAAAGGTGTACATTTTCTAAAATAAGCCAATGAACGATGGATGGAAAAGCAAAGGAGACTTTGCTATACTCATGTGACTCATCATTTTTAAGTTGTCCAAAACAACTTACTTCATTAATTTTGATGAAGTTCAATAGAAGAATTTGTGATAAATTGATGGGGTGGAAAAATTCTTTGCGCTTAAGAAGAGTCCCAGACATAGGTGTAGGAAGCGGGGGGGGGGGGGGGGCAAAAGCATTCTTCCAACCCCACTCCCGGGTCAGAAAACCCCCCTTTTCATTTTTTCAATCCCCACAAACCCCACCAAAAAAATTCCGCGTCGCAGAGTGCAATGTGAAACAGTGAAATGGGCCATTGAAATAACGTGCATGTATCTCAAAACCAATAGGGAGAATATAATCTTATGTATTTTATTGTTTTATTTTCTCCGGTTGTACTAGCGGTATAACGATTTCGCCTAACAGGTCGATCCAGAAATACATATATATAGTATACCATCCTCTCGTTGAACAATAATAAATCGGGAATAGGTATTTGGCGTTCATGGGCACCCAAGCAGTCGATACCTAAGCGACAGAGCCGTACATACATGTGCGTGTATCCAGTCTTTTTACTCTAGTGGTTTCGTACAACTGATGAAGGGTTGTATTATTTAAGCCTGAAACATTTTTGTATTCATGGATTTATAATTTAGTTGGAATGAATGTAATATCCATTTTATATATGTGTATATTGCAACGCTACAAGTGAAGGTCATAGAACACCAGTTATTAGACTTAAAGTTGAAAAATGTTTCAGGTGTAGAAAATGCCCCCAATTCGTTCGTTCATTCGTAAACTCAACAAGGTTAATGTCTAAATCATATCTCTCTCCCAGTGATTTTGAACATTTGCGGAATTGAAATAGACCTGGTAACAATGAGACGATTTGGGATTACTTTGGAAGATTTTAGACCATGTTGGTTCAATTTCAAATTTCGTTCTGCTCGTGTTGCAAGTCTTTGGTCAGGAAAATCTTTGCTTTTTGAAAAAGGAAAGCAATGCTAAAAGTTACTAACATATTTGCTACAAACGTTTCTCGATAGGGGACAGGCGAAATTAAAAGATAGCACAGCGTTTACCTCTGTTTTCAAAATAGCCCATTTTTTCAAATCGCGTAAATGCATACCAGAAATAAATTTGTTACACACTGACGTCTTTGATAATGAGGTAAAATTTCTCCCAATATTGGGAACACATCTCCGACCTTGGTTGAAAGTCAAGTACATGTAGTTGAGTCTTATGTCTGTGTTTGGAATCTTCATTGAAGCACCCTAAGTGCACACGTTGCCTGGAATTTACTTATCATGGTATGCAAATGCTAGAAGATTGCATCAGATAAAATTTAATTTCCTCATTTTACCCAGACTTCTTTTACTTTTTTGAACAAGAAACTATTGGACGGGTATGCACACACGTGATACAGTTCACAGCAAATTTTCAGACGACTGTGTCATCGGTTTTTGGTTCATTTGACATTCGTTGCTTTTAACTTTGCCTCAAAAGATATTCTCTCCAATTTCTTAAAATTGTATAGATATTTTTAAACAGGTGACAAATGTAATCTCTTTTAAACAAATACAGCAAATAATGGAAACGAAAGACAGGAAGGGAATTTCTGGCAAAAATAATTTATTTCATCCAGCCAAATAGTATTCCGACTAGGAAGAGAATGTAGTGGTAAAGTTCCCAAACAATTTCATTACACAGACTTTGGAACGTTAGTTACTATTACTGAGCTGTGACGATATTTGCAACTGTAACAATACCAAGATTTAAATGCCAATCTGCGATGGTGCATCTGGTGCATCTTCATCCTGTAATACAAACTCTTATATTTATACAACTAAGCGCCCATCGGGTATGCTTGAAGATTACAAATTATTGCAAAATTTATTTCTTAATATTCACTTCTTCTGAAATCTTCCTCAATTAGAGCAGACAGTGAAGTGAGTAAAGTACTACAGTTAACAGCCTGGGTATCAGCTGGAGATGTAACTTAAAAAGCACATCGTTCGCGTAAGTTATTAAAAATTTTGTAAGCAATAAGAAATTGAGACACTTGTCAACTATTAAGTTAGTTTGATTGCTGACTGGGAAGTTTCGGACTGCATCAGGAGGGGCTGTTCCATAATTCCATTGTTTTCCACAACATGATGAAATCTCGTACTCTTTGTTTGCCTTATTGCACATTGCGGTGACGCATATAGACTTTTGGTGTCGAGCAGACAACCGTATTTTTAGCCTCCATTGTTGAATAAGGTATTACTACACGCAACGTTAAACTTTTTGTACATTTTTGCAGGGAGTCAAAGTACAGACCTGGAAAAAGAAGTTGTCTCCGACAAGTAGTGAAGACTAGCTACAATGACACAAAAAGTAAACCACAAAAGATCCATTTGTCTATTTAAAAAACTTTAATATCCAGTGTTCTTTATTCTTTTCATTTTTCAGTATTCCATTAATCTGGTGAACTTCAATTCGGCTCTTAAGAGCCAAGTCTTTCCTGCAAAAATAAATAACGTCAATTTACAAACCTCATATACAATTTTGGATTTTGAAGCTCCAAAAAAGAATGTCGTGGTTCAATTCAATATGGCAAAGCACCATTCAAATGGATCTTACTTAACATCACTAAAGAGTGATCGTAAACAATTGTTAAATAGTAACGTGTAAAAGCAGTATGAATTGTTCTTAACAGGTCACGTATCTTTCATTATAAGTCTCCTGACGAAGGTAAAAGTAATTGAAAGAGTCTTTTTCTTTTCAGATTTGATCACTCTACCCCTTTTTCCATAAGAGAGCATGGTGAATGGATCATTTACATCGACAGCATATTTTTCCTGGTCATGTGCTAAAATTTAATACTAAGCTGACTTGCTTATGTCAAGCATTATAGAAGCGCCTTTGTTCCATTCGACAGCAAGAAAAAACCCAACACTCTATCATTATTATACCAGGAAGGTGTTATTAGTAACTTCTCCCTGCTCCTCATATCACAAACAAGCTATTTTGGAATCAAATAAACAAGAGCAGGTCTACGAATACGTGTATTGTGAATTGAACCAGTAACTGAAGGTTATATCGCATTTTTTTGTGCAGGATGGTACTGGTAGGTTACTCGTTATCTCGGGCTCTTCAACTTCCAAAACTCACCACTCTTATAAGCTCAGTCTCTTCAACGTGGCTAACGTGATCTGTTATCATGTGTAAACTCCTTTTTAAAATTTGATTCTTCTTTTTTAATTTGTCATGTTAATATTTATATACGACGCTTGTACTTTTTGCAAAGAGAATTTATCTGTCTTTGGCAAGGCGATGTAGATGCCGTACCACTTCGGTATTTTGAAATATGCATTTCGTCTTCCACTCATAATAACTTATTTTAATGTCTAATAGTCTACCAGAAAATTGCAAATGACCATCTGTTCATTTCACCTATTTCGTAGGTAACTTACTTCTGTTTGTTAGTTTTGTTTACCTGCGCGTACATGCCAAAAGATTCATCCAGTTCTTGTTGCACGCTAGTTTTCATCATGGCAACCGAAAGGACATAGTCGCTTGTGTCTGCAGTTTGGAACTGATCTTCATCATCATCATATGCATAATTATCACTGCGGTTGGGCACAGTCGCTTGAGTCCCGTAAAATCTCTCCTTTTCTGTACCATCAGCCAAATATGCAGCACAAACGCCATAATCACTGACATGACCTTGCTGAAACAAATCTGCATAGTCATCGGTAACAGTCCGTCCGTATCCATGGTTATCATCATTTTCATGAGCTATGTTTGCAACACCAACACTATAGTCACAATCATTGCCATTTTTAAACAGCTCTGAATGGTCCATAGAAGCACCTCCTTCTTCTTTATGGGTAAACGCCTTTTTGTCTACATTTTCATTTGTGTCTCTTCCAATTTCTTGCCCTTTCTCCTGTGGTTTTGAATCTTTTGCCCGTTTGAGTAAAAACAGCAGCACTATTATCAGTACGATGAGCATCATGAGAAACCCAGCTGCAGCAATTATGAATATGAAGAGAGAATCGCCATTTTCCTTCTCTTCTTCATTAATGCTGGCGTTGTCATTTGGTTTGGATTCATTTAATCTAGTCACAGTGGGCATTATAGTGCGAGAACTTACATTAGTTCTGTCGAACACCTCAATAACGGAACATTCAAGTTTCATTTCTGACGAGTGTGTGGGATTTAGTATGAAATCGCCGGCAGAGTTATTACTAGGTCCAATGGAACACCTTAAATCTACGGATGGTCCATGAGAACAATCGTATCTTAAAGTGTTTACGTGGGTATTGTTGAAAGGTCCAACGATCAGTCTCCTGATCTTTTTATTGTTGTATGAAACTTCTTCTGTGGGTTGAATGAATGTGCCCATTCCAGTTCCCACAATAGTTTCCGTCCATATACAAGGTGTAGTTTCCCTGCAGTAACAAGACAACATTAATACGTCACCAACCTGGTACGGTTGGTTACTACCTGTCCCATTACGAAAACAGGAATGGTCTATGGTACTCACATTAAGAACCAAGGTTTTTGTGTCAGTTACCGTTGGCATATTAGCCTCTTTACTGTAACGTGCAGAACAAGTAAGATTCACATTGGAAGTTGAATCGATTCGTGAAATAACAAATTGTAAACAATTGCCTCGTCCATTGTTAGTAGCCACAATTTCTCCATCTAAAGATATTGCAACGTCTGCTGTAGGCACGTCGGTAATTTTACATATCATAGCTACAGTGACATCTCCCGAAAATATCACTTCCTGATATTGTCTGTCCTTGAGTTCAAAAATTAATTGCTGTGATTTAATATAAGAAATCAAAGAGGATACAAGAAGAATTCTGATGACCCCTTTTCCAAGAATCTCTAGCCCCATAGTTGACTTTGGTGGTACACCCTGTGCAGAGTTTATTTTTTTAAACAACGTTACCTCTCTATTTTAGGTATGTCGTAGAGCTTGAGAACAGCATGTATGTAAAATCTGCGGTGAAAGATAACTGTCTAAATTCCATCCAAGCACTGAATGCCTAGTGACAGTTACTTCCTTATTTCCCCCAAACTTGAAAACGTTGTATGAGATCACACCTGATGCGATGCTTTTCTGGAATAACAAATTTTCGGTTTCCATACTGAAACTGTTTCGTTAGCGCCAAAAACGATAATAACAAAAACACCTATATAGGAACGAACACAAGAGCTGGTGGCAACTGGGAACTCCACAAATAGAATCCATCGTCTGGAAGAATATTAAAAAGAAGCATTCATGCGTGTCTTTGGTAGTTATACCAAATATATATCAGTACAAAATTACTGAACGAGTTCTCAGTATGAAAGGATAGAACAAGTTCAATATGCATCCGTGATAACATGGCCATTACCTGAAATTATTTCAGGATGTTCTATGTATTGAAAGATAACTTTAGTGGACTGCATTGACATCATCAGTTTCAAGGAATGCAAAATTATGTAATCGTGTTGTTTTGATGAACACTGTTAAAAATTAAAAACAAAAACAAAATGCATTGCTTTTTACCCCCAAAAGCAGTCCACTGGATCGACCACAGTATTCAAGGATACGGGAACTGGCAACTCGACGTACGGCGAACGTCCCGGAAGCAAAGTGATCAAAGTTGTTTCCCCAAAATATTTCGTTACACGTTTCTGTTCACGTTTTTGATTTCTGAACGAATGCCATTTTCAGAAGGTTTCCTTTAACAACGACAGGGCCGCCATAATGGATTTATTTGTATCGTGTTCGAAGTATATAAATCCAATGGCGCCGTTTTGTTTTGAAAATTGGTGGGGAAGTGACCTTCTAAGCGGGGCGCGACCATGGGTTCGCGCAGAGCCTTACAGAAATTTTTTGACATATGCACCCCCAGATTGCCGGAAATTGCATTTCACAGACACAATTATGATAAAAAATGGGTCATTCATTTTAATATTTCACGGTTTTACATGTTTCATGAAAAATAGTAGTTAAAAAGATACAACAATAAGAGTTGCTAATGATAAATTTATCAAATAAAAACATCATAATGAGCCGATATAAAACAAAAAATTAGTCCATCTTCTCCTTCTTTCGGCAGCTGGCCGTGGGGTCCCATTAATAGGTGCTGGGAGCTACACACAAGTTAACGCATCAACAACAACAAGTGAATACACAAACAAAACTGAGCAGGGAGTCCTGCATGCCCTCCTGGTTCGACCGCTGGGTTCTGCATTAGCTCCCAGACAAACAGATAGCAACAAATATACAAAGCAGATGAAAATAGAATATTGTGCCGGAGAAAGGCGAATACGGTCAACAGAGGTATGATGAGCAGCATCATTCATTGGAGTACAAAATCAGCCAGTGGAAAGGGGGGGGGGGGAGTGGCAAGTGTGAACTTAGGAAAACAGGTACGAAAGTGAAAAAGTGTATTTACACGCTACTCTTAAATTTGTTTGGGGGGCAAACCCAACTTGAGAACAAGACGTCTCAAATAGTAGCATGGGATGTCGTGGGAAAATATTTTTTTGGGGTGGGGGGGGGGGGGAATGGCATAAGAAGTGGTGACTGACTGCCCGAAAGACTACCTGAGCGGAACGCCACCATCGGTTGGCGCGAAGCGTACAGAAAATTTTGAAAATCGAGACCTCTCAGATACATGGGAATTGCATTTGCCAGTCTTGTAAGTAGAATCTATAGCATTCGTTATTTTGAGCTTTCCTTTGCAATAAAATCTTCATTTTCATAAAAAGAAAATCAAATTGCAAAATGATCAGAAAATTACCAGATAAAATGTACTGGCTCCTTTACAGGACGATGTGACATTTTATAATTTTCTTTGTCGCTAGGTAAAATCTCCATTAAAAAGAATAGACCAGAACCAAAATTTTGTTTAATATGTTAAAGACGAACATATTCTAGGCACTCTGGTGAAGTTTTCATTCATTTCTCATGTTCGGTTCTCGAGATATTAGCAACTGAAGTTTACTCATTTTCTACAAAAGGTAAACTTGAACCAAGCAGGTGCGATGTCATGTATTCATATTGATGGTCAATGTTTTGTTTTGATTTTTACTTATTTTTGATCCTCCTGTTTTATCTTGAATTGATTAGGGATGCTATCTTGCCCTTAAGGCAAATTAAGTTTTTAAGCTTCCTTGGCTAGGGATGCACGTACGGTTACGATATATCACAGTTAAATTGTATAAATATGATGTTAAATTTTAGAGAAAAACAACTAAACATTTCTATCTATGTGAATACATGACATCACGTCTTCTTGTTGCAAGTTCACTCTTTTTAGAGAATATGTCAACTTCAATAATATCTCGAGAACCAAACATGGGAAATGAGTAGAAATTTCCCCAGCAAGCTATGCCTAGAATATGTTCTTCTTCACAATATCAAACATAAATTTGTTCTGGACAGTACTGATTCAGGACTGCTATTGGTGCCGGAAGCGCTATCAACGCTTCTGTGCCCCAGGTACTGGGCTAAAATTTTGATAAAATTTACGAACTATATCTTTGACAATTACGCATCAGTTTATACTTTGTAAATAATATATGACATTTCTACGAGAGAGAAGGCTGGGATAGTTTGCCCAGATTAAGAAAAAGGCTACTTTTTATTCATGTCATATGGAATAGCGTTATTTTTGTAAAATTGAAGAAGATGCTTTGGAATTTTTTTTTTTTTGGGGGGGGGGGCAAATGCCCCCCCCCCCGTGCCCCTATGGCGGGCCGCTATTGTATCTTACCAACGGGACTTCCATTCAACGTCCTCGTCTGAGGGACCTCGCGGCTACACACAGCATTTTGGAAACTTTCTTTCCGTTTTTTTTAACTGTTAATTTTAGGTTTTAAACCACCCCTATCCATTTATGTGTTCAAACATTTTGTATTTGAGAAGTGCAATAAATGTTTGCCAGCTTATGGACTACATACGGGGAACCCATTCAACCCAAGACTATCAGGAATCGGTAGCGACTTACCTTGTGTGACCTACCTTCCTACTTGAAACATCGGAATAGTTTTCTCCGTGCATCTGGCTCATTAGAATTGAATTTGGGAGTCCATCTTCTCCAGGAGGTCACTGTGTACTTGCACAGCATTTACATTAGTTTTGTTGCTTTTTGGACAGTTGGAAAACGCCTACTGGATACTTGAGATCTTTACGACTAACGCGGTATAGCAGGATAGCATGGATAGTCGGACTTCCAAAATTCACTCAAAAGATGGCGGGGACATGGTATACCATGTCTCCTCCTTTGAAATTTTTGGTGGGGACGCGTCCTCGTGTCCCTGAGGGAAACGGCGCCCATATATTAATCAAATTGCCTCTTATGTCGGAAAATGGCACATAAATGGCCATGTTCGCAGCAAGATTAATTAATAGGGTATACCGTAGGTCTATATGATGAGGTTTTGTGCGGAAGCATATATTGCCTAGTTTGTGTTGTACATGTATGGCTTGAGACTCAGTGAAGGCTCGATAGTGTAGTGTAGGAGTTTAATAGGTACTTGATTATATCTGAGTGTTCTTGTATGACAAACAAATTATTAAATGAATTATGTCATTGCTCAATATGTATAGGTTAATATAGTACTAACTTACAGATAATGTGTGTATTCCAATCTTCACATTTAGGGTTGTGAAGTCAAATTTCACTTGAAAGTACAGGAGTGGACATCAGTCACCTTCTTAACCCCTCCCCCATAGGCGCACAACGCGGGGTTACAGGGGGCACTCGACCTCCCAATTCGGGTGAAAGGAGTTGGTCTATTTGGGCAAAACATGGGCAAAGCATGATAAACAGTGACATTCGGGCAAAACATGCTCTTGCCCCCTCATAGAAAATTACCCTCGTACGCCTATGCCCCCCTCCTCCAACAAAAGTGTGCAGTCGCTTAGCAAAGGACTGCATTTGCAAAAGATTAACCCATCACGTACCATGGACTTGATGCCAACACAACATGTCAGAGATCAGGTGACTTGGAGTGACTCAAAGAAAATAAACACATTATGACTAAGCTGACTCGAGTCACAAGTCCACTCAAGCTTTCGAAAGACTCGAAGTGACTCGACTCGAGCTGAGGGAAGACTCGTCATGACTCAACTCGACTAGAATTGCTAAAGACTCGACATGACTCGAGGCGACTCCAAGCTTTCCAAAGACTCGGAGTGACTCGACTCGAGCTGAGGGAAAACTCGACATGACTCGACTCGACTAGAATTGCTAAAGACTCGACGTGACTCGAGACTCGACACCTTGTGACTCGAGGTGACTCGACATCAAGTGACTCGATTACAACACTGCCTACCGGTATAAGATTGTTGATACAAAAACATTAAAATATGATTTTTTTGAACGACACCTCATCATACATTTTCTGCAGACAGAGGATGGAGATGTACCCCTAATTCCTGATTGAGGTCTCTTACCGGTATCTAGCAAACGTCAGTGTTATTTTTCTTCTCTGATAATGTTCTAAATACGAAATTGTCGAATCGTTATACAAAAGAAAGAGGTGAGCGTATCGAAATTTTGCGGTAGAAATCATACATTTTCTAAAAAAAGGTTGTATGCAGAATCTGCCACGAGACATTTTCAGTTTCCTTAGAATATGGTTGCCAATTTCAGCCTGCCAGGCTGGTCAACCACTGAAGACCACAGATTTCATTAAAACATAAAAGGAGACGATTCATCTCCTTTCTATTCCTAAATATTGTGCCCCTTCATAACCACCCCTGCTGCCATATGCGAACGAACAGTCGACATAACTGATGAATAATGTATGTTTGACATGCAAGTTAAAAAAAAACATCAATGAGACTGCAAGCGCGCGGAGCGTGGGGAAATTTAGGGGATTTGCAATGTTAGCATGTGGAATTATTGATACAGAAAGCTAGTCGATAGTAATCGGTAGAGTACACCTTTAATAACATACATGAATACGTTTTTTGGTAGTACCTAATTTTCAAGTTTCACGTCAGAAAAAGTGCGGGGAGGGGACTTTTACGTCGGTGTCCCCTCCACCGAAATAAGTGGGGAAAGGGACATGTCCCCCTGTCTCCCTAAATCGACGCCCATGTGGCCATGAAAGATGCCTTGAGTATTGTTTCGTTTGATATTCTTTGCCGCTGAAAGGGATTATTTTTAAATTCACAAGAAATATTTACATTAGATGTGAAATGATTTCACAACCTCTCGTGTTTCAGGGTACGTAAAGAATGTTGAATTGGGAACTGCTAACTTTGTTTCTCCGAGCATCCTCCCCTGTTTCTATCATGAAAATCATAGCGTTTCTCCTAGAAGTGACCCTGATCGTAAAGCACCTCTTTACAAAAGCATCTCTTTACTAGTATTCGTTGACCTTAAACTTTAAGATAAAAAAGGCACACAGATATTTTTAAACAAACAATTACTTGGTGACAAGTAAACATGAATAATATTGTTATCTTACATTCATCGAAATCTAAATAAGTTAAGAAAAGAATTTTGTAAAGGGCAAAGGTTAGTACTATTTATTTCACAAACACGTAATGAATATTCAGTAGCACAAGTCGTTGAAATACTTGCGATGTAAAGGAAAAAAACAGAATAGGCAGGATATTTTTAGAAATATGATTTATCAATTATCCCGCTAGTATAGCTCTCTAAAGAAACAAAAGTGAAAGCAAAGCAGGAGAGCGTCCTCTACAGAACGAGAAAATGAGTAATTTCAAATTGTAGCGTATCATTTTTCGTGTCTTGTACTTATTAGTTATAGCTAAAAATACATTATTTTGTTAATTATTTTCATATTCTCAATCAACCAAGCTTAGCCACAGTTCCCTCACTGAAGATCAATGACAGATAATGTAAGTGGTCTGAAGACCTGGTCAGTTGAAAAAGATAACTTCATGAGAGTTTTCAGGTGAAGGGTACACTTAGTGTAATACACGGCATTGCATATAATTGGAATAGTTTCATATCCAATAGTTATAAATTTATTAACAAAGGTAACATTTGGAATAATAGTTGAAAATGCGTTATGCATAATTTGAAAAAAGTGTCTTTTCACGAACTTTTAAAAACCAAATTGAACCGTTAGGTAGTCACTCATAACAGGTTTTTTTACGTTAGTTAATTAGATTGTTTTACGGCCCAGTTTCCAATACGTTGGTTCAAGTCGAGCCGGCCAAGTCCCTTTTCCCAGTTGTGGCCTACTGGCTTGTTTTTCCCACCCCATTTCGTCTGCGGAGCATCACACTCAACGGCAGTGGGTTCCATTTTTATAGTCTTTGGTATGACTCGACCTGGGATAGAACCCGGGCCTTCCTCGTGAGAGGCGGATGCTTTCACCTTTAGACCAAAAACGCGGTCTGTTTTTACGTAAGATATATGGGTTGTCAAAGTTTAACCACTTGTTATTGGTATGTGAAAAAAAAAAATTAATACGTTTAGCAAAATAAGTTGAATTTCATGAACCAACTCAAAAAACCGCTTTCAGTGTTTTCCTTTTAACTACCTTCGGGAGGCACGTTTGATTTTGCCTAACGGCCCTCTGTCAGGTATTCAGGACAAAAATCATCATTAGGTAATTAAAAAGGGGCAGACTCGGTACTTCAAATTTAACATGGATCTCAGTAGTCTGCACATCTTCGATCTTCGAGTTGTGAGGACATGAGTTTACCATGGAACTCTGGCCACAGATGATTTGGGGCCTAGAGACTTCAGTGGCACAAGTCAAGAAAGGAGGACGAAATCTGAGGTCACCGTAAAAAACCCTGCCCACTCAAAATGAACTTCGTAGACAGTGGGTCCAGAATTTGGACTAAGGTGGGGGAAAGGACTATGGAAAGACTACCTTGGCGGAGCGCACAATAAGTTGGTGCAGAAGCGTACCGGAAATGTTTAACCAAAAGCACATTTCAGATCACCGTAGGTCAGGTGGCATTTTAGAACCTGCCTGAATTCATTTTTTCTGTTTTATTTACAGATCAACTTCCCCATCCCCTACTTTTAAATCTCACTTAAAAACGTTTTCAAGTTAATTTCTCTTTACGGTAAAAATATGAATGGGGGATGGGCGATCGCACAGACTCGTCGATAGTAGAAGCTTTGATAACGCTATCAACTGCCTATCAAACCTGCTACTATCAACAGGTAGCAAAATGACCGCACTGAACATGCTGCACACTGATAGAATGCGTTCAGGCTCAATTAGTTTGTTAATGCCGTCAAAGTCTGCTTACAAATGGGGTGTTTCCCAGTGCTTTGCTCGTTAATCGCCACTTGAAGGGACATTATTGTAAACCGGGACTTTCTGGAACACAGGATAAGCTGCTTGTTGCTCACCGTTGAGGCAGCTTAACAATGGCAGTTTTAGTGATACTTGACAACAAAAGGTCGAAGTTACTACTTCAAGAAGAAATTAGAACTTAGCAATCAAATATAGTCCCAAACAAGCAAAAACGGTGCCGTGCTCCAAGATTTCTTGTAGGAAGACACTAGTGTACTACGGGATAATTTCATTCGATTTAATAAGACGAAACAAATTGGTGGGTTAAATTTTATCTGGGATGAAAGCACTGAGTAGACAAAAAGCTATGGACCTTACCCAAAGGAATGCTTACTCTGTTTCAGTTTCAATGTTATGTCTAAATCGACCGAAAATTGGGAAAATTGGATCAGGGCAAAGATCAAACTACCAAGCCTCTGGCCAGAAAAGGATTCAGAGGCCGTCGTCCCTTCCGCAACTAACTGTACGTTTGGAAAACCACATAGATGAAGAAAATTTTGTTCCTGTGAACATTGATTTTTGCATCATGCTTCTAAGCTACTATAAGCAAAACTTTAAAAGGATTCTAACGTATTTTAATATGAAACTGAATAAATAGGCATCGTTTATGAAAGTTCTGAATGGGGATGTGCCCTTTTCTTGTTGTACCACGCTAGATGCGCCTCTGGCATGCATGACTTTCCATGATAAATAACTTTTATGCAGCGTTGACTTGGTTTGAGCACAATCCTTGCAGGCAAAAGATAACGTTACCTTTAAATATTATCAAAAGGTATTAGGACGATAATTCCAATGAAAATACAGTTATTTGTAATGACCACTAGTAACAATCTTAATTGTGTCGATGGCCTCTTGATGTAATGTGTTCATTGTCCCAAGCGTATGTTGAAACAACGCTTAATTTTCACTTTTACTTTTCAAGAAATATAAGTACTAAGATATGGCATATGATAGGTAAAAAATTGATTAACCTTCCATAAATTGTGGAATTCAGCGAGACAAATATTGTCTCAGGATCTTCAACAGTCATTTATGAATTAGGATAAACTACTATACTTATTCAAAATGGGATGACTGCATTTTCTCTAACCTCATGACTATCATTATGATTTGAAGAAAATTTTACTTAAACCAGAAAAAGTACTTGTTATAAACCTTACAGTTTTAGGTAACTCTTCATTTCTTTTTAAACATTTAAAGAAAGTACTCATTCTACAACATATTCAGGAGCGTAAAGAGGTTTTTCATAAGGGGCTTCGTTTAGATGATACATATTTATGAATACTCCTCCATACCTTGTTTTGGGGTTGCACTCAATAGAATTGGAGTTTTAGTTTTAGAGAGGGATCTCCTGAGCCCTTTTAGCCCCTCTCTCTGTCTCTACGTTGAACCGTTATTCCATTATAAATATAACTTCTTGTCTCTTGGCATATCAAGCTACATAAAAAAGTTATCGTTGAAAGTTAAATGTAGTAACAGTGAAGTGTCGTTTCTTGCCACTTATTGGAGAAAAATGACATCATGGTTCCCACTCTTCAAATGCCTAATACATTGCGGGAATCCTCCCCCCCCCCCATAACATCTAAATTATACTGGGATATCGGACATGTGCCTTCATGATTTCTACTTGATGCTTTATTCACGTCAACAAATATCATGCATTTACTGATATCTCCACAGTTATTTCGCTCATATGGGCTAAATATAAAGTTTTGCATTTACCGAAACAGAATCAATATTTGCAATTCTTGCTACAGTTCCAAAATGTGATAGTGTGGGAACTTTCACAATTTTGCCCAGTTTTAATTCGATTGCATGTTTTTTTTCTTCTTTTATTTTGGCTTTTTTTTACAATTTAGAGTAACTTTTTTCTATGCATGTACTAAAATTCCATACTTGCAAGACGTGTTTGTGAAGTTTTGTCTCAAACACATTTTCCCGATATTTTTTACATTCAAATTTTATACAATGTAAAAAGACTCAAACTGGTTTTGAAAAGTGATATATTTTCGCAAAAACACTTTCACTTTTCTTTTAAAAAGGGTCATTTTTTTTTTGTCTTTTCGCTCCTTCATCTCAAAGTTAATATCTGCCTCTGCAACCCACATCTGTGTCTTAGTCACTGTTAGTGAATTGGTAAAAATTTTCCAATAGTGGTAGTTTCTTTGCGGACTTTCACTGATAGGCTATCAACTGTGATAGCTAATCCCCTTTCTTCAAAGTTTCTGTATTGTCAAAATTGCCTTTCAGTATTGTAAGTGGTGTTGGTAGAGGGATGACCGCTTCTGTGCGGCCGGTGCTGTTAGTAGAAGGATTGATAGAGCTATCAAAGCTCTCACTATCAAAGTTTCTGTGCGGCCGCCCCATGTTAATTGAGTTGTTGGCCTTATTATTTAATCACAAGCATAATTGCTAGCGGACCCAATGGAACACATGCTTTCCACTTCTGCACAACGATCACAATTATATCTGTGTGTCATAATGGAATTTTCGTTGAAAAGGCCAACAATTATTCTGATAATGATTTTGCCATTGTACTGTAGTGTTTCTTCCGGAACGATCACATGGCCTATACCAGAGCCTAATGCTGTCTCAGTTTACTTTCAAGATGCCTTTCCTGTGCAATAACAAGATAAAGTAAAACATCTCCTATCTGATAAGGCTGATCGATACCAGTTTCATATCGAAAACACGATTGTTGCCTGCTACTCACATTGAATTGCAATGTTTTGGTTTCAGCAACTGCCATTCCTCTGGTGGCTGTGGTGGCAGAAGAAGTAAAATTTAAATTTTCGGTCGAGTTCATAATCGAAATATCAAACTCTAGACAATTACCCATGCCGTTGTTAGAGGCGACAATTTGACCACTTCCATCAGTTTTTCGCACTTCAGCTGTATCAACTGTAACAATTTTACAGCACAGTCTTCATCAACAGAAAATAGTTTTTCTTGGTACCGCCTGTCTTTCAGCTCGAAAGTTACTTTTTGTGATCCAGTCATTGGAATGAGAGAGAACACAAATGTTGCTCTGTATTGGTTCATTGGAACACACGTTGGGACCATTTTACCTCAGGGTTATGTCCACGAAGGGTACATTTATGTAGTTGATGCAAATAGTACTTTTTTTTAAAAAAGTTTCTGTTACTGTATCGATATATTTTTAAAGATCAATAAGAATACTGAATCACTACATTGTGATACCATGTGCACTTCTCAGAACCCGGACCTAATAACTGCAACAAATATGGCCAACAAGCCCAACTATTGCTTTTGATATTCTTATATCTTATTGATACCTTTCACACTCCGTTTAAGATGGCAGTGGGGTTCAACATATAAGCCCAATATTTACACATGGAAATAGCTACAATAACATTCATTTAAAGCAAACACGGTCGTAAAACAAAACTGATAGTAAATAAGGGAGGCACGCAAATTTGTCAATCAAACAACCCTCACAAATACACTAGTAAGCTGAAGCAATTGTTTTTTCGCTCTTTGTTGCAGTTAATCATTTCCTAGATAAGGCAAATTAGCATTATGAATGATAGCGCTGGGGTACAATGTATGAATCTTAATTTTACCAGATTATCCTGGAGTAACTAGCGCTTCCGTTATGTACGATATTGCAAATTGTAGTCACTAACCCTAATCTGTCACGAATGAAATACGCAATGGAAAAGTAGCATTCCTTTCCTAAGATTGCAAAATTTCCTTAATATCTTGACCAATTGGCTTGAACTCTCACGGTGTTACTTTGAATGTACCGTCTTATTCTGTTCTTACCGATTATATTTTGGCAAATTTAAATTTCAATGCATAATGTAAAAAACAAAATAGACAATACTACTTCGTTATGTACAAATATAACGTTGTGTTGAGAAAGAAGTTCGAATCTGAATCGAATCGAACCATTGGGGAGTGAGAGCGAAGTCGCGGTTTCTTTTGATGAAACCTTCATGTAACCTTGTGGATTTATAATATTTGTTTAAATTACTGCCGGTAATGTTAACTTGGAATTCCTATACATTTTTCAGCAGATAATGTGTACCAAGAATGACATCTGATCACGAAAACTAGTTAGTTCTAGCGAAATCTAAAAAGGCGCAATCTAATATCAAAAAAGAAAATTTCACTCAAAGAAGAGTAAATTCACGCCAGGAAGAGTTGAAAATGCACTTTTCCACTTGTGCCCGCAATGATCATTCATGTTTTGCTTGATCACTGTAGGCACTCTTTCAAGAGTGATACTTCACTCTTCAGGAGTGAATTCCACAAATTTGGAAGTGAATTAACACTCAATTGGAGTGATTTAACACTTCTCATTCTATTGGTAAGTTTACTTAATCACTCTTTTGATTTAAGAGTGTGTTACGGTATTGGTGAGTAACAGTTTCCATAACAGGTGCCCGCCGGCAAAAAATCAACTATTTCAATAGAGACTCTTAAATTTTGGAAACCTTTGGAACTTTCCACAGTAACTTAAAATCTTCTGCAAAAGTTGGCGACTCACGATCGTTCACGATTTGGTGTTGTACATTACACGAGTGGACAGTGGCGGTGAGTGGCGGTGAGTGGCGGTGCCAAAATGTCAAAATTGGGGGAAGACTCAAATTACAGGCAAAGCGAAATACTGGGGAAATAAATGCACAAATGTTCACCACCAGAGCGAAACAAACCTGTAGCCGAAAGGCGTCGTTGGGGGTCCAGAATTCGAAGGCCGTGGAGCCCCTTTAGGTTCATATCCCTGTTTTAGTAGAATGTGAAATCTTACAAAAGATATATTATTCATTTCATCGGTTAAAATCCTAACTGGTCTATTTTGGGGGCCAACTGGGACAAGTATAGAATCTGAGAGTCATGGGGGTGGCCCTGTAGCACCATCATTAGCACCTGAAACTTTGAACTGGGAGCTGCATCATTGGGCCATTTCTCTGTCTGCGATCTTATTCGTCATGAATTTCACCACAACAAACTGCTATTGGAGGTGTAAAACGGCAATGAGCCCACTGGAACTATACTGATTCTTACCTTCCATCAGCAGGAAACGCTTCTATAGATTGTCCCAATTGATCCCATGTTTTGAAAACTCAAAAGAGGGAAGAAGAAGTGGCGACGTCAAAAGTTTTGAAGAGCCATGGTTCAGTAAGTTGAAAGCCAATATTGACGCTTGAGAAGAAATTGTGAGACCTGAACAGTATTAGAAGCTGCGTCGGAAAATTTGGCGACCGTTCCTGAAAAAAACATACCCGAAACATTTGATGACGGTTTGCTCTAAAATTGAGATTTCGAGGCGTAGTTCGCGAAAAGCAGTTTCTTTGTGTCTTTTTAATTGTAACAGACATGGGCTTGTTGCACAAATTTGAGGTCTTTACAGGTCTTGAGATGCCATAAGGGTTGAAGAAGATCCGCCTGAGTCCATGACAATTCCAAACCTAGACGAAAACTACTTTATCGGATTTTGTATCTGACAAGACGACTTTTCCCTCTACACAAAATGTACCGTAAGTAATATTCTTCTACTTGAAAGAATTCGTAGAGTAGTATTACGTTTTGATAAATTATAAGGAAATACTTAAAGAATGTGTAGCCCTCCTTTCCCAAATACTCTTCCCTTCGTAAATCAAGGAAATACAGGTAAAGTATTGCTTAAGTAATATATATTTTTAATGAATGTCCTGTCTTATAAAATATTGTTCGCGGCCTGGAGGCTGCCTCACTCCGAGTGAGTGTTTTACTTATTTTGGAATAGTTCATGCTTTTAATGTCTACCTCTACTTTCTCTGTATTAGTATGTGTATACCAAACTGCGTATGGGTTAGGCATTGTTGCTATAATGTTTGAATTTAGAGCTGAAACAGTTGGAAAGCCGACCTTACATTTGTGACCTTTATTGCGCAATCTTTACACTGTCAGCACTCGCGGTGAAATGCCTTCTGGGAGACCGTACTCGAGCTAGCCTACGCAGAGCGGAAACGGTCACCCGTTAAAAATAATATCAATAATTCTTAATCAAGGTCTTGCGTAATTGAGTATTTGTCGGCAATTGAAGAAAAATTGAAAGTTCAAATATTCAATAGAAACTCGTTTTAGTAGAAAGCGTTTGTCAGGAAGTGAACTTTGGCTAGAATCTTCGTTATAAGGTTTCCGAGAAAACCAAAGGAGCGAGAGTTCACTTGCGAAGTTGTAGAACTGCACATTTTCTGTCTTCAAGGTAAAGATATGTTGAAATATCATTTGAACTTGAAGAGAGAGAGAACAAATATCATTTCCAAAATATAGTGGTACCTTTCTTGTTATCCGTTTATCTTCACGGAAAATGCCATAAATGACTGTGTTTTTGTTCAGCTTCATCTATTCATTACATGTACATACTTTCGCATCACTTTGGATTGTGTTGAATATTATATCGGGTTACAGCAATATACTAGGTACCATCATGCATTGCGTTTCAAGATTGCCGACTTTAAACATGTGTTCTGCACCAGATTTGCTTAAACAAAGCGGGATTGATCGTCTTCAGAAAAAATTGGAATAATTTATCAAAGGACCTACGTGAGTAATTATATATCCTAAAAATTATCAGCATTTGGTGTTTGTTATGAACTACGTGGATGATTTGGGGACAAATTTGTGACCATTCGCAAAACGATCAGCCTGGGTGATCGTGATCTTGGCCGATAATTTCGCCTGAAATTGGTTGTATGATAACTTGCAAAGTTGGTCTGGTTAGTATCATAGTTTTCTTGATCGAAATTCGAATAATACAGAATAAATAAGCCGTTCTTTCAAAGTGTAGGTTTCCATGTGCGGCTAAAATTCAGAATTATGTGACGTCATCAGACATTTATATATTTCAGTGACTCAGATGTCAGCTTCCCAACTGGAAAGAGAAGTGTAAATATGGGAGTAATCAATATTAAATGACATTAGAGATTTGAAAGCATTTGCCTCACCCGTACCCGGGCTTGTCGCTTATTTTATTTACACCAGTAGTATGTAATTTGAGCTAATTTACACAGCAGCGAAGTAAATACTCCAATTGAAAGGCTGTTTGATCTACAGTTTCAGCATTCGACTTTTCGAATATTTATTTCAGCCTATATCAGCTCGAATGAAGCAAAATTAAAAACGTTCAATGTGAAACTTCTCAACAAAAAGCATTTCTTACATAAATACAAGCAAGTCAAACGATCTAAAACAAGACGAACATTCACAAACCTAGCTACACATAAAAGAGTTAGGTAGATAAGACGGATAAGTAATTTAGGATACAAGTAAAAGTAGAGACTCAGAATAGATTACTTAGAACGTCATACTACTCTAAACTTTGAGAGGGTGGTGAGAGGGAGATTCATCCCGAGACTGCTAACGATGGCCCAAACATCGCGGACCAAGGGATTTTTGGCAACAATATCGGATTCCAAAGACTGAGAAAAATGAAAATTCCCGTGCCGTATTACTGGATACCGGACATAACCATTTCTGGAAGTTTCGAGTGCTTGGAAAGTTTGAGGTTTCATGAGGAAATATTCTTGACATTGTGAATAGTCTTCAAAACACATTTCTGATATTGGATCGAAACCAAAAGACAATTGTTGTTATACATTCAGGAATATTTTGTTCCTGTGCCGGACAGTGTGGTAATGATATTATACCGATTCCAGCATTAATTAGCGCTAAGGGTCCGGTTAACTTTAAAGACTGGCGACTTATCAGAGCAGGGAGGTGTTATCAGACCTCTAATGACACCTCCCTGATCATAGTATCGCAAACGGCATGTCGCAGGCTAATAACAAGGATCTGTCAGTTTTGTTTCACAAGTAAACCAAACAGACATTCAAAATCTC
Organism: Holothuria scabra; assembly: GCA_037179385.1. Lineage (NCBI taxonomy): Eukaryota > Metazoa > Echinodermata > Holothuroidea > Aspidochirotida > Holothuriidae > Holothuria > Holothuria scabra. The sequence continues at coordinate 48,513,835 of CM074190.1, forward strand.
AATAGGGTCACAGTGATGGTGGTGGTGGTGGGACTTTCATGGGGGTTATTACCCTCACGCTTCCTCACTGTGTGATGCCTAGTGTGCGTGCCTAAGTGCGATTTGCATTTGCTGACATTGTATCAAAATGGAACATACTATTAGCGATGTGACAGGTACGATTTTGTAAGTCGACAAGCATTGCGTTGCGTTTCGGTAACGTAACGATAACGAGATATAAGCCTTCATAAGGCAAGTTTAAGGAAAAATATAACTTTTGGATGTGAAAGAAGATACAAACCTCCACACTTTGGTGAATTTTCCATTCAAATCGGACACGTGCTTCAAGAGATCTGCAAATGAAATCACTAGATTTGTGTTCAAAAGTGAACTGAGGACAGCAGAGACTATCATTTCCTCACATTGACCAAGAATGCTTTGTGTCCCAGTGCTTTTTCAAGGTGGTGACCTTGACGTTAATAGGGTTGGGACCTTCCTGTGGGAAATGCAAATTTTGTAAATTGTCATGCAACTTATGCAATCGCATGCTGTTCATATGGGAATGCTGAGGGGAAAATCGGCGTTAAAGTTTAAAAAAACAAATACTGCACATTAATATAAGGATATGATGTCATTTGTGCTCACTACAAGAGTTCATATTCTATTGAAAAAGTGACAACTTTACCTGCTTACATTATACGAACTACACATCGGACTTTAAGTTGCAAATTCCACCGAAATGCTTAGCATAAGTACCCCTTCAACATCTTAATTTGATATGACCTTAAACTTTTCCTTTAAGGAGATTCGTCATGGATAACGCAGCTTTAAGGGGGAAAGTGCGGTTCCCCTTATTGTTCAATGGTTCCAATGGTTCATTCATCCAATTAGCTGCTTCAATGAGCGGCAGCTTTTTTAAATTATCCTGGCACAATAAAAGTTAAAAAGCGTGGGGGTTTCGATTGACAACTTTCAACAGATTCTGAAATAAGTGCTGTGAAAAGGGTTGAAACTACTTCTGATGCATTGAAGGACTACATCCCCTTCAGTTCATTCTGAGATATGTTGGTATAAAATTTCAACCTTCATGTTCATTTTCAAATGTATAAATGGGCATGTAATTGGTATAACAGTTCTTGTCGAGGTTTAGCATAGGGTAATAGTTTTCAAAATGCAATATTTTTATCAATTTTCTAAGACTCTAGTCGATAAAGGAAGAGTTAATCCTGAAAATTTGCTATCTTTCACAATGAAATGGAAAGTACCATTTTTTCAAATCAGAGTGTTGTCGTTATTTTCTTTTTAAGATCAAACATTTAAATAAACAATGTTACCTCAAATGAAAGTAGTCATGTGTACATGATTATCGCGAGTGTCTAAAGGCTTACCAGCTGACATTGAATGCAGGATAGATGTGTATAAAGGAAGACGGTGTAACAGTGGCGGTGCTGCCATATGGTCAGGGGGCGGTCGCCCCCCCCCCCCGACGGATCAAAACCGTCTGTCGGCGCCCTTTTGGGGTTTTCAACATACTTTACTCTTGCACCAGTTTTGGCAAAGGACAAAATTTAATAGCGTTGTTTTAAGGCCCAGATAACAAAATGCTCAAACAGCCACCAATACTAACTGCACTTCATTCTGATGAAAAAGGTCATCTTCTGTAATATAGGGATAGGTTTTGCCGCAAATGTATACTTTATACGCACTAATGAATGTTGTCGCTGTGCTAAGTTCACTGCTTCCACACCAAGCGTGATAATAAGCTTACAAAATACACAGACTGAAATTAACCCTCCCGGCCAGTAAAAGATGTTGCAAAGGGCGCAGCAATAATTGTAGCGCAAATAGCCCTCTTGTTGTCGGGGATAATTGTCAACATAGACAATAAAAAGACGTTTTTCAAAATCATTTGAAGAGAACATTCAGGTTAAAATAAAATAAAACTGTTATCATAGTGGTAGTAATTTAAGTGTTTTAATGGGCAGTTTTCATTTTGCTCTTCTTCGAGTGACCATTATCATAATAAATGGCTATTTCTGACACTGCACGAAAATTCTACGAAGATGCTTATTTCTGTACTTCCGTGGTCTAAAATGCCAGAAAATTGCATCAAAAAATCATTATTATGAATTCGGTATCTAGAAAGCCAAGCAGACATCTTGTCTTGGCTATTTCTTTTAATGTACTTAATTAATGGCTATTTCAGAGTGGTTGCATGGTGTAAATTACCTCATTTAATGTTTCTTCGTGTACTTTTGTTGTTTAACAGGTGCCAAAAATGTACACCGGTGATTAATTTCCATAACTTTTTCCTTCTGTAAGATTGCTGGCTATTTAGCTCTAGCAGGTTTAATCTTTACCTTCAAAAAGTAGCCCATTTTTACATTAAAATCTTAAATCGAGACCTGACAATAACAAACAAAATATAATGACTGCCTTCATACTAGAATGTCGAAGAGAAGGATAGAAACATGCGCGTCCGCAGGTAAGGGCAAGGGGGGGGGTACTTTCCCTCTCCCTGGAAAGTAAATAAAAAAAAACTGAAAAACGAAGAAAACATAAAGAAAAAGACGAAGAAAAATTAACATCAATATTTCTTAACAGTTCACTCAGTGTTTTCCCTATTTATATGCGGTAAATAGGCTTTAGAAATGTCATTTTCATCGATCTGAGCGGCATTTTTGGCCAAAATTTTCTTGCGCTCTTCGCCAACTCATGGTGGCGCGGAGCTTTACCCCCTACAAGAATTTAGTCCCCCTCCCCCGAATTTTCTTCTGCGGAGGCCCATGGATAGAAATTTTAACATGTTTTAATAGAAAAACTTGCTGAGGAGAAATGTCAAAGTAGTCTTCTACCAGGTGAAAATCAAAATAATGAAATCTGAAAAGCCGTGGCTTCGATCGTGCGGAGGCTCAGGGTATTTACTCCTTCGAAGCGCCCCTGCACACCATTTTCGCCCCCTCTGACCGAAACCCCTAGCTCCGCCACTGCGGTGTAAGAGAAAGGTAACGTTTTCTACATTAGTAAGTATTTAGAGCTTAGAAGAAACTTATTTGATCGTATATGACATATAAAAATCTAACTGTGGACACAAATTTGTCCCAATTTAAAAATGGTTTATTTCCTCTTAGACAAGTGAAAAAGAAACTTTCAAATACAAGAATTGAAAAAATAAAAAAAATGGAAACTGTCCCTAGTGAACGATTCGGTTATACAAAGGGAGGCAGTACAATTTTAGAGACACAAATGTCGTTACAACTGGTTATAAAAATTATGTCAGGAATAATGGATTTCATCATGAATTAAGACATTCCAGTCTAACAAGTTCTTAGACAAAGGGTTAAGTACTTGACGTTTTTGAGGGGTATGTTCCTATTGCACGGAGATATACCCATGGTAGTGATCCGTCCAAGAATTATTTTCATTTCTTTTATTTGTTTTATCACAACAGAAAAAGAACAAGATAATATAAGCACATAAGTAGATAAAAAGACAATAGTTGTGAATGGAAGTATTCTTAAAACCCTTCTGGGCTTGAGAGACAAGAGCACTCCCAAGGAGAGCAGACACAAAATAAACAAAAGATCAACATAAATCCCCCTGTACCCCCTCCCCCTACAATCCATACCCACCAACCTGCCGTGCCCGAGGAACATTGATAAGTACTGACAAAATGTTTTGATAGCCCTTTCCTCAAAGACGCAACTGACGGGCTAAGCTGGTAATTCTGAGGAATTGCGTTCCAGGCAATAATAGATCTATACTAAAGACTTTTCTTGCAAGCCTCTCTGTCAACAAATAGGGTATGTAGCTGGTCAGCTTGTCTAGTCTGGTAATAATGAATAGATTTGTTCAACGTAAAAAAGAAGAAAAAGAACTAGGAAGCAGATTGTTTAGACAGCGATAAGTAAACGTAACTAGACTCATGCTGGCTAAATCATCAAGTTTAAGTAAGTTCAACGAAGCAAATATAGGACTCCTCTCATCACATGAAGCAGAGCCTACAATGTGTCTGACAGCCCTTTTCTGAAGAATAAATAATTTATGTATAATAGACTTAGTGGTACCAAACCATATATTACAACAGTAAGAAAGATGTGGTAAGACAAGACTTAAGTAAATTAACCGACCTCAGGGCTCTTTGAGGTAAAGTGAATTTTAATTTCGATAAGATGCCTACACCTCTTGATATTTGACCTGAGGCGTACTTTACATGATCTTTCCATGACAGCTTGTCATCAATGTGTACGCCTAAGAATTTTGTGGAGTGAACTTTCAGAAGGGGTTTTTATTCATGCTGATGTTAAGGCTGCAATTATTTTACTTCTGCTAAACACCATATAGTTTGTTTTATCAACTTTCAGTTATAATTTATTCGATACGAACCATTTGTAAAACTTGTTCAGTTCATTATTTACAATTTCCTCAGTTACTATTTCTGTCTGTGAAGAAGATATTGGTGTCGTCTACAAAAAGTACTGAGGAGCAAGACTCAGAGACCAAGAGCAAATATCGTTAATGTACACAATAAAAGGTAGAGGTCCTAAAATGGACCCTGGAGGAACCCCACCTGTTACTCCAAGAGATCTAGAATGCACATTATTAAAAACAGTGAATTGTTGTCTTGAAGTTACGTAGCTTTTCATCCAAAGGTAAGCATTTCCTCTTACACCATAATGTGATAATTTACGAAGGAGTATACTATGGTCTATAGTGTGGAAAGCTTTAGACAGGTCAAGAAAGACACCAGTGGCATTGTGCTTACGTTGAATTGCAGAGTAGAGTTTGTCCACAGCATCAGCAAGCGCTAACTCTGTGGAGTGTTCAGAACAAAAACCATATTGACAATCACTTAGTATAGTGTGTTTTACTACAAAAGAGTACAGTCGATTAAACATGAGTCTTTCCAGAATTTTCGAAAAACAAGGTAATATAGATATTGGACGATAATTACAGAAAGTATCAGCTTTTCCTTTCTTGAAGATAGGAACGACTTTTGCTATTTTCGCGAGGTCGGGCAAAGTTCCAGTCTCAAAAGAAGTATTTAATATATTAGTGAGCGGTTTTGGAATATAAGGTATGACCTGTTACACGATTTTGGGACGGATGTTATCAAATCCAGCCGATTTTCTGGGGTTAAGAGACGCATAGGAAATTTTGGCAACTTCATGCTCAGTTACTGGGAGAAGAAAAAGGGATGATGGATTAGAACGGCTCATATAACAATCATCAGAAGGAGCAGGTGGTATTTTCTCGGCCAGAGATGGCTCAAGGTTAACAAAAACCTTGTTGAACTCATCAGCAATGTCTCTTGGGCCGGTGATATGGTCGCCTTTCTTGAAGGTGTCGGGGTATGAGGTTTTCTCCCCCTAAAGAAGCCCATTAATTGCTTTCCATGTCTCTTTGTCATCGTTTTTGCAATCAGCAAATTTTTTGATGTAGAAATGGTTTTTCATAACCCTAATAATATGGTTCAGTTTGATTCCATAGGTTCTGTACTTGAGGCTGTTGTCTGGAGTCGGGGCTTTCAAACACTTTCTGTACAATTTTTCTTTGCTTCGAATTGATTTTAACACACCGGAGGTAATTCAAGGGGCTTTTCCCTTCTTTTTTACATTGTTACTGATTTAAACAAAAGGAAAACAATTGTCATACAATTTCTTAAAAGTGTCATGAAACTTATTAAAGGCTACAATAGCATCATTTTCAACAAGAACATGGTTCCAGTTCATACTGGACATGCTAAGAACAAATGCATTCACTTTACTAGTAGAAAAACTCTGGATCAAAATGCTTTGGTCCTCTTTCGTATTTACTCCTATTCTAGTGTTTATAAAAATGGGAAAAAGATCACTGATGTCAGTGAGCAGAATTCCAGTTGATAGACATTAGCTTCCTTGCACAATGCGAAGTTGGTTTAGATGTCAATCAGTGAGGCAGTATGATCAGTGACACGAGTAGGTCGAGTGATAGTGGGGCTAAAACCACTGGAGGAAACATTATTAACAAAGTCAGAAGATCCATGGCTAAGGATATCAATGTTGAAATCGCCTAGTTAAAAAACAGTGCTTCTTTTCACTTGAAATTTTACAACAAGTGCCATAAAGATAATCATTAAATTAAGTCATACACCCACTAGGAGGTCTATAAATAATACCTACCACAACTCATATTACGCAATGAGGAATGATTTGTTCAATAAACAGGCTTTCGATATTGTTATTGAAAATTGATAGATCAGTGAGTTCAACATACTTGTAACCCCCTTGAACAAAAAGACCGCTCCTCGTCTGTTTAGACGGTGATGCTCAACTAAAGAATAATTATCAAGGCGAATCACAGGTAAAATGTTATCAGTCAACCAGGTTTCGGAAAAACCTAGTACAGAAAAATTGCGATTAAGTAAGGAAAGGTAATCAACAGTTTTGTCCAACGTTTTGCTTAGACTACGACAGTTTAAATGAGGCAAATCAAAGTTGCCTTTGCTAGACAGCATGTTAAATTCATCTATTGCATAGTACCTGCAGTCATCAGGAATACAATTAAACTCATCATTGACATTACAAGTTTTATCTAAAAAAACTCTGACTTTTGTCAAGTGGTGGACGTAATTCAAGATTTTCAGATACATCGGCATCATTGGCTTGAAAAAAGGGATTGCCCTCTGTAAACAACCAGGACATAGCCAGGAGGAATTCAGAGAGCCATTACAAGACATATTACATAAGTTTGAACAGGAGCGACATTGACTTGTACTTTGCATGTCGTAGATACCCCTATTACATAATGAACAGGTCGTGTCATCGGAGGTCATAACCTAAGAAACCCACAACACCAAAGGACAAAAAAGGGACTAAGAAAAGAAAAGAAAAACAGAAAGTAGGATATAACAGAGAATAAACTAAAAAAAAAAAGAGAAATAACTTATCAACAATACGAGTTACGAGAAAAGACAGATAAAAGGCATAAAGTAGTTTACCTGGCATTGCATTACATTTTGCAAGCTTTAAGATAAAGTCGCACTAAAAAGAGTGACTTGCTAGAACTGCGTACCGGTGTTGAATTGAAGTGGCATTGTGGTGAAAAACGTACTATTCAAGAGCGTTGACCCACGATAAGCTTCTTTTGCAGAGGACTGTACATGAGAAGTTAAAGCTACATCAGGATAAACATTGATGCTTAAAACAGTAGTTCATTTTTCGTATTTTTCCAGGTCTCCAATATGTTTGATTCTTCTGACTACGTTGCCTTCCTCCTTTTCAAAATGTGCCAACAATTTTGCCGTCTTCGACCGTCCATTGTCGGTCCCCCTGTGCTGTTGTGTCGCCTTCAAGAGCCGCTGATTTTGGTATGTTAGGTCTTCCTTAATGACGATTTTTGACCCCTTCAGCTTCCTGCGATTTTGTATGAATTGAGCCCTAATTTTTTAGCTCAAAAGTTTGACAATGTGGCCTCGATGTCTGCCATCAGTGGGTTGTCCAACTCTGTGGGAGCGCTCAATGTCCTCGAAGGTAATGCTCGTCATACCTAGATTCTGCTTTGCTAAGTTAATAATGATCTTTTCTGAATTCTCTCCCTTTAAACTGCTTTCTTCAGGTTTTTTTGTACTTTCAGAATAAATGATTTCACTTGGAAAAGTTTAAAAGGAGTTCTAGAAGGGAACACTACAGGGTAAAAATAACTTGGTAAAATTTTAAATTGGGTATTTTTCCAATAATTCGTCAGCCAAGTGGTGGGTTACCTAAGAAAGAGGTACTGAATCACATAATTTTCCAGTAAATTCAACAATGTTGAGCAAAGGCCAAGCTTCACCCATTTGCAATATTTGTCTTAGGAATAACGGCATCAATAAAAATATAAAAATCGCGTACGTTTATTTGTAAGCAAGTAGACATTTCGTCCTAAGTGCAATATCGCAAACCTACATGTTATGAGTTGCTAGGGAACTAAAAGAAAATAATCGAATTGAGGCATCACGGTTTCGCCGCCCGCAATTAACAAGACTAGGCTGGAAATCAGGGTGGTTAGGATGCTTACTATACATCGTTAAAACAGTTCGAACGGTGCTGGAGTTTTTCGAGAAATTTACTCAAGAAACTAATTGCTTCGACGGTGAGTTTAGCTGACAGGGACCGAAATGTTCCAAAATATTTGACGAAATTTCATCTCACTGAAGAACCCTTACTTTTCAATGTGCCTAAGGAACTCCACGTTCCGAATAATAGTCGAATAGGTTGTCCGACAAAAAAAAAAGAAAAAAAACGGAATAAAACATTACAAAACAGAAACAAATCTATTTTAAGGGCAATATTACAATCTCACTGATAAACGAGCATATTGTTCAATAGTGATCTGCAAAATCCTTACACTGCTTTAATCTCCTCTCATGTGAAAGTTAAATTTGGAATAAAACACACTATACGCAAAAGGCAGGGTTTCCAACTTATACTCAGGAGTTAGTGTCAAGGTGCAGGTGGCTTGATTTTTCATATGTTAAACATTGAGCAGTTGGTGGCTGTTAATGTACCTCATTCTCATAAACTTGTAACAGATCCATGTCTGCATGACTACTTTTTCCTACTGATACATATGTGTAGTAGTCGGTGTCGCATTTGGAGTTGCTGACCGCATATATAGTATGGTCGTACAGGCTACGGTTATCTTTACTGTCGGCTTGGCTGGTATGTACTCTGTCCTTCAGATATCTAGAGCATACAAAAGCCGTAAAGAGTATCACGATTACAATAATGACACAGGATAAAATCACAATTACGAAAACATATGTGGAATTATTAAATCCCACATCTGATGAAAAGGTACTTAGAGTTTGAGACGTAATTACACTTTCAGTGGAATTCATTGTATAAGATGCAGTTGTCATTCCCTCGATACTGAAACTTCCATTACTACGATCGAACACTTCTACTACAGAACATTCGAGCGATATTTCTGACGAATGTGTGGGATTCAGTATGAAATCACCGGCAGAGTTTTCACTAGGCCCAATGGAACACCTTAAATCTATGGTTGATCCATGGGAACAATCGTATCTTAAAGCGTTCACGTGGGTGCTGTTGAAAGGTCCAACTATTAGTCTTCGTATCTTTTTATTGTTGTAAGAAACTTCTTCTATGGGCTGAATGACTCTACCAAGTTTTGTTCCCACAACAGTTTCCGTCCATATACACGGTGCAGTTTCCCTGCAGTAGCAAGACAACAGTAATACGTCACCCACCTGGTAGGGCTGGTTGATACCCGTTCCATTACGAAAACAGGAATGGTCTATGCTACTCACGTTAAGAATCAACGTTTTTGTGTCAGTAACTGTTGGCATATTCACCCCGTTACTGTAACTTGCAGAACAAGAAAGATTCACATTGGAAGTTGAATCGATTCGTGAAATAACAAATTGTAAACAATTGCCTCGTCCGTTGTTAGAAGCGACTATTTCTCCATCTAAAGTTATTGTAACGTCTGCTGTAGGCACGTCAGTAATTTTACATATCATGGCTACAGTGACATCTGCCGAAAATATCACTTCTTGATATTGTCTGTCCTTGAGCTCAAAAATTAATTGTTGTGATCCTACAAAAGGAATCAGTAACAGAGAAAGGAACCATGAAAAGTTTTTTACTCTCTTTGAAGCCATGTTGTCAAGAAAACGCGGTTTGTGTACCTTTTATGGCATCTGTTTCTGTCAACTGTCAGGTACCTTTAACATTTAGGGCCACAATCAATGACAAAATTCCACTTCCTTCTTCTTTATATGGCCTAGTGTAGGGCTACGTATGTATAAACAGCTTCTTTTTGTGATATCCATTTGTATATAACAAGTTACCGCTCTGCTTAAGTACACTTCTGGTATTTGTACTCACACGTTTACGCTTCACAATGTTCACATTACTTCCCTCCTTTGTTGTTACACCGCTATTCTATCACTTTGGTAATTTTCAACATTTACAAGATATTGTTGCCACTGCAAAATTACTTCATTCAATATTGTTTAACACTTTTTAAAGTAGTGCTACATTTCAGTGAAGTGCCATGACTTCACCCGACACTTAGAGAGTGAACTTCCCAAGGAAAACAATAATGTAAATAATGTCAATATCTTATGCGGTTTTCAGGATATACATATTCAAAGTTTGAAAGATTCTAAAGAAATTTGTGAAGTGTTCCACTGTGTCCATACGTCTTTTGTAAAAACCTATAATAACTATGTTTTAACTTTTCAAAAGATACCTTAATGGTTTTGCAATTGATAGCAATTTTTTAAGGAAGCAATTTGAACTTTAAAAAATTAACCCTTAGGACAAACAATGGCAAATTCATTTTACAACTTTCCTTCAAATGAAGCTTTCAAAATCAAGGGATAACATTAGCTTAAGAAGCATGTCCAAATTACAAGGTGTGCATATTAAACTCACTTTTTTATCGTATCATTTCGTATCGTATCGTTTATTTTTTCAATTGCACTACATACAAATGTGAGTACAGAAATATAAGATCAGACAATGCACTAAATTACAGTACGTAAAAAACAAAAGAAAAAAATGGAACCAGATGAAGCTATAAGCTTTTCTAGTCTGGTCCTAACCAGAGGTCTTCGATTTTTAAAATAAAACAAAACATTATGCAGCTATAGGATATAGAAAAAGTGCAGTAAATTTTCACAAGAATTTCAGGCTCATTAACCGTAAGAACCAAATTTTGTTAAGAAACACAAAGAGCAAGAATAAATATTTTAAATTACTTCTTAAATAAGTTTATATTAGGAGAGTTTCGTAATTTAGTATCAAGGGAATTCCAGAGGTATACCCCATAACTTCGCGGTACGTGGGAATGAGCAAATATTGTCCGTGTGAAGGGTTGTATGAGATTATCTTTCCCCTACACTGAAAAAAAAAATACTCACAAAAGTGAGTAAATTTAGATCCCTGATTTTACTCACCTCGGGGCGTAATTGTAGTAGCCTGTAATGAGTATGTTTACTCATTATTAAAGTAAGTTTACTAGGTTTGGTGTTTATGAATACTACCCAGCTAATGGAAATACTGCTTTTGGTTTTGTCCCTGATTTCACTACCCAAGTAGTAAAATTATACGTAGAGACATGTAGAAATACTAACTGAAGTTTTAGAGGGTTCTTGTCTGGTTAGTAAATATACATGGGTATATAAATGACAGTTAGTAAGCAAGGAATGTTTTCTAAAACTTTTATTGTACTTTCAGGAGAAAAACAAATGTCTGTGTCCCAACATGTGAATCATGATGACTTAAGTTGCTGATAATTTGGCATAATGTATATGGAATACACTGACACGATACCCAAAGACATGCATGGCATAAACTGATAACTGAAAAGAGAAATGATTTCAAGATATTTAAGGAGAGGCAAATTTTCTGTAAACAGCAGGATCAGTTGACATATTTATAGCAAGAGGTTTTCTTCATTCAGAAAAGATCAGTTTTCTGGGTGAACACGTTGATATAAATCATAGTATTTCTGAATGAATTGTTTGTTTTTATGGAAAGAAAGCCTCACAATCTTAAGATAAAGATAGCAATACAGTACCTAACAAAGTTGAAGTTACGGAACAGTCCATGCATATCAAAAAGATTAAAAGTTGAAAACCAGTAACAAAGAAACACTTTAAAAAATTGATTGAAGTTGATTTGCCATATTTTTTTTAACTTGACCTTAAAGGCTAGTCTACCTTAATAGTTTTCTTACAGTAGATCCAGAAAAAGACTGTACACTTCAGATTGTAAGGTTTAAATGACATGGCATAAGGTTTTGATGAAGAGTAGGAGGGCAACTTTTTCTGATGTCATATCCCTTTAAAACTATATTAATGCCACTGTGAGAGATAAAAGGAGAAAAAGCTTTGTCAAGTTTTACATATAGAATTTCTTCATCCTCAATAACTGAAAGCAGAGCAATGTATTACTGTCGAATCAGATTATGACTCTCTTAAACTCTCTTAAACAAAAGACCTGATAAATTTTAGCAAAAGCAAATGCTGGTCCATTACCATGACAGTGCTACAATGATCAAAACAAAGATATGAAATCATGAAATAATAAGAAATAAAAAAGTATGGTACAACAGAACAGAACCAGAACAGAACCAACCACGTATGTGTATTAAAGTTTTAATCTTACATGAGAAATTTCTCAAGCTGACACTATTTTTCCAAGAATGTACTGAACAAAATATGCTTACACACTACGATCAACAACGTTGTGGCAGACTTTGATATCTTTTTTAATTTGCTCTAAATTTATCCATTAAATTACTTTATGCCACGAGTACCACATCGCACAATTTTTTTTGGAATAATACCCATATTTATTTTGATGATGGATGTAAATACAGAAATACTTGACCCTAGGCTGGTATGTGGAAAGCCAATATGGCAGATCTCTACAAAAAACTCACATGGTTTATTATGGTAATGTCATAACTAATATACCCTCTCACATTGCAGCAGTCTATAATTACCACAAAATACAATCTTACGTCTTTTTCATGCAAATCTGTAAAAATCTCAAGTTGAATATATTGGGACTTTTCACCCAATACTGATAGGGCATACAACAAACAACCATTAAATATGAACAAATGGTATGAACAGGTTATATTGTATGTAGGTAAGATAAAGGCTTATTTTATCTAACAAACAGCAAAATGATCTAATTCAGACAGGGTTAAGTAAACTATCAAGCTTCTAACAAGGAAACACAAAGTTAACAAAACTTTCAACTATATAACAAAGCTAATGTCACCCACACAAGACTCTGTAGCACTATAAAGACATTACTTGTCTTTATATTTTGTAATAAATGTTGCTAAGGATCTTGGAATCTTCTTTGCTTTTGATCCCAACATCAAATCCAGGAAAAGGAGCAGTTTTTACATTTTTGAGGAAAGCTTATATTGAATGCATAATAGGTTGCAATAAGGCACTCAAATCCTTGGATAATGGATGATACCTCACACACCACTGCATTTTCAGCCATGATGTACATGTCCTTTGCATCCAGGTGGTTATGTCCAGTACCAAGGAGGACTGGCTCTGACGAGAGTGGCTTGTCAGAATTGTTCTGAAAAACAAAATAACGGTAATCCATTAATTCTTACAACATTTTGCTTGCTTCATTTGCTCATCTCAGAATAAGATATTATGTAGGGTGGAGAAGGTGCATGCAGGAAACTGGCTGCTACTGCTTTAAGAAACTTTCCAAACCCATCACAGGAGTCCACAACAAGAATGTACAATACTTTTCAGGCTAAAGGTGCCAAGTGTGAAAATAATTATAACACAAAAAAAATGTTCCAGAAGTTCCTAGTAAGGCCAGAGTTGCAGGATAAGAATAACAACATGCAAAATGCCCTTTGACTCTGAATTAATGGGGCAACGACTGTCAATAATGTAGAACTTACTGATGGGAAAGGGAAAAAATGATAGAATTAGCAATTATACACCCATAAAGTGCTGTCTGAATGGTTTCTAAGTTACCTGGTTGTCCAGCACTAAAACACTGTTGATATCTTCTTTAAAGCAGGATGGTAGAATAAGCAGAACAGTTGTACACCTCAGATCTGCAAAAAAGTAATTAATTATGTACTATTTTAACATTTTGATAAACGACAACACATATCAAATAGAAATCAGTATAAAACTAAATAAATATTGATATTGAATTTCTTGTTCTTCTGGAAATCTCAGTCTAAGCTGGACTAAATTGTTTCTTCCTCCGTAACACTCATTTAATTTTTAATTTTGTTGTTCTTACTTTTTGTTATTTTTGTTATTGTCTGGGTATTAAAAGAACCAAGCACAATAGCAATGTTGAAGCTGTAGGAGACTTTTGCGGTGTGAATTGCCCTCCACAAGGGTGTCTCAACCCCCTCCCTTCTAAAGTGGAAACATGTATTTAATTAAATGATGAATTGCAGAGCCCTTATTCATTGGTCCCAATACTACCCACAATATTTTTTTCAAAGTAGACCATGCTTTTAACTGCAAAAGGTAATTTACTTTACATTGAAATATGTCAAATCTTACCTCCGTTCTATCACCATATGGTGATAGAAAGGAGGTAAGATTTGATAAATGCATTGACCTAACCCTTTTCACATTCAGAGGCAATGCAATTGACTTCATAAGGGATGGTTTCATCTGTCAAAGCAAAAAGTAAGTAACACATTACTTTTCTACATACCATTTACATCATCCTCTTCCTTTAATGTTTTGACTTTCTCCTGGTATGCACAAAGAACATCATCTTTCTCCACTCTTGACTTGTTATCCAGGACGTTCATAAATTGTTTCTTTCAATGTCAGAAGAGGGTTTCTGTCTGTTATCCTCCAGAACTCTTTGACAATCTGAAAAAGGAGGTTATTGATGGGCAAATTCATTAGCAGCTGATCAACTTCCATTGCTCATTCAATTCCTTGTTAACACACTTCTGGATTCTTTAACTAAAACAAAAAGATTTACTATTACCTGTCATGTTAACCTTTTTCACACAGAATAGGTAGTACACATTTTCTCAAGAAACAGTTTTGCTTGTCCTTACACAAGTTCATATCAAACAGTTTTGTTTCACCAGAAAAATAATTTACTAATTAATCAAACAAAGTAAAATATGAATGGATGGTGCCCTTTTTCACTAACAGGACACTAGGTTTCAAAAACTTTGATACAGTCACCCCCTTGCATGTCTTTTTAAATACCCTGACAGAACCCCACTTGCCTCTACTATAACAAGTATGACGACTCAAACTTTTGTTTAATGACTGCAATATGCCAACTTTGAAAGTGCAATCATTCACAGATAATGATAGCAAATACTTATATTAAAAGGCACACCCACATGATTATATTTACATAGGTATTCCATACTTCACAATTTCAATTTGTGATATTTTTTCTCAAAGCATGTTTTGAACTGGTAAGTTATGATGGGTGGGCAATAACCTGCAAATCAGTGAAATGAGATTTAAACAGTGGTGAATTACAAACACTACTAGTACAGTCAGCAGATTTTGAAACTGGGCAATGAAGGTAAACTCAACTCTTAACATTTTAGGAGGTGAAAAAGGAATGTTTTTAATCACAGGAGGAGCTAGAAGACTAGAAAAATGCAACTTGGCTTATAAATTGTCTTTGAAAGAGCATTATTGTAACAAGCAAGACATGTACAACTGAGTGCATGATGACCTATAAATTGGATAAGGTTTTAAACTTGTAATCTAAAGACTAGTTTGACTCCTGCCTCGGTCACTACATTGTATCCTTGAGCAAGATACTTAACCTCCCGGGATGTCACTATGCCAGGAGGAGGTTGGCTAGTCCTGCCGTGATGGTGAGTCGCACCGGCAGCCAATTATGTAAGTTATACCCTCCCTTTCTCTTTTTCTCAATAATGGTGCAACAATTTGAAAGAAATTTGGATGTAATATTAATCTCCGACTAAGACAGTCGACTGAGGCATTATTTTAGCCCATCTCTTAGCTGATTTCTACCCCCTGGGTCGTGATCACTAAAAGGAACACAGTCAAAATTACCTAGCACCAAGTGTGGTCTGGTGACAGTCCTGCTTACTTCACTTAATAAAGCCTCTCTTCACCTTGGAGGTAAATCATGAACGGTACCTGCACCAGGTATATCCACCATTATAGGTGCTACCACACTTAAAAGACTGTCTATGAGACCATCATTTAGCTTGGATTATATTGTGAGTATTAGTGTGTGTTTTAACTAATTCACTAACAAGCCACAAAATGAATACATTACCTCTTTGGAATCAAACAACAATGGGTATTTTTCCTTCCAAAAGGAGACCTTTTCAGGATGGTTTAGAATGTCTTCCCGTCTTGACAGATATGTTTTTCCCATTGGTAGGGAAATCTTCTGAGCATCTTTCTTTTTCTTTTTTGCTTCCTCTTGAAACCACCTATAATAACAACAATGGGGAATGCAAGAATGTTTACTTACATTGGTAACTTATTTTCAAAAGGTGTCTTTAGGAAGAAAGGGGACCTAAAGCTACTTATTAAAGTTATACATAGAACTGTCATTCTGAGTACAGTATCTCAAACCTCCCTTAACAGTGACTGAAATGACCAGTTCTAATATTTATGTGCAGAAATTTTCACATTAAATCATTTTTGGTACAACTTTTGCAATGTGGTATCCGTTTTGTAATTTCTGATTTAAAAGCAACACACAATGCAAAATTGTGGTACATTTTCAAAGAGTAGAATATACCTGTGTTATCAATACAAAGGCTTTTGGCACCGTGTGTTCTCAGCCTTAAAATAGTGGGAAACATGTTCAACAAAAACATATACATGACTTAAATAAACACGGCTGGTTCAAAAAGGGTAGAAAGGGATGAGCACTCAGTAACAGTTATTTCAAATACTTGATTAGCTTAATTTGGCTGTTCCAAATGAACCAACTTGTTTGGTTCAGTGCCCACTTGCATGGATCCAGTTCAAATTTAAACCAAACTACACGAACAAAAGATGTATGATACTTAGTGACACACTAAAACAATTCTCTCCCTCCTTATATGTACAGTGGGTAACTTGGTCTATCCAACTTTTACCTTTGAGATTTGTAAATTGTTGGGCCAAGATATTTCAATAAACTGAAAGAAGGGTGGTAGTTGAAGCTTAACAAAGTAATTATGCTTTTTGGTTCAACATTGACAATAGATATAAAACAGATCAAGACAGTCTCAGTCTCTAAGTCAACAGCAAGAAAATTCACAAAATGAATTGTGACTGCAGTGCTAGACTGAAAGATATGAGAGAATTTCACTAATGTCATACAATTTAATTGGCTAAAACCTGTCTAAGAAATTTTCCATGTAGTTTAATTCAAGTGTTTCCAGGGCAGGAACCAGAAGGAAAAATATAAGTATAAAAATATTTTATAAAAAGAAAAATATAAGTATAAAAATATTTTATAAAAATAGAATTAAATTGGTTTCAGGAATAATATTAGCATAAATGAAGGAGTTAATAGTAACAAATAATTTTTAAAGTTGGGATGGTTGATTGAAGGGAACATGTGGAGCTGTCTAACTTGGTTTTCTAATCCCTCTTTGAACAGGACTGTAAGGTAAAGGACACTTAATTAATTTTGTAGCAATATATGCTTTGTGAATTTTCAAAACTTCTCATATTCAGTGATCATTGAACAGAAAAAATGTATTTATTTTCTATGTATGAAGACAAGGCAAATGAAAATGGCAAATAGCTGGAACAAGCTCTTACTTTTGATGCCTGACAATACTTGCAGCATCCTCACCAGTTAGTAAAGTCTTTTGTACCTTTGACGTTGATGGAATGGATGTTGGTGTTTCCTTTTCTGGTTTCCTCTTCTTGAGGAGGTTCTTTCTCTCATTTCTAAATTTATCCATTATCCTTATTTTCCAGTAATACTACAAAAGAAAAACAAAATGGGGAAATGTAATGGTATAATTAGACTTTTGTTACTCATATGGAATGTTGCAGCAGCATGCATATTTTGAAACCAATGCATGAGCAAAGCTGCCCACAAGCTAACTTCTTTCTTGATAGCAATGAAATTAGGTTTTCAAAGATAATAAATAAATGGAAACTATTTGGATCTAAATGATATTCCATAGAATTTCCCTTTAAGCTCAAAAAGGATCAAACAGGTGTTATTTCAGTAATCAATATCTTTAACTTGAAGGCTGTCTAAAGGTATTTTGTGCTGTTTTAGCCCCAATAGCTACTTTGCAATGGAGTCCCTGCCATAATTAAATCAGGTTACATGGCATCTTGATTGAAGTCCATTTCAATAGTATTTGCTTTCACCATGAAGTCACAACTCCAGTGACTTCATGTCCGAAAATGTCCAGTGACAAATTAAACACAACGGAAGCAGTGTGACAACTTCTTTCCATGAAGCTGGACATAAAAGCTACTGTGATAGCTACAGTATTTTTCTGCATAGTGCTTTAACTTTTTTAGATGATCTAGGGAAAGCTTTCTATCATAACAAGATTTCATAAAACTAGTACAGCAATGCTAATTGGAAAGCCCACACAATTTCTATTACAGTATCTGTTTAATAAATAGAGGAACTCAAAATAACCAAATTTTATCTTTTATTGATCTGTTCCAAAAACCTCCTTACATTACAAACTTACAGTAAGTGCAACAAATTAAAGAAGAGTGACCGCAAAATACTTGTGATTTGATAAAAAAAAAGCATCATTATTATTTTTGTATGTAAATCTGTGAGCATGCTTTATAATGTATGGATGATGTACAGTACCTATAAATTGTTCAAGTGCAGCAGCGTATACATTTTGTTGCACCTTCAAATCCTCATGTCAACACTGCATGGCTTTGTACTGATCAAAATAATACCCAGAGACTCAAAAGAAGGCCACTGTATTGGGTCTTTAAAACAGTCATTTTTCAATTACTTACCCTGGCCAATTAATGATTAAATGATTGAACAGAACAGAATGGGTGATATCTTCACAGTCCATATTTATTTACAAGCTACACTTCATTTCATGTGTTAGGCCATACTGACCACAGTGCACTATAGAGACCACATAAATAAAGACATGGGTGAGCAAATGCCTAGAAAAGTAGGAAAACTGATCAGTGGGAAGAGCTGTATCATCGATATCAAGGACCAGCTCAAACAGCCTGCATAACCACGTGCAAGATAAGAACTGAACACCCAGCCAAGCACACTCTGCTATTAGTGCAATAAATACACAGTTAAATGGCACAGCTAACTAAAACAGCTTTAAAACACAATTTAACTAAATGTCTTATATTAGAATGCAAAGAGGCAAGCATTAATGCACTGCTTCCAAGCAATCATACACCAAAATTTCAGCCCCAAATCTCCACACATGAAAAAGAAGAAAACTTTTGTTGAAATGTTGACGCCATCGACCAAAGCTGTACAGGATTAGAATTTACTTTGCAGGAACTATCAACATGTATGTCGCAGTAACAATTCAAAAGTGCACTGTACACAGCAGTAGTACCCCCTCCCTCCTCTGGACTCTACTCACAAAAGTGCATAGACCTAAGGCCAATTAAAAGAGACAACTGCTGATCGTACTGATTTTCTAGAAAAAGATTGAGTGTGCAGGGCATTTTTATTTTTTACTTTTAACTTCAAAGTAGCCAACATTCAAAATGGCCTCCTGCCCCGGTGAAATTCTCTGTTCAGCGCTGAAATGCACTGAGGCAATGTACAAGGTTACAAACACGAGTTTGCCTTTGGTTGCCTCACCGTGCCATTGCCTCTCTGTGTACTGTAGAGCAATTGGCTCCGTAAGCATGGCCTGGGCATACTGTGGTCCCTGTACAAACGATTATGATGATGAAGTTTGACAGTTTTTTGTTCAACAATTTTACAGAACCTGATTTATTTTAAATGCTACCTAATTATTTTCAAGTTGCAATAAAAGTACAAAATCAAAGGATGCATAATTTCAGAAATAAAACAAATTGATTTAGCAGCAAAAAAAAAAAATGCGGGTGGCTACGATCAACAGTTGCTATTTTTTACTTAGCCTAATGCAAATTTCACCAGGAAACTTGAGTGAAAACACTTAGTTTTATAATGTTGCCATTACATCCTTAAAAACTTACATAAGGTGTTGAAGAGAAATTTTCCTCCCTCAGTACTGGAAAGTTCTGTACAAGTAAGGCAGCCACCTCATTATACTGAGCTGATGTTGGATACCTGTGCCCAAATAACAAAGGTGTCAAAGGATTTAGTTCATACCCATTATCATATTTGCTTTTGTGGTATTTTTAACATTATTTCAACAATATATGTTTTAATTTAGTTGAGATTCTGGAAATACAGTCATATACCTATTTTGCGGCACATATGCAAATTATATCAAACAAGTAGTTTGAAGGCAGTCCAGCAAAACACATAACCACATACAAGCACCTTGTTACAATTTTGAAGGATGTAAAGAAGGGAGTTTTTATAATTTCCTACTGCAAATACTCAAATTTTCAAACTAATACGACAATGTAAGGTTTATCCACCCCCAATAATGAATCCAATGATATGCACATGTATTGTAATTGCAGTCAAACTCTCACTTACAGTACTTATTCATGTGACAGCTGAAGTAAAATTAAATGAAAAGCTATCTTCAGGGACAAAACTACCTGTATTCCTATCTGAATTACTACACCCATGTCGGTACACTATAATCCATGATCGAATAGTTTTTGTTATATTTTGACCATGATTTGTCAGTGCAATTCATTGGAATTGACAGTTTTGCTAATAATTATAACACCTCCTGATTGAAGGTAACATGCCATTGGATGCTTTGCACTGTCACAGAGTTGTGTTTTAATAACTTTGTGTTGTGGTGTAGTAGTCTAGAATAATGCACAGTGATTGGCCCAATCCACTCCTTGAATCAAATATTTAAAAAAAAAACTGACCCAGTCAGACAAAAAAAGTAAGAGGCTATATAAAACAAGTATATTTGATATTTATGTGGTAGTAAAATTACAGATAAACATGCAAAGAGATCCACTATTTGTAAGTTACATGTCCACATTCTGAGAGAAAAACGTCCTTTACCTACATCAAAAAAGAGGAGAAATTAATTGAGATTCCAACAATGCGCTTTATTCCCAACAACACCATGTCTTGGCTATTTTTTCATGTTACTTATTGCTGTTTTTCATATTTCATCTTGGGAACTCATGGGACTTGAAATTTTACTTTTGACCACTAGTGACCATACATGAAGATGTTGGGCACTCTTGGGAAATTCTCCTGTTTGACCTCCGGTGACCCTACATGACAAACTTGTGAATTCATGGAAAGTTTTGCTTTTTTGACCCAAGATGGCCTTTGATCCCTACCAAAATCAATGTTTACCCTTGTTTCTCTGACAATTAAATGGCATTCTAGAAGTTGAAAAACATTTTCACTACAGAGATATGGGCAGATATAAAAGTTTACTACCCCTGTTTTCTCCTCTTTGTGAGGTCTTGTCTAAAATATTCTGCTTTCTACACAGGCTAAGTTCTAGTGTTAATACTAATTTTACAATTCACCTTGCAAAGTATTTTTTAATGACTAAATGAATTAAATGAATATCAAACATTGAACAAATACATCTAAAATAAAGCACTTACGTTACAAAACCTGACATCTCATTGAAAACACAACTTATAATTAATCTTCTTTCCCTTTCATCAGGAAATATGCCCTTGTTCAGCTTTTCGGCTAGTCTCCTTGGCAGAGGCGGTAACTCAAACTTCTTTGGCCAATCATGTCTTAAAGAAAAGCAGAGAAAATTAAAATGCAAATTAAACTGGGAAGGATTATTCCATACACAGTACCATAGAGAAGCCCAATGGGCACAATGAAATGGAACTGTAAAGGAATAATCCTTCGAATCCACAATGCAGTTTTATTGTTAGCTGGCATAAGGCCCTATTGAGGATTGCTAATCTCTCGCACAAGTATAATCCAAGTTAGGCTAGCCTAGATTGTAATTAAAAAGCATAGCTTGACCTGGGGTAGGCCTATACTTAATTTTTGAGATTCTGCTAGGCTAGCTAGCCTAGCCTAGGCCGATCCAAAAACTCAACCCAAATTGGCCACCAAATACCGCTAAAAACAAACACAGAAGTCACTAGATGCTTTAATTAGTTGCAACACGACTGTGCCATCTTCTCGGTGACATCATTTAAAGTAACTTAAGCCTCGAAAAGTTGGTAAGGCCGTGTTTAAAAAGGCTTGGGCTGTACAAAGATGTATGGCTTCAACATGTTAGGATCCCTAGGCCTAGGCTAGGCCTATTCGTATTGTCACCCGAGTCCCTGTGATAATCTCAATAAGCGCAACTGAAGTTGGAGCATAAAAATGTTAGAGAACGAATTTAATGTATGAAATGTAACGAGGGTAATCCCTGTATAAAATATGACTAATACATACCTCGATTTTCGCAGCAACGAGCAAAAAATAGGATATTATGAACACAGATTTCTAGCGGCAGACTTCTGTATCGTGGTCGCCCTATCGAATTGCTGTAGGTCTTACTAACTGTATAGTATTCTAACCAGTTGGGCGCGTACAATAACCAGGCAGGTAGTATAATGATACTACATCAGCCACTTAGGTAGTGAATTCACATGGGCTGTCTACTGAAAATACTCTCTAAAATTAGTATTATTACAAGTCATCACCTTGTTCGTCTACTAACGATGAGTAAATTCATCCGCACGGGTTAAGCCTGCAGTATTGTTACTCGACGCACGCATTGTTTTACTAACCAGACTAGTAAGCAGACGTCATTGTGGTGTGACCGCTAGTAATTACAATCATTACATAAAATCGAAAAAGTAGATTAACTCGCATTTTATGTGAACTGTGAGTGACGGCACTAATTGACGTGTATCTTTACTCATTTTGGTTGTAACAATGTACTAACTGATTAGTTTGTATTTTGTCTGTGTAGTAGGATAGTTGGGATGTTTGCTATTTGGGTGAAAAAAAAAACGATTTCAAATCATAAGGGACTTGATCATTATGGTGTCTTTACAGGAAAATGCCTAACTGGTATTTGTTGTGGTCTTTTAAAGTTAACATGTAAAGGTTATAAAAATACGGTCGTGCATGGGTGTAAGGTGGGACATTTGAGATTAAACGAACAGCCCGCTTTTGAAGAACAAGAAGTTTGTCGATGTAAGTTTGAGGGGAATTACCCCATAGGAAAATACTATAAGTAAGCTGAGGGACAATAAAAGAATTATAAATGGTTAATAGGAGTTCACTAGGAAGATAATATTTTAACCTGTTCATAACACCAACCATTCTAGAAACGGACTTGGCGACATTATGTATGTGATTCTTCCAAGAAAGTTTGTTGTCAATTGTAATCCCTTAAAGTTTAGTTAAATTATAATTTTGTATAACGGTACCTTTAAAGTTTAAGGTGTGTTGGGGACTATCTCCTCTACTATTATAAAAAACAAAGAACTTTGTTTTGTCAATATTTAACGATAACTTGTTTGCGGCTAACAAATCGGCCACACGATTTCTAAAGATGCAATTTGAAGAGCTTCATCGACATTTGAGCTATGACAATAGACGGTTATGTCATCAGCAAATAGTACAAACTTAAGTAATCTTGAACATTTATACATATCATTAATATATAATATAAAGAGTAAAGGTCCCAGTATAGATCCCTGTGGGACACCGACAGTAATTTCCCTAACATCAGAATCTTTAACTCTGTAACCGACATTTTGTTGTCTATTTGTGAGGTAACTTTTAAACCAATTTAGTGCCACCCCCCGTATTCCATACCTATATCATTATGGGGGTAAAATACTATGATTAATAGTATCAAATGCCTTGATAAGTCAAAAAAAAAAAGAGCTACAGTGCAGGCTCCCCTGTCCAAATTACAAACAATGACATCGACAAATTTTAAAGCAGCTAAATATGTGGAAAGATTTTCCCTAAAACCATACTGTCCAGTAAATAAGAGATTATTCTTACTAATAAAATTAAATAACCTACTAGAAACAAGCCTTTCAAACAGCTTAGAAATTACTGGTAACAATGAAACAGGACGATAGTTTGAAACAATATTAGAGTCACCAGACTTATATACAGGTATAACAAGTTGGCAGTTTTTTAACCATTTGGGAATATTCCTTCAGAAAAAGATAAATCCAAAATATGAATAAGTGGATCAACAATATTATCGTGTGCATATTTCAAAACCTCATTAGTAATTTCATCATACCCCGGTGACTTTGAATTTTGTAGTTTCAAAATAGTAGAAATCACTTCCTCACGACTTACTGGGTGTAAGACACAGGTACTTGGCACATCAATATGATTTAACTATGACTAGAAACTGACATTACTGTCATCTATTTCATTGGCAAGTTTTTCACCAACAGTTGAAAAGAAATCATTGAATTTGACGGCAAAGTCCATTACACTAGCTTCATTTGTAGAGGTGTCATCTGATTCTGGACAATTTAAGCTTGTTCCCCCTCTATTCAACAATCAATTTATAGCAGACCACATCTTATTGCTGTTGTTCTTTTTCCCAGTAAAGAAGCTGTGACAGTGGGACTGTTTAGCATTACGAACTATCGTGGTCAATCTGTTTTTATAGTTTTTGTAGTGGAGAAAATTTTGTTCGGTAGGGTTTCTTTTATACCCACAATATAAGACAGTCTTGTTACGGACAGATTTAAGAATACCTGAGGTAATCCAAGGCGATTTTTGTAAATTGTTCTTGGATTTGAGATAATAGGACAGTTCTTCTTAAATACTTCACAGAATTTATTCTGAAACGTTGACGAAGACTGAGTATTATTATCAGACAGCAAATCAACCCAGTTGCATAAACTAAGCCCCGTTCTCATATTACGCATTTTACAGTTGCGTGTATCTCGCATCAATTAATCACTTTTTTGAGTACACCTTTTATGTGACATTATTAAATGCAAATCAGAAAATGAAATCAATTTTGACAGCTTTTTAGGAAAATTTCGGCTCTTTACTCAGTTTAAAAAGCTTGCTACATCGAAAACACAATTTTGTCATAGTCATGTCACATGACCTGTAAGGCAGGAAATATAATCACAACTAACCCCTACGCTGTTGGTTACACCTTGTTAACAGTTTGGGAGTTTCCAAGTTTTGAGTACAATGTCATTATCAATTCAATTCAATTTCATAGAACTTTATTTCAGTCTTTCATATAGAGAAATATGTAATGAATTATTTGTATGTACAGGGTACAGAAGAGACTGAGGAGTGACAACAAGAAGCTCCAGATAGCTTATGTACGTTGAAAACCCTTTACAGAGACTTATGTTAAAAAAAAAACACAATTACCACAAAACACATATATAATACAGAAAAAAGAAACACAAAAACACACATAAATGGAACAGATAGCAAAGAATTAAAATTATTCAAAGGTAGTTGGTGATAAAATGATCTTTTAATCGCTTCTTAAATATACTTAACAGTTCACACTCTTGAATATCATTGGGAAACGAGTTCCATAATTTGGGACCATTATACCGGATTCCAAACTGGGAGGATCTAAGTCTAAAATAAAAAAAGGTATTGCAATGTGGTTCCGATGTCGACAGGGGTAGTAATATGTGCCAGTACGCAATTTAAAGTAAGTTTTAAATATTGACGGGAGTGAGTCACTTAACCAGTTGAATATGAAAATACCAGTATAATAACGATTAATATCATAAATATTAAGGGTATTGAGATTGGCAAAGAGAGGTTTTGTATATTGCAAATGGACTTCATTACAAATGTGGCGCAGAGCTGGCTTTTGAAGAATGAAAAGAGGTTTCATTCTAAAAGTATATGTGCTACCCCAAATGACATTGCAATAAGTAAAGTACGGAAGGATAAGGGTATTATACAAGGTAACCATGATTCTGCGAGGTAACAGTCTTCGAAGCCCATTTAAAACTCCAACACCTCGTGAGACTTTCATACATACATGCTGGATGGGATTTTTCCATGTAAGATTCTTATCAATATAAACTCGGAGAAATTTGGTAGCATCACAAAAAAATAACTGTAACACCACAAAGGTGGACCCAGTCTATGTCTGCACTGAGATACTTGGATGGTGAACGAAATACAATAGCAGCAGTCTTCTTTACATTGAGTAATACTTTGTTTGCATAAAACAAGTTTTGTATAGAGACAAAATCATTTTGAATATTACGTATCAGGTCTTTAATATCATAACTAAGGATATCATCACTCGACCTGTGGTACCTTGGTTTGATGATGACCTGAGGAGGAGAAAACGAGAGAAGCGCCGGAAAGAAAAAATTTTCCGTAAACATCCAAGTATCGAAAAAAAGAAAAGTATTGAAAACGAGTCAAACTGATTACCAGCGTAGTATCCGTGAGGCAAAGGAAAGATATTATAACACAATAATATGTGACTCTAAGGGTGACCAAAAACTTTTATTCAAGATAGTAAGTGAGTTGAGGAAAGGTAAATGTCAGATGCCACTACCTGAAGCAGAAAATGAAAAAGTTTTGGCAAATGATTTTGTTGCATTTTTCTCAGAGAAAATTGAAAAGATCCGTGTAAGTTTAGATGAGGTCCAAGAGATTAACATACCAGATATAAGTCATCCAAATATTGAAGTTAATTTGGACAATTTCCGTCCTGTTACCGAATCAGAAATTTCAAAATTAATCAGTGATTTTAGTAACGCTACTTGTCACTCTGACCCTATTCCAACCAGATTGGTGAAGGAATGCTTGGACGTACTAGTGTCACCTATTACCAGTATTGTCAATGCTTCACTTTTACACCACACTTTTCCAAAAATTTGGAAAGAAGCACTAGTGAAACCTATGCTAAAAAAGACCGGTTTAGATCCAGTTTTCAGCAACTATCGCCCCGTTAGTAATATCCCATTTTTGAGCAAAGTGATTGAGAAAGCTGCTCTTGCCCAACAACTTGAGCACATTCACCAAATGGATGTTTTTCCAGATCTCCAGTCAGCGTATCGGCCGTATCATTCGACGGAGACTGCGTTGCTCAAAGTTACCTCAGACATCCTGATGTCTATGGACAAAAAGCAAGTCACACTTCTAGTTCTCCTAGATTTAAGCGCTGCCTTTGATACCATAGATCATTCAATACTGGAGGTGGTACTGGAAAAAGATTATGGCATCACTGGTGATGTACTTGCCTGGGTGAGTTCTTATCTTAGGAATCGTACTCAGCGTGTGCAACTTCAGTCAGGTGTTATGTCTGAATCGCGACCACTCCATTATGGTGTGCCCCAGGGAAGCTGCTACGGTCCCGTGGCTTTTTTGTTGTATGCCAGCCAATTATTTGCTGTTGTGCAGAAGCATTTACCCCAAGTTCATGTGTATGCTGATGACACCCAACTTTACTTAGCTTTTAACCCCAGTCAAGACACAAACCAATGGAAAGCAGTTGCTGATATTGAAAACTGTGTGAGGGATTTGAGAGCTTGGATGTTGTCAAATAAACTAAAAATAAATGATTCAAAGACTGAATTTATGCTGATTGGCTCCAAATCCAGTTTAGCCAAAGTACAAGTGAATTCAATCCGAGTAGGAGAGTGTGTGGTGCAAAAAGTCCCGTATGTGAGGAATTTAGGGGTGTGGTTTGATGAGCACCTTGACATGCAGCTACATATTACCAAGCAATGTCAAAAAGCTATGATGCATCTGCAAGCCATTCGTTCTATTAGGAAGTATCTTTCTATAGAAGCCACTCGGAGTGTATTGCATGCTTTTGTGACATCATGTCTTGACTATGGAAACAGTCTTTTAATTGGTGTTCCCAAGATACACATAAGTAAATTACAGATAGTGCAAAACATGGCAGTTCGTTGCTTGCATAACCTTAAAAAATATGATCCTGTTTCCTCCTACATTTCATCCGAGCACTGGCTCACAGTTGATAAAAGAATAAAGATTAAATTGATGTTAATAGTCTACAAATGCCTAAATAATCAAGGGCCAAAATATCTCAATGACATGCTGATAAAAGATTTTAATGCCACTCACAATCTCAGATCTAACACTGACACATTACGATTGGTAGTTCCACGCACCACTTCCAAGTCGTATGGTGACCGTGCCTTTATGGTTGCAGGTCCTAGACTCTGGAATTCCCTTCCTTTCTCTCTCAGAAGTATCTCGAATACCTCAAAATTTAAAGCTGGACTAAAGACTTACCTTTTCAACCTATAGTATTTTCTCTCATTTATTACTTGTAAAGTGCACGTGAATGACTATGTCACATCGTGCGCTATATTAAGTCTAATCTATATATATAGCTAGAATGAAAGAGGCTTGTATCGTCAGCATCTGAGGTTATACTGAAAGTATCACTGGCTGTATGAAGGTCGTTGAAATAAATAATAAAAAGCAATGGCCCTAATATAGATCCTTGAGGGACACCATATGTAATTGACTTAGATACCGATTTAATGTTATTAATAACCCCAAACTGACGACGATCAGTCAGGTAGCTTCTAAACCAGTCCAGAACATTACCACGGACGCCGTAGTACTCAAGCTTATTAAGTAAAATATTAAGGTCAAGAGTATCAAATGCCTTCGAAAGATCAAGAAATATGCCAAAAGCAAAATGATTCTTTTCGAAGGTTTCCATTACTTTATTGGTAAAGTGTAAAATAGCATGTACAGTGGAATGGCCAGGACGAAAACCAAATTGATAGTGGTAAATTAATTTACGTTTCTCAAGATAAGAATATAATCTTGAGAACATTAGTTTTTCAATTACTTTTGAGAAGCATGGGAGGACAGAAATAGGTCTATACTGATTAATACAATCTTTATCACCGGATTTTAAGACCGGAACAACACGTGCAATTTTTAAGGAATTGGGAACATTACCTTTCTCAATAGAAAAATTAAATGTAGTATGTTGTACCATTTATATTGGCACTGGAAAAAAGTTCCTTTTTATCGGCAATTTATCAATGTTTATGAAAGGTTTCATACTTTACAAGGCCTGAAGTACCCCAAAATCATAATTTGTTCACATTATTTAATTTAATTGAAAACATATTTAAGACATTATCAGTCTTGGTACCTTTTTAATTTTGTAACAAACTTCGATGGGTTGAATGGCTCTACCAACTGCAGTTCCCACAGTTGTCTTCCACACACATGTTGCAGTTTCAATGCAATAATAGTACAATACTAACACGTTACCCACTTGATAGTGTTTGTTGATACCCGTTTCATTGCCAAAACAGGAATAGTCTAAGCTAATCACGTAAAGAATCAACGTTTTTGTGTCAGTTACTGTTGGCTTTTTAACCCTTTTCTTTCTTTATCTTGCAGAACAAATAAGATTCATATTGGAAGTTGAATCAATTGGTGAAATAACAAATTGTAAACAATTGTTTCGTCTGTTTTTAGTACACTTTAAAAAATGATTACTCGACCTGGGCAAAAAATTCCCAACCCGTGATTCCGTATGTCTCCCTACCGGAATTTGGTAACAAACTGCCCACCTCAGTTGGCTAAAGTGCACCTCAAGTTAAAAAGTTCAAAAATATATGTTACAGACCATAAAAATTCTAACCGTCCAACTCCAATCTTTATAGGATATTCTCGAGCTGAGATATCAATTGTTGAAATTTACTCACTCAACAATCATTCATTGCGCAATAATTTGTGTTGTCATTGTTGTACTATTCAAATTACAATCTTTGTATTTCTTTGTTTTTCTGAACTTTCTGCACCTTGTACCAAGGTATGATAGCACTCTTGTTCTTATGAGGTGAAGTTTTAATTCAGCCCTCCCTGTGCAACATGCTATGTAAGCAAACAGGAAGTGTTCAAGGTAATGAAAACATTTTTAATTTTAAAGGGAAACAAAGCAAATAATGTAAGTTGCACAACAGGAAAGTCACAAATTATTGCACAATGGACCAATTTGTTTAAAGTGAATAAACTTAGTCTTATCCAATGTTCCCTCTTCTACACATGTCACCCCTCTCCTCCAACAGGTTTATTGGTTACCAGTTATTTATAAATTATAGTTTAAGATTTTTACCCTGGCTTTTAATGCCCTTAATGAGCTTTTAGAGTGTAGCGACAATTTTTACATCTTAAGTTATTGTAACGTCTGGTGTAGGCACGGCAGCAACTTTACATATCAAAGCTACGGTGACATCTCCCGTTAAAACCTCTTCTTCATATTGTTGTCCTTGAGTTAAAAATTAATTGCTGTGATTCGATTAAAGAAATCAAAACGGGTAGAAGAAAAATGCTGATGACTCTTTTTCAAGAATTTTTAACGGCATAGTTTCCAATGGTGGTACACTTTATGCTTAATCATTCATTTCACTTTTTATTGCAGGTATGGCATAGAGCTTGCAAACTGAATTACGCATTATCTGTGTCTGAAAGCGGAACTGTTTATTTTATTCAAGTTACAAGTTAAGTGCCTAGTGACATTTTTAACGTCAAAATAATAATAACAAATTCGCCTTTATCTGAACAAAGAAAAGCTGGTAGCAATTAGGATCTCCACAAATAGAATTCATTGTCTGAACGAATATCAAATACAAGCGTTCATGTGTGTCTTTTTAGTTACAGCAAATGAATTGTAGTAAAAAATAACTGAACTTGTTCTCACTATGATAGTATGAAAAAGTTCAATATGAAGCCGTGATTACATGTCAATTAGGCAATTTATTTCAGGATATTCCATGTGATCATTGAATATTAACTTTATTGCATGACATTAGCATCACCAGTTTCACCTCAACGAAAAGGAAAAAAGCATCATTTAATCGTGCTTGTTGATTAACAGTTAAAATTTAAAAACAAAAAAATTGCATGCCTATATCTTGAACCAGAAACTAATACCTGGGTCGATCACAATATTCATGGCTACGGTGGCAACTTGACGGACGACGAAAGCCCAGGGAACGAAGTCATCATTGCACACTGTTGTTTCCCTAAACTATCTCCGTACACGTTTCTGTTCAAGTGTCTGGTTTCTGAACCAAGGTGGGTGATGTTTCAAAAGTTCCCTTTACAAAAGAGGCGGCCTCCGCTTTGGGTTCATCCAAATGCCTCTTATGTCCAAAAAGCACATGAATGGCCCTGAATGATGCATTGAGTATTATTTTATTTTGATATCCTTTGTTGCTGAAAGAAATTATTTTTAAATTCACAAGAAAAATTGCATAATACGATTAAACAACTCACGGTGCTGAAGGTGTCTTTAAAAGATATTGAATTGGTGATTGCTAACTTTTTTCGAAGCCTCTTCCCCTGTTTCTATTTAAAAAATCATAGCGTTTCACATTAGAAGTGGCTCTGATTGTCAAGTACCTCCTCAAAAGCTTTTCTTTGCAAGATTTTCCATAGGTTTAAATCTTTGAGATAAAGTAAATAAGTATACCGCTTTCTAGCCCATTATAATGGTAACCAAACTTACGGCAGTCATCTTCACTGATGTCTACCTGATATGTTCCTAGTTTGTTCTGTAGCTCCACAAGCACATGCTAAGGATAGAAATAAGCAGTATGAAAATTACAACACAACGAAATTCCCATTACAAGAGAAAACGTTCTCCATTTAATTTTTTTTTCATATGAAGAGTACTAAAACGTGAAAAGTCTACAGTGAAAGGGGCAATTGCCTCTCTTTAATTTACAAGACAAAACAGTGACAGTCCTGATGGTGAAGTAGAATATAAAGGTAAAATGTTTAACAGGTCCAATGCAACATGAACGTCTAATCATTTGTGAGCCTTGTTTATGAATGCAACTTTGTACTTTAGATTTGTTAAACTAATTTCCAATTTAGCTACTCTACTGTTCACCATGATTGCATCTTGTTTTTATGCATTGATGTAAATGTGGTTATAAAAGAAATACCCTAAACTGAATTGTTATTATCATCTGTTAATAATTCTGAAGTATTCCATTACTCATACAAAAAAATAAAGTTGCAGGACATTGCATAATAAAGTTAGCTTTATTTGTTTACCCAGTGATTGTTTCCTCCTCATTGGTAAGAAATGTTAACATTTTGAGTGAAAAAGTGAAAAACGGCTTTCCAGAAATTACTTGCACAATGAAACGTGAAAAGGGAAAATTCTGTCTAATAAGGCTCTTGAATAACTGGTGACGACGCAAAAAGACTATCTAGCAAATCATTGGAGATATTCCTAAGTCAAGCACTATTTCGGCCTAATGGTAGCTTTATAAGTGACGGCGTTTTTTTTTTTTTCTAAGTAAAAGACTAATGCTTAGTTACAACATCGCCGAGACAAAACAGTTAATAACAACTTGTGTTTGCGAGTTATGTGGCTCTGGACAGGCTAAGGCTGAGGCTAAACCAAAAATCCAGTGAAGCACAAAACAGATCACTCTCAAATTAAGTTGGTACCACATGGACCATATAGCCATTCAAAAAGTGCATTGAATTTTTTTTCTCTTATGGGTCGTATGGTTAAATGTTGAGGTTTTGTCACAACAGTACTGAGGTATTTTTTGCCTTTGAACGGGCACTTTCAGGTATTTTAATATGTTTTACACATTAGGGAAGAGCATGGTCAATTTTATGGAATGATACTTATGCCGAGCTGTTTTCTTCTAATTTGGTACCTGTCTATCATACATGGGGTTCGAGTCTTAATGTCAGGTACGGTATCATCTGTTGGTCATAATGAACCAGATTGAGCCAATTGTGTGAAAACATTCTATAAAGTAGTGGATATGTTTAAGTCTGTGTGCCAGAAAAATAAGCATAGGATATGTGGTAGGTGTACAGTACCTTTTAGTTATTAATGTTTTTCTGATTAACGATCCCAAATAGAGGTTTTGGTCTGTTTGGAGTAATGCAAGATGCTTTTCTCCTACTTATTTCAATGGTGAGACTGTGTCAGGAGTTCTTACGTAATTATACCTTTTTGTGTTTTCATGCTTAACAGCCAGTGGTCACAGTTAACGAAAAATTACGCCACTAAAAGAGAATAACCCACCACGGTCACCGTGGCATCTTTTAGAAGCGAATATAAGTTGAGCACGATCATTTCTTAAAAAAATTGGTTTTTACTACGTGACTGTAGGACTCGTTACCTGATTCATGAATTAACAGGCCAAGTATAAATTTTTTTCGAAGAGATTTCACCCAGTTCTACATAGCTTTGTACTAATTCTTCAGTAGTCCTAATCACCATTTTATATGCAAGGTTTATAATAAGGATATAACATTTTGTTGACTTATCATACGGTTCAAGTACATTCATTATATGTTTTTGTCACTATGCGCATTTTGTTTGTGGGAAGCCTTGGGCTTTCATGGGTGGGAGGGGGCACGGGTTGGTAAGGGTGGGGTTTGAGAGGGTTAGTTCTGGTCTTGTAATCTTTGGCATTAACTTTCCATTTAGTTTATTGAATATTCCATCTCCTTTTCTCTCTCATATTCTTATTCTTTATGCTTATTTGTGCTTGCATAACAGCTACTCTAAGTAACATGTTTTTTTGTTGAAATGGGTAGTAGCACTCTCGACAAGACCCTCAGGGTTTTTTTTTTAGTTTTACTTCCATCTTGTTCAGTGTTACATATGTTTTCATTATTTTGTGTATCAGTACATTTTGATGATGTAGAAAAATAAATAAACGAAACGAAACATGCACTTGCATTGCAAAGATCTCTTAATATTAAAAACTAATAGAACTGAGATACTTGAATTCTAGTCGACATGTGAAAATGTCCATGATGAAACGTTCTCTCTTAACTTTTGTAACATCCCCCTTCTCTGCCTGATTACCTTTAATCGCTTCAGAGAGTAAAAGAAGCTCATTACACGAACACTTGATTGCTAACTTCGGGTTGGATTTCGTGTCCCTGATGAAGATGTGTTACGTAGCAAAATTTGCTAACTTAGGTTAGTTTGCCTACTTTCACAAGTTTTCCAAAAGTTTGGATTGATTAGTAGATGAAAGGCTAGAACCAGCAGGAAATGCCTTCAGGCGTCCTAACTGTGTAAATGGAGGAAGCTTCTCTCACGGCGAGTTATCGGCGAGGTAGCCGTCGTATGTAGAAATCAGGTGAAGCGGAGGGTTTAGAATCTCTTCCAAAGAAAAAGTGTATTTGTTGTTGCCTTAAATTTAAACAATCGATTAGTCGACGTAGTAAGCGTACGTCGTAGGTATTTCTTTTGCAGTACTAGATTTAGGATCACACTTTGCACGGAGTCGAACTTTGAACAGACTATTGGTTTTAAAACAGTCATCACGTTATTTTAAATCTATTTCAGATAAGATAGAAATTTAGCGGGCTTTATACAATATTTGTGACACTAAGAAGTAACATATGGGGAACCTAATTGCGACTTAACTCCAAGAAGTCCCAGGGTATTAAAATGTTGTTCATGTGTACTATGTTCAAGACGCAAAGTGGTTACCTTGACCGATTAAAGGTGAGCAAAATGTTGATAAAATAAATACACTGCCGCATCAGCAGTTGTAATGATCAAGTGCCATGTTATGGGCATAGATTCAAATTAAAATAAATTGAAACAACATGAGCATTGAAAAGAACACACTCTGAACTGATTTCTGGTTTCCACTGTTTTTGGATGGCCACTTGATGGACCCAGCAAAACCTGCAGCAGTTTACTAAAGGGTGCTTTGTGACAGCCGATTTATCAGATGTGTTTTAATTTAGTTTCAATATAATTTAAATTAATTTGCCCAACCCCCAACCCAGGTAGGATGTTGGCTTCACAATACCCTAAATGGACCTAACGTAATAGTGCATTGAAAATCAAATCTCACATGCTCATCAGCGTGGCTATTTCTCTTGAAAAGTTGATTTTCATTAGGTAATGATGTAAATACGAAATGTCTTCAAGGCTCCTCTTTCGTTTGTACTGAAGGAATCCCAATCGTAGTGCGATGTATCCCATCGCTATTTCGCAGGTTTGGTTTGGAAACTGGGACGAACTTAATATAAGTATGAACTTGGCAAATCAGGACATGTCACTTACGGACCGAGAAAAGCCTTCTTGAAACAACAGCTTTTTTTATGCATTTGCACACCATTTTCCGACTTTATTTCAGTTTCCCACATGTTACCCGGTTTATAGCGCACTTTTGCATTTTCTCACATTGGTCTCATATCCAGCATCTAGTATTGTCTGAGAGAGCATGAAAATTTAAGAAAAATGGACTCTACGTTTATGAATGCATACACTGAAAAGAGAAAAGACAAAATAAAATAAAAAATTAAGAAAAAATATAAAAATATCAATATGTACAACCAACAGTTCCATGGTTTGACACTACATTACTTTATATTTCACCATTTTTGCTATTGTGCCCTTATTTGTCCATCATAAATTTGTATGTATAATTGCGCGTGAAAAACTCTGTGTTATACCAGCCTGCTTTAAAAATGCAAAGTTAAAACAAAATAAAATAAGCCTACGGACGGTTAAAATGGTAGGCGACCGGATTACCTGGAAGCTCTTTTCTTATGGACCTTCCAGCCTTCAAAAATTAGCAAACATCACGAAAAGCATGCACAAACGAAATGAAATGTTCAAATGGAAGAATATTAAGGAAAAGCGAAAGTAATAAAGGCAACTGACGACTTACACATTTAACTAGTGAACGATAGAACACCAAAGACTTTCTTAACTTAATTTATGCAGACAAATGTTTAAAATCAATGAGCCCCAAGTATGATATGACGTCAGCCACTGGCGCTGAAGTGGATTGATTTTGTGGTGGGGTGACAGATGTTTTGGGGGATGACCAAATACATGGATTGAGTGTTGTGTTCTGAAAGTTTTGAATATTTAAGTACAAAACTGTGCAATCTGGTGCAACATTTGACATCATTTTAGATTAATTGTTTCGTTCCGTAACCATGACGAGATATTTTTTTTTCCAAATCTGAGTGGAAACCACGCCCACTTCTAATCCAATAATAAAGTGTTATCTTGTTTATAATGACCAGCTATAGACGAATTAAAGAAAGTATTACTGTCTTAATTGATATATATATATATATATATTTCACTAATTCCGCACTTAGGGGAGGGGAAGTTGTTGTTGAAAAGTTGACCGTAAGGGGAAAAATTTAACGTTTCTACACACTTTTTCTATGGGAATACGTAAACGGACAAGGGCGCCCTCGTAGATTAACAAAGTAGATGCAATTACTTCAAAGTTGTCAAATTTACGGACACCTAGCTGTTAACACGAACGGATGACTGGCCATTGAAATAACGTTGTTTATATTTTTGGACGTTAGGGCGAACACTTTTTCTTATGTATTTCATTGTTATTTTTTCGCCCTAAGTACGCGCAGATATAACAATTCCCCCCTAAGGTGGGAATTAGCGTTATATATATATATATATATATATATATATATATTCACCTACCGTCTCTTTAAAATCAACAGGCAACAAGCACCAAGTCCTTTTCTAACTTAGGAAAAGAAATGCTGCGTGAATTTTCTAAGATAGAGTAATTCCTCCGTTAGGATGAAGTTTACTCATAAAGTTTTGTAAGAAATCAATAAATAAAATGGAGAACATATTTGTAGAAAAATTCTTTCCATCGATGTTTACACGTCATGATCAATAACCAGCTTCTAAGTACACGTGACCAATTTCATCATATATTGTGTATTCGTCAGCCACTGCTAGATGGTGTATGCTCCTTTCATAAGTTGTTGACGAGTCTTCATTTAGGCCATTGCCCATTTCTTTGGATACTCGCTCGTAGCTGTTAGTGGTATTACTCAACGAAAATACTGTCTGATTTTCATGACGAGACTTGCCTTCGTTAACGTCTAGTTCAGTTTGCTTCCATTTCAGACATTTCTTGCAACATTTTATGATTAGACAAGTTATTCCTACTACAAGGCATGTTCCAAAGAAAATTGGAATTGAATAAACTACGGGTGGTAGCATGTATGCCATTATCGAACTGTGTTCCTCTTCGTAAGTAAGAACGCTGCCTGTTTTGACACAGGCTTACTTCCAGTCCGATTAATCTAGGTAAATGAATGGATTGGGTCGCAGGAAGGAAGAACGTTTTGGTGCTTTCGTCTTAAACATTGGCGTAGCTGATACAGTCGAAAAGCATTCCAAAGACCACTATCAGGTTAAGGGTCTATTGTACAATCCCAGCCAGAAGTAGAATCAATACCGATATTAGAAAAAAACCTGTGTACATAATTGTTGCACTGCAAACAATATTTTGTCAGAAATGCTATTGAAAGGACCACCTATTCTTGGATTTTTGTTAGATTAGTCCCACACTGAAAACCTGTTTCAGTTCAGCTACGCGATACGGTTACTACGCAAAAACTAGTCGAAAGTACCACAACTTTTAAGGTCGGGTAGAGTTGATTTATAAAAAGCAATTGTTTTCGCTATTAACATTTCGTAATTTGTAATAATATTTAATACGATTTTGCTTTCCCCCCTGCTTCTAAGAGAACAAGTAAAGTTCATTTTTCCGAGTTGATCCACGAATTATAGAGTTCAAGGCAATAAATCTTACTTTACTTAGCGCAGTGGCGACTTACTTCTCTAGTCTCTACTGCTGTTAGTAAAGTGTACGTAACACATGATCCAGTCACACAAACAATTGACAATACCACATTTACATTTAACAAATATATTCCAAGACACGGTTGTCTGCCGGAAGTAACAACACCAAGTATACTTTGTAAGTACCAAGCAACACGTTACTGGCATATGAAATTTTCTCTTGCTGTTATAATTTCAAATTGTAAGTGAAAAGGAAGAATACTAGTCCCTACAAAAAAGCAACACATGCTTATTGCAATAAATATGGTCCAGTAAAGCAAGGTGCATTACTTTGACTTCCTGATTTGTTCTCGCCTTGTTATTGCAATGCACGTTATTTCCTGAAGGGCTTTTCTACTACAGTTATACCTTTTTACACAAAAGTTTACACACTAGGCACAATCGTTTCTTTCAAACATAGTTAAGAAAAGAGCAAAAAGATGATTTTCTTAGTTAAGAAGGCAATGCCAATTTACTTTTCAAACAATTGACAACTTTCACAAATACCTACATTTCCTAATCAAGCATACTCTGGCCTAATTTTTGATCGTTTTTGTTACGGTAACAAAATGCAGCCACCCATGGCACAAATTAAAGAAAACATAAGAACTGTTTAAAACTGTGAAACTGAAACTGTGAAAATGATCCTGAAATCGATAGAGGTCCTCCCATAAAGGGAGACAAAATTCATACTTTCTTGCTGTTCAATCTCTGTAGTGATTATAAGGCTTAAATGCAAAGAGCTGTTTTCCTATGCAAACGTGGTAATGTTTGCTTCACTGGTGAGAGGTTTTGGGACTCACCCACAAAGGCAGAAGCTGTAGCCAAAAAAAAAAAAAAAGCACGTAGGTGAGGAAAATTCAGCGAACGGCAAACTTCTGTAAAATCCCGTCAAACATGAACTTTAGGCCTGAATGTACAAGATCAATTATTCAAATCCACGATTGTGAATATGTAGAGACAAAGTGGTCATGAATACTCAAAGAACTTATCATGTTTGCCTCCTCATTTGGGTGAATTTCTTCTGAAAAAAAAAAATAAGTGAAGCATAAATTCGGTGTGGGTTAGACGAAATTCAACGACATAATACATACAAATGAATGCAAATTCGTTTTTCAAATTGCCTACGAAGTACATTGTCTGGGGAAGTTATTTTAACATGACGTTAACCTCCCAGAATATGGCATAATTTAAGATTTCTAGGCAGGGAACAATTTATTCAGTCTCAGTGTTTCAACTCATCATGTACTATTTGCATATATTTTCACTCTTTGGGTCTCCATGTAAAAGGGTTCTTGCTAGGTGACTTTTTGGTGGGAGGCTTTACCCTCCTTTTCATCTTTGTCCTTACTTAGCTACAAACCTCGACTTAAATAATGGTATGATATTAGTCATACATCACCACCAATATGAGTGACTAACTTCGGTTCGTCAATTCAGGCAACACTTTGACCAATTTGTATTTACGGAGCATAATCCAAAGAATTTGACTGTTGAATTTATCCCCTTGTAAAGCTAGGAGGTACGTATAGACTGTTTGTTATACGTGTGGATCTTACTTTCACTGATTTACCATAAGGGTTCACATTTCGCTTCAGGTAAATCGGCAAGACAGATCAGCCAATGCCGCGCTTGTTTGGTTGATGGAAGACATTTTCTACACGCAAAATTCAGACATTTAAATGAGTGCCTGATAGGTCTAATTGTCGGTGCGCCAGACATTTTTCACGTCCACCAATTAGCTGTGATAAAGCCTTGCGATAAGCCCTACATCTAATGTGACTCTTGAAATGCTTGCATTTTCTGAGTTTGTTATTTATTTTGATTATATTTTGGATTTGTAATACATTTTTTCCCGGTCTACCATAGAATGCAGGTCAATCGTCTCTTGTATCCAAAGCTGCTTAGGGCTTTCATTGGTAAATTTGCCACGGCTCTTGCCCTATTAAAAGCGTTGCACAAATTAGCTTAACCAAAGTTTTGATTTAATTAACAATTAGTTTCATGGTGTTTGCGAAATAATTGTTCATGACTTCAATCTTTTCCCGTAGCTGGGAGTGTATGCAACTCACTCTCATGCATAAAACGGGCTGGGAGTTGATGTATCTTTCTCTCAATGTTACACGGGTAGGTGCGGGTAGATGCATCTCCCTCTCATACGTCACACGACGGTTCCTTGGCGCCCTTAGCACGTGTGTGTATTGGTCCGTGGAGATGCTGACATGAAATACGCATCTGTCATACCGCTGAGAATTTTCACTTGGCCTATTATGTTGTGTAGAATGTTTGTATGTAACCATTTTACGTGCACGTAAATAAACAATGCAAACGGTCAGCAAGACAACAAGTATAATCTCTGTGATAATAACGATCAGTACAAAATAAAGCAATGAACTGTTGTAGGCCTTCATAGGAAAAATGATTTTGTTTCCAAACAGAGAAATGAAAACGTTCGACTTGAAGGAAGATATACCCGGTGTCTGTCGTCAGAACGTGCTTTGCAGCACAATCCCACCACCCTTTCAGCGGGAACACTTTCAACGTTTATTACAAGATCAATTGAAGAGTTAAACACAGGCCCTTTGGGAACATTTCTGGCCAGCACTTTTTCCAGCGGAACAATCATATCGAACTTTAAAATAAATATGTGTTCAGTGGATTCGATAAAACGGCCTTCTTGAGTACCAACTTCAGTTTTCTGTCCATGTACATGATGAGGTCATCCTGCATTTACAAGACAATTGTAATACGTCATTCACCTGGAAAGGTCGGTTGACACCCGTGTCTTTTCGAAAATATGGGTAGTCTGTGTCACTCACATTCAAGATCAATGTTTTGTTATAGTAATTGCAGTTAAATTGTCTCCTCTATTGAAAATAACCGAAAAATAGAAAGTAATCTTTGATAATGTTTACCGCAGCCTCTTCTACGTCAGCACAATCACATATCAAAATAACTTTATCATTTCGTGTAAAAAATGATTTCTTGAAGTTATCTGTCTTTAAGCAGCTCAAAATTATTTCTTGCGATCCAGTTTGAATAATAAGACACGTGAAAAGAAGGACCGTCGTCAGTTTGATTCCCAGATCAGCGATTGTCTCATTGCAAACTGTTATGTGGTAAATCAATGTTAAATATCAACTGATCCTTGTCTTTACATTGGTAGAGAATCAAATGAAAGTCCCTTATGCGAATACGTATTGTCCTGGAAATTTCCAAACTATCCGGTCCACTAATTCATCTATCGTTCTCTTCCCTATGCTAAGGAAACCTATTTTTCCATGTGTTAAGATAAATACCTTTGTTTACCCAAATTGGAACCTCTTTTATTGAAAGTAAGTCAATGGCTGGTAAAATGCACATTTAATTACTTTAATCAAAAGAACGATCCAAATCTGATAACTAGGCCACATTCTTTGGTTGAAAAGGAAGTTCACACTTGTTTTTTCCAAAACAATTGTTAAGGTAACAAGTTCATTCCTTTCAAACCAGCAAATAAAGGTGTGATAATTAAACAAAACCGTGTACGAAAGTTACTTCCAATTTCAATTTTTTCTAAAAGAAGTAGGGAGAGTCTTATAAATTGGTAGCCTATACTGTCAAAGCACTACACTCTAAGAACAGATGGGCAAAAATTACCCAATGTTGGGGAAACATAGCACATGA
Organism: Holothuria scabra; assembly: GCA_037179385.1. Classification (NCBI taxonomy): domain Eukaryota; kingdom Metazoa; phylum Echinodermata; class Holothuroidea; order Aspidochirotida; family Holothuriidae; genus Holothuria; species Holothuria scabra. The sequence continues at coordinate 48,554,668 of CM074190.1, forward strand.
CACATTTTTAGCAAACTTCATTAAATTTATTGGGCAAAATTTATGAAATAATAAGGCAAAACCGTCATGTTTTGCCCAACCTTTAGCAATTTTCTTCCCCAACAATGTAGCATGTGCTATGTTTGCCCAACTGTTTTTAGAGTGTACATTCAGTTCAAACAAATAATGCGAAATATAAAACGTACATTGAGTAGGTATGTATTGCTAAGGTTTCTTAACCTTTAATTCTTCTTCTGAGTTCCAGCACTTCCTGTACTGTTACACACTTACTTAACCTTACCCAGCAAAATAAAAAAGGGACCAACTCATTCCTGTATTTAAGAGCGGATTGTTGCCATTATAGGCTAGCGTCAAATTACCAACGCACAAGAACGGCGCCATTGCTTAAAAAATGGCAGTCACTTTTTACGAAAACATTGGAAACTTTGACAGCAGGGTTGATCCATCATTCGTAGAAAAGTGCTATATTTATTGGTAATATATGTGAAATGTATTCCTTTCATAGTTTTGCTGTCCTTTGCGTATTGGGGAATCACATTGACAAGAACTTGACTCGATCAGTGCAATCAGTGTAAGACTGTTCCGCCCGAGAGTTTTCTAAACATTTACTTATCATTTTACCCACCGCCCATCTCTTAATTATATTGTACAATGATTCTTGTATTAGACATAAGATATTATGTGCCTAGGTGGGATGGCGTGCTTTTACTTTTGCATCCTAAAAAATGAAACAAAAAAAACAAACAAACAAACAAACACAAAAAAAAAAAAAAAACCCAGACAAAATTATACATACAGAGTGCTGTTAAGTCTTAGTTTCATTTTTCAAGTGCGCCTGGCAGATGTAGTGGAATGTTTAGTCACTCTCCTGTACCACGATTCTAACCACACTGTGAACAAATCTGCTTGTATTTTGAAAAGCCCTTATATTTCGTTGAAAACTTTTCCTTTTTACTTCGAGCAAGGTAAGCTTGCTGAACTGCTTTTCAGTGTAAGCAGTTCACACTGCTTGAAAAACAATAGACACATGCTTGACTAGTCTGTTAGCTAGCCGGCAATGTCACGTAATTTTTTGTGTGTTTAAAATGTTTTTACTGTCAATCAGTTAACCAGATGTAAAACCCTGACTACATCAAAATTTTACGCGGTGTTCTTCATTTCCTCACTGAGGTGATAAAATGTAATGCGATATAACAAAAAGTAAGAAGGAAAGTTTCATCGTGTAGAAATGGTTTTATATCGAAACCGTTAGTAGGTCAAAGTTCAAAATGATTTCAAATTGACGAAAAAACAACAACAATGATACAAAACATATACAACACTTAAGGAAAAGATAGCAGATTTCTTTTAATCGATATTGGCAAAATGACACAGTGGCACAGTGTTTCTGGGAAGGGTGTAAATAATTATATGGCCGGTCGCCAAGAGTCTGTGGTTGGAGGTAATACTAAGATGGGGTTTAACCAAAGCGCTAATGTGAAAGTTTTATACAGTATCATCTAAGAAATAATAGAATGCAATGCTGGTTTAAAAGAATAAGCTAAGGAAAAATAAAAAAATAAAAATCTTACCAAAAATTCCAAACAAAAGCAAATGTCAGAGTCCCATCTAGAACTACTGTAAAAGTTAATATCCTTGAGAAGCCAACAGTGAGAGAAGTATCTCCGTAATATTTTAAGTACAGATTTAAATTAACCGTAGCAAGCACCTTATATGTGTACCTTAGTTTAAAGATTTTGGAACACCACAATTTGTCTAAGTTATTTAAGGGAATAAATCACGGGGATAGTTGTAGTTTCTAAGGATGAATAATATTAACTAGGCTTTAAATCAATAGTTTCAGTCACACCTTCCAAAAACAAGAAACGGTAATAGAGCAGTCACGGTAACCCTGATGGAAGTAGACCATCAATATTGAAATATAAGGCGTTATTGGATTAAACACGATGTTATTTTGTTGGAGGCAAACAATATATTCCGACATGAACTAAACGCGCACGTTTTGTATCAATTCGAAAATTTTTGGGAATTGGAGTACATCCCAAAAATTAGGGCATTCTGGCAGTGGTAGAAGACCTGGGTCTAATTTTGTAGTAGATGAAAAAGCATTTCGACTCCTTCAAATGGGCTTCTCTCACCAGAAACGCAAGTGGCATTGATAGCTCTGTTGTAGGATTTAAATACGGCATCACCCGTAGACCACTTACCTGGAATAATGGAACACCTTTATTTCACGTCGTCAGGATATGCAGCGCAACCAAATTTCTGGTACAGAGACAGTTTAGATATGTTTTAGGAGGTTTGTTAAACCATGGAGGTATTACGGGATATATCCATTGTTACACTAACGATTTCTATTTTAAAGAAGTAGGGAGTAATGCAATAAAATTTTCGATTGGTAGTACTTTCTGTAGAGTTCATTTTTTAAACGCTTCGTTAAAAGGAGTGGAATATCTCATCTCATTCAATCACGAATTGATATCTTTTCGACAAAATATGTGTTTAACACATGTAGGGGACAGTGTCGGTATTGGGGCTGTGGACATGGGAACCTTTGCCTCGTTTACTCCCACCTTGTCAGCTCTCAAAGTAAGGTGGAATGACAGCGGTTTTGTGGGCAAAGTAATCACAAATGATGCTTAAAAAAGGTTCAAACGTTTCCATCCTTTTTAACATGCAGAACAAGCTTGTGTAGTGGCTATATCTACGCTACCACCGGCCCACTAGCCAAAATTGATACATTCTATGCAATCAAAAAACCTTAGCAGAACTGAACTTTGGGGCTCTAAAGTTTTAGCATATCTCTTGGTAAAAAATAAGCACCAGAATAGGTTTATCCTTGTTCATAATCCATTATCAATTCCAATGATTTCAAATGATAATTTTAGTTAGAGTGTATGTAAGCACTGCTTAATCGAAAGGCTTTGGGGAATGGTTGCATAGAGTATATCATTTTGGCAAAAAGCTAGTGGGTCGGAAAGAGAACCAAGATTTGTCAACCACCGTAAATAAATGATTTGCTTCTGACGTTTATGGATATCTGAAAAAAGGATTTTTTTAGGGATTCACACCAACATTCATTTTTAATCTGATAGCGTAATTCAGTAAAATCTGTTTATCGAAGTGACGCCATGGAATAATTCGCATGCATTTAGTTGTTATAGTCCTCGGGAAAACTTATGTAATTGAAACAGTGTGGCAGGTTTTTTGCTCTTTCCGACCAGAGATGAGAAGATTTTAGCAAGGGCTCACAAAAACCGGATCAGAATCAGATAAGAATTCTTTGCGGTGTGATCGCGGGCTTAAAACATTTGTGACGCAATTCATATTAACTTAGATGATGACCTTAGATTTTTAAATCATTTTAAATCATTTTAAACTTTGAATAGTAAAGTTTTTATACAAAATTAAAATTTTAACTTCGTGTACAAGATTAATTTACAAGTTTCTCTGACTCAAACTAAAAAGTGTCGTAATCAAAGGACTTACTTTAAGAAAGTATGATCAGACTTGATCGACAGTTTAGTTGGATACCTGGTAAGGTATAGTGACTGCATACTCAACCTAACCAGTCAGGCGCTTTTAAAAATATAGAACTAAATTAACCCTAAGCAGACGTCTCTGTGAATTTTTTTAAGATGCAAACTGAAAGCAAGTCATCCGAACCAGGTGGAAAATATCTTGGTCCAAATACAAAGATTACTGTACACTGTTATATAGCGTGTTCGATTTGCTTCCCTTAACTCAATCACGCTATCACCTTAGGGTCCGTCGAAAATGCGCAGTTCGGGGAAGTAAAAGAATGCTGCTAAGGAAGACGCTGCGCCATTAACCAATAGCGACAAACTACTCGGTTCACTACACAAAAGTGTACACAACAAGGTAACGATGGGGTGGGGGGGGGGGCATATCTAGGCCTGGCGTTTCACGTAGAAGCTACAGCAGCCTTACTATTTCAGAAAATGAATCCTGATGTCTGTTTGCTCAATGGCACTTTCACTACTCTTCCACCGACCAAACTTATTATCAACCACCGTGTTGGCTGTCATGTTTACGCAAAGCGCGGTGATATACTTACCGAACTAACCTGTTTCAGAGGTCTCTCACTTGGGCCTGACGCGAGTAATCACGCATGCTGACGTTATAGACGAAAAGAACAGAGTCTTGCCATACCCGTGTAAGCTCGAGTGAGTAATCAAATACTCTAATAAAGACGACGGAGGGGATTCAGAGGTGGATAAAGTTAAACAGAACATGTTTTAGGAGCCTCCTTGGGGGAAACAGTCTAACACTGATTGCACTGATCAAGTCATGTTCTTATCAATGTGATTCCTTGATACACAAATGACAACAAAACTATACAAGAAATGGATTTCAGGTTAAATTGGACGCTTGTACGAATTAAAGGAACCCAGCTGTCAAAGTTGTCAATATTTTTATAAAAGAAAATAACAAAGTGTCATTTTTATGCAAGGGGTGCAATCTTGTGTGTCGATTATCGCAAACTATCCCATAATGGCAAGAATCGGTTGTTGTATAAAGCAATTGCGTGAGAACTATTTATTTCACTGTGTAATGTTAGCTAGTGTGTAACGGTGTAGAAGGGTGTTGGAACTTTTGACTAGAAGTGTAAAAGTAAAGATCCCTTAGCTATACATAAGTACGAAATATATGTTCCATATTTCGCATCATTTGTAAGGAGTGAAAGTACTCCTTTGACAGTAAAAATCGTGGTTAGAAAGCTTAACTACCTTTGTTCTACGGTTTTGCTTCCAACCCCTCCATTGGCTGGTTTCAAAGGAATGTACTTGTTAGCTTAATAAATCTTTTATCAAGTAAGTGTAAAGCTTCTATTCAACGAAAAAATGTGACCTAATTATCAAAATTTGCCCCTCTCTTGACCAAAGGAAATAAATGTTCATTCTGTCAACCATTTACTTACTTTCAATAAGAGAGGTCAACATTTGCGTAAGTAAATGTATTTATCTCAACACAATAGAAAAAAGGGATCCATGCTGTAGGAAAGAGAAGAACATTTAAATTAGTTAAATTAGTGGAAATTTCCAGGAGAATACGTGCGAGCATAAAGGATCTTCATTTGTTTTCATCCGGATGCAAAGACAGGGATCAGTTTAGATATGGAATGGATGTGCCCAGAACAGTTTGCAACGAGACATTGGCTTATCTTGGAATCAAACTGACCACGATCTTCTTTTTCACGTGTTTCATATCTCTAACGGGATGGCAAGAAATTATTTTTGAGCTTAAAGACAGAAAATTTGAGAAAATAATTTTTACTCGAAATGATGCGGTAACAATGATAGGTGAAATCGCTAACTTACAAGACGCTGAGGTTAATATCATCAAAGGTGGAGAAATTTTTGCTTTAAACTGCGGAAATGGGAGTTGTCTCGAATTTGATTTTTCATCCATCGGGTCTAACAACAATGAAATTTTCTCTTGTTCTGTAACTTTCAATATCGTAGGTAATATTACTGTAATTACTAAAACTAAAACATTGATCTTGAATGTGAGTGACACAGACTACTCATGTTTTCAAAACGGCACTGGTGCTAACCAACCCTGCCGGGTGAATAAAGTGTTACTATTGTCTTGTTACTGCAAAATGACCTCATCATGTGCATGGACAGAAACTGAAGTTGGTACTCAAGAAGGCCGTTTGATCGAACCCACTGAATACTTAGTACACAATAACAAGAGCATTAGCAGAATAATTGTGGGTCCTTTCGATGAGGCAACATTAACTACAGTTCGATATGATTGCTCCGATGGACTAACCATTGACCAAGAATGTTCCATAGGGGCTGTATATAACCCTTCCAATGATCTTATAAAAAACGTTCGAAGTGCTCCGGCTGGAGGGCAATGGGATTGTGCTGTAAATAATGTTCCCACAACAGCGACGGAAACTCCTGCTATCAAATCGGCCTTCTGCATTTCTTCATTTGGAAAGAGCAACATTTCTCACAAGTATGCTTTTAGTAGCTCATTACTTTATTTTGTAGTGGTAGTTATAATTGTCACAGAAATTGTAATTGCTGTCTTGTTGACAGTTTCCATAGTCTTTTTACGTAAAAGGAAAAATATTAGAAAGAATTCTGCGAGGCAACAAAATAGCCAAAGTGAAGAAAATTCTCAACTTTATAAGAGGTGCATATTTCATGTTAGCATCTCCACGGACGAATACATACAAGTGCGTAGGGAGCCAAGGGAGCCAAGGGAGCGTCGTGTGACGTATGAGCTACATCTACCCGCAACTACCCGTGTGACGTATGAGAGAAAGATAAACTTACTCCCAGCCTGTGTTAAGCATGAAAGGGAGATACCCATACCCCCAGCTTCCGAAACAGATTCAAATCATGAACAATTATTTCGTATGCACCATGAAACTAATTGTTGAATAAAACAAAACTTGGTTAAGCTAAGTCGTGCAACGCTATTAATAGAGCGCAAGCCAGGGCAAATTTATCAAAGAATTGTTACCAAGGGAAGTCGATCCGTATCTTAGGTCGACCCAGAAAAAACGTTCCAAAATGTAATCAAACTATATTTAAAATTTAACTCGGAAAGTTCACATATATCGTGAGATACGGTGCGGCCGATGTATGATTTATCGTAAGGCTTTTAATGTCCACAGTTAATTGGTAGGAGTGAGACATGTGATGCTCCGACCGTAAGAACTAATTCTCCGCTTACATAATGTTTACCTAAAACCAGACTGCCAAGCGCTGCATTGGCTGATATACCTTGCCGGTTTCCCTGAAAAGAAATGTGGACTATTAAGGTAAATTAGGGAGAGTAAGTTCCAAACTAAACGTATGCCCTCCAGTCTATATATTACTTCTAGCTTTATAAGGTGATAAATTCAGCAGTCAAATATACCTTAAATTATACAGTGACTTGCAGAGTCTTCGTAAGGACTTCATTACCTCAAAGAAATTTCGAAAACCATTCAATATGTTTGATTGACGATTTTTCATGTTCGTACTACTCCCCAAAAATGTCATTGCTCACTTTTAAGCTAGAACTTGTACAGCTACGTCGAAATCTGAAACGTAACCAACAGAATCATCGCAGTCAGACTGCATCGGTGAACTAAGCAGAAATAACCTAACAATTTTCCAGATTACAGGCTTCATCCACTTGAGTGTCCGTCTTCGTAACAGTGTTGTAGTCGAGACCGACATATCCGAGACCGAGACCAAAACCGAAACCACAGGGTGTCGAGACCGAGACCGATACCAGGGGTAAAATTCGAGACCAAGACCGAGACCGACAGGGTCCGAGACCGAGACCGAATGTACATGTTGCGTAGAAAAATAAACTGTTCAAAAATTTAAACACTGTACCTTTTTACCTACTGTAACCTTAGTTACTTTATGCTCTGAAATGACATGTAGCACCATGCAATAGTGCATCATTTTTTATTTTCTACATGTTTTATCATATGCATGACAGTATGCGAAAGGTGGATGGTCCCCAATTGGCAAATTGCTGAATCGGCCTGACTTCATTGCCTCAGAGGGGGCAGAAATTATGCCCTAGTTGGGGATCTTGAAAAGTGCAAAATGTCACCGCCATTGAGAAAAAGATTTCTCGTTATTTCGGTTATGGTTATATGCGAAAACAGGGAGCTTCCAGTTGCTTGACCAAACTTAGAAGAAATAACTTTTAAACACTAATCCAAGTGGCCATCGTTGCCATTCAGAAATATTTCTCACAGGGGGAGGTGACTTTTTTCCAACTTCAGGTGTCCAACCAGAGCATAACCTCTGCGCCACTGAGGAACCAAAGTCCGCCCGATTCGGAAAGGTAATGGCCATTTGTGGGGCGAAAGCCCCCTACCCGGCCCCGTCCAGCACGGCCCAGGTGGCCCTGCTAATCAAATCAGAGCCACTGGGTGCTGCAGGTCTTAACTCACAGAATAAAGATAAGGGGCCTGTCCACTCATTACAACCTACAATTAATTCTTGGCCTTTTCAAGGAGCTTTTTAACTTTACAGGAATAGTCTTGAAAGTTGAATTGTGGTGGTTAATGGGGTAAAACTGAACATTTTGTGTCTCTACAAGCAATCAGATACCATGTACGCTACCGGTGCCTATTCGAAGTAAAAATTTTTTTTAAAATTTGCATACTTTTAGGAACCAAAATAAAAGAGCATCAGTGATGAGCTAAAGGGCAACGGAGTATGTCAGTTTTTTTTTATTTTTATGTACGAAAAAGGTAATTCTGCCAAAAAACAATATTATCTTAGCTGGGCTCCACCATCAGTTGGTGTAAAGAGCAAAGAAAATTTCGAGCAATCTCTGTGTTATCTCTATGTTGCCCAGAGATCAGAAATGTATCACAAAATGTACCATAACATTATATGAAATGGTAATTAATCTTCATGGGGGAACTACAACAGTCAAACAAAATTGAAAATATGCCAATGTTTCCCTATTGCAACTCTTGGCTAAATTTATAACCTGCTGAATTGATGCAATTGTGTATGTAACTGTCTGAACTCCCGACTATACATTGTTTTACTCCAAACACCTGTTGCATGATAAATGTTTAACTATTGCTCACAGCACCTGAACATCATCCACTCCCCTGCCCCTTTCTGGTACGTCTTTACCGACTGCGGAACGATTCTCCTTCCCCCTTGAATTTTTTTGGGAAAAATTGGTGTCCTTACATGCAATCTGGTGCCAAATATGCTACCTTCTGTGAGGAAGGGGCTGGGGTGGCATGGCCCAATGCCCATCCCTGGGTACTTCACTGGTGGGGTAAGATAAAATTTATTGATTTCCATCATAAAATAACAATAGACAAAAAACACTCACTTAAAATTGAAGAAATACCTCAGTAAAGTTATCTATGCATCTTACAATGTACGTTACACTCCATTTTTTTATTTTTAGACATTATCTATCTCATTTATATAAAAACAAAAATTTTTCTGCCGGTCTCGAAGCGAGACCAGGACAATTTCCGAGACCGCAAGGGTCCGAGACAGAAACCGAGACCACAGAGTGTCGAGACCGAGATCAGTGAAAACCGGTCTCGAGACCGACACCGGTCTCTAACACTACAACACACACTGCTTCTTAAACGTTTCATATGGTAAGGCAACTGCTAATTACAGTCGTCGATTTGGCTAAGTTCAAACGATAGCCTCAATGTTTTGCGAAAAAGTTGAGTTGAATTTTTGTCATATGATTGGGCTTTGGCTACAACCTGTAGCTCTACAGGTCTGACGTCGTAGGATGCAAACATGAACGAATTTGCCCGGAACAACAGATCTGTTCATTTCAGGCCTTATAACAACTGCAAAGATTGCTAAAAAGCTGCAAAAAATATTGAAGTCTTTTATTTTGAGAGGACGAATGTTGGCTACAGTTTAGATCTTATGAATAAAATGAATATGATGTCACAGAGAAAAATAGTACGCATCATTTCGGGGCGAAATCAAGGAATACAGATACACTGTAGCTGGTTTGTCAACTAGTCGAATACATGCATTGTGCTACACGTGAAGGGCGAATTCTTATGCGTGCAACCGAATATTCCATTGTTTTGTCCCCAAGGAAGACGCCAGTTTGTCTTCAGTGCATACGGTTTATTAGCAGATCATTTCACAAATGACGCAAAATCGTGGGAAGTGTGTAGGAAAATGGCACATTAGGCGTTAATTTTCACCGTTCTTTCAAAGGAATGACAGCTACTTTCCGTTACCTCTTACCAAGAGTGATTATTTTGTTACCCCAGCAAAAGCGAACAAAAATATTAGGTCAGCATACTTCAGAAGTTGTAAGTTGTTTGATCAATAAGTTAACAAGCTCTGCGTATTATGAAAAAAATACGTGTAGCATATTATAGTGTATTGCAATGAGGCTAGAACAAATTAGGACGTAAAAGTTACACACTTTGCTTTACTTCACAATATTTGTTAAGATAATCGGGTGGTTCTTTTTTGTAGAAGAATATCCTTCCTTTTAATTTGTAATTTATCATAGCAACAGAACATTCATCACATAGAACGTCTTGTTCGTTACTTATAACGTATAAATGGTGTTCGTTACCTGTGGGCTGGTACTGGCTGGCAAAAGGACTGAATATGAGTAGTGACTATGACAAAAAGACTATTGACTATGGCAAATAAATGGATAAAAGTATGTAACCATCATTTATAAAATGTTTGAGTGAATCGCTTGAGAGAGCTATCTTTTCGAGGAGTAATTACTTATGATGTTTATCTTCGTTAAGAGTAGTGTGACATGTCAACAAAAGTACTCAATTTAATTGGGAGTTAAAGACTTATCTGCCATTAGGGTATATCACTTCGGTTCTCAAAATAAACCTCTGCAAACTTTGAATGTTTCCAAGGGCGTTGATATAGGTGCACTGGGAGATATGTCCTCTCCACATTTTTAAAGAAGGGACGGTCACACATTTTACTTTTTGTGACATGAATCTTAAAATTGAGGTTACTTGAAACCAAACGAATCATAAATATGCTCAGAAAGTTCTTGACTTGGATCTTTATCAGTTGCAAGGCAGTAAGTTCTTTACAAATTCTTTCTATAACTGTTACAATTTTCTTGCGTTGCGCGGGCATAAATCGTCATGAAGTTATATCTAGCTGTGACGCCCATAAGCTCTCTTTACTTCACTGCCGGTCACAGACCTCAGTAGATCTTTAGAGCTCATTGTTAAACATTTGTCTGCATCAATGAAGTTAAAGGATGAAATGATTTGGTCTTCAAATATTTCTTTTGTTAATTTTAAAACGTCAAAAATCATCATACTTTTGGTATAAGTTCATAATTTGCTACCTTTTCACCACTTTGCTTCGGTTTTGAATGCATTCCATGTTGGTTGCTAATTTTTCAGGTAGTTTTGAAGGCGACCACAAACAATAGCAGCTCTTATAGAAACGGAAGATTTCTGAAAATGTTGCAAAACTTCAATACGGAGTAACTCGGGCTTTAATTTTTATTGGAAAATATTAGATTGTCTTGCCATACAGAGACACTACGTCAAACATATTTGCGCAATGGATTATCATCACTCCTCACCAAATGTGGGGTTCAAACTATTTTTCCCAGTGCCCAAACCCAGGGAGCTGTTACGGAGCTCCCTGCCAAACCCGACCTAAGTGTCAACGCTGTGACATTCCACCAGGTAGCCGTAACAGCTCCCTGGTTCAACTATACATCACAATATGATTAAAATTAAAATATCCTTTGCACACTGATAATAAACGCTCAACGTATGTTGTAGAATCAAAATAAATATGGAATGAAAAGTGATAACGTGAATTTAGCAAAATTACTTAAGTTCAAAGAAGACAGATCAAAAAGGTAAGGTCGTAAATTTATGTGTGGATGGTGTCTTCAATGAGTTAACTGTTCTCATGTGTGTCCATCATGGACGTCAACACACATCGTTTTTTAACCTTTGCAGTCTGCTTATGAAGAATACTGTATTTGATGGTTTTATTTAACCGCCTATTGCTCTTTTTCCAAATGTCAAGTAAATATTACTGTTGTTCCAACGCTAATGTCCTCCCTACTCAGAACTATTTGTTGAATAATTTACTTCGAGTAATCACGTTGTCAATTTGTTCCTATTTCGATGCACATCGATCACTGCTGTTTGTTATTAATGTTTAGCATTAAATATCTTTCGTACGTTTTTAACTCGAGTGGTGACTTTCCCGAGTCCACTGCAAAAAAAAAAAAAAAGAAGGTTTGTCTGACCAAACATGACAGGAAACTTTGCAACTGCTACGTCTTTGTGTCATGCTAACCTGCTGAAAAATATATATCATCCTTCCTAACAGGTTCCAGTTTCAAAATGGTTTTACAAAATCCATGTCTTCCCACAATTTTTATCAAATTTGTCTGTTTTCTTTTGGATTCACGTTGACAATACCCAGAAAAAGTGCCACTTGTGGCTATAACCCGTCACTCTTTGTCGCACGTGTGACAAGTAGTTAGTCCGTTCATCCGACTCCTTGTCATACGTGCGACAAGGAGTCCGTCTTTGTGGGAATGCCACTTTTGGCAACAGTGGTCGACTCCTTGTCGCACGTGTGACAAGAAGTAGGCCTTTTTGCCATGGAATAACGTATGAGAATCTGGTATTGGGCTACAATATTGTCAAAAAAGAGGGAAAGTTATGCAAAAGGAGCTGTCCAGACAGAGTTAGAAAATCCATTTTGAAAATGGAACTTGTTCCTTCCTCTTAATTGGGTTTTATCGCTCATGTGAATGATGTTACGTTTCCCTTTAATGTTGATCTTCTTTTGTGCCAATTTTGTTTTACACTTTACATGCCACTCTATTCATATTTATGAAATTCTTCACATACAAGTTACATTGTTGCCTGCAAACCTCCGCTCCTTATGATGCTGTAATCTAAGAGTCATGGGTTCATTGATACGCTTCTTACTTTTGTTGAACCTCTTCTTCCCTCCCTCCAGTTGTTGGGTTGAGTAAAGTAAATACATTCTTTACTGAACGGATAGTTTCCTGACAAGAAAAAGGGATAGTAAATAACGATACTTGGACTTTACCTTAATTTAAAAGAAACTCTAACAGACAGTCTTTGTGAAAACTGAAAGGACCCCAATCCACTTAATAAGTGCAATATCCAAATGCACTTTCACATTCTGAAAGAGAGAATCGGTACATCATATATGGTGTTACGACAAAAATAAACAGGGAGAAATCTTCCCCATGTTTTTTCCTACTATACTGAGTGCACTGTTCGAGTTGCCTCTGAACTCCGAAAGTTAGGTTCTATCTGAAATGATCAATGAATATAATGGGCATTTCATTAGGGGACTATTTGTTTAATTTCCCACTTTGAACGTGACAAACCGAATCTCCAGCACAAATCTTACACCTTTGGACTTGTACGATGTGTTGCAGATAGACACATATTTCTTCATGTTCCTTCCCTGGTATATCATAAAGTACATCCTTGACATGCTCCATACATGTCTCTCCTTCATTTAGCCACTTAATCTATGCGTAAAATAACGAAACATCCACCGGAATGGTAAAATTTTCAACATTGAATGTTTTCATGATATACTGAGAGGATTGGATTTTATATGTGGACCGTACCATTTTAAAACAGGTAGCGCAAAACTGGCTGTTCCACATGAATAGCATGGCAGATAAAAAGCAAGAAAATTCGTCCACTGTCGGATGCTTTATAGTGTCAAAAGTATATTTTTCCATGTGTAAACACAATTGACAAGCAATGAAATACAACTAAATAGACTAATTGAAAAAACAACATAAAAGTGGCGAACGTCCCCATTTTTACAATAATATTCTCTTCTCTTCAAAAGAACAACAGCACTTTTGCGTAGGTAACAAAACATTACGTGGAAGAATCCAACGAGGAAAACAGTGAGAAAAAATGAAAAATTAAGATTTGCAATACAATACTTAGCCAAGAAGAAATTAAAAAACCTTGCTTCATAATAAATAAATGAGATTTCAACTTCAGTTTAGCGTAAAAAATACGACATGGATAGGTCCGTCCGTCCCCTTGTAATAATTAGAATTACAGGAAAATTCAGGATTCGTTACTCTCTGTATCACGTAATGATAGCAAGAATAATTGAATCCACCTACTTTTTCCGACTCCTTACAATGCATAACTTTTGTAATTTAAAATGAAGCGCTAGAACGCGTTAATAGGCCATGGGACAGAGTCCAAAATTCTTTCATTCCATGGCAAGCATCTGGGGACTCCACAAAATGTCACTGAAAATGTTCTTTAAAATATTTACATTGACAAAAGGATGATTCCCAATCGTAATAATTGCACATTATTGGGAAAACAATTAAAATTCAATCACATTTTTCGCCAAAAGAAACGAAAGTATTTCGTTTACAAAATAGTTATGACGTAATTACTACCCAGTCACAGATCTCCATTCAGGTCACATTAGGATCACATGACAAGATCTACCAGGTACCTCACAAGGTATAATGTCGTTAACAAACAAGACGGTCTTAATATCCAAATTTAAACGATCCAGGTGCTTAATTCATTGCCTAGCTGAGAGAGTCGTCAAGGGATCTGTTATCATTTATAAGTATGACGGAATCTTAAAATTTATCCTGTACCAAATACCTCTTTGAACTGTTAGCTAACAAGAGAGATTAAGTGTGCGCAGTGAGATGATCGGAGACGGTGAACTGAATCAATGTCAATTTCCAAGACTCACTATTGTTAGTGTTACTGACATGTTAGTTACCAGAACTTAAGAAGTCGAGCGATTTACCGACGTGTATTAAGATGATCAGAGCAAGAACCAAGAAACAGAACACAGGTAGGGGCCTAATTAAATTACTGTATAACATAAATCATGAAGACTTGGTTGAATTACCAGTGTCGATGGTCGTAAGTCAGTGTAGTGAAACTGTGCAAGCCTAAGCATGTTACTTAGGCCTAATACAGAATTGTCATAGACCTCATACATAGTCATACTGTATAATTAGTAGTCAGAAGAATCAAGGATATTGAAGACCTGGAAAAATACGAAAAATGAACTACTGTATTAAGCATCAATGTTTATCCTGATGTAGCTTTAACTTCTCATATACAGTCCTATGCAAAAGAAGCTTATCGTGGGTCAACGCTCTTGAATAGTACATTTTTCACCACAATGCCGCTTCAAATCAGCACCGGTACGCAGTTCTAGCAAGTCACTCTTTTCAGTGCAACTTTATCTTAAAGCTTGCAAAATGTAATGCAATGTCAGGTGAACTACTCTTATGCCTTCTATCTGTCTTTTCTTGTAACTCGTATTGTTGATAAGTAATTTCTCTTTCTTTTTGTTTGTTCTCTGTTATATCCTACTTTCTACTTTTGTTTTTCTTTTCTTAGTCCTTTTTTTGTCCTTTTGTGTTGTGGGTTTCTTAGGTTATGACCTCCGATGACACGACCCGTTCATTATGTAATAGGGGTATCTACGACATGCAAAGTACAAGTCACTGTCGCTCCTGTTCAAACTTATGTCATGTGTCTTGTAATGGATCTCTGAATTCCTCCTTGCTATGTCCTGGTTGTTTAAAGAGGGCACTCCCCTTTTGTTCAAGCCAATGATGCCGATGTATCTGAAAATCTTGAATTACGTCAACCACTTGACAAAAGTCAGAGTTTTTAGATAAAACTTGTGATGTAAATGATGAGTTTAATTGACATGTATTCCTGATGACTGCAGATACTGTGCAATAGATGAATTTAACATGCTGTCTAGCAAGAGCAACTTTGATTTGCTTCATTTAAACTATCGTAGTCTAAGCACAAACTTGGACAAAACTGTTGATTTCCTTTTCTTACTTAATCGCAACTTTTCTGTACTAGGTTTCTCCGAAACCTGGTTGACTGATAACATTTTACCTGTGATTCGCCTTGATAATTATTCTTTAGTTGAGCATCACCGTCTAAACAGACGAGGAGGGGGCGTGTCTTTTTGTTCAAGAGAGTTACAAGTATGTTGAACGCACCGATCTATCAATTTTCAATAACAATATTGAAAGCCTGTTTATTGAACTAATCATTCCTCATTGCGTAATGAGAGTTGTCGTAGGTATTATTTACAGACCTCATAGCGAGTGAATGACTTCATTTAATGATTATCTTTATGACACTTGTTGTAAAATTTCAAGTGAAAAGAAGTACTGTTTTATACTAGGCGATTTCAACATTGATATCCTTAGCCATGGATCTTCTGACTTTCTTATCACTGATCATACTGCCTCACTGATTGACAACATCTTAACCAACGTCGCATTGTGCAAGGAAGCTAATGTCCTATCGGCTGGAATTCTGCTCACTGACATCAGTGATCATTTTCCCATTTTTATAAACACTAGAATAGGAGTAAATACAAAAGAGGACCAAGGCATTTTGATCCAAAGTTTTTCTACTAGTAAAGTGAATGTATTTGTCCGTAGCATGTCCAGTATGAACTGGAACCATGTTCTTGTTGAAAATGATGCTAATGGAGCCTTTAATAAGTTTCATGACACTTTTGAGAAATTGTATGACAATTGTCTTCCTTTTGTTAAAATCAGTAACAATGGAAAAAGAAGGGAAAAGCCCCTTGGATTACTTCCGGTGTGTTAAAATCAATTCGAAGCAAAGAAAAACTGTACGGAAAGTATTTGGAAGCCCCGACTCCAGACAACAGCCTCAGGTACAGAACCTATAAAAACAAACTGAACTATATTAGGGTTATGAAAAAACATTTCTACATCAAAAAATTTGCTGATCGTAAAACAATGGCAAAGAGACATGGAAACCAATTAATGGGCTTCCTAATGGGGAGAAAACGTGCTCATATCCCGACACCTTCAAGAAAGGCGACCATATTATCACCGGCTCAAGAGACATTGCTGATGAGTTCAACAAGGATTTTGTTAATCTCGGGCCATCTCTGGCCGAGAAGATACCACCTGCTCCTTTTGATGATTGTTATATGGGCCGTTCTCATCCATCGTCCCTCTTTCTTCTCCCAGTAACTGAGCATGAAGTTGCCAAAATTTTCTGTGCGTCTCTTAACCCCAGAAAATCGGCTGGATTTGATAACATCCGTCCAAAAATCGTGTTACAGGTCATACCTTATATTCTAAAACCGCCCACTCATATATTTAATACCTCTTTTGAGACTGAAATTTTCCCCCATCTCTTGAAAATAGCAAAAGTCGTTCCTATCTTCAACAAAGGAAAAGATGATACTTTCTGTAATTATCGTCCAATATCTATATTACCTTGTTTTTCGAAAATTCTGGAAAGACTCATGTTTAATCGACTGTACTCTTTTGTAGTAAAACACAGTATACTAAGTGATTGTCAATATGGTTTTCGTTCCGAACACTCCACAGAGTTAGCGCTTGCTGATGCTGTGGACAAACTCTATTCTGCCATTCAAGGTAAGCACAATGCCATTGGTGTCTTTTTTGACCTGTCGCAAGCTTTCGACACTATAGACCATAGTATACTCCTTCGTAAATTATCACATTATGGTGTAAGAGGAAATGCTAACCTTTGGATGAAAAGCTACGTACCTTCAAGACAACAACTCACTGTTATTAATAATGTGCATTCTAGATCTCTTGGAGTAACACATGGGGTTCCTCCAGGGTCCATTTAAGGACCTCTACTCTTTATTGTGTACGTTAACGATATTTGCAATGTCTCTAAGTCTTGATCCTTAGTACTTTTTGCAGACTACACCAATATCTTCTTCACAGACAGCAATAGCAACTGAGAGGAAATTGTAAATGATGAACTGAACAAGTGTTACAAATGGTTCGTATCGAATAAATTATCACTGAACGTTGATAAAACAAAATATATGGTGTTTAGCAGAGGTAAAAATAATTGCAGCCTTAACATCAGCATGAATAAAAAACCCCTTCTGAAAGTTCACTCCACAAAATTCTAAGGCGTTCACATTGATGACAAGCTGTCATGGAAAGATCATGTAAAGTACGTCTCAGATCAAATATCAAGAGGTGTAGGCATCTTATCGAAATTAAAATTCACTTTACCTCAAAGAGCCCAGAGGTTAATTTCCTTAAGTCTTGTCTTACCACATCTTTCTTACTGTTGTAGTATATGGTCTGGTACCACTAAGTCTATTATACATAAATTATTTATTCTCCAGAAAAGGGCTGTCAGACACATTGGCGGCTCTGCTTCATGTGATGAGACGAGTCGTATATTTGCTTCGTTGAACTTACTTAAACTTGATGATTTAGTCAACATGAGTCTAGTTACGTTTACCTATCGCTGTCTAAACAATCTGCTTCCTAGTTTTTTTTTCTTCTTTTTTTACCTTGAACAAATCTATTCATAATCACCAGACTAGACAAGCTGACCAGATACATACCCTATTTGTTGACAGAGAGGCTTGCAAGAAAAGTCTTAAATATAGATCTAGTATAGAAAAAGTACATTGCTTTTTAATTCTTACAGAGAAAAAATGGTTGTCCATGGGACAACCACCTTTTAAATTTTGGTTGTCCGTATAGAATTTTTGTTGTCCTGGACAACAGGACTACAGTACCATGAAAATCAAGCCCTGTTTGCCCTGTCATAATATTTTATTTATAAACGTAGATTCCAAACTTTTTATCCCCACACCCTTATACTCGCTGTGTTAACCCAGCCAACATGCCCAGCTGGGCCCCAACTGGGTTTCAGCTGGGCTACTTGCTGGGCCCCAGCTGGGGCCCATCCGTGTTTGTCAGGTGTTCCCACGTGGGGCCCAACTGGGCTAGCCTTTCCCAGCTGAAGCCCAGCTAGGCTTCAGTTATTGAAGCGGGGCACAGCGGGGCACAGGGGTTCTTAACGCACACAATACATTTCTCGGTGTATACTGTGTAGACCGGGGCAATTGACGCAAACTTCGGCGTGTTTGGAAAACGAACGCACTAGTTGATTTTCCTTTGCCAGCGTGTAAAAATGTAAATGCATGCAAGTTTTGAAAATCGGTTACATTTTGAGCTTTAAAAGGTGAAAGGATTGCTGCAAGGCCATCTCAGTAGGCTTGAAGTCATCGGTTGTAAGCCTAATGTGTTATTAAAGTTATCATCGTACCGTCCCCTTTTTTGGTCCTTGTCACGGGTTTTAACCTTTGTCACATATGTCACATCACTGAGTCGTCACGGATTTTAGACGATCCCGTTTAGGGGGTTATTGCCACAATGTGACCTAAAATCAGACAGCTTAGCCATATTTATGTTTTGTTTTCTACTTCATATTCCAGCCTTTGAGAAAGGAGAGCTAGAAAGGCATTATGGGATGGTAACCTCAGATGAAAATGCAGCAGGGACTTGTCTGGTAAGTTTTATTTAAATTTTGGCTCAAAAGGACAAATTACCAAGGACTCTCCTTCATTGACCATTTCCATAAACTGTTATACTTCAAGAAGTGGTGGCGGTGTATCCTGTAGCTGAGAGAATGTCTTTTCACTTGATATTGTTGATAGTGTTACGGCTTGGTCGCAATACAAACCAATAACAGCGAAAGACCACAGGAGAGCGAGATTAAAATCAACAACTTAATTATTATTCACCTCTTACTTCCTAAAATTTACAACAATTAATCTTAAATATACTTACAATCTTTTACAGCTTAAGGTATCACTCTTTGTCCAAGGGGTAGTGTTGTTAGCGTCGATTGCACAGTAGCACAGCGTATGACTCGGTTCCGCGAAGGCAGGATGAAGACTATAGTGATCGGTAAATGGCGACACAATTACAACGTTAAGCGGCGAAGCAGGCGTCTGGTCTCTGTATTATCTGTGTATCTTCTGTTCTCTTCTCTCCCTGTCACACTTCTTGCATGACCTTTTATATGCCTGGTAGTTCTTCCGGAAAAGTCTGGAACTTACTCTTATAGAAACGTCTCGTTTGATCTCGTACAAAACAAACAGCGAAAGTTCTGGGCTCAGTAGCCCATAACCACAAGTTGGCTATTATTAGGCCATTACATAATACAGTAGTTTCCAGTAACTGTGCGAATGTTCTCTGGGGTTACCCGTTGAATATGCTCGAGAGACAACACCGATGCTAGCACTTTCTAGAACTTTTCACTCGCTCGTCCGTGGATTCAATCTGGTTGATGTCGTCTCGTAACAATAGTATGACTCAGGTTCACCTAGTTGGTTTCAATTTGCAGGGTGTAGATTGCTAAAGAATTGGCTGAAAATTACAACAACCACAACAGTCACATGCAACCTTATCAAAAAAAAAAAAAATAGGCTGAAAAACGCAGTACGTTTCTGGAGGTCATATAACAGATATCAGTGATGATATTCCCAGATACTTAATACACTCTTAATGTGGGTGAAGGTCAGTTTCAATATGCTTGATTTACTTGGATTCTCTGCCATTCAAATTGCTAAGTCAAAACACTGCAAAATTATGTTTAAATTATATGTAAATTGTGATCTGCCAGTGATTATTTTTATTGCAATTCCTTTTATTGAGTAAATTGCCAATACAGAAACAATCACTGCATAAAAATTGTGTTCATGATTATAGTTGCAAAGTTTGACTGAATGATGTAATAGCATCCAAGTATGATGAAATGGCAAGGCCCCTGATATCTCAGTGGTCAATGAGATCTTTTTAATAATTTATTGAATGCACTTTTTGCCGCCTGGATAGTTTTTGTTTAAGATTAAAGAGGGAGGAGGCATCCCCTCCCTTTAGACCCCTCCAAGGAAAGTTGTAAGTTCTGGCAGTGAAATTAATACAGGAATTTGCATATCAAATTATTTACAACTTGATGTGTGTACAGAAAGTGAACAAAGAGATATAATGAGGTTCAATTATTTATTTCAGTTTTATTCTTTCCTTCATTTGTTCAGAACCCACAGACACAGAACCAAAGCTGCTACAGTCTGAACAACAACTGTTGAGTTATGGGGGTTTTCATCTGCAATGTCATTTGTCTCCTGCAATCTGCATCATATGTCAAACAGATATAACAACATTGCTTACTCAAGAATTTGCAGTAAAGCTGCAAAAAAATCATCAGTGTTTGCCAAAAAAAACTGGCTTGTGTACCCATATTTGCTTGCATTGACTTTTCCAACTGCATAGACTGGCCTTGATAATGATGTGATAGGTTAGGTAAATGAAATGAAGACATTCCTGGATGTGATTCTGTTGTAAATTAAAAGTAACTTTATCACTGAAATCACACAGATGCTCTGAAACTTGCTGTTTGAAAACTGTAATGTTAATCAGAATTGTAGCAGTAAGTGTTTACCAGAGTACTTTTATACCCTGTTACATGTTCCTTTCTTTGCATGTTTTTTTTTTGTTGTTGTTGTTGTTGTTGTTGCTGCAAAGTCAATGAATTATTCCAACTTAAAGCCATGGGATAAGAACTGATATTAGTAAAAGAATTCCAAAATAAAATGTGGCTTTGCCTTCTACAGGATAAAGAAAAATGAGATGGGGTTTTAATGCTTACCATATTTTCAACATTTGTGAATAGTTTTTTCATATACGGTGTATTTTTAGCTCAAACAACACAAAGTGAGGGTAGAGCTTATGTTATACTGTAGAGGGAAAAATGTCTGTCTCACTTTCCAAAAGGTTTCACCCTCTGTAATTGCCAGTGGATTTTTCTGAAATTTGCTGTGCAGGTGCCATTATAGGATGGCAACAGACTTCCTTCCTAGCTACCTGATAGACCACAGAGAATTGGTACTGTTTGGCCATTTTGATAATTTTTCATGGCTTTATTAGCCGCAAGGCAAGTCCGCATGAAGCAAGTTCCCAATCAAGGCATTTTTAGTGAATAGGCTTATTCTAGTAGTTGACTGTGCCGATGTTCACAGTAATTTTTAATTCAACACTTCTGTAGAAAGCACTATTTAAATGGAATGTGTTAAGGAGGAAACTTTCAGCATGACAGAAAACTAATAAACTTTTTCTTGTCAATCATTTGCATTGATGAACTACTAATCAAGAGCTGTGGTGCACATTATGTGTCAAGTAAGGGTAGGCGGTGCGCTATCTGACGTCACATGGGTAGTCGGCGAACCTTCAGTGCACATTTGAAGGGAAGGCCCGAAATCATCAAACGTGATTTCATCGAAAGGCTTAAAGAGGCATTTTTTCAAAGCGAATTTATTGCCGGGATTGATTATTTTTTGTTTGGTCGTTATGACCAGACTAGACCGGTTTCTGTTGCTTCGGCTCAAATAATGGCCCAACTTCATCAGTAGTAAACCGTTATTAAATCGGTTAGGGTAAATAATCATTTTGTCTCATGATAGTACAATGGAAATATCAAACGAAATAACTTCTTGTGAATTAAGCCCATTGAGTTTTTGCTTTAGTAATTAGCACAACTTTCACTCGATCACTGATGCTTAGTTTTAGCCGTGACGAGATCATGGGGAAACACATATCATGTGGGAGTGAACAAATTGCCGTTCGTTTTTGAGGCAAGTTCATATTTTAATATAAATTAGCATGAGAGCCGTGGACTGTGACAATTCCCGGCAGGGTCGCCTTGTTACCTGTTGCGTTAAAGGGATCTTAGCGGTAGCACCTTGCAATCCCTTTTCAACTAAGTAGGTTTATGTGAGAACCCTTTTTAACGAGGTATAATATTTCTTTCCAGACTACTCTGCTTAATTCCCTTAACATTATTTGTAGGGGGTTCAGAGTGTCGTTCTCAAAATACCCGTTTACTTTCGTAGTTTAAGTGAGGGTTAAGTGTCGTTCTCAAGAAGCTTTTGCATGCGTAATTGGCATAGCGCTAGGAGCGACTGTTCTCTTCTAAGGCATTACATTAATATGAACCTTACTAATTTGGGCCTTCATATTGATAGCCCGGGTTATAAATCTTTGTTCCATCTAAGAAGTTATTTCTTGATGTATTTGGGGGGTCCTTTCGCCGTTGAAAAGGTTGTGGGCGATTTATGACTACGTATAGTCTTATACTTCCTTTTAGGCAAGAGGTTTGACAGATGTTTACACACCATAAGGTTGCCTTTATTTTAGGCGGGAACATCGGGATTGAAACCAATAATTGAAGCTTTCCAGTGGTATTTTTTACCTTTGGTTCTTCCCTTGGACTTTTTCAGCCTTTGGGGGGATGGTTTCTTATCAGTTTTGTCTTTGAAGACTGGAGAGGATGGGAGTTCTACTTTGATATTCTCCATCCCAAACTGATATCGAAGTACCAAAACGAAGTCCTTGAATAGTGTAATTTGGACGTGAAAGAGAATACCTCGGATTCTGGCTCCTGATTGGTCAACTTGAAAGGCGCGAAGGCCTCGGTTGGGTTTGCTGTCAAACTTATACCAAAGTGTGCTAGTTTGAAAGGTTCATTACGTGAATTTTATACTTTAAGTTTCCCAGTCACTCATAGAATAATTTTTAATTTATCTGATATGACAAACCAAGCTGCAAGTATTCCACAGTTGTTGCTGCATCCTCCTCCTTCATGAATGAATCCAGATTACCGACATCATCATTGTACAGTATTTGTTCCTACTGCACACTCTTCTCAGTGGTGGTACAAGGATATCAAAAGTGTTTGTGGGCAAATGAGAATGTTTGGAGCATATAATTTCCATACAGAAACTGAGGAAAAAGGGCTAGATCTGCGGCGCAGGTATAGTGCCTGTTTCAGGCCACTTGTGGGGTCCAGGGTGCAAAAGCCTTGGAAGCCAGACCCATAGCCCCCTTAAAATTGTTCACCCCTAAATTCTTTGAAGTCTGCCAATGAGTTTATACATCTGTGCAAATGTGCCCCCTTTAATATTTTAACCCCCCCCCCCCCCCTTTGATGCCTTGTCTGGCTATAAACCTGTTGGAAGCTGACGTTTTAGCACATCCCTGAGTGAAAATTCAACTCTCAGGATAGGTGTATTTAGTTTGGGAGATGATTGGGGGACAAATGGTCTAATTTGGGAAAGGGGCATAAATTCCCATGCCTCCGGGCACCTCAAATGCTTTTTTTTCTCGTTGACCCAACCCCTCCATATAGAGTATTGGTTAATTTGATTTAGGGTAACAATACTGTATGTTGATTCATTTCCTTCCATGAACATGAATTGTTAAATCAAACCTGGTGTATCAAGGAAGCTGAAATAGAGTGGATTCAAGGTTTGAGTAATTGCTGACCTGGGTGGGGTCTAAGGGAAGGGGTTCCCTGTTCACTTTGGAAATACTTGCTTTTGGAAGTAGGCTGGACCTAAGATACATTATGATACTTTATATATGACACATTGTAAAGCATATTAATTTCAAATGGCAGCGAATGTGGGGGGGGGGGGGGTTATGTTCCCCTTCCCCGCATCTGCCACTATCATGTGATATCCAAATAGCCCGGCTTGAGATTGGGGCAAGTGCCACCTGAAATGGTCATTAATGCCACCACGTTTTTTCGATTCCCAAACATGTCTATAAACAGAAAAATTCAGGTATATGCGTATCTTCGGGTGGGATGGGGAAATATAGTGGGGTATCTGCCAAGAGTCAGGGTGCTGAAAATATTTGGAAATATTTCATTTAGTTTGGCGGCCATTTTGTTGTTTTCCCGCCATCTTGGTGAACCTGAATCTCTGGGTTAACCTGAATCAATTCTGGAATACTTGTCATAAAATATGACTAAATTTTAAAAGTCGATCCCTAAAAAATATTTTTTTAAGAATATTTTCTTTAATATCATTTAATACAAAATGTTCAAAATGTTTGCCACCATTTTGTTTTTGGCAGCCATTTTGAACTGGCGAGAACCAAAATATTTACTAATACCACTTGACTTAGTGTTCAGCGGACCGTAACGTTTCCAAAAAATATTGCGACGAAGAGTTGTAGGGTTGCCTGCGGGATGCTTGTGGGCCATAGCCTATAATGACCACTCCCGATGGCACTTACCTCAATCTCCTGCCCAAT
The DNA here is from genome assembly GCA_037179385.1 of Holothuria scabra. Taxonomy (NCBI): domain Eukaryota; kingdom Metazoa; phylum Echinodermata; class Holothuroidea; order Aspidochirotida; family Holothuriidae; genus Holothuria; species Holothuria scabra. The sequence continues at coordinate 48,579,148 of CM074190.1, forward strand.
TTGAAGCTATTAGTACCGATATTTCATTGTATTGTTTTGCACCTTTTTAGGCATTAAGAAGGGACAGGGTTTCGATATGGACATGAAGATATGTAATTAATAAATTTGCTATAACTAGGAATGCTTAAATAGATATAAAAATGATTTCGAGATTGTGTACAGCTTGTAACTCTCATTAACCATGAATAGATTGTCATATCCGGGTTGGAAAACTATGTTTTTCTGACAGATTTTTTACTAGTTAACATTTCGTTCGACACTGGTGCTTCCTAAGTACAAACCCTGGAACATTAGTAGCCTAAAATTGTCTGAAGACATGTAATATAATCATTTCAGGTCAAACTAGGACAAATGAATCCTTTTATTGTACACAATTAAATTTCAAAATTGCATAGTCAAGATTCAGATCAAAGGTCAAATTTCGTATCTTTTTGACTTTTAATGACCTTAAAAGTCACGTGATTCTCAAAATCTGTATATAAACTAAGAGACAATTTCTTTGCAAGTATTTTGAGGGGAAGTTTGCAACTCTCGAGTTTCTAGATGAAAAATAATAGCCATTTTACTTCCCCCTACCCCTTCATTTTTTTATTTTTTAGCATCCTGACTCTTGGCAGATACCACGCTATATTTCCCCAACCCACCCGAAGATACCCCTATACCTGAATTTTCTGTTTATAGACATGATTGGGAATCGAAAAAACATGGTGGCATTAATGACCATTTAAGGTGGCACTTGCCTCAATCTGAAGCCGGGCTAAAATAAAACAACCCAGCTTGAGCACTGAAGAATGATCAGGCAAACTCAACTAGCATCTACTATGGTCAACCCAAGGAGTTTTACCGTTTGTTATTATTCGCTATGGGGTGGGTGGGGGTGTGGTCTTGTGATTAAGGTCAAGGTGACTGAGTGAGCGACTTGCCACCAAATTCCCCAAAGGCAGAATGTACGACTGAGTTTGTCATAGAGAGATATGATGGTTAATCTGCATTTAAAACTGCATTATTGTTGTCTATAGATTTGGACAGCGCCCTCTATTTCAACTATCCTCTTATATCTTTGCCCCAAATGACATCTGTTGGGAAAAAAGTGCACAAATGTTATGAAAAGGACCATCTTGATGATCCCATACCTGCAAAACCCAATTTTTGACTCTACTGTGAACACAGGAGAAATTGTTTTGTTTTGCACACAAGTATATGGGAATGTGTCGGCCATTTTGTCTCATTAATCATTAATTTGCATCTTTTGAACGTGGGAATCATTCTTTTCACTAAATTTGATCAATTTCCTCCCAATTGGTCACAATTTTGTGTAGTCCCCTTGATGTTAGCACGGAAGTCAAGATTTAAAGCCTTTTTTGGACTCTCTATAATAGAATGCCTTGACAATGTCACCATTTTTGCAGCTTGTGTACCCAGTTTGAGTACAAGAACTGATGGAGGGTCTCGGTTCGGCGGCTGTCTCAGTAGGGCAGCTCCTTTTCATATTTTTTCAAAGTAACGTAGATAGAATATTTTTATTTCTAGATTTTGTTTTGAGTTAAACTATCACCCTAGTTGCATTGTACTAACCATTACCTTTATTGAAAGTTGCTTGTACATTAAGCTTATTTCCTTTTCCCAAAAGTGAAATATTCAAATTTTGTTACAAACATAATTTATCCATTATTTTAAAATTAAAAAAGGGAGAAATTGTAGTTTAAATCAATGCTTTCCCAATCACTGTCATCAGTGAACCCAAGAAAATAGTTGTCCTTCCTCAAAAATGTTTCCTTTTTGTAAAACTAATTTAGTTTTAGATTATAACACTCTACCTTTCTGTCTTATTTTCTACCATTTTCATCGAAACATGTTCTTAAATATCAGTTTCATCGATAAAAATCGTTTCTGTAAAATCATAAAGCCTCCTTTTAAATAAAGAAGACGTTTAGTCGGGCACAATTAAGGAATCTTATATTTGAATTGTTGTACTAAAAAAGTATAATTTTCACTTGTCTAAGACAACATTTACCAGTTGTTCAAAATTTGTTGAAACTTTTATTGAAACCTAGATTTTGCAAAGTCATTTGCGATGTCTTTTTAATGTGTCAGCGTTAACCCTAAAATCAGTAACTGTGACAACTGATTAATAGAGATAATGTGACGCCCGTTGAAAAGGTTTTGGACATTCGCGATAACTATCTTTACATTGTTATTCACATTTGACTTAACACTGTTGAATTAAAGACTTCATATTTGCAAATGAACTAAAACATATTCTTTGGTCAAATTTGTCATATCTAATATAATTGACAAACACCCATTTTCAACACTTAATGCAATAGATCGTGAGTATGTACCAGCCATATAATAACTTCGCGTCTGTAGTTCCTAAAGTGTGTCCGTCATAATTATCAAATCGCTTCAATGAATTGTAGGGTATTAATTTTGACATCAAAATGAATAAACGGCATCAAAATGACACTGTTGATTACGCTTATGTTACCCAACTGGTAAAATTTGTCACTTAACAATGTAATAGTCATACTACTGTACTCTCACTTGTTTCATCAGTAGTTTTTCAATCATTTTGATAAGGAGTTCAAACTGTAATATGCAAAGACATAAAATTTAGAACCATCAACTGCAACGATAGATAAGCAAAACCCCCTAGCATGCACATTTAAAACGAAATCAGTAGCTTCATTTACTCAAGTTCAAGTTTTACATACATTAAAGTCATTATCCGTAGGCTACCGAGTTTGTTAATGTCATAAATATGATTTTGTGTAATAATTATTAAAATAAATCTGAGAATTTAGTGCACATTTGACATTTCCTACCGTAATGTTCTCGTTCCTCAAACGGTGCTTGCCGTTACGAATACGCAATGCGGAAAGACAATTTTGCCAAATGCACGTAGCGTTGCGCTGGACGCACTACACAGTCTGCATTGTGCTACACGAAGAGTGTACACGTTTATCGAGCAAGCAGGTCGAGTGTGTCTCCTATGTAGTTTAACGTACTCCAACATGACCAACGGGGAGCACTATGGTATCATATTAAAAGCATCTGTAATTGACATGTAATGTAGAGAAGCATGCGACAATAGTTAGATCAGTAGTATATAGGAAGTCGTTTCAATATGACTCCAAGCTTCATTTGGAGCTTCATCCCCCCCCCCCCCCCCTCGGAGCTTCGGCCTGAGCATCAACTGCGCTTATGTCTGAGCTTAGTGGTCAAAGTTGGAGCTTCGGTCTAGGTATCAGCTGCGTAGCCTGCATGTCCGAGCTTAGTGGTCAAAGTTGGAGCTAATGAAGGTGAGAATCAAAGAAAGCGAGCTTACCTGGCCCATGTGAGCTAATGCTTGTTTCCTTTTTTGCGGGTTATCGGGTCTTCGTGGGGCTGTAATTAATGAGTCCTATTGTGTTCAGGAGGATTAGAATGTGGCTGGTTCTTTGTGGGGCTGCGCTAACCTTTTGTATAAAGGAAGGAATTAATTTTGTGAATGTGGCTTTAATTTCTGGTGTAGTGCTATGGCCTATTGTGTGTCCCATGTGTGAGATTAACAGCTGTTACATGTCTCTTTTTTCTGCTGGGTCATTGTGTAAGTGATGGACCTCCTATACAAAATGAGGTCTTATACCCCCACCATAAGAGGCGGCGGCTTTGTAGTCCTAAAACAATCAACTAACCCAGAACCTAGGTCTACTGAAATGGAAAAACTGGAGCGTACTGGAAGTCAATGAAAAAAGCTTAGGTTCAAGACTCTCAAAAGTCAAGTCTCTTGTAAGACACTCTTGATGATTTTCTGATAAGGGCGCACGCAATTTATGGGTTGATTTTAATCTGCTTCGCGATGAAGACTAAATTTTTTGAAAAAGTGTACTTGGACAATACACTGGTGCTATGATAATTGATAAGGAATTCTTTGACGTATGGGAAGCGGGCCTTTGTAATATTAGGGTATATGGTCAAATTTTGTGGCATTTTAAGTAAGGAAATGTATATGTCAGCTAAATTGCGGTAGATAAACCCATTTCAGGTTCTTATACGGTTTAAGTTTTCTTTTAGTCTTCTCCAACAATGAGCGGGAACTTTATTCCGTGGGTCACAGCACCCTGTCCACAGGGGGCTTTTCATTTCATTAATATTAACATTGTAGCGGGATCTGTCATGTCACTTTCAACTTTTCGAGTTTGACGCGTAGGCTTACGACTGGTAATGAAGTCATGTAGCTATAGGCCCCAAAATGATATCTGCTCGGGTGTCAAACGTTGCGACTTGTGTTTTGCTAATTTTATGGATTTCATGATGCCTTGTCGAACCACCGAACTTGCCCAATGTCAGCACTAGTCAAAGTCGACCAAGACATGCACAGGGTTAATGGAAGGCTACATGATGTATACAAAACTGCTCATCAAGCAAACTTTCGTATTTGATGTAAGAGGATGTGAGAGGATGGAACTCTGTGAATGTGGTGAAGACTATACTGCTTGCCTTAATTGGGATAGGCTAAAATAATAATTAGCCCAAGAACGTTGCGTAAGCGGTTTCTTTCATGACATCCAATGAAAGGTTCCAGCTTATCTAGTAGCAGAGTACTTGATGAACATGACATCATTTTTAATTTAGTCGAATGTATTTTGCGAGAAATTGTGGGTATATTTCTCGTAAAAACGAGAAAAAAAAATGACGCATCTGATAAACTATAAAGGAACGCAAAGGTACGTTTTTTCAGTTTTAAAAATTTTCAACTTTATTTTCATTCCGTGACATGACTTGTGCAAAAACGATCATTCATCTTTCATGAAACACATGTCCTAACATATATTTGATTCGTGTCACATCTTATACAGTGGGTAATTAGGTTGGCATTCATATCTAAATTAACAGTGTTTCGTCAACAGTTAAAACCAGTCTTATCGCTAGAGAACGGAAACAGTGTCATAAACTCGGAAATAATGTAGGGCAAAGCTTCAACAAAAATCATTTCTTCATTGGGACGAGTAAGATATAAAGACATTTTAAACATGTATGCGAGTATCAAACTCAAATCTTCAAGCAGATCATATTGGATAAAACTGATATGTCGATGATCAGGTCGAGCAGCAACTAACACACAGGGTGCGTATAGAAAAGTAAAGACATACACAAAGGTAATCGTTCACATTTAACATAGGCCTACAGTAAAAACGTCGCATACGGTAGCAATTTTGGTGTCCGTTCATGAGTTCTATCATACTTTCTAACTTTCACACATTTCGCAGGTGACCTCATAGCTTGTTCCCTTCTCTCCTTTCTTGGTTGTTGTCAGTGGCACCATATTTTTGTGGGATAGGTGATTCTACAGTTTAAAAGGAAACATGGTCAGCATCTTACTAGTTCTTTACGTCATAAGGGTCCAGTTTTCGATACATCTACGCCCCTGTCCCTGCTCCAGTGCTCTGAGCGGCACTCTGAAACGCTCCGATATTAAATAAGAAATAATTAAATAATTAATGAAATAATTAAATAAGAAAAACAGAGCACTGTTTGCTACGTAAGGAAACTCTGCTCCTCTTCTCATGGTGCGCCGGCGCATTGCTCCATTTGCTCCATGGTTGGTTGGATACATTGGATGTAGCACTCCCATTGGACCATTGAAATCAGGGGCTGTTGTCATTAGCCCTGTTATAAATTGCATTCAATCTCATCTTAACATATGATTTTTAGTGTAGACGGCCTCGAGAGTATAACTAATCAAAATGCCTTTTAAGTGTGATATCTGCGACTTGTCTTATACAAGAGGCTTTAATCTTCGTCGTCTTGTAGCAGGAAAACATAAAGAGGAAGGTGGCTATCTATCCATGGGAAAACAAATCTCCCTCAAAGAGAAGGCTGGTGGTCACAAACAACGTAACAAGCGTAACAACAACTCTACTGATGAAGATTCATCCCACACTAACTCTTGGAGTGACACCAGCAGTGAAGGTGAATCAGATGAAGACAATGCAGAGACCGACGGTAGTGACAAAGGGGAGAACAGTGAAAAAGAGATGACTGATTCCAGTGGTCAGACGAGTGACAGTGACGCGGAAGAAAGTCAGGTGACATTGTCCAGCACAACCGAAACTTTTGCAGCTCTGGTCGAAATGAATAAGGCCATGGGAAAGATTTTGCAACGTGGCTTAAGGAATGAAGAAATGTCTACTCAATAAAAGCAATCGCAATTTTTCTAAAATTTGATGAAAAAGTATTAAAAACAGAATTAAACACAAAAGGTGATCAGAAAAGTGAGAAAGATCTAAAAGCCTTTCAAGGCTGGCAAATTTCCAAACTATTATTTTCTGCCAGGAATGTAGAAGCATCAAAGGATCATTACTCAGGCCCGACCAAGACAAGAAGATGTGCAAAAGAGTCATCAGAGCAAATGGAACAGGTACAGAGAGCTAATGACAACAGCCACTGATTTCAATGGTCCAATGGGAGTGCTACATCAAATGTATCCAACCAACCATGGAGCAAATGGAGCAATGCGCCGGCGCACCACGAACAGTGGAGCAGAGTTTGCCTACGTAGCAAACAGTGCTCTGTTTTTCTTATTTAATTATTTTATTAATTATTTTTTTTCTCAGTGATTTATTGAAACTTCAATCCATTTTCTTTGTAGTGAAAATATATTACAACATTTACAATAATGTATGCTGACGTTACATAACATTTAATACAAACGGTCTTGTTATATAGACATAATTCATACAGCACTTCACAATACAACACCTCTTCAAAAGTATACATAGTGCAACTATGTGTAGTTTAATACAAATTTCGAATCATAATTTAATATACATGAGATCATTTCAAATATGCATTTAGTACTAATACATTGTTACCTACACTGTGCTTTGAGCATTTAAAAATGAAATTTATGTGGGAAGAAACCATTATTGTACTCATTTTAACTCTATACCTGTATCGATAAGATCATGAAATTTAAAAGTTGTAATGGAATCACTGGTAAGTACGCTGAAGCCAAAAATCAGACAATGAGTTGTACTGTATAATGCCAGGCTAACTTAACCAGCATTCTAATGTATTAAATGGTAGACCAATACTCCTGTACTACATTTACCGTAATGAACAACATATACATCTCGAAGTGAATAGAAGCACACTTTACAGCCTGGGTTCAGGATGCTGTACACAAAAACACTTAATCGAGTCATATGATGAAAGAATTCTTCAGAGCATTGTAATTGACAGCATTGTTTTTTCTAAATCGTGCGTGTAAGTGATTGTTCTCCTCAACTTGAATGGCAAATTTAAATTTGTAATAAAACTCGTTTACATCTGGCAGAGACTGCTGAATCTTTTTAGTAAATATGTAATACTTCAAATGGATAATTAAAAAATCGTACGGATGACGCTTGTTATCATTGAACCCAAAAAAGATGTCGCCTTTTGGGAAGACAAATTGCTTGTTAAGGAGTTTTAATTCTACATCAATAATAAATTGGGAAACATAACTGCAACCCCAAAACAGGTGTTCAAGAGTTTCTACCTCCTGACTACAAAAAGTGCATAGATTCGTTTCTATCTTACCCATAAGACAAAGAAGTTTATTTGTTGGTGCGATTCTGTGGAGAAACTTAAATTGGAAGTAGGCAAGTTTTGTTTCACGAACGGAGTTCCATGGCATACTCCAGATATTTTCCCAATTATGTAAATCGAAATTAACCAAATCATTTCTTCATTTAGGATGCTTCAGTAGCTACAGTTTTCAAGTAAGTATTATAAACAAATTGGGATAGAGAAGATGCATTAAGGGCACGTTACACCCACAGTGTCGTACTATTTGGAGATTCCTTAGGGCCACACCCTGCCTCTCAACTGCTCTACAGTTACAAAGGGTAATTAATTCTTTGCCAAAGCAGTGTAGATTCTTATCAAAAAATAACTTCCACATCCCATTAGACTCATCAACGTACCTACGAATATATGTACACTTCAAACTACTTACAAAACTCTTTATATCCTTAACTTTTAACCCCCCCCCCCCCCATTTCTTAAATGAATTAGATAAAGTTGTTCGCTTTACCTTATCTGGGTTACCAGACCATATGAAGTCAGCAATGACTGATTAGAGCTCTTTCATAAAAGTTTGGGGGGGGGGGGAGGGATTTGGTAAAACAAGAAAAAGGTACACTAATTGGGAAAGAGCAAGAGACTTAACAATTGAATTACGTCCTACAGGGGATAGGTCGCTTGAGGACCAGACACGAAGACAATTTTTCAGGCGTGAAAGCTTGGGTATAAAGTTTAGGCGAAAAAGATCGTCCCCGATATTTGAAAATGTAATTCCCAACATTTTTACAGGACGGAAGGTCACATCAAACATGTATTCGTCAAGAAAGGCAGGCTGGTGATTAACAAACGGACCAAGAGCAAATAGCTTACATTTTTCTGGATTAATTGTCAGCCCGGAGGCTTGTTTGAAAACTTCTAGAATTCTAATGGCTTCATCAACCGAATCTTTACTCCCGTCAAGAATAAAAGTAGTATCATCGGCGTACTGCAAAAGCTTAGTCTCAATACCACCAACTATAATTCCTTTTATAATCTTACTTTTATTTGTGTAAAGGCTAAGAATCTCCGCACAGAGAATAAACAAATATGGACTAAGGGGACAACCCTGATGTACTCCTCTCTGGATACGAAAAAATCCGGTTGAAAAGCCGTTATTACATACACAAGCAGAGGAGTTTTCATAAAAAGTACTAACCCAGCTTTTAAAGCTATTACCAAAGTTAAAAAAGTCAAGTGTCCTTAGGCTAGGCTAGTAATAAAGTTCCACTCCAGTTTATCAAAAGCTTTTTCGAAGTCAATTAGTAGCAAAAAGCCTGGAATTTTGTTCGAGGAAGCATAATCAATCAAATCTAAAATGTAACGGACATTTTCCCCGATAAATCTTCCGTGAAGAAAACCAGTTTGGTTGGGACCAATCAAGAAAGGAATAACTTTCTTTAATCTGGCAGCAATGGTCTTGGTAGCAATTTAATAATCTGTATTCAGGAGTGTGATAGGAGGATAATTTTTCAAATGGGTATCATCTTTGCCTGGTTTCAAAATGAGGGTAATGATACCTCTAGACTGCTCAGGAGACAGATTATTATTGTTATATGCACAATTTAAAGCGTCGACTACTACATTGCCAATCAAATGCCAGAATTTCTTATAGAAATTGACCGAGAGGCCATCGCTCCCGGGACTCTTATCATTTTTAAAGACATTAATGCATTTGTACATTCATCAAGCGTAAGAATGCCCTCGCACCTCATGGTGTCATCTCGACTTAAGGATGGGGTATTGAGTAAATCATTGAAAACTTCATTAGGAAAGCAAGTGTCGGATGTATACAGCTTTTCATAAAAAGACTTAATTTCTTTTAGAAGAGCATTATTATCTTTACAAATATTACCATTGCTACTTCTCAGTTTAAAAATGGTGTTATTTGATTTATTGCGTTTTTCAAGATTTAAAAAATAGCTTGTATTCTTTTCACCCTGTTCAACCCAGTGGGCCTTGGACCGAATAATTGTTCCTCGTAACTTTTGGTCATAATGTAACAGTAACTCATTACGAGTTTCACTTAACAGAAGCTTAGTTGCAGGTGAGTCATGGTGAAAAAGATCGGTTTCTAATTTTGAAATCTTTTCGATAAGTTGGTTTTCCCTATAGCGTCTTTCCTTTGCCTTGGTCTTAGCATAGCTCATGCTGACTTCACGAATTTCAAATTTTAACCTTTCCCACAATTTCTGCGGATTATTATCAAAATCGTTCTGTAGAATATCAACAATGGTAGAAGTAATACAATCAACGAAATCATTATTGTCAAGTAAAGAATTATTCAGTTTCCAGAACCCTGGACCTCTTTTTTCATTTAACAAACCACAGGATAGAATAATCAAGGCATGGTCAGACTGAATACCGGGTGAATGACACAAATCATTTACAGTGTGGACCAGATGACGGGAAATAAGAAAAAAATCTAGTCTGCAGTGCAGCCCTGGAGTAATATTTGAGCTCCACGTAAAACTTTTGGACAGGGGGTTCCTCTTTCTCCAGACATCAACTAGATTAAAATATGTCATGAGGCTAATACATTCATTTCGGGCTCTAAAATTTGTTGTAGGCTGCCCACCCTTTTTGTCACAATCTAAGTTGAATACAAAATTAAAATCCCCACACATAATAATATTTTCACAAGCAAAGTTTTGCATTCTTTGAGCTACATCCTTAAAGAAACTAGGACTATCCGAGTTTGGACCATAAATACCAACTAACGTAACCATATGATTTACAACTTTTAAATCTGCAATAATGAATCTACCTAGATTATGGACCTCTAATTTTAGGATGTCAAAATTTAATGTAGGCTTTATTATAATACATATACCGCAGGAATCCGTGGCTCCATGAGAAAAGCATATACTGCCTCCCCACTCATTTTTCCAAATAGTTTCATCACTTCGAGAACTGTGAGTTTCCTGAACAACCATGATGTCTGCTTTTCGTCGGTGAAAATAAGAAAATAAACGCCTTCGCTTTTTTTTGTGTCAGACCTCTTGCTTCGGAAGACAGAACATTCTAATCAGCCATTTGCACCACAATACGATTGCAATAACATCCATTGGATTGAAATAAGATAATGCGATGTCAACGAAGTCAAGGATACAAACAAAAAAAAACAAGAAAAAAAAAACGAAAAAAAAAGAGAAAAGAAAACAAACATCAGTCCAAACCAAGAGTAGTGAAAACACATCCAGTTTGGAAAAAAGGTGTATAAACAACGACACCAGGAAATCCGTGCAAACCAAACAGAGAGATCAAGTGAGCTACACAATGTTTTTTCTAAATAGAGCTTTGTCCCAGTTGAAAGATTTTTTCCTTAATTTTTGGTTGAGAGATACACAAATATCACAGTAACTGCTAAAAAGACGTATGGTTGACGATCATCCCTTCGCTTGACTTTTAAGGCCACAAAGGAAACGGAAGACACCAAAATAAAAACAATACGAAAGGCTTTGTTTCAACATCTATTGGGTATGACTAAAAACATGAGGCCGACCATCATTCCCTCTCCAGCAGCCACCAGAAAAACGCAGTTTCGTACCCCGATTGAATAAATGCTGAACCTCTTTCTTGATCTGCTTTAGTTAGATCTTCTACGGCATAGTAGGGCTTTCCTGTCAAGGCTTGCCTGGCATTTTTCATGACGGCGATTTTATCTTGGTAAAATGATAATTTGACTAACAGATGGCGGTGCCTGCCGGGAACTAGTCTCCCATCTCTATGTGCCCGTTCCAACTTACAATCATGCACTCCAACCTCCTCAAGAATCTTAGATGCTATGTCCCGACAGTCCTCATTTTCCTCAGTTGCAAAACCCACTATTCTAGTGTTATTCCGTCTTGAAAATAGTTCGTTCTTGTTTACATCTTGGGCTTGTTTAGCCTTGTCAGCTTCAAGTTGCTGTACTTTCCTTTCCAATGATTAACATCTTTCTTTCAAATCTTCAGTCTCTGTATTTAATTCCTTTACACTGTCCCTAAGATCGTCAATAGCCTTTGAAAATTCTCCTTGTAAGCTTTCAAATTCCTTTCTCTTTGACTCGCTGGATTTTCATTCCCAAGGAATGTACAGGGTCTCTAGTAGTATGACTGGCTTCAATGTCAGACTCCGAGTCCTCGTCTCTGTCTCTAGACTGCGATAGGATAGAGCTTAGGCTTTGTTGGGATGCAGCCTCCTGACGCTTTTTCTTTCCTAGGCTACCTTTGGGTCTTCCAGGTTTTTTGGATTCCGGCATGTTGAGAGCAATAAGCGACAAATTACATACTCTTGGAATGAAAAGGCTTAATCTAGCAGGACATCTATCTTTTACAGCAATATCTTGAGCTCACGTGAAATAGAGTTGTTGCTACTCCGCCATGTTTTCCTGCTACAGGACGACGAAGATTAAAGCCTCTTGTATAAGACAAGTCGCAGATATCACACTTAAAAGGCATTTTGATTAGTTATACTCTCGAGGCCGTCTTCACTAAAAATCATATGTTAAGATGAGATTGAATGCAATTTATAACAGGGCTAATGACAACAGCCACTGATTTCAATGGTCCAATGGGAGTGCTACATCCAATGTATCCAACCAACCATGGAGCAAATGGAGCAATGCGCCGGCCACCATGAGAAGAGGAGCAGAGTTTCCTTACGTAGCAAACAGTGCTCTGTTTTTCTTATTTAATTATTTCATTAATTATTTAATTATTTCTTATTTAATATCGGAGCGTTTCAGAGTGCCGCTCAGAGCACTGGAGCAGGGACAGGGGCGTAGATGTATCGAAAACTGGACCCTTATGACGTAAAGAACTAGTAAGATGCTGACCATGTTTCCTTTTAAACTGTAGAATCACCTATCCCACAAAAATATGGTGCCACTGACAACAACCAAGAAAGGAGAGAAGGGAACAAGCTATGAGGTCACCTGCGAAATGTGTGAAAGTTAGAAAGTATGATAGAACTCATGAACGGACACCAAAATTGCTACCGTATGCGACGTTTTTACTGTAGGCCTATGTTAAATGTGAACGATTACCTTTGTGTATGTCTTTACTTTTCTATACGCACCCTGTGTGTTAGTTGCTGCTCGACCTGATCATCGACATATCAGTTTTATCCAACATGATCTGCTTGAAGATTTGAGTTTGATACTCGCATACATGTTTAAAATGTCTTTATTTCTTACTCGTCCCAATGAAGAAATGACTTTTGTTGAAGCTTTGCCCTACATTATTTCCGAGTTTATGACACTGTTTCCGTTCTCTAGCGATAAGACTGGTTTTAACTGTTGACGAAACACTGTTAATTTAGATATGAATGCCAACCTAATTACCCACTGTATAAAATGTGACACGAATCGAATATATGTTTGGATGTGTGTTTCATGAAAGATGAATGATTGTTTTTGCACAAGTCATGTCACGGAATGAAAATAAAGTTGAACATTTTTAAAACTGAAAAAACGTACCTTTGCGTTCCTTTATAATTTATCAGATGCGTCATTTTTTTTCTCGTTTTTACAAGAAATATACTCACAATTTCTCGCAAAATACATTCGAATAAATTAAAAATGATGTCATGTTCATCAAGTACTCTGCTACTAGATAAGCTGGAACCTTTCATTGGATGTCATGAAAGAAACCGCTTACGCAACGTTCTTGGGCTAATTATTATTTTAGCCTATCCCAATTAAGGCAAGCAGTATAGTCTTCACCACATTCACAGAGTTTAAGATCCATCCTCTCTGCTCAACCTTGTTATGAAAGATAAACTGAAGATCATACACACAAAGAAAACTTCACTTTTAGTCAACTGTTATGATTCTCGTCTCAAAGATCTGTGGAAAAATATTCTATACTTGTTACGTTTACACCGTTTAAAGTTTAAGGACTTCTCAATATGTACGATACTTAGGTGGAAGGGGAAAAACATGCATGCACCTGTCCATCTGCACCTATCTCACACACACTTACACACACGTACACAACAAAGAAAGCTGAAGTGATGTAGAGTTTACATATGTCTAAACAGATAATGTGTTCTTTTAGAATGAAGGCTCTCCGCTTCCTGCATAGAATAAGACTTTCGGAGCACGTCACAATATTCCCCACAATAGCTTGACACAAAACGAACCATTTTCAGTCCCTTCTGTTACATCAAATACGAAAGTTTGCTTGATGAGCAGTTTTGTATACATCATGTAGTCTTCCATTAACCCTGAGTATGTCTAGGTCGACTTTGACAAGTGCTGACATTGGGCAAGTTCAGTGGTTCGACAAGGCATCATGAAATCCATAAAATTAGCAAAACACAAGTCGCAAATGGTTGACACCCGAGCAGATATCATTTTGGGGCCTTTAGCTACATGACTTCATTACCAGTCGTAAGCCTACGCGTCAAACTCGAAAAGTTGAAAGTGACTTGACAGATCCCGCTACAATGTTAATATTAATGAAATGAAAAGCCCCATGTGGACAGGGTGCTGTGACCCACGGAATAATTTTCACGCTCATTGTTGGAGAAGACTAAAAGAAAACTTTAACCGTATAAGAACCTGAAAGGGGTTTATCTACCGCAATTTAGCTGACATATATATTTCCTTACTTAAAATGCCACAAAATTTGACCATGTACCCTAATATTACAAAGGCCCGCTTCCCATACGTCGAAGAACTCCTTATCAGTTATCATAGCACCAGTGTATTGTCCAAGTACACTTTTTCAAAACCTTTAGTCTTCATCGCGAAGCAGATTAAAATCAACCCATAAATTGCGTGCGCCCTCATCAGAAAATCATCAAGAGTGTCATACAAGAAACTTGACTTTTGAGAGTCTTGAACCTAAGCTTTTTTCATTGACTTCCAGTACGCTCCAGTTTTTCCATTTCAGTAGACCTAGGTTCTGGGTTAGTTGATTGTTTTAGGACTACAAAGCCGCCGCCTCTTATGGTGGGGGTATAAGACCTCATTTTGTATAGGAGGTTCATCACTTACACAATGACCCAGCAGAAAAAAGAGACATGTAACAGCTGTTAATCTCACACATGGGACACACAATAGGCCATAGCACTACACCAGAAATTAAAGCCACATTCACAAAATTAATTCCTTCCTTTAAACAAAAGGTTAGCGCAGCCCCACAAAGAACCAGCCACATTCTAATCCTCCTGAACACAATAGGACTCATTAATTACAGCCCCACAAAGACCCGATAACCCGCAAAAAAGGAAACAAGCATTAGCTCACATGGGCCAGGTAAGCTCCCTTTCTTTGATTCTCACCTCCATTAGCTCCAACTTTGACCACTAAGCTCGGACATGCAGGCTACGCAGTTGATACCTAGACCGAAGCTCCAACTTTGACCACTAAGCTCAGACATAAGTGCAGTTGATGCTCAGGCCGAAGCTCCGGGGGGGGGGGGTGACTCTCCAAATGAAGCTCGGAGTCATATTGGAACGACCCCCTATATACTACTACTACTACTACTACGAGGGCGGCAAAACTCTAATGCACTCAACAGGTAGTACGATAAAGAAAAACTATTATTGTGATGAATCCCTTGCTCAATGGCACAATGCAATGGCCTAGACGGACGTCGAATCAATTTTACAATTAATTCTGTGTTGAGATCTTTGCATTGGCTCCTTGTTGAGTGTCGAATTTAATTCCAAGGTTTACTAACATTAGGCCTAGCAGGAAAACATTTTTGACGTTACCCCGAGACTCTGTTAGCCATCATACTCAGTCTTTTGATGCTTTGTACGTAGGTCCGTAACAGTCAATTGACATCCACAATTCGCCTTTATTAAGGTAGGTTTTATTTGAGAACTGTTCTATAAAGCACTGATTTTTTTTAGAAAAATGTCTGTACACTTACTATTTTCAATGTATATTAGGTATCCTAGTCATCAAAAGTTCAAAACGTAACCAATTCAAACTACCAAGCACTTTCTCGTATATTACAAAACTATTTTCTAAATGCATGACTTTTTCAACCCCTTTTCAAAGCAACTCATTAGGATGTTGTTAAAAATAATCCGATTTTATTCATCGAAGGATTATATGTTGTAAACAATACCGCAGAGTGAAGGTTACTCATATATACGGAAGATATATTCCAGAAGGGAGAAATGACTTCATTGAAGCTAAAAAATTCTTAGGTGAGCATTATTCCATTGAGGCAGATGTACCCTCACAGTTCAGTGAAGACACTCGCAAATGTTAGACCTTTCTCCCAAGGACGACATTTACACACCCTACATCATCAGATATCAAAGATTTGACTTCTTTCTTTGAGAATTCGCTCTTTTGCTGCACCAGGTGTGATCATGGTCGCTTTCATAATACTTAATTACAACTGTTTACCAGTAATCAAACAGTAGGCAGTGTTCCAAGGTAAAAAGAAGGAGATCCTCTTCTACTTTGTTTTCTTTGTTGATGAGGAAATTGAAGAAAAGCAAACAGGTTGGTAAATAACTTGCAGGAACCGTAAGGAGGTCAGTCTTGTTCAGTAAAGCGTGACTAAATTTTGAGCACGGTAGAATACTTTTGGCAATTTTTCTATGAGTAACAAATTTTCAAACTGTACATGCCATGGGAGTCGGGTGCCATGAGCCATTTATTAGTATCCCAATTTTTTGTGTATTTTGTCATTTGGAAAGTGACTGTTATGAACTTTTCCTTTGTGATGTAACTTAATGTTTTACTATTCAATTAAGTGTCACCATTAAATTAATTTTTATCCATTAGTGATCCCTTAAACTAAGTGTAACAAAGGCAATTTCAAATTGCCTGCTTCGTGTAATTTTTAAGAGTGAACGCTTTTTGCATTCAAGAAATTCAATCTAACAGAAAAATGTTCCATTAAAATGCTATAATTACAACACCTGATATGGACACAGTAGAGCAATGTTTGAAGGTGATATATTCTGGCAAAGGACATTTAGAATCAACGTCAGCATATATTTTTTAACGCTACCCGGAATAAAAGTGCAAAATAACAGTTGAGTAATAAAAAGATAAGACGTGTAACCGTCCCATGTGAAAAGTATTAATCAGAGATTTCTAAGTGCTCTTACAAAAGATTCATTAATGACAAAAAGTAACCTTGCTCGACTTAAAAAGTTAGGTTTCCTTGGTCGGTATATAAATTCAACCAATTCAATTTTAATTTGTATTACTGACAGCCCTCTTTTGTAAGAAACTGAATGAAATATAGGGGATTATTGAGTGTGTCCCAATTGATATGTCCAATTTTCGGGATCATGACTCCTGATTGTACTAAAGCTACAATCCTCAACAAAAACACATGGGACAAACCCCGCTCCCCGTATCAATGTTGAAGTTTAAGGACGCCTTGGGCTGCCGCAACATTGAATGGGGGTGTGGGGGGATGGTGTTCCGTTCATTTTTTGTTTTGCTTGTTTTGTCCCATCGTTTTTTGTTGAGGATTGTAGCCTGCTATACAATGTCAACTACGTAAATTTTGTGAACAACGACCAGGAGGACATAAACACCGAAAACACTATGAAATATGTTCCTCTTACTTATCATATATAATAAATGTGAAAACTTTCATATCACTATATATTTGGACATTGACTACCTTGAAAAGAAGACCCTGGAATGTTTGTCTCCTTCCAAGTTTCAATGAGCCTTCTTTGGTTTGGACTTTATCACAATGAAATTGTATAATACAATGTAAAATTCAATTTCTCAGTACACATTGGACATCACATTGTACATCGTACATTGTCCAGCTAAATAATGAGAGCAGAACGTCAACACATAATTGGAGTGTGTTTATTCGAACAATATCATGGCAAAGGTAGGTTATCATCTATTGTAATCATTTGAATTTTTGATGTCACATGCTTCATCTGATGTTGGGAATTATACTGTTAATACCGTGGCAATTCATATGTGCAAAGAGTGGTCAATACCACTCCCAATGAAATAAAACTTCATTAATGCATCACGCAGATATTATAAACAGAGCAACTTGTTTATTTGATTTAGTGGTTATATAAGCGAAATAGGAAATCCGTCGTATTGTTATGCGCTTGTTGTGCTAAACGAGATAACTTTGTCTACCGGTTTTATCCACACTAGCGTAAAGTTCACTAAAGTCATTATTTAGTCTCTCACGTTGACCCGCTGAGATTTCAGCAGGGTCCATCCATGGTTTAGATCGACCAAATGGTATTTTTATATCTGTGTTGACTTCTGCATAAGCTGCACTGTTATCATTATCTTCTGATTCATTCCTACCTTGGTTCATATTTTTCCTAGTTCCTGTAAAAACAGGATTCGAGTCCTTTTCTCCTGAATTTCCGCTACCATTTGCTGTTTCATATGCATCTTGGTAAGCCCCATTCCTTAATGTTTGGTCGCTTACTTTAGCGCTAGATATACTATACCCTGTGATATTACCACTGCGGAATTCTTGGGAGTAATGGTCTGTTCCATAGTTTCCATATGCAGAATTGTAAATCATTTCAGGATTTTGGGTTTCATTGGCCTGGCTTTTCTTGTCAACAACATCGTCGTTTCTAGAGCTCTTCAAACAAATAAGAGTTACAATGCTAAAGGCAAGCAAACACGTAAGAAAGATTACTATTCCGATGGCAATGAATATTATAACATTGTAACTGAAGTCTTCCACAAAGGGTACTAATGTTGTGAAAAATGTATCAGGCAACGCTGTGGTTAGCACCCCAGTATTGAATTTTGGAGGATGGCAGTGACTGGTAAAATTGGATGAAGCCAAAACTGAATTTAACACAGTATCCCTCGAGGAGTTCACTGTTCCGCCAATCGAACATCTTTCATTTGCAGAAGATCCAAAGAAGCAATCATACCTTATTTCATTGTCCGTTACATTAATTGCAATTCTTAATACTGTTTTATCCCTAGTTGTTGTTTTCTCGGGGGTGATTAGTTCACCAGTTTTTTTATTGACATCTGTCTTCAACCACTCACAAGACCGGTTTTCTGTAATAGAACAGTAGCAACTCATGAAGAGAACATCTCCTACATTGTACGGTATACCCATTGTTCCGTTACGAAAACATTGAGGTGAATTTCTATTATGGATATTGAGATGCAATTGTTTTTGGTAAGTCGTTGTTGCGTTGTCAACCGCAGTACATGAGTAATTCCCTGTGTCATTAATGTCTACCTTTTTAATCCGGTAATTGACACTCTGGCAGGATCCATTGTTATAAACAACAACGTTCCCGTTATGTTCAACCTTGATATCATATGCAGAATGTGATGACTTCACTCCACATCTCATAACAATATCTCTCTCACCAATGAAGATGACTTCATTCATTTCGCTGTCTTCCAATTCGAAGAAAAATTCTTGGGATCTACTACACACAAGACATGTACACAAAACGAAGCAGAGAAAAGGTAGCTTGGAAAAGGCCATTTTCTAACGTATCTTTCAGGAAAAGACCGTAGTCACTAAAAGCACTGGGTCACACACATTACTATCAGGAAGTTTAAAATTATAAAGTCTGAAATGTATAAGTACTTAAGCTACAACTACTTACAGGTGTACTTCCGTCTTCGTCGATGTAAAGTTAAAGCCTGAGGTACTTGTAAGTTATGTATCCCTTTTCTCCTTCAACATTTGGATATTAAAAGACAAATATACACATAACACCATTTCAAGCCCTTGAAACACACTCTTAAGAGAATAAAATAGAGCGAAGATTCTGTGTAGGTCAATCCGTGTTAAGTCGAGCGTGTACCTGCGCTCTGGAACTAACGAGGGATCGGGAATGTCTTTGTTTGACCATGGAGGTACAACGTGGACACCAATTCCACGGTTTGACTATCGGCATATGTATTAAGGGATTGTAAGGACCCCTCATTTCTCTCCGCGACAGAATAAAAAAGGAGAAACAAGGAAAAACGGATGGATGTTCGAATGAATCTGATTTAACGATATATTCGATAAACTTCATTGGTAACTCGGTGGCACATGAATCAGTTTTCTGGATGAAACATGCAATTCTCAATTAAGCGCAACCATCGAATGGCGGAGCGTGCAGAAAAGTAAGAATATCGCGATCCCTACAGTAGGTGCAAATGGAATTTCCTAGGTTTTGTAATAAGAATAAATACAGTCGTTATTTTGAGTCTGAGGTTTTCATTCACATCACAGCTCTCGGAATGCTTTGCCCCCAAAATTGCATCACTGTCTGAAAAAATCGACCGGGGTTCTAACCCCCTCTGTCCGGCCCATACGCCAATGAACCTAGGCGGAAGTGAGAGGTCAACTTATTGTCTTACGAGTATTTTAGTGTAATTCCTGACTGGCGGTTGTTAAAGAGAGGCACTATCATATGGGTAGTAGTGTGTACGCATTTCCCTAATCGAATTCCAGTGTTGTTTTTGGAAATGAAGCCAAATGGCGTAAAGGTTTCCGCTTCTGTAGGGCTCGGTTACGTCGCGTCCCCTACAGTATGGTGCATTTTTTGCCAATTATTTGATATTACGGATTTCTTATGGACGTACAAAATTAGTTAGAAATAATAAAAATTTCTTCGATGGCTTCCTTTACTTAATGGAAACTTTGCTAGCTATTTAGTGGATAAAGAACACTTTCAATTTCTCAAATGGAGGGGAACTACACCGTTTCTTAGACTCCTTCCTGGTCGGGTCCTGGATATGACGTAAAACTGCATCCAGGTGATATAAGGAGGTCGTGTGTGGCAAGAAGTTTGTCCCCGACTATTGCCTGTAAAATCCGCACCTAAGACCGTTATTACTCATCCCATGACTGGCGAGTTGTCGGCACCACAAAACCGAGGAAGTACCCCAGTGGTTGCCCCCCTGTGGGCTGGGGGTCGTAGAATATTCCCACGGCATTCCCCACCTGTCGTTAGAAGCGGCTAAACGTGAGGTCATTTGAACAGTATTTGAACAGTATGACACTACAGAACACATTCGTGTCGGTGTGTCGTTAAATCTGATCTAAATAACTAACTCATCAGGGAAAATCACGAAGGAATGAAACTTGCAGCGTGCAAGTAGCGCAGCTAAGTTCAAACACATTGTACACAGATTCACAGAGGTAGGACTTTTCTATTGTGTTTTACCCAACCATCATTGATTAAAGTTTCCAAATTTTGGCAGATCTTTGGTCAAAGTATTGAAGTGATATACTCAAATCTGCAACACGTTTTGTTTGAAAATTAGTCTATACCTATTACTTATTGAATCGAATTCGAATTTCAAAATGCGGAAGCTTCAACAAAATATGACTACTTAAGGAAAGGTGAAAGTCCGTAAGAAAATTTGCTATTTTCGACATATTTGTTACAGTAGGCTAACAGTAACTTTCCCTCACTTCTAATTCTTTCTTTTTTTCTTATACTAGATCATTTCAGATAGTCAAGAGCGTTTAAGTCATCAAACAGCCAATATGTTACATTTAAGCTATCTTTATTGTATAAGGGTGGTTATTCAAGTTTAATGTTTATTATTTGGTAGTTTTTTATTCTTTCCTACCTTTCTTATTACGTTGGAGACGTTATGTAAAATTGAGGTTAAGTAATGCCACATAACGGATAACGGAACTAATTTGATAAAATTGACTTTTGAAATAAAATGTTGATCATTCATCTCATAATTTTGTAATCTGAATTCATCATGTATAATGTGAACTGCGTACTCTGGATTATTTGGATTAACATTAGAAAACTCATCCGCTTGAAACTGGGCGTCATGACTTGGCCGAAAGCGTCATGACTTGGCCGATATTTTAACGATAGAAAACCGCAATCAGCAAACTTACCTTGAGATTGATATCAGGTATTTACAGCCCAAACAAAAACTAGGGATGTTCCTTATTGCTCTTAATATCAGGAAATAATTTTGGTTTGTAATTGTTCACATGTTTTTCGTTAATTTTGAAACATGGAGTACCTATTTGATATGTCTTTTGTCCCAAATATCAATTATTCGACCAATTTCTCAAGGAATTTGCAATTTAATCCGGCATTTTTTAATTTAATTTTGAACCGATTTTCATGGTTCGAGACTCATTCGATAACTACTTTATCTATTGACTTTTATTCTATTCACATTATACTTGGAAAAATAAACCAATCCTTGAGAACCTTCTGAAAGTGGGTGCCCAGTATCTTAAGGTTAACCGCAAAAATACGTCATTTTACCGCTTTATTCGGAAATCAAGGTCAAAGTATTGATACCCACCGATCAAGGCAAGCAATTCTGTAATGAGAGTCTAGCAAAGGCCATCACTGATTTGATAGTTGTCTTTCCCCTTACCAGCAATGCAGTTTGTTTGTCGTAAGGGAGTGTAAGTGTCTGTCGTGAGGGAGTTTCTTTGAAAAAGCCAACATCATAGAAAGTGGAATATCGTTTAAGGTGGAATAAATACATATATTCATGAGTTTAAGTGATATGTAGTTCACTTTGTAACATAACAAGAGACAAATTGACGAAGTTCAGGCCCAGTTGCTGAAGGAAAGAGAAAAGAATCAGCATATGTTTCAGTTTGAATACTGTGAACAATTGTGCTCATGTGCTGAAACATAGCGAAATATCAATAAATTTAGGAACATCACAAAATGGGTAAAAATATGCCATAAATTTGCTCATTAAAAATTAAAAAAGGATGATATGATAAATGGAACAAAACAACTTTCTTTTAATCCAATGTTAAACAGTGTTTAACAAGTATATCAAATCTGTCGAACCTTGACGAGGTGTCTTCTTCACGATTGGCAACCCATAAAATAGCATAGCAGCTTGAAAAACCACTTCTTTCCTCTCAACCAGAGGAGTGCGTATAATTTTTATAATCCCAAGAGGGTCCTGGTCATATGCTGTACGCACGTACGTTATTATGCCTCCTAGATCAGGTCCCTTCTCTTCTGCGTCCTGTAATATTCTCTTATTCACATTCTAAAAACTAATTCACTCTCTTATAGATTGAAAAGTGTTAACTCCATTAGAGTGTAAATTTATATCGGAAAGAGTGACATTCACTCTTCCAAGAGTGCTTGCAAAAGACCAGTCTTGTTTTAAAAGCGATTGCGGTAGGTACTCCACCAAGAGGGACATTTCTGTCTGGAGTGAATTTCACTTTTTTGAGTGAATTTTACTCTTCTTGGAGTGTACCAACACTCTTATGGAGTGACTACAAACTTTTCATACTATTTAAGAGTGAATAAGTTCACCTTTTGAATTTTAAAATTCTAGCGCATTGGTAAGATACTACCTTTGATTTTTTAATGAGTGACCATTACATTTAAACGCTCTTCACCATCTATTCCATTTTTATAAAATCGCGAATCGCTACAAATTTCTGAAAGTCACAGCAAGTAATTACACTCCAGCCTGTGGGTGTACAAATCTCCTTTTCTCTTTTACTCTTCATGGCCATGTTGATGAAAAACTATAAAACACTTTAAGTTTTATTTTATGTCCACTGATATAGAATATGCAAATGTTAGCTTCCCTTTTAATCTTAATGATTTCAAGTATACCAGTAACAGCTAACGTAACTGAGAAAATCTGCATTGATGACATTCCATACCTAAATCTTGTAAAAGACTGCAAAACAGTTTCCAATAGGTAATCATCTATTACAATATCTTGTACCCTGAGAACACAGAAGAACACATGCATATATAGATGGTACCCTATAATGAAGTCTTAATTTAGTTACATAGGATAGATAATTTGTGTCACAGGCCCTTGTTCACAAAAAAAGCAGCAAGAAGATGTTTATTCCTGTGTCATTATTTTAAATGTGAGTATTCTACCCTAAAAGTTCTCTTCTAAATTGCAATCAGTATTAAGATTCTTAGTATACCTCAGGAGGTTCTTTTTCATATTTTGAGCTTACATCATTCGGCGTTCAGTTAGCTTGTGTATTCCTCTCTGACTGATACATCTGTGACAAATGTGTGATCTTTGAGTAGAGTTTTCGTCATAAAATTTCAGAGAAAACCGAAGGAGCGAGAGCTCACTTGCGAAGTTTAAAACAGCACATTTTCCGTATTCAAGGTGAGGATATGTTGAAATATCATTTTAATGAGAGAGAACGAATAATATTTCCAAAATATCTTTATCTTTACTAAAAATGCTTTACAGAACACTGTCTTCGTTATGCATATCTATTCATTATATGTACATACTTTCGCATCACTTACGTATGTGCACGCGCGATGCATGACATTGGGTTGGATCTTGTATCGCAGTGCTGCAATATGTGGGTATCATCATGCACTGCGTTTCAAGACGGCTGACTGACTGACAGGTGTACTGCAAAGAGAGTCTTAGCATAAACAACGCGGGATTGACCGTCATCAGGAATATTGGAATAATTTATCAACGAACCTATGTGAGAAAGTATATTTCCTGTCTAAATGTGTTTTTTCGATCATTGTTGGACAGCTTAAGGATGATTTCGGAATAAATTTGTGACCATTTGCCGAACGTTCGGAGAGAGTGACCTAAAACAGACGGTTGATTTCGGGACCTTTTGGCCGACATCTTCGCGTGAAATAGGTTTTATGATAACTTGCTAAGTTAGTCTGGTAAGTTTCATAGTTTCCTTGATCGTAATAGTTAGTAAACAGAATAAAATTTTTCCCAAGTGTACATTTCCATAACAGTCTAAAATTCAAAATTATGTGACGTCATCAGAGCTTAATATATTAAGCGGCTGGGCAACCGACTCAAGTGACAAAAACAATGCTAAGGCGGAGGAAAGGTGGAGGAGAGCCAGAGTACCCGGAGAAAAATCAACGTTAATCAAGTTGATTGTAACCCATGCATATGAGACTCACATTGGTACACAGCAGCCGGAGTTGACCACTCTGCCATTCTACGACCAAGACCATGTGGTCTTGGTTGCCAAGCCTACAGGGTGAAATTTTGTCCACACAGGCAACCTCTACTCAGTGTGTCCGTAAACAGCGGCAATCAAGTGATCGCGCTATTCACCTGTGCAGCTTTCATACTCTGTTTAAAATGTAACTTGATTCAAACTTAAAAATTTAGATTTTTACGCACTTTGGGGTATACCTACGTGCTATATAGTCCATTTGATGGGATGGCAAAATACACCTGATTTGTAAGGACAACTACCCTAGAAACGCACGTGTTTAAAACTGTCGTTTCAAAAATTTTCCTGGCCGCGAGTAGGAGGTCTGGACCTCCTGGAACTCTTTAATCCCCTGATCCGAGTCATCTATCGTTTTGTGGCGCGTTGGAGACAAAAGAAAAGCTTTTGAATAGAAGAAACAATTTTTAAAATAACACAAACTTGTTCGAAAGTTGAAAGCCACATCTTTCCCTGAATGAACGGTTCCACCAATCATACATACCTTTTCAGTTATTACTTAGTTGATAACTGGTTGTAGTAAGCCATGGCACCAAATCGTATTACAAAATCTCTCACACGATTAAAGATGACATCATACACTTCGCTTTCTTTAAATTCGACGAAAATTTCTTGCTACGTACCAAACGCCCGGAACGTACACAAAAACTGTGAGTCACACCCATTGTTATGTAAAAGTACCTCAAGTCATAACAAGGACTGCGAAGGAGAGAGAAACAACACCTGTGATTCCTTAAACTGTGTGCATACCAAGGACGCCGTTTTGTTTTGAAAATTGGTGGGGGACGTGACTATCCCAGTGGAAGGGGAGGAAGTGGCAAGTGTGAACTTAGGAAAACCGGTACGAAAGTGAATAAATATCGTGTTTACACGCTACTCTTATCTAAAAGACCAGGTAGGGCCGGTGGCTATCCTGCCATCAGGACTTCCATTTAACGTCCTCGTTTGAGGGATCACGCGGCTACACGCAGCATTTTGGAAACTTTTTTTTTTTCAATTTTTTAGCTGTTAATTGCAGCCTTCTCAAACCAACCCTATCCGTTGATATAGTTAAACTTTTTGTTTTGAGATGTGCAATAAATGTTTGCTAGCTCATGGACTACATACGGGGAACCCATTTAAACCCAAGACTATCAGTAATCGATACCGATGTACCTTGTGTGACCTACCTTCCTACTTGAAAGATCCGAAAACTTATTCAAACTTAAATACAATTTCAACAAAGGCTGGTGTTGGTTTTGGCTGCTGGAGACATGGTTAAAGTTAGCACCACCAGGTAGCATACATCAATGAAACAAGCAACAAGTAAGAGTGTCAATTAACGTATCAGTCTTGCTTCCATCTTTTGCTTTCGCTCATTCATTAGTTTTGTTGCTTATTTGATAACGGCTAATGGGTACTTGAGATCTTTTCGACTAACGCGGTATAGCAGGATATCGTGGATAGTCGGACTTCCAAAATTGACTCAAAAGATGGTGGGGACATGGTATACCATCTCCCCACATCTGAAATGTTAGGTAGGGACGTGCCCCTTCGGGAAACGGCGCTAATGGTGCATACTGTTTAACGAACACTTGAGTTTCCTATTGTCTAATTCATTAAATGTCTCTGAACTGATAGGGATATTTTAAGTGAAAACCATGGGTTTAGTAGCCTGCTTCATCTGAAAGAGCTCATATGATTATTTCTCCCATTAAAGCGGAACTACGAGATTGTTATAAAGAAATACTTAAACCTCCAAAATTCGTGATAGCAGGAGAGTCAGAGAGCGGAGGTTGGAAACTGTTCAAGAGGTTCTAACATACTTAGAAGGACAGTCTTAACTTCCTTTAGGGGTAACCTTTGCCCGAAGTGCAGTTGTTGAATTCGGTTTGCCAAATGAAATGATAATTCATGAATAAACAAGTATAGGTGGCTAGTTGCGTACATGCCCAACTTAAAGTAAAATGGGTACGCGTACGTAAACAGTGCATTGCATTCCTTTGTATCTTCGACGGATGGTCTGTGCACGAACAACCTAGGACTATACTCAGGTTGGTGCAACATTAGGCATAGACCTATAATTAAAGTAAGAAACGTTACACACGCTATCGAAATTGTTGCACAATAACATAAAAAGGAGAAAAACTCATCTTAAATCCTAACTGGAACAGGAAGAGAACTTTGCCTAACACATCGAGACAGCATAGGCTTAGACTACAGGTGCGAACATGTACAGTGAGGCCCTACAGCTATACATTGTTCGTACAGAGAGCACATCCTAGCCTAACATTCGTCATTGATTAGTGTTTAAAATATGGTACGCGATTGCATACGTACAGTATCAGATTACACTGACTGCATATTGACGGAGTGGTCAATGAGATTTCGAAAGCAACTGATACATGAATAATCATAAAGTGCCAATGACTACCTACACAGAAAACGAATTGCATTTGTATACTCGTTTGAGTAATTGTAACTGTTTTTAATATGTTTTGTTTTATACCCCCGTTTTTTCCGCCAGAAAGCTTACTCCTCTTTACATTTTTGTGTAAAAAACTTGAAGCAAAGCTTATTCTTTGACGTTGGAAGTTGTCAGAGATCTTGTAGTTCCGCTTTAGTTTTACATTGACAGCCATGGGCGACATCGAAATTATTTTCATCTTGTCCCATCAATTTCTACGTTGTACAAGTGCACAGTGTATTTCTTCATGGCTTTGTGTGTAAAGCACATTTTTTGCCATTTCAGGAACGATGTGGGATAGTTAAATAATGGATTCGTTCGACTTAAATGTGGCAGAACACTGGTTTTGATAAAAACCGCGACAAACCTTTAAATGTGTCAGGTCACAATTAAATTCAACCCAGTATCTTGATATTGGTCATTTAACAGGACTACTGCTCTTTGAAAGGGAACATAATTAAAAAGGGAAAAGGTACAACAATAAAACAATTAGCTTGTTGTGAACTGGCAATCTAATTTCGGCGCTTGAAGAAGAGTTGATCATTTTTTCATATTGCCTGAAATATGTAATCAATATTTCTCTTTTCCTCACGGCTCCTGTTGTCGTACACCTTTAAAAACATTTGTCATTTTGGGAAACGTGCTTGCGTGACAACTACTTATAGGTTAACTCCATTTATTAAGATCGTCGGTCTGAGGCTAACACCTTAGTTGGATGAAAGCAAAATTCTGGTTCTCAGTTTTTTTTTTCTTTCTTTTTATTCTTTGGACTTTTAAAAACCCTGTTTGTAAGCAAACATTGACATAGCACAAATGCGTGCCCTCTATTCACACTTAGGAGAAAGGAATTAACGAAAGAACCAGTGAGGTCAATCTGTGTCAATTTAACGTGTACTCGCCCCTGGTATTACAGCGGAAGAGGACACGCCTTTGAGTTTAACAAGAAGGTGCTACGTGGACATTTGCTCCAAAATTTGAGTAAAGAAATGCCTATATAGGTATATCTATGGCCCATCTCCCCTGTCCGGGAATAACTAGCCTGTATTGTATCATGCCACTAGAATATTTCAAGAGAAACAAACGTGGCAAACGTCCATTTTGTTCATGAAATATTGAATTGCAATGTGTAAAAAGTATTTCAAAATGAGCTGTGTTTAAATATGCAAAACGAATACCTTAACAAGAGGCGGAAGCAATATTATCCTCCATTTTGAGCACATTCGTGACTCTACTATTGTAGTGCGAAGATCTATTCCTTTTGACACAATGGAACATGGAAATTTCAGGCAAGATTTCAAAGGAATGTCGTGTACAATAGTGGAGCAAAATGGACAACAGGGTGATATAAAGATCTGTTAAAATCATGTATCAAAATATTAAGCGTTATGCACCAAAGCAAAACGATAGCGTAAAAAGCGTTTGCTTTATGATTGCTTGCCGAAGACAAAATAGTGCATGTGTAGTTTTTTTAGTTATGGCGGGACTGGACTGTAATGAGTAGTGTTAGCGATGTTTAGTGCTAGCTGGAAAATAGACCCACATGCCATCCCCAAAACTAGGAGTTTAAACAAAATTTTTAATATATTTTTGCGTTATCCTGGAACTGAACTCTGAACTAAGTTGATAATTCAATACTTTCATAATACTTTGCTTTGAAGCACCCAGTTGGGACAGATATATTTGTTTTTTGTCATAATTCATGCTTCAAACCATGAAAACCTGTAGAGCGATGCAGAACAAAATCATGTTAATTTATGTTAACTTTCCAGGCTAGGTTAGCAAATGCAGAACGAGTGCTACATAGCATGAAAAATTGTTTATTGTAGCATGCTTTTGAAGATCAACGGGGTAATGTCCTAACTGGCTCTTTGGAAGGCCTGGTATGTTTCAACTAATTCAAGTGCGCACGTGGTATCAATAGGAAATTATTATGGGGAAAGAACAGAGACCCTAACATTTGAAACGAATTTAAAATGTATTATTTGTACATTAGGTGTCCAACTACTAGGGGATTATTAGTTTGAGTTTTGGATACCCCAAATAGCTAATACTATACTATATTTAAACCAAACACGTAAATGTATTGAAGCTTAATATGTACGGTAGTATCCACAAGTTAAAGATTTCGTGATCTCTACAAGGTTTGGGTTTACTGCCGTGATGCTTCTTACATTTAACCCGTGTGCACTCCTATGAAATTAAAACATTGCTTGCACCCTGGTTAGAGCGTCAACGTTTCATGTGAAAGTTTCTGCCTCCCGGGCAAGTTATTAATAAAATGTGAAGAAGATTCGCTTAACGTGGAATTGCTTTTTTGAGCTCCGTTGTAACCTCAAGGCGAGTCATCAGGATTGAACATGTTCCTTAACATGTCTCTGGCATACAACCTCCCTTTTGTCGGATTTCTGTGAAGCCTTTGTTAAATAACAATAACATACTTTATCAGCAGACCCTTAAAACCCAAACATTAAAGTTCAAACTTAGCAAAGATTTCTGTCTTATTAAAACGTCTGTTCTTGCTACTGTAGACTTCTTTATCCTTTATACACAAATCATCATATGAAGAAATATTGTTAGCAATGGTAAACTCACATGTAATTTAATACATTTAACTTAGTGAATTCATCCTTCACTGATTTAATACCATCAATGGTTTATCATAACTCGTTCATGGTCCTACATTGAAATCAGTTTGTAGGTTGTCTGTATACATGATAACCGTTTTCGTCATATTTTAGGTTTTTATAAACATATGTCTGTTACTGTATCTACCTCTCGTATGGCGGTGATGAGTCTTCGATGACGTCTTTATTAGACTTGTTAACGAAATTGATATTTGTTAAACTGGTTTTCACGAGCGAATGCGAAGTATAGTAGCCGCTTTATCAGCTTGTTACAGTGTTTTCATTCTGTGCCTTGTTGGTTTTATTACTTTGTAAGTGTTTGTAAATTTAAAGACGTTTACCATGAAAACAAATATTTTTTAAGGATGTCTCTGGTTTTACATGGTTCTTTGAACAACTGTATGGGGTTCCCAGAAGCCCTTTCTATATTTTTTGTCAACTGCCGTTCTTTTTGACATGGTGGTTACCCTTCTTTTCACTACAGTTTGAAACATCCGAGCAATCTTTTGACGTAAAGGTTTAGGCGTTGTTAGAAGAAAAACATTCAACAGGAGATTTCTTTTCATAATTAAGCAACTTCTAACTGTAACAAAATAGAGTTATATTTTATTTTGTTCAGAACTGAAGACCGTCACAGAGGGTTAGGAATAGAAAACGGATAAGAAAACGTAGCCTCCCGGATGCGAAAATTGCGCAATATTAACTGCGTAGTTTTCTTCTGAACTAGACGTTTCGACTGAAACTTAAATCACCCTTACCAAAAGGCGTTTGCTTTGCCGGTGACCACATAATCAGCCGAACGGCATATGATGCAGTTGATGATATCAAGTGCTAGCGTGGCTTAAAAAAAAGCCATTTCAAGATTTTGATGTGTTTCAATGAAAAGTCAAATATGTGCCATGCGCAGGGCTATATATGCTTAACCGCATATAAATAACTTAGTTAACCTCAACCCACTTTTTTCTACATTTTGTAAATATTCTCACATAAGATTTTTTCATTGGTGACTGTCCTCGGCGGCATGGCGTAACTAGATTTAGCAATCTTGTAAGGCAAATTTAAAACGATTCCTTTGAACAACCGTATTGTAAGGGTAAAAGCCTTCTAGTTGCGCACGTATCCAACCAAAGAAAGAGGAGGTGGGTGAGAAAGTTTATACTGTTTATTTTAGCATAAACATTTCTATTTCCCTCACCTCCCATCACTAATGTTTCACCTGTATAAATTATCATCACTGATATCCTTTTCTGAAATGCGCAAATCTCCTGATAATAACAAATTCACCATCTACTACCTGTTACTCGTATCAGGGAGTTGTTAAAATTCAGCAACTCTCTGTTAGTATCTCTAGAACCGTTAGACCGCCTCCATTCGCGAGTATGAATGCCTTGCATTCTTGTTCCGATAGCAAAGATAACACGGTCATAACGAACATATTCATTCTTACCTTTATTCAGGTGCGGTTCTAGGGACATTTTTTTTTTTGGGGGGGGGGGCTAATTCATGTGTTTGCTATCTAAGCGGAGCGCCACCATCAGTTAGCGCGTAGCGTACCAACAGAATCTTAGAAAAAAAAAGCCTCCCGGTTTGCAGGAAATTGCACTTGTAAGGCCTTGCTAAACGTATCTAGACATTCTTTATTTTGAGATCTCGTGTTCCAAAAACTCACTCTTCCGAAAAAGATTAATCAGAAAATTTTATCTGGTTAAATTGTTACAAGCCGGGAAAATTTGGGTTCAATTCGTTCACGTTACTATACAAGATGTTATCTCTTTGCACTGTTTGATTTCAAACTAAGTCTTTCCACTGGGCTGGGCTGTTATAAAATTTTCAATTTTTTGCCCTCATGGCAGCAGAAAATGAACTCCTAAAGTGTACCTCAAGTCAAAAATTCAAAAATATATATTAAAGAGCATGAAAAATGAATTGTAACAGCCTACCTCTTATCTCCATCCAATCTTGAGCCGAGATATAAGATGTTGAAGTTTTATTCACTTAAAACAAATTGGTCTATTGCGCAATACTTTTTGACTTCCTTCTTCTACAACTCACATTACCTGCTTTTCTTCCCCATTACAATTGAAAATGGTTTAATGACCTTAAATACTTCCTGTTTGCTTGCATAGCATGTTTTACTGAGAGAGCTTAATTAGTTACATAATTTCATAAGGGTAAGAGTGCTATAACAAGTTGGTACAAGGTGCAATAACTTTCAGAAAAACAAAGAAGTGCAAAGATTGTAATTTTAGTAGTCAAACAATGACATCACAAATTATTTCGCAATGTACCAATTTAGAGTGAGCCAATAACTTCAACATTTTATATCTCAGCTCAGGAATGTCCTATGAAGATGGGGGTTGGACTGTTGTAATTCATTTCATAATCAATCATTGTGTGCAGGGTTGAGTAGGCCTATACGCATGTGTCCTTCCAGTGTGTTAATACAATAAACAGATAGGATTATATAACTGTGTAGTACTAGTGAAAAGAACGCACTTCTGTTGCGTCACGTTGTCGCGTTTATTGATTGCATGTGTGTTCGATGTCACATCAGACCAACTTGAGACATCGAGTGTAAAAGTAACTCCGTTAGTTGGGTAACATGCCTAAACAAAAATGTATTTTGCAATGAATGGAAACAAACCGTTCGACTCCTTGTAGTACCAACAATATTTTAAAAGCTTATCTTTGCCTTTATTACTGATAGTTTATATAAATCATTTGTCCAATTTTGGGGGACCGTGACATAATCTCTCCCCTTGAAGAACTTTGGAACGAACTGACCGACCAGGGCACGAGATGGCCGAATTTTTGACGTTATTCAACCACACCGATTGTTTACTTAGTCACGCCAAATATTTACCCTGCATGAGAGCCAGGAAGTGCTTATTGTTCTGTTGCAGTTTTCAGGCTAAAAGTTATAATTTCACCAAACCTAGAACGTTTTTTCTGGATAAAAATTCGTTTGAACGTCAATTTGTCCACAAAGTTCAGTTTCAGCGAATATTGTTGTATTACTACGAAAGTTACGTCATAAAGCTTTAAGCCACTTCCACTGGAGATATAATCCTTGAAGCAGGTGAAGGCAACTTTGTCCTTCATTCAAGGAAACGGATTGTCTAATGCTAGCAACAGTTTGGGGGAGGGGCTTTATCTCCCCCGCCCTCGTAGAACCGTCCCATGCCTTTATCCTCTGCATTTTGTCCTTGTCTGTCAATCTGACTCTTTTGATGAATTAACAGTTCCACCAATCGAACATCTCTCCCTTGCAAAAGACCCAGAGAAACAATCATATCTAGCCACATTGTCATTTCGTGTAATTGGTGCCACTACGATTCTAACAACTGTTTTGTACTTTGTCATCGTATTCTGGGAAACAATTATTTCACCTACACCTGAACCTACTACTGTTTTCGACCAGAAGCACAACCTATTTTCTTCAATAAAACAATAGCAACTCATTCAAAGAAAATCTCCTTCTTTGTATGGTTTACCCACTTTCCGTTTCAAAAACACTGAGGTGAATTCCTGTCATTGATATTAAGCCGCAAGAGTTCTTCGTAAGTCATCTTTTTTTCACCTGCAGTGTAAACTGCAATACAGGGACAATTACTTTTGTGGATACCCTTTTTCTCTTTTATTGTGTAATTGACAAATGTGCCGGTTCCATTGTTATAAGCAACAACGTCCCCATTATATTCACTTCTGATGTCTAACACAGATGGCAATGACGTCACGCCTCATTCCATTACAATATCTTTCTCACCAATAAAGATCACTTAATTCGTTTCTCTGTCTTTCAGTTCAACGAAAATTTCTTGGGATCCGCTACTGAAAGGTGTGAAGAAGAACAGAAGAGGCACGTTGGAAAGGGCCACTTGGATATGTCAATCCCTCAACACTTACAAAGAAGGGCCAGAGTAAATGGACGTACTTAAGCGTCACACATTATTATTTAATGGTGACAAGTTTGACTGTCCTTAAAAATGTTCTTCTTTTTCGGAACTACTTGTTCTTGGGTTCACTTCCTTCTTCGTCAATCTACAGATAATGTCCAATTCACTAATAAACTTTGTGTTCCTTTTCTCCTTCGTCATCTCAAGTTTTGATGAAAATTCGGAAGCAGAAATACATACAACATTAAATACTAGAGCTACTTAGTGTATATTGGTCTCATCGTTTGACGATAGCCATGTGCATGTTAAGGAAGGGGGACTTAGACAGCTCCCCTCCCAACGACGAAATAAAATAAAGAAAAGTTGCAGAATATGGAATGGACAAAGACGTTTAGTGTCAAAACTGGGAGTTGCTATTCTCTAGCAACTCCCTGGTTAAAATAGCAAGACATTTCCACAAACGATACTAGATGACGAAATATCCAAAACATGTTTTTCAAGTGGGTTGTGTACCTCATGTTATATACTTGGACTCATCCTTTAGCAAAATCGATTGAAGTGACGGATTTAAGAGACATATTGAAGTGGTGACGGATTGAAGTGATAGATGAAAAGAGGGTTGGGTTGGGAAAAGAAAGATTCTGGGAAATTGATTGATAGCCGTGGAAGATTTGACATGTGAAATGCTGCTGTGGGGAAGGATCGAACTGCTGCACTGAATTGTTATAACAAACGGGTGTTTAGTTATAAACGATGAGTAACAGAACGTGTAAATCCATGAAGGGGTTTTTTCCGTACTTTTGCATTTCTCTTTTGTGGTTTCCTTGAATGATCGTTATATATTTGTCGTATTTCTATCTAATATTTTTCCAGCCCACTCTGGACGGATATATTGGCACATATAGCCTATCTACCTACGTCTAAAAAGGTCAAGAGTCGGAGGGTGAAACCGTTTCTCACTTTGCGCTGGTGGTATGGCGTATCTTTGCACCCTTACAAAAACATAAAGGTGAAGTTTCTTTTGGATATGTCGAGGAAATTGCTTTTTGGAAGTTATAGAACGCTAAGGTACCCGTTGTTTTCACTGCTGTACAAAATTGTTCCCTATGTTTTATTGGTTTATATGCCAGTTCCAATATTATACATAACAATCCTGTCATTTTCAATCTTGTAGCCAAATGGAGATAGCAATAACGCTACACAAGATATATTGCTATATGATCTTCATTAAGATGACTTCATCCACTGTCTTTTAATACAAAGAAACTGTTCGGTTTTAACAGACTCCAAGGGGTACACAGAAAATAGCGCTGAGCAAAGGTATCTTCCAAAGAGACAAAAACGAAAAAGATTATTAGTATTTTTAATTTACATGAATCAGATCCGTTACGCTAATGCACCTACAGACCTATTTCTCCCACCCCAATTATTTTCAATTCTCCTAATAAACGTACTGAAACCGTACCACAACATTATGCAAAACATTCTTCATCTAGACAGAATTGCGTTTGAGAGGATATACAAAACACCAATGTGTAATGAAAACAGTCTCATTGCAGTACATGTTGGTGTAATTTCAGCTACAATATAAATATTATTTTCTTTTAGGAAAGTGCATTTAAGAAATGAACTTGTAAGAGGAACCATTTTTGGTCAATCTGAGTTGATTCGAGCATGTTATTGCATTCTGGAATGAAGGGCGTACCCTCTCCACCCGTCTTCGGACACAGGAGAGCAAAAGATGTAGGAGGGAGAAAAGGGCATGAAAAAACATAAAACAGCCGAAAACAATTTTTTCAGTAGGGCTGCGGTACAACTTGTATTTCGTTTCATCCCTTTTTGAAGTGTATCACTTTTTTGAGCAATTGGTCTAACAGAACATAATGTTACAGTAAAGTAAAGGATCTTCCAATCTTGATTTAATTTATAAATCTAGTCCAATAGTTGATAAATTATTGTTTGGCCTTAATTCTTGCACGTTACCTTAGTATTATTTAGAGGTCTAGAACCTTACAAAATTTACATTTTGAAAAGTGTATTTTTAAGAGTACTACTATTTAATTTTTTGAAATGAAGACACTTCTCTTTTACAATATTAACGGTAGAAATTAGGGTTGAGGAGATCTAAAAATGAAGCAGCGGTTAAGGACAAGTATAAGCCATGCTTTCTTCATTCATTCCCAAATCTGACGACCTCAAGTTTTGCGGCATCATCTTGAAAGGTGGGAACAGGTAGGGGGTAGATGGAGGGCTCGAGAAATATGTTGTGTGATAAATTTTATAGAAGTGAAAAAAATGATGTGTCAGATTTTAGTGAGGAACAGCTTTCTGTATTGAAGTCTAATGACAAATGTGTTAAAAAAAAGGCTCGAAGGAGGAGCCCGAAAGACAGGAAAGCTAAAGATTTCTGTTTCGAAAGTTTTGGCCTGTTCTTGACAGTGCACCGGGTCTGCTTCAATCATTTAATTGTAAGAATTGAAAAATTCACATGAGTTGAATGAACCCCTTCAGAAAACATTTATGTCAAAAATCGCAGCCATTAAGTGTTATCCATACTGTTGTATAGATGGACTTTTTAAAATTACCCTTCAACTATAACTGATGACGATGTCAAATTCCTTGCTAGCAATGGTCGAGGCTTTCACTTTCTTTATCATTCACCCCGGTATCTAATTACAAGTAGGACATTTTTACAAGAATTAGCTTACTATTTTATATCATAACATCATGAAAACAGGGTGTTCAAAGAGAATCCAACATTGTTTGATATGTTGAGCTTTGTAAAAGAAATGTTGAACCGCAATGTGTTAGGGCAGGGATATTTCGGAGACCAACTGTGTTGATACTCCTATAAAAACTTCTGAGCGGTTTAGTTTACAATATGAGGAGAATCATTTCAATAAAATTAACCCTTTACCGTTGTACTCCAATCGGGGCATCTTTGCGCGCCTCGGGAGTGGGCGGAAAAGCGGACGTAGCACGCCCCGCATCAGCTTCCGTAGGCTATTGACCCCGTGACCTTAAACTATTTTCTCTCTCGTTGTTGTTTTCTGAATTTTCGGGTAGCTAATTGCAGTTTCGAGCTCCGCGTGAAACAGTAAAGATGGGTGACAACCGCGCTCTCCGCATGGGTCCAAAAGAACCCGAACAACGGTAAAGGGTTAATAATCAAATTTAACGCAGAATTTGGATGGTGGGTTTTTTGCAATAATTTACAACGTAACAAAATTGGAACACAAAGATGATTAAAATCATGCCTGACGGAAAAACAAATGTTCACAAAATGGTTTGGTTTTAATTACTTGCGTGGGGAGTTGTTTCAATAATAGTATTTCCAATAGTGAACAGTTTAATTGATGCTCGGTACAAGCGGGATAAAGAACCATTTAATAGCATAGCATCTCCTAAATTGGGAGTCTATTCAAATTATCTGTCCAACATATTGGGACATTACCCTAAAACTCCGGACCAAGTGGGAAACTAATTGCTTTCATCCATGTGTTTGGAACAGTCAGCTCATATTTCAAATCATATCGTAAGCCTATAAAGAGTATTGAAATCATAATTGGTGTCTGGAGCAATGTCATCCCTAGGGTCTCATGTTAAGGAGGTGTGGTGGTCCACTTCCGACTGCCTGGATAATTTCCAATTATGTAGGGAGATCAGTGCCCGAGTTTGGGACCATTACGAAAATCTAATGAAATTTAAAAATAAAGTGGTCCAGAAATCCGATTCTCGCTCATACCTCTCTTTTTTAAATATTTTCCGGCTGAACTGTTTTGCTTCATGTTTAATATTTTCACTAATTAGAGTTTTTTTTATATAATCCACAACAAAACATATAACGCTGCCTCCGAGAAGTATTTCATTTAGTGAAAGTGAAAGACAGGTTATTTCCGGCCTGCGGACGGGTACCCTCCCCTAAAGAGTATATTCGCATTTTGTAAAGGGCAATATTGCAAACTGGTTCAACATTTGAAGCATACTTTATTTTGTTCATCGATCTATCGATTAAAAACATACAAATAAAGAGTTTGGCTTTTACCTACCGGAATGGTGGAACAAAGCGGAAGGAAGTGTTCAAAGTTCCAATAGAGAGCCGAAACATGGTAGGACTATTCCAAGGGTAGGTTAGGTTGTATGGAGATTTACGGTTCAGTTTTCAACCAACTGGATCAAGTCAGGCCGGTCACGGCCTTTTCCTAAGGTAGGGTCATGAGTAACGTCTGATATCGCTCAAACCACCATCTATGCGGATTGTCATCATCGATTGGCGTGGAACGCAAAGAAAGCTTTGAAAGATCGCAACCTCTCTGGTGCCCGGAAATAGAATTTTTCCACATTTAACAAGACTTTAAACAGTCAGTTGTGTCAGGGATTCTGACAAATGTGAAAGTATTAATTTGAGGTGTGGATACCTTCCCCCTTTGGCAAAATATTGTTAATATTGAAGATAGATCGCATGGGGTAAAATATTGATTGCAGCTTGAAAATAAAGACAGAAAGTAGCAAGGGCGCCGACTTAGTTTTCAAAGAGGGAGGGGGGCATCTGGCCTAATTTGTTTCTCCTGTCCTGGTAGGGTGTGTACAGCGCCGTTGCTAGACATTTTTTCGGAAAGGGGAGGGGTGGGCAAGCATCCAGATTTTACAATTTTTGAGTGTGAACACCACTGTACTAGGGCCGTAATTTGCGGCGCGCAGGGCTTCCTGAAATTTTTGCCATTTTTCGAATATTTGAAAATATGGAGCTTGTATTGCAGAGAAGTTCTGATTCTGGGTTTTGTAAGAAAATTATTTGAAAAGTGGGGGAATTACAGAAGAAGGAAGAAATTGAACAGCGACCAAAGATCGTTGTTGCTACCAAATGTTATCCAACCCCTACGGAATGAGGCTCTCTGACGACGTTTTTTGAGTCAAGAGCTTATTTGGTGAAAATTTTGAATTTTATGAAATGTTCATGAAAATAGCATTGTTGTTACCGATGTCACTTGATGATCGGATGTCATATAGCAAATTTCCGGTTTTTTTTTTTTTTTGCTTACAAAGTCCAGAGCTCGGAAAATTTTACCCAAGGTATGAGCGGGCACTTCTGCTTAGGAATAGCAATTTGTGGCGCCGGGAAGTTTGCTCCTTTGAGACAAATAATGGCGAATGTTGAGCTTTTAATGGGGAGATTCCGGAATTTCATGAGTTGTCGAAACCACGCGGTAGACTGGTTTCACAAATAGCAAATTTCCTAATTCTTCATTTTTCAGAGCCGCCTGCCCCTGTAGCAACGCCACTGGGTTTCTAAGAGATTCAAAATGGTGCTATATGTTTCCATATTTTGAGTTACTAAAAAACTCTAAAGTTTTCAAAACATGATTTTGAAAGTGTTAGAAATTACTTCAACGGACTATACGGTCAAATTATATATGGGGTGTACTCTAGAGGGGTGTACTCTAGAAGTAATTAGAATCACCACGAAAATTGTCATAGTTTGCGAGAGACTTGTTCAAAATCGCACTTCAATCTACTACGGGGAAATCATAAATCGAGGGGTGGACACTGGTAACTAGCAAACGTCA
The DNA here is from genome assembly GCA_037179385.1 of Holothuria scabra. NCBI lineage: Eukaryota > Metazoa > Echinodermata > Holothuroidea > Aspidochirotida > Holothuriidae > Holothuria > Holothuria scabra. The sequence continues at coordinate 48,618,154 of CM074190.1, forward strand.
GTGTGATTTTACTTCTCTGATAATGGTCCAAATGCGAAATGCTCGGATCGCTATACAAAAGAATAATATGAGCGTGTCGAAATTTTGCATTAAAAATCATACATTTTTCTAAAAAGAGTTTCAGCAGACTTTGCACATAGACATTTTCAGTTTCCTCAAAATGTGTTTGCCAATTTCAGCGTGCCAGGATGGTCAACCACTAAAGACCATAGATTTCACTAAAACATAGTAGGGGACGATTCCCCTACTATGGGGATCTTCTTCCTATTCTTAAAATATTGTGATCCTTCATAACCACATCTGCTGCCCTATGCACACGAACAATCGACATATTCATAGAGACCGATGAATAATTTATGTTTCATATGCAAGTTAAAAAAGAGCATCAGTGAGACTGCAAGCGTGCCAAGCACGCGAAAATTTTAGAGATTTGCAAAGTTAACATGTGGAATTATTGAAAGAGAAAGCTAGTCGATCGCAGTTGATAGAGGACACCTACATGTACAGTTTTTTTGGTAGTACCCAATTTTTTAAGTTTCTCGTCACGAAAAGTGTGTGCGTGTGGGGAGGGGGGACTTTTACGTTAGTGTCGCCTCCACTCAAAACGTGGGGGACGTGCCCCCCGGCCCCCCCCCCCCCCCATCGACGCCCCTGGAAAGTAGTTTGACGAACGAAGTATATATGGATTTCAGAAGGGAATGAAATGTCGTTATATGATTTGTAAAATCAAGTGATCAAAAATGAGAACTATTTGAGATGTGGGACTTCAGTGCAAAGTCGCCCCAGTGTATTTCATAACATTGAAATGCATGTTTATGTTTAAAACGCATAGTGTAGATTATGCTTTAACGAATATTTGCAGTAAAAGTGCTTTTGTTATTTAATTGCAGGGTTTTCCTTGGGAATTTAGATGCGCTAGGATCGTTATTGGGAGTGTCATGGTTAGCTGTTAGTTGTGGTGGTTACAGCGTTAGCTACAATTAGATGTGTTACCGTTTTGCACCAGCGCTAGCTAGGGGCAAGTGACACCATACTCACTGCATAGTGTACATATCGTAAATAGAGCAAAGACTGGAACACTATCAACAAAAAAAAACAAGTCTCGTCTAGTTTTTCTGGGTTTCTTGCTGGGCAACGGCTGATTGAAGGTGGACCCAGGAGTACTAACAGGGCGCCAAGGGGCGCTCTGTAACACTTTGGGGGCTTATCCGGGAAACTTGTGGATTTCTCTGTAGTAAAACGTGAACTTGAAGCAAGCAAGTGTGATGTCATGGATTCACATTGTTAGGGTTTCTTTTGCTTTTCCCCTTTTTCATTCTATTAGTTTGACCTAGAGGTAACAAGGAATTCTGTCTTGCCCCTTAGCCATATAGTTCTTTAAATTTTCCATTGCTAAGGATGCACCTATGTTTAACAATATATCAGGGTGTAGTTGCATAAAATTTGTGGTAAATTATAAAAAAAAACAAAAACCCAGAACATTCGCCAACAATGGGAATCTGTGGCCTCACGCCTTCAAGTTCATTCTATGTAGCAAATTTGCCACATGGAACTGTTTTTATCTCGAGTACTAAACATGGAAAATGAATAAAAGTTGCACCAGAATGCTCAGATTTTGTTCTCCTTTAACATGTCAAAAATAAATTTGGCGCTGGACTTTCTTTAAAGCAAGCGATTTTTCTGGGTAATTTAAAGCATGCCAGATTGTAAAAGAATTCAATGGCCAACCGAATGTTTTCATACCCCTATCCGAGACTTAGAACTAACGGAAATTTGAGGTGCATACTTGCCCCTGCCCCGTTGGCCTGGGCTTTAAGGACAAGGCTTGTCACCATTACCTTTAAAAATTTTCTTGTGTTAGCTGTCTCTGTATGAAGATTGTCACGGTGTGTAAGCTCCATTTTAATTATAATGTGTGTTAAATATTTTACGTATTTCAAGGAACTAAAAAGGGTTTTCGTGAGTGATAGTTTTGCCCAGTGACCACCCCCCCCCCACCGTGAGAGGCACTAGTGTTAGAGAACGTGTACTATCTCTATCTAAACACCTATGCATGATGACCGTCACAGGAGCGGTGCATTCATTCCGCCTACCTGGCCAGGCCATTCAATGGGGTGTATCTTAGAAGGGTGTAATAATTTTGAATAACGATCTCCTTCATAATGACACCCTCAAACCTATACACACAAACAAATAAATAATAATCGGTCTGATGCATAATTTGGATATGCTTCAGATGCCTACTGAAAAAGAATATACCGATGAAATTGAAGCGCGCAGAGCGCGCGAAAGTCGTGCAGAATTAACAAAATGGGGCTTTATGGTCCTTGAAACATCTGGCGCTTGGTCTATTTGGGATAAGTCCACGTAGGTTTTGTGCAAAAATAAGTTGCTATACAGAGTAAGTCCGATTGCATTTCAGATGTTCAAACTTTTTTCACTCTAAAAGTTTTTTTTTCTTTCTCCAAATGGGGGGGGGGGGGGTAGACATTCAAACACTCCCGGTCGCGACGGCTTTGGTCAGGTGGTAGATCAAAAGTCGTATACGATAAAATGTAAATTTGTACATGGGATATTCAACGGTTGCCAGATGCTAAGTGAGTTTTCTGAATATTGAAATTAAAAGGTTCTTCCACTGTCACCAAACATTAGAACATAATTAGCTTTCACAGTGACTACATATCAAAGTTTCTAAATTTTAGCGTGATCTTTTTTCTATGATATCTCTTAAATTAAAAATAAGTTCTGTGTGGCCTTCAAGGAAATAACTTCAGTTCTTTCACCCAGCTGTGAGCCCCAATATAAGAAGTGAAAGTTTCTGTTGGCCAATGCATTGATAAAATGTAACAAGATTTTACTGACTTTGCTTTGATTTACTGTTTCTTGCTCGGATATAACCTACTTTTTAAAAGTATCCGCAACATTTAACATTTTACAAATCATTCAAATTAAAGACAAGTCTACAGGATCGAGCCTGAGCGTATACATGTCTCTGAACCCCTTACCACTTTTTCGGTTCACCTTAAACCTTTATTAAATAACATTTTGTTGAACATTGTGGAAATGAATGAAGACCATCAGATAATTAGGTCTATGAGTTCAAAACACATTGCCTTGGCAGTGCACGCCCTTTTCACTCTTAAAATTTCCCTTGTGTATTTTAAACAGAACGTATGAAAATTATATAATACAAGTGTCAGGAAAGGTAAAGCAATCATGCACTTTTAGTACATTATTACAAATTTAGTTTTGACATGTCTTTACTCAATTTTTACCATCAATTGTTTATCGCTATTTGTACATGGTCCAAACTTGCATTCAGTATTTAAGTTCTTGATATACATGATATCCGTCTTCGTCATATTTTGTGTTTTCATCAGGCGGTGTGTCCTGGTGTATCTCCCTCTCATATGTCGATGATGAGTCCTGGATGCAATCTTCATTGGGCTCGTTATTTACATTTGATTTAACATTTGTTAAGCTGGTACTTCCTATAGTAAATATAGCACGGTCGTAATGAAGATCTTTGTTCTTCCCTTTCTCCGCCACACTTTGTCCTTGTCTCTCGATCTGATTCTTCCTATTTCTCTTTCTCTTTTGTAAAAATATCAAACTTAATACAATAAGAGAGCTGCCAAAAAGAGGTACCAGTAAACCCAGGAGGTTGACATTGAACGAAGACACCTTATGGTTTACCAACAACTTTGAAGACATCATGAGTGCCGTTGTGTTGCTCAGTGGCGATGACGGGGAACTTTTTGAATCCAAAAAACAATCTACGGATTGACCTGAACCTGTTGGAAAGTTCAAAACCATATCTTTTGATGAATTAACAGTTCCACCAATGAAACATCTTTCACTTGCAGAAGATCCAGAGAAACAATCAAATCTAGTCGCGGAGTCCATTTCTTTAATTGGTCCGAACGTGATTCTAAGTATTGTTTTACTTTCTTTGGTTGTATCCTCCGAAGGGATTAATATCCCCACGCCTGACTCTTCTACCGTTTTCTGCCATCTACAGTCATTTTTTGCTCGAATAGGACAATAACAACTCATCAAAAGCAAATCACCCTCCTTGACCGGTACACCAGTTGTTCCATTACGAAAACACTGAGGTGAAGTCCTGTCATGGACATTAAGATGTAATTGCTTTTGACTATTAATGGTTGTTGTACCTTCAGAGTTAACTGCTCTACAGTAATAATTGCCTCCGTCGTTACTCCTTACCTCTGTGATTGTGTAATTGACAGATCTGCCAGTTCCATTGTTGTAAGCAACAACGCTCCCGTTATGTTCAATCTTGATATCATATGCAGATTGTGATGACTTCACTCCGCATCTCATTACAATATCGTTCTCGCCGATGAAGATGACTTCGTTCACTTCGCTGTCTATCAATTCAAAGAAACATTCTTGAGATTCACAACATGCAAGACAGGCACACAAAACGAAGCAGAGAAATAGTATCCAGGAACAGGCCATCTTCTGCCCTAAATTTGGCAATATATATGAAGAAAGTACCCTTGTAACTGGAAACGCTGGGTCACATTATGTGGAAATTTTAAGTTAAAAATTCCTTTCAGTGTTTCCTTTTCAAAATGTACATTGCGTATTAACAAATACTTCATGGGTTTACTTCCTTCTTCTTTCCTTCTGTAAAGTTAAACCCTGTGGTACTTGTAAGTTATGTATCCCCTTTCTCGTTTCCCCTTCTGCATATGAATATTTAAAGAAATATATATTTCTCACCAATGCAAGCCTGGACACACTCTTAAGAAAATATAATTGAAGAAAAAATCAGTTTCGGTCAAACTGTGTTAAGTCGAGCGTGTACTTGCACTCTGGAACTAACGATGGATCGGGAATATTTTAGTTCGACCAGGAAGTAACTAAGTAGACTCTGGTTCCACGGTTTGACTATCGGCATATTGTGTTTTCAGATAGGCCTAATGCCAGGAACCTACGTTCCCTCTTCGACAATAAACAAGAGGATAAACGCGGAAAATGTAATGAACGGATGTGAAGATGAATGTAATTTAACAATACATTCAATGAACTCCATTGGCACCCAGGTTGCCAATAATTATGTTCTTTGGATGAAATATGTAATTCGCAGCCGAGCCCCACCATCTAATGGTGCTGGGCGACCTGAAAACTTTGAATATCGTGACCCCTTAGTTAGACGGCAATAACATTTCTCAGGTTTGCAAGTAGTATAAGCAGTCGTTATTTTGAGTTTTGGGAGCTTTGGTTCCATGAAAGGTGTCCGCTTTCCCTGAAAATGCATCTCTGTCTGAACAAATATCGATTGGACTCTAACCTTCTTTCCTTTGGACATACAAGAATAAATATAGGAAAAATTCTAGGTCACCGTACTGCTCAACGGGTGTTATGTTGTAAAAATAAGACAAACGATTGGTAAGAAGTATATAATCATGTAAGTGTAATATAGATACACGCCCCTAAATCAATTTCCCGTCACTGTGTTTTGTTTGTAAATAAAACCAAACGTAATTAGAGATTTCGATTTATGTAGGACACGGTTAAGGAGCGTTTCTCTTAGTTAAATGGATTTTTTCAATTAGGCCTACTCATATGATATTACAGATTACTTATGGACCTTTAAAATTCGAATTATCAAAAATCCTGTCGATTCCTTCCCATTCTTAGTTTAAGAATTGTGAAAAGGCGACATCATTTAAAACAGGGGTGAATAACTCCGTTTCTTAAACTTGTTCCTTGCTTGTCGTCATGTTCTAAAGAAGACCATAAAGGAAGAAATCTTGAACCCCTTTACAAAGATGCAGTGGGGGAGAATTGTACATTTCGTTTTCTCCAGTAACGTGCCGACTGACTGGATCAACCGGGAAAGTAACCGCAATCGACTGGGATGAAAAAGAGAAAAGTGAGGGGAAGAAGAAAGGGAGAAACGGAGGGGAAGGGGAAAGAAGAAGAGGGAGAGGGAGATTGTTTAGATTCAGACAGGCTCCCACATTTCCTTTTTCGTTCTTAGTCCATCGATTTATCTGTTCTTTAAATCTCTTTGTCCGCATACGTATCTATTTGTCCGCTTTTAATATTCTTTTGTTCATACATTCCTAGGATACTGTCTACGGCGGGATACACAAAATTGAGCAGTGTTTTTGTCCGAGAAACTTCTTACTTGTCACAAACTGTGGGGCGTGGGGTTTGTCGAAGCTAAGGCTTCAGATAAGAGGAATTGTCAAGTTTCGATCTTTAATCCCCATGGAAGTTTTAAGTGAAATTCCGCATGAATTCCCGTCAGACTGAAACAGAGAAAAGTTCTAAACAGGCACTTTTTTAGCACTGTCCATATTTTTATGGGTGACTTAACATACCGATAATACCGTATGTATATCACCGGTATCGTGCTCCAGAGAACCTATAGTTGTAGTCGCCCACGTTTCCTACAGAAAGGTACTAAGAAAATGAAAAAAACAGGACGTCATTTTTGAGTCTTACAAAATGTGGCATGTTTTAATTACACTCAAAACTCCTACGAGTGCCCTAATCCTTTCAAAAATTTGAACAAAATATTGGAATATAGTCACAGTAAAATATTCATTAAATGTGAAATCGATTACAAAAGTCGCGACTCATCGGGCAGCTGATGAAACAGTTATTTTTCAGCTTCACTTCCAAACGTTGGTCAGTGCCGATATAATTTCAGTTGCTAGATTATGCGGGGAGACGGACATGTCCACGTGTTTTTGTAGTAATTTTGTGCTTATTTTGAAGAAAAGTCAAGTAAGGGTAGGCGGTGCGCTATTTGACGTCACATGGGTAGTCGACGAACCTTCAGTGCACATTTGAAGGAAAGGCCCGAAATCATCAAACGTGATTTCATCGAAAGGCTTAAAGAGGCATTTTTTCAAAGCGAATTTATTGCCGGGATTGATTATTTTTTGTTTGGTCGTTATGACCAGACTAGACCGGTTTCTGTTGCTTCGGCTCAAATAATGGCCCAACTTCATCAGTAGTAAACCGTTATTAAATCGGTTAGGGTAAATAATCATTTTGTCTCATGATAGGACAATAGAAATATCAAACGAAATAACTTCTTGTGAATTAAGCCCATTGAGTTTTTGCTTTAGTAATTAGCACAACTTTCACTCGATCACTGATGCTTAGTTTTAGCCGTGACGAGATCATGGGGAAACACATATCATGTGGGAGTGAACAAATTGCCGTTCGTTTTTGAGGCAAGTTCATATTTTAATATAAATTAGCATGAGAGCCGTGGACTGTAACAATTCCCGGCAGGGTCGCCTTGTTACCTATTGCGTTAAAGGGATCTTAGCGGTAGCAGATTGCAATCCCTTTTCAACTAAGTAGGTTTAGGTGAGAACCCTTTTTAACGAGGTATAATATTTTTTTTTCCCAGACTACTCTGCCTAATTCCCTTAACATTATTTGTAGGGGGTTCAGAGTGTCGTTCTCAAAATACCCGTTTACTTTGACGAGATCATGGGGAAACACATATCACATATCACACATATATTTGATATTTCTATTTTTGCTCATTTTGAAGAATAAGTTGCTCATTTTTATAAAGTGAGCATGTTTTTCCAAACGAAAACTCAAAGTAACAGCTGTTTAAATTTTATTCCATAGACCGGCTATTTCTGGCCGTTTGAGGGGTCGCAATTTTTCAAAATTTTCCTATACGCTCCGCGCCAACCAATGGAATAGCTTAACGTAGGTTTCTTATGAAAAACTTCAATTACACTAGAATAACATGTTAGGCCTTTGCGGAAAGGAAGAGGGGAAAGGAAGTTTTCACCGGGTAAATATGGTCATTGCCCCCCCCCCCCCCTCTCGACAAGTGAACCAGATATGCTACTGGTTTACTCAATCACCAAGGGCAAAAGTTTTAACATATGGAAGATCTTTTTCCAAAAGTGTTGACGTGTCATACTCAAGTCTGCAACACGTTGTGTGTGTAAACTAGATCATACCTATTTCTTAGCAAGTTGGGTTCAAAATTCAAAACTAGAAGGCTTGAACAAAAAATGTCTACTGGAAGAAACGTCTTTCTGAAAAATGACTATTTTTGACGTTTCTCATCTTCTACCGTAAGCCATAGTAACGTCTATTACTCGGCTTTTGTTTTCCTGTACATATCATTTCAAACAACCAAGCGCGTTGAAGTCATTAATCAACCAAATGAGTTACATTTGGGCTATATCTTAATCATATAGGAGTGGTTATTTTAGATCAAAGGTTTTTATTCAGTTATAATATGTGATGCATTATTATCTCATTTTAACTGATTTGGGAACTCTAAAACTGAGGTAAAGTAGTGCTCCCCAACAGATAACGGTAAATTGATAAAAACGACTATATCCTGATAACGATTTTGATTTGGGTGTGAGGTTCTTCAAGTTATCAATTTTATAATTAAAAAGATTATGTCATGCTGTCTTCGTCTTTGTGGAATACAGTTTGGTGTACTGACGAGTAAACAAAAAACAGTTTTGAAATGTTATACCAAGGCAATACTCCGAAACCTTGCCGTTTCATACGTCAACAGGTCACTCATGCCATTACATAAGTTCTTTAGGATGGTGCTAGTTGCGTATCTTCACGATAATCCTAATTATAGGCCAATTCCTTAAAGTCAGGTACACAGGTTATCGAATACAACATTCACGTAAAGATTTTTTTCGCGGTTTGTAAAGAGCTTGTTGTTTAAAAAAGGAAAATTATCTTACATGAATCTAGGGTCAGCCTGTCCGAAATAAAGGAAACACATTCTGTTTCTGTAAACTGACTCCTTATTTACCTGGTTCTCTGGACAAGCTTATAGGCCGGCATTTTACCACCACCTTACATGTACTCTGACTGCATGATGAGTACTCTGCATAGTATGGATTTAAAGTCACGAAAGGGGCAATCAGTGATTGGAAAGTTGTCTTCCCGCTAACCACTAATATGATATGGGATGATAAGCGTCCATCGCAAGGTGAATTCCTTTGAAAAACCGACATGCTGAAAAATGAAATATAGTTTTAAGTGAAATAAAGTAAACCCACTGAAACTCTTCTAATAATTTAGGTGCCAAGTAAGCAGGGGCGCAAATCTCTGTTTGAGAGTGGGGGAGGCGAAAATGCTTATGATGTGCCCATGAGTACTAAACTGTGCACGCTTGGCGGGCACCGCGAGCGCGAAGCGCGAAGCCCCAAAGGACTCCTGGTGGGATCCAGGGGCGAAGCCCTTGTGGGGGTCCAGGGGGCGAAGCCCCGGAAGCTTTTGTGTTCTGGCGTTTCCAAAGCTTCAGAAAAACTGTTTTCGAATGAAAAAAAAAACGAAAAAAGGTGACCATATTTTTAGGTCTACTCAAATTTTTTTTTTTTTTTTTTGGGGGGGGCCAAATTACGATTTGGCCCCCACTTTTTCACTTGAGGGGCGAAGGCCCCCCTTGCCCCCCCCCCCCGGGATTTGCGCCCATGCAAGTAAGTTTTCCAATTTTTGCAATTCCAGTAATGATAGTGGTTTAATTGACTAAAACATGTGGGTTTCCAGATGTAATGCTCAAAACATTCTTGGAAATCACCTCTGGTATCCATGTATTGTGGTAAATCGTCAGGAATTTTAAGTGATCTGTAGATAACTTTTAAACGTAAGTACGTAAGTACTTATGTACATAAGTACACTTATGTAACATAAGTACATTAGACGGAAGAAATACACAAGGGACGATGAAGCGTTTTACCATGAGACAATCCACTCCCTTGAAGTACGGACAATCTAATCCTGTCCTTGAAGTCCTTACGTGTTACACAATTAACAAAAAGCAGGTTGTGACTGATAACATGGTTTAGTGACCGCCTTTTGTTGTCTGCGGTGTCCGGTTGTTGTCGGTCAGGTCGTTACCTTATAGGCCAAGTCATGACGTCCACTTTCAAGGAACAGAACTCTCTAATGCTGAAAAAAGAGGAAGGTATCAGCAAACGTTTAGAATAACTTCTGTAAACTATAAATCGTGAAAAAAATAAAAGGTACTGAATATCAGGAATATTACAGAGAGGGTAAAGGTATAAGTATTGTTTTGCTCATGAATGAAATTAAATAATTAAAGAGACATTATTCCAATGGAATGAAGATTTCTTCTTGTCAACGTACTGTTCTCTTCTCTTACTCATTGTTCACACACCGTAAATTGATGTAGATGAAGGGGCATTGCTTAGCTCTTCGTTACCTATTTCATTTTTTCCGAGCGTGTAATCAGACTCAGGCATTTGTCTAAACAAATCTTTGACTTTCTTTTCCCCTTAATGGCTCAATGGCAGAAAACTCACAATACTTGTAGCTCATTTTATACTTAGGGTAGAGGTACCCTCTTATCAAGACGCAATCGTAATTTTTAAGTCCTGCAATTACCGAGACTTCATAACTGGTCCGATTTATATCGTAAGCTATAATCGGCACGAACCTAAGCAGACAGAAGACAAAAGGTGAGCATAAGACTAATACACTCTCAATAGCAAAATACATTGGACTTTTATTTTACGAGGTGTTAATCATGCTTTGTGGTCTTAGCTGAAAGATTTGTGAAGTTATATGGACCAAAACGTGTGAAGCACTCCTTAGCAAAACTCAAAGTTGCAGCCGTTTGTGTCGTCCCACCATGCGAGAATGAACTTCATCAAAAATCGATAGCAGTAACTTTTTGCAAAGAAATGGCACGCAGCATACAAGAACATCATTTCAATAGTACCGCATTTACGATGGAAACTTGTGGATAAATACTATCATTCTGTGTGGTTCATTGGGCCCCAGATGCCCTAGTCAACCCATCCTACTAGCGATGATCTCACAAACGAAAACGAGGACAATCCAGTATAGGACACTGTGACACCGACGATAGCGACACAGCGTGCACATTTGATGAGGAGGACAACTTAGATGCTTTGTAACCAGTGGCCAGTAGCTACATGGAGAGGGGCATGGGAGCAATATGCAGTTCCTAATGCAGTCGTGATTTCGCATAAATCGGCTGGGTGAGCTTTTCCGAACTTCGGGAATGACAAAATCACCAGATTATCAAGTTACATTGGTACTTACGGTGCAAATTTCATGAAATTTTCTTTCATAAAATTCTAAATTTTCTCCAATGCAACCTCTTGGCATTAAAAATGTCATTGGGGAGCCTAAATTTGTAGGACATATATAACATTGTGTAGGAAACCCGGAATCCAACATGTTTGTCCACTACAAGCTCCATATTTTCAAATATTTGCTGAAAGGGCAAAAATTTCGTCTAACTCTGAACGCCACAAATTACTTTCCCAGAGAAATGATTTTCACATTTAAAGAAAAAATTGAGAAAATTTGAGTGTTTTGACCGAAGAAATGCCTATCTCCGCCACTGATTGTATCAGAGCCTGAAATAATCAGCATCGGCTCGACATAACCGATAACCGCTTCTTTGCAAGAATACGGTACTATGTTACTTCACGTGTAAATGAAATTGCTTTATACGAAAGTAAAGATTTCGTTCTCTTTTTATTTGAAAAAAAAAAAAACCACTGTGATGAGCAATAATGTGTTTCCGCTCACTGTGTTTCAAGATGCACCAAACATTTAAAGAATAAATTACACGATGAGTAAAAATACCGTTTTCTGTTTGTTTAAAGAAAAACCTGTAATCTGGAATAATTTATTTCCTTTCATTGGGTCCCATCTTAAGCTAGAATGCCCATCATGACCATGCTTTCTTAAGTAATGTTTTCGTGTCAAGTGATGTGTAACTAAAAGTTACACCAAAGAAACTCTGTTACACTAGAACTCTTGTGACATTGGATATATGACAAACCCATTTAGCTATGCCCAGCCCCTATAGTGCACCGTACTTGATGTAGTTCATAGCTGAGTGTGATCCGAATACCGGTCGCGAGTACCTATTGATCAAGTTCTTTTGAAACATGAGATGTAAGTGTGTGCAATGTGCTAAATATCGGCGTTTTCCTGGAAAGCGTAATCGCTGACTGCGTAGGGCCAAAAGGTCCACTTGAGCCCATCTTAACCCAGAATCCCCAGAACTTTCCGTTCTAAAGAAATGTTTTGTGTCAAGTGATGTGTGGGGATAATAGAAAAAATCAATTTCGGTTCTGTTCTCAAAAGTGTAATTGAGACCCTTTTTGGGTCCCTAGTTGGGGCCTCCTTATAGGACCATCTCCCCAGTCATTTCGGTCTTAAGTATCATTTTGAAAACCTTCGATGTAAGTGGATCGATTCCAGAGTAATGAATATAGACTTTATTGGGACAAGTTTAAATGGGTCCATATGTTGGTCCCTTGACGTCCATTTGGGCCCTTCTTAAGCGATAATGCCCCCGAAAATCGTTTCTTAAATTATGTTTTATTTTTGATCAGTGATGAGTGGAGACTAAACGGTTTCAGTTTCAGCTTTGTTCTCAAACGTGTAATTGGAACCCTTTTTGGACCCCTGGTTGCGACCCTCTTATAGGACCATCTTCCCAATCATTTCGATCTTAAGTATCAATTTTGGAAACCTGCATTGTAATTGGATCGATTGTTAGTAATATTGACACTGTTTTGACAAGTTAAAATGGGCACATTTGGGCCCTTCTTAAACGATAATGCCCCGGAAAATCTTTTCTTAAGTTATATTTTAATTATGATCAGTGATGGGTGGAGACTAAACGGTATCAGTTTCAACATTGCTCTCAAAAGTGTAATTGAGACCCTACTTGGGCCCTACTTTGAGCCCTTCTTCAGTGGTGAATGCCCCGGATTTTGTTTTCTTAAGTTTTATATTTCAATTTACTGGGTTTGGTACTTGAAGTGTTTTACAATTTTATTGATGTTCTAAAAAGAATAATTTATTGTCATTTGGGGGCCTTTTAGGGCCCCACCTATTCTTGTCGGCGAGAATGCGAAACTTAAGAAATGGGTTTCCTTCTTTGTCACGGTACCCTCAATAGAATGGGACCTTCAAACCTTTCGTTCCCGATAGTGTAAATGATTAGGGGGCTAGCTCTCTAACTAGCATGAATTCAGATAGACTATGACAAGCTTATTATCTTCGGAAACTCTTGATTTTTTTACTCGTCCTGTTTCTGGATGGATAATTTTCTAACAGATTTGGAGTGGCTAAAATTGGCTACCTTGGTGTGAATGAAAGTGTGCTCCTAGCATCTGGCATGTTTTTACCTCCTGTAGGGATTTTTTCGATTAATGGGGATGCACAAAATCGTTTTAAAATCAAAGTGTAGTGGTGGGTAGTAAATTTGGGTCTACTATGGTTGGAAGGAATTTCCACGGCTATTGCTACCAGTCATTGGCCGGTGCACCACACCCATGATGGGTCAAAGGAGTCTTAAGGGTTGCAACCTTACCGCTATTACCTCACCGGACCTTACTTAGCTCTTGGCTGAAGTGGGCATACCCAGTCATGCTGCGACGCCGCTTCTTGAAAAAGCATCATACACACCCCGGTACATCAAAGGCGGTATGGGGTGTAACTAATATCTGAGCATGATCTATGGCCCCGAAAGAGCTATGCTTTCATTGTGTTCACACTGCGTGAAAAGCAATCAGTACATGCTGACTGACCTGTTAGGTAACCCCAAATGTTACGTAACTTTTTGTGTATTGCAACGCGTAATTTACTGTCAATCAATAAATCGGATATGAAACTTGACTCAATCAAGTTTGCATGTAGTGGGCTTCGTTTCTTCCCTGAAGCAATAAGAATTAATCAGGCAGAAAAGAAGGATGTAACAAAAAGTAAGAGGGAACGTTTCATCATGGTAGCGTACGAGATGGGACAGGCGGGATACTGCCCCCTATAGGTAGTTGAAACGTAAGCACCCATTGCATATTCCGACAAAAAACATGTTTTAAAAGGTTTTATAACTTACGTACTTTTTAAAATATCGCGTGCATTTCAAGTTTGTTCATTTCTTATTGTCCATATCTTGAGGGGCTTACGTCTCTAAATGGCTTTTTCCGACATAGGGTTTCTGCGCTGTATCTTTTTGTTACTTGTCTGGCATTCAGTGGATCCCAAGAATTTTCTTCGAATTGAAAGACATCGAAGTGAATAAAGTCATCCTCATGGTGAGAGAGAAATTGGAATAAAATGCTGAATGGGAAAATTACCTCATGGATTTGATATGAAGATTGGCCATAATGTTGGGGTTGTTGGTTACAACAGCAAAACCGGCAAATGAGTCAATGACGCAATCACAGAAGTAAGGAGTCGTGACAATAGAAATTATTCATGCACATTACTTTCCACTACAGGTACAACAGCGATGGCTCTCCAAAAAAATTTACTTCTTAATACTTACGACAGAAAGTCGCCTCCATGTTTTCGAAAAGGAACAATGGTAAAACCTTATGAAGTAGGAGATGTCCTCCTTTTTCTAAAGTCCTCCCGACCCTCTGGCAAAGGGCCGTTCGGCGAAACCAAACTTGATACTGCTTCCCGAAGAAGCTGTTACGTCCACTGAAGGACAACACTTAACGACCAACCTCACGGCCTTCAGACCATTTTCATCCTGATGAGTTGCTAGTTGTATTGGACAACAAAGACCGTGTGTGTATGGTTGAAGACAGTTGTCGATTCGAGGGTTGGTGAATTAATCACTCACTTGAAGACAAAAGCTAGAGATAAAACAGTACTTAGAATCACGGTTGGATTTTATTGTTTGTATGGATCTGGTGAAAAGGAGAAATGTTCCATTGATACAGCTTTAGAATCTTTGAATCATCGAAATATGTTGTTTTGAATTCTCCAAAAGGTACATGACCTTCTTTAAATTGTTATTGCATTCGAGAGTCCACTTGTCTTCACCGAGGGACACAACGTCACTTATGATTCTTACAACATCAATGACTACTTCTGTTGGGTCATCGGTCAATTTTATAATTTTGTCACGTTTCATTAATCGTCCTCGGTCCATCTTATGTTTGACAAGTTGCATGTTTTCTTCAAAAGCAAAAGGGTTCAAATAAAATGCAAGAACAAAACTTACCAGATGACGGAGAGAGACCAAGGGTCTTCCATATGATCGTGTTATGTTAACTTATTGGAATACCGGCTTTACAAATACAAATTTCTTGAATCAAACCTGAATTGTGAAACGTTTCCCGAGAGGATAATTAAACAAACGTGTAACTGAGACCCTACTTGGGTTCTTCTTTGAGCCCTTCTTAAGGGGTGAATGCCCCGGATTTCGTTTTCTTAAGTTTTATATTTCAATTAACTGGTTTTGGTACTTGAAGTGTTTTTCAATTTTATTGATGTTCTCAAAAGTGCAATTGATTGTCATTTTGTGGGGCCTTTTAGGGTCCCACCTGTCCTTGTCGGGCGGAACGCGAAACTTTAGAAATGGGCTTCTTTCTTTGTCACGGTACCCTCAATAGAATGGGATCAATTAAAATAGGTAGGCGGTGGCATTATCTGATATTACGTATGCAGTCCCTTGTTTCAATTTTTGAATTTTTATGCGTTCTTAACGACTATTCTGTCTTGTAATTAGACAGGTAGCATCTTTGTGCTGTGGGTGGGATTGAAGACCGCAGATACTTTGAAGTACTGCTCTGTTAGGTTTCTAAAACCTTTAACTAGACATGTTTCTGCTCTTGTTTTTTAGATGTTGAGCTTCATCAGTAGTTGGACTTTTTAGTTTGTCCTGGTCTTAATTCGATAGAATATTTGCTCTTTCAGAGCGCCTCGATGAGAGAATCGAGGGAGCAATCTTCATTCTCCTCGTGATTTGTTTCCAATTCACCGTCATTTAATTTGAACCTAGAAATAACTAGGTATTGTTTAGTTTGGGTGCCCTCTCAAGGGCTATGACCGGTGGTGTCGGAAAATTTGACACAGATTCGGATTTTTCCGATATTAAGTGCCAGTGTCTTAGCACTGCAGGTTTTGGCTTAGCTCTTTGGTTTTTATACAGAGTATATCGTATCCTCATTGATTTACTTGAAATGGTCCTTTGAGGACTATGAGGCTTGACATTCTGATGGCAGGATGGGGTATAGCTTTAAACTATCACCCCTTCCTAGAGCTATTTTATAATATATATTTATCCGATAGAGATCTATCGGAGAGGTTGTTGATGAAGTGCTCGGTTTGTTCCGCCTTCAGACAATAGTTGGCAGTTTTAACTTCGCCTTTTACGGCTGTACACTTAATTCGACACTTTTGAGACTTTGCACAAAGTTTCTCCCCTTTTGGAGAGATCGGGAAGTCTTCCTACTTTTTGTGGAAGGAATTCTTGATTCAGTATCCTGTTTCTCGAATTTAACTTTTTTAGGACAGATAATGCTTTCAGCAAAATGAACAGGATTACCGAAGAAACTTGTACACAAGTTATGTGCTGGCTAATTTTACCTCTTTTTAAGAGTGCTGTGGGTTTAACCCTTTGAGAGTTCTTGAGAGACCTATTCTTTGAAAGGCTAGCTCAGAACTGAGGGCAGACAGCATGGCTATAGGCTTATATTAGGCCTTTGTGGCCAAAGTAAAAACAACTTCCCGCATCACGTGCCAATCACAGAAGGGCAGCGTGTGCATCCTGTTTGTGTTTTGCTCTGATTTTGAATTTCCAAGGTTGCAAGAAGGCGACCAATCAGGAAGGAGCAGAGTTACACAGGACGGAAGTTACGTTTTGGAGCCTGGTCGGAAATTAGTGCACAAGGGATTCCAAAGACGGGTTAGCAGAGCTACCATACACTTTTAGTGTAGCCAATGAACATTATAGCGTGGAGGCACTAAGACTTTTCGAGATACACTGTAATAAAAGTTTGCAGAATTACAGAGAAAAGGTAAACTAAAATAAGGGGAAAGGTGATAAAACGAAATACAAAAAAGTTTAAGAACATAGGCCTAAGTGAAATGTTACGAGACGACATCAACCAGATTGAATCCTCGGACGAGCGTGTGAAAAGTTCTAGAAAGTGCTAGCATCGGTGTTGTCTCTCGAGCATATTCAACGGGTAACCCCAGAGAACATTCGCACAGTTACGAGAATGTACGATCACCTACTGGAAACTACTGTATGATGTTATGGTCTAATAATAGCCAACTTGTGGTTATGGGTTACTGAGCCCAGAACTTTCGCTGTTTGTTTTGTACGAGATCAAACGAGACGTTTCCATTAGAGTGAGTTCCAGACTTTTCTGGAAGAACTACCAGATATATAAAAGGTCATGCTAGCAGTGTGACAGGAGGGAAGAGAACAGAAGATACACAGATAATACAGAGACCAGACGCCTGCTTCGCCGCTTAACGCTGTAATTGTGTCGCCATTTACCAATCAATAGTCTTCATCCTGCCTTCGCGGAACAGAGTCCTACGCTGTGCTGCTGTACAATCGACGCTAACAACACTACCCCTTGGACAAAGAGTGATACCGTAAGCTGTAAAAGATTGTAAGTAGATTTAAGATTAATTGTTGTGAATTTAAGGAAGTAAGAGGTGAATAATAATTAAGTTGTTGATTTTAATCTCGCTCTTCTGTGGTCTTTCGCTGTTATTGGTTTGAATTGCAACCAAGCCGTAACAGAATTGGTGGCCTAACATTTGGGAAAGAATTATACTAACAGGTGAAAAATTCGAGAAATTTCGTTGTAATTTGCAACTGTGTTGCCCAGACTTCTGAGTTGTTTGTGAGTGCTTGACACAACCTCAAAATGCCATTCGATTTAGATAAATTCGTGGCTAGCCCCTCAATTGAGGAGCTTAACTCACTAAAAAAGTCTGAGATTGTAAAAGTCGCAAAACACTATGGTGCTGAATTTCAGCCATTAATGCGGAAGGACGAGATTAAGAGATACATCGTAGAGTATCTGGTAGATGAAAGTATTCTGCCAATTACAGTGCTTGAGACAATCATGACCGTGCCAACTGACAATTCATTTGAATTGAAAAAGCTCGAATTGGAAATGAATAAGGAGGTTAGATTGAAAGAACTAGAAAGGGAAGAAAAGGAAAGAGAAGTTAGATTGAAAGAATTGGAAATGCAAAGGGAAAGAGAGAAAGAGGCTAGAGAGCATGAATTTAGGTTGAAACAACTAGAGTTAGGGGTCATAAAAGGCCCAGAACCTCAGATAGGCACGGATAGGCCTACTGGGGGATTTGATGTCTCTAAGCACGTAAAATTTGTGCCCAAATTTCAGGAGGATAATGTGGAGAAATTTTTCAACCACTTTGAAAAACTGGGTGAGCAATTAAAGTGGCCCAGAGATAAATGGTCAATACTCATTCAGAGTAATTTTACTGGCAAGGCCCAGAAAGTGTATTCCGCTCTGTCAATAGAGGACAGCATGGATTACGATAAAGTTAAGAAGGCCATATTACAAGCCTATGAATTAGTACCCGAGGCGTATCGCGAAAATTTTCGAAAATATCGTAAGGCGGATACACAAACATATGTAGAGTTTGCCTATCAAAAGGAAAGGCATTTCGATAGATGGTGTGATTCTAAAAAGGTTTCCACATTTGAAGCCTCACGACAACTGATGCTGGTGGAGGAATTTAAACGGTGTGTGAGTGATGACATAAAGACTCACCTTGAAGAACAAAAGGCAGACAAATTGAAAGAAGTGGCAAATTTGGCTGATCAGTATGCACTTACCCATAAGTTTGGTAAAGTAGGTCAGACTCAAAACAAGAGTCAGTTTAATAGGCCAAATAAAAAATATGGCAATGGGGCTAGTGGTGACACAGCAGGTAAAATTAGTGGATCTCAGTCTGGTTCCCTCTCTCCAACAAATTCTGGTAAAAAACAACCAGATTCTAGTCGTCAAAAGAACGACCAGGTCAGCTCAAATAAAGCTGCCTTTAAAGACATAGTTTGTGGTTTCTGTCACAAAAAGGGCCACATGATGGCAAATTGCTTTCAATTGGCAAAATTAAAGGAGACTGAAACAGCTCCGAATGCCTTAGCCAATGCAGAAAATTCTCCAGAGGTAGTCGTGACTTTACGGCCTAATTCTAATGACCAAATTAAGGAAGAATACCTTCCATTCGTGTCTGAGGGTTTTATTTCCCTAGATGGGGATTCAGCTCATCCACCCGTCAAAATTAAAATTTTGCGTGACACAGGCGCAACTCAGTCGTTGCTTCTTGATGGAGCTTTGCCATTAACGGACTCTACTTCCACAGGGGCAAATGTACTAATTCAGGGGGTTGAGTGTGGATTTATTTCTGTCCCTCTTCACAAAATTAATTTAAAGTCAGATTTAGTTTCTGGGTCGGTCATAGCAGGGGTCAGACCTACTCTACCTGTAAAGGGGGTATCTCTGTTGCTAGGCAATGACCTAGCTGGTGGAAAGGTAGTCGCCAATGCAATTTTGACAGATAAACCATGTGACTATAACAACACAGAGCAATTAGAAAAGGAATTTCCAGATTTATTCCCAGCCTGTGCTGTCACGAGAGCTATGTCACAAAAGCTTGCTATGGATGATAATCTTAAACATCCAGCCTCCAAAAGTGAGGATCCAGTTTCCAAAAGTGAAACAAGTGAGGAATCATGTAAGGATGATAATCTTGAACATCCACTCTCTAAAAGTGAGGGTATGATTTCTGAAAAGAAGGATGGTAAATTTAAGCCTCCGCCCTCTAAAATTGAGGAATTAGTTCCTAAAATTGGAACAACACTCCCAAAAGTGGAGTCAGAGTCCAAAGAGGACTCTAAAAAGAATGTTGATGAAAGTGAAGATTCCTGGTTTGATCTCAGCCAAACTTTTATGGCCAATCTTCAGGATTGTGAGTCTCCTGTCCCCACACATGGTGAGGGGATAGAACAGGAAAGAAACATGTCTGACACACTCCATAAAGACCAGTTGTCAGTCCAACAACAACATGATGAAGAGCTTCAGCCACTAATTGCTGGTGCCCTCACTGAGGATGAGTCAAAAGACATCCCAGTGTGTTATTACCTTAAGAACGGTGTTTTGATGCGTAAATGGCGACCACCTGATGCACCCTTAGATGAAGAGTGGCGCATTTACCATCAAATTGTGGTACCTAGGGTGTATCGACAGGAAATACTGAGTATTGCTCATGAAATGCCATTTGCAGGGCACCTACTGTAGGGGTCAATAAGACTTACCACAAAATTCTAAATCACTTTTATTGGCCTAAGCTTAAGAGTGATGTGGCCAAATTTTGTAAGACTTGTCATTCATGTCAAATGGTTGGGAAGCCGAATCAGAATATTCCGGCTGCACCCTTAAAGCCAATTCCTGCTTTTGAAGAGCCATTTAGTAGAGTCATTATTGATTGTGAAGGTCCTCTACCTAAGAGTAGGGCAGGACATCAGTATATATTAACCATAATGTGTGCTTCGACAAGGTTTCCAGAGGCAATACCTCTAAGAAATATTAAGGCTCGGACAGTCTTACAAGCTTTACTTAAATTTTTCACATTGTTTGGGTTACCTAAGGAGATCCAATCAGATCAAGGGTCTAATTTCATGTCAACTGTATTACAACAGATGTTGTATGAATTAGGCATAGACCAAATTAAGTCTTCAGCTTATCATCCCGAAAGCCAAGGGGCTTTAGAAAGGTGTCACCAAACATTGAAAAATATGTTAAAGACATATTGTCATGACAATGAGAAAGATTGGGATGAAGGCATTCCATTTGTAATGTTTGCTGTCAGGGAGTCTGTACAGGAGTCACTTGGGTTCAGTCCATTTGAACTCGTCTTCGGACACACAGTTCGTGGACCATTGAAATTATTAAAGGAGAAGTGGTTATCAGATCCAGGTGAAAACATACATCTGCTTGATTATGTATCCCGCTTTAAAGAGCGTTTTCACAGAGCATGTGAACTGGCTCAAGAAAATCTGAGGAGTTCTCAGAAGAAAATGAAGGCGTGGTATGATAAGACCACTGTGGAAAGAGAGTTTAAGCCTGGTGAGAAGGTGTTGGTGTACGTTTTTGCCTGTGTCTGGTCAGCCACTTCAAGCTCGCTTTCAAGGACCTTATGTCATTGAAAGAAAGATCAATGACACAGACTATGTCATCTTGACACCTGACAAGCGTAAATCGAAGAGAGTTTGTCACATTAATATGATGAAAGAATATTATGAAAGAAAGGATGGTGACATTTCTAAGGATGAAAGTGTACATGATGTGGATGTCAATGTTAATAATGCATGTGATCAAGTGTGTATCATCAGTGTTGATCAAGAATTCAATGATTATGATGAGATCAATGCTGATGATGTTCCTGATATGTGTATTACGTTAAAAAACTCTGATGTATTGAGTAATCTTGATCAGAAGTTAAGTCATCTAGATGGCAAAGAAAGATCAGAAATGAAATCATTAATCAATGAATATGTATGCTTGTTCTCGGATGAGGATTTTGTTTGGACAGAAAATTGTCAGGCAGCATTTGAATCATTGAAAAGAGCACTAATGAGTTCGCCAGTGTTGATTGCTCCAGATTTTGAAAAACAATTTAAGCTGGCAGTTGATGCCAGTGACAATGGTATAGGAGCAGTTTTGCTTCAAGCTGATGAACATGGTGTTGATCACCCTGTGTGTTATTATTCAAAGAAATTTGACAGACATCAGAAAAATTATTCTACAATTGAGAAAGAAACATTAGCTTTGATACTTGGTCTTCAGCACTTTGATGTTTATTTGGGGACTACTAGTTTCCCTGTTATTGTATATACTGATCATAATCCTCTGACGTTTCTGTCTAAGATGAAGAACAAGAATCAGAGATTGATGAGATGGAGTTTATTTCTACAATCATATAATGTAGATATTAGGCACATTAAAGGGAAAGACAATGTTGTGCCTGATGCTTTGTCAAGAACTTAATCTGATGGGGTAGATTAAAAGTCGTACTGTAATTTTGAAATTTTGATGTTGCCTGCAGCACGGTATGTGTTAATGATGTTACTACTCATGTATTATCAGATTGTAAGACAAGTTGTATGTTATGATAGCACCTTCCAGTTGATATTGGAATGCATACTCTAATACTATAGTTATTACTATAAGGTAATATTGTAGATATTGTAACCTAAGTTTTGTTCTAGACGTCCAAAACTCTTTCAAGGGGGGGAGTGTTACGAGACGACATCAACCAGATTGAATCCTCGGACGAGCGTGTGAAAAGTTCTAGAAAGTGCTAGCATCGGTGTTGTCTCTCGAGCATATTCAACGGGTAACCCCAGAGAACATTCGCACAGTTACGAGAATGTACGATCACCTACTGGAAACTACTGTATGATGTCATGGCCTAATAATAGCCAACTTGTGGTTATGGGTTACTGAGCCCAGAACTTTCGCTGTTTGTTTTGTACGAGATCAAACGAGACGTTTCCATTAGAGTGAGTTCCAGACTTTTCTGGAAGAACTACCAGATATATAAAAGGTCATGCTAGCAGTGTGACAGGAGGGAAGAGAACAGAAGATACACAGATAATACAGAGACCAGACGCCTGCTTCGCCGCTTAACGCTGTAATTGTGTCGCCATTTACCAATCAATAGTCTTCATCCTGCCTTCGCGGAACAGAGTCCTACGCTGTGCTGCTGTACAATCGACGCTAACAACACTACCCCTTGGACAAAGAGTGATACCTTAAGCTGCAAAAGATTGTAAGTAGATTTAAGATTAATTGTTGTAAATTTAAGGAAGTAAGAGGTGAATAATAATTAAGTTGTTGACTTTAATCTCGCTCTTCTGTGGTCTTTCGCTGTTATTGGTTTGAATTGCAACCAAGCCGTAACAGAAAAAACAAAAACAAATAAATAATTAACAAAACAAAACTAAACATTAAGAAAAAAACAATAAGAAAAACACTCCAATCTGCAAAAAGCTGCAACAAATATTGACAGTGTAAACTGCTGTAACGGTGCCTATGTGCCGCTAAAATGTTCCTTAATACTTTTGCTTTGGAAAGGAAGTGACGTTTGAGGTAAGAGCCGGTGTCGTGAAGGGACAAACTGGTAAAGTATCTTAGTACTTTTGGGAGTACGAAAAGACCGCAATACGTTTTTGTGTATTGCTAAGTCAGGTTTTTTCCAGAGAAACCTAACAGGTGAAAGGTCTTCTAAGAGACCTCATCTTTCAATGATGGAGGTATCCTTAATCTCGGTTTTGTGTAAACGAGATTTGAAATCATATTGAAGCCGCAAAGTCCGTCAAAAGAAAAGGCGATTATTGAAGCAAATTGCAACCTTTTCAGGTTAAAGAAAAAGAATCAGCGTTCAGGGTTTACTCGTTTTCAAACTTTGCACCCTGTCGGTTAGAGGAGGTTGTAAGGCAGCAATGTTAAGAGGCGACCATGATGGGTGGCTCTGTTGTTGTAAGACCAGTAAGTTTAACTTACAAATTTTGCCTTGAGAAACCTGCTCATAAAACGCGGGCTTTGCGCCCCTGCTTCAAACAATTCATCCTTGAGTTAGTCTACTTTTCCTCATTTTAAAATAGTTCATTTTTAATGAAAGGTATCAATTTGCAATTAGATGTTTCTGATATGTGTGATCAGAATTCCCTTTCTTGGGGTGTGGCGTTTGATACCTTGTGGTGTGGGGAGTATTTACTCTACTCCGTAGTAGTATTCGGATGGGCTTAAGATTCACTTTTTTCAAAAGTTATATAGCCGTTAAGTTGTACGTAAGTAAGCCTCTTGGGGCACGTACAGAAAGACTCTTTAAGAGTCAACATTTACCTTCAAAACCATTGGGTTTGGCCAGAGAGGATCAGTATAGAAAACAGATGAGAGTCAAAGGACGAGGAACCTGTCAAATCAAGTTATTGTTTAATCAGATGATTCTTGGTATGTTTGACCAGGAATTGGCGACACTCTTTGGTAGGCAGGTAGGGGACCTTTAAGGGGACAGTTTAGTCGTGCTTTTTAAGCACTGGTCCCTATAATTGTGAGAAAAATGTGGCGTTTTCCCATTTGTAACCTCGAACCCTCCTTTGTGGAGGTTGACGTAGGCAGTTTTCTGAACAGCCGGTTTTCATCTGACCCGCCCGGAAAGCGGACGTATTAAGCTCTCGCTTCCTTCTCTGCTAGGTTCAGCTTATTTCCCAAACAGGGTGTGTTTGCCAGTTTCATTACTCCACGTGCCCAGATGATCCGCCCTAGCCCCAGAGAAGATGCCATTCCAAGTGGTTTGGAACTCCTCAGGGAAGGAAAAGACTGACCTCGTAGTGAGCACTAACTTGGGCTGACGCCTTAGAGTGGGTGTCTTCGCACCCGAGAAAGTGGTAACTGCCCTTCTGAGGGTTGTTTTTGCTCCCCTGCAGTTCTTGGACTGTATGTCATTTTTTCATGATGGGAATTTTCAAGGAGGTAAACCTGCAGGTTAGTTGGTAGTTAAGCCTCTTGCAGAAATGCAGATATAAATGGCCGTCTTTCTTGGTTTTTAAGGGGTGTTTTCTCCCGACTCTCTAAGAATCACTCGTCTATTACAGTATTGTCCTCTTTTTCAGAGAAAAGAGAATCTTCCCTTGGGTCTCAGATAGCCTAAGACACACACCTTTCAGGCGGGGAAGTATTCCCTCGAGGAGAGACTTAGATGAGAAACCAAGACTTTTTCTTTCTTTTGAGAAAAATCTGCACAATCTTTTAGTGCAGATTGCGAGGGCACTCGAATCCCTGGTGAGCCGAAGAAGCCGCACAATTTGTACGTGGAAAGATCCACACTGAAATGTACGGAAGTTCGGGCTGAGATGTAGCAAAAATAGCCAATCAAAAACCAAGGAGAGAGCACTGGCGGTTTTTTCAAAGAAAAAGACAAATTCTTCGTTTTCACGTAGCTAACAGTGTGTACAACTCGGCTCCCCGGTGGTCCTGAAATCTCGGCATGTTTTAAACATACGGTACGGAAATTGAGATCTTTAATAAGTGACCGTGTACATAGCCACTCAAGGACGGGGTTTAGTTGCACTGTCAGTCAGCCAAGGCCATATTTTACACAGCAGAAGGAAACTTTAGGTTTGAGTTTGGTAAACACTTTTAGTGCATTAGAAAAGGACTGATGTATTTGATTTTTAAATGAAGGAATATTCAAGTATTTTCCTTCCGTTATGTATCAGAGATTCCAGAAGGAATTCACAATGCAATCAAACCTACGTCTCAAATTCCGAAGAAAAGAGAAGCAAAGAATCAATTAAAATAGGTAGGCGGTGGCATTATCTGATATTACGTATGCAGTCCCTTGTTTCAATTTTTGAATTTTTATGCGTTCTTAACGACTATTCTGTCTTGTAATTAGACAGGTAGCATCTTTGTGCTATGGGGTGGGATTGAAGACCGCAGATACTTTGAAGTACTGCTCTGTTAGGTTTCTAAAACCTTTAACTAGACATGTTTCTGCTCTTGTTTTTTAGATGTTGAGCTTCATCAGTAGTTGGACTTTTTAGTTTGTCCTGGTCTTAATTCGATAGAATATTTGCTCTTTCAGAGCGCCTCGATGAGAGAATCGAGGGAGCAATCTTCATTCTCCTCGTGATTTGTTTCCAATTCACCGTCATTTAATTTGAACCTAGAAATAACTAGGTATTGTTTAGTTTGGGTGCCCTCTCAAGGGCTATGACCGGTGGTGTCGGAAAATTTGACACAGATTCGGATTTTTCCGATATTAAGTGCCAGTGTCTTAGCACTGCAGGTTCTGGCTTAGCTCTTTGGTTTTTATACAGAGTATATCGTATCCTCATTGATTTACTTGAAATGGTCCTTTGAGGACTATGAGGCTTGACATTCTGATGGCAGGATGGGGTATAGCTTTAAACTATCACCCCTTCCTAGAGCTATTTTATAATATATATTTATCCGATAGAGATCTATCGGAGAGGTTGTTGATGAAGTGCTCGGTTTGTTCCGCCTTCAGACAATAGTTGGCAGTTTTAACTTCGCCTTTTACGGCTTAAAAAAGGGAGAAACCTCGTGCAAAGTCACAAAGTTTTCAAAGGAAGTGTACAGCCATTAAAGGCAAAATAAAAACTGCCCAAAAGAGTCTAAAGGCAGAACAATCGGAGCACTTCATCAAAAACCTCTCCGACAGATCTCTGTCGGACATAGAGAAAATAGCTCTTGGTAGGGGTTTAAAGTTTATAACTACCTCTACTAAACCTACCAGAGTGTCAATCCTCACCGCCCTAAAAGGTCTAATTCGAACAATGAGGATAAGATATACTCTGCACGGGAAAAACGCTAGAAAACTATCAAAGTTCCGTCTTAAATCTAGTTGGTTTCCTGCTGTAACTTATTGCAAAAACATGGAAGATTATCTCGAAGCCACTAAAGTGGAATTGGCTAAAATGCCTATACACAATGTATCAAGCAATACCTCTAAGGCAGAAAAAATTGCCCTACAGTCCCTCAAAAAGGACTGTTCCGTGGTCTTAAAACCATTTGACAAGGGAAGAGGTATGGCCGTGATTAACCGCTCCGATTATGTACATGAAGTCAACCGACAGTTGAATTCGGTGCATTACGAGAATCTAGACCAGGACATAACAAAAGAAACAAAACAGCTAGTTGTAGCACAACTTAAAAGTATGTGGCTCAACAAGGAAATCGATGAAACCACTTTCAACTATCTGAACCCGAATAATCACAAAAGTCGTACTCCGGTTATCTACGTCCTGCCTAAGGTGCATAAGACACCCCCGATAAACACGAAATTTATCGGTAGGCCCATAATAAGTGGCAATGGATCACCGACCGAACAAATCTCAGAATTTGTAGATTATTTTTTGCTTCCAGTCGTGAAACGACAAGAGACTTATGTCAAAGACACAAATCACATTATTAGTCTTCTGGAAGCCACTCAGCTAACCGAAAACGTACTTCTAGCAACACTAGACGTGGTTTCTATGTATACTAATACTCCCCAAGAGGAGTCAATAAATGTCTGCGAAACATACCAGAACGCAAGCCAGAGCTTATACGAGATACCAAAAAATTTAACTGCCTCACTACGCAACCTCCTTAAACTCATTTTAGAAAGAAATTGTTTCGAGTTTAACGGAAATTTTTATCTACAAAAAATCGGTTGTGCAATGGGCAGTCAAGCCTCGCCAGAAATATGCGATATTTTCATGTATAAACTTGAAAAAAGCATTATACCGACTGATCCTAGAATCATTCGCTGGTTGGAAAACATGAATAAAATTCACGAAAGGATTAAATTCACGATGGAAGCTTCTCACGAATCAGTCACATATCTAGACCTAACTATTTTCAAAGGCAAGAACTTTGAAACCCACGGGCGGCTGGACACAAAAGTCTATACAAAGCCTACAGAAACCTATCAATATCTTCATAGGACTTCTGCCCACCCACTCTCAACCTTTAAAGGGTTTATAAAAGGAGAAATATTAAGATATGTGAGATTGTCAAACAATGAGAACGATTTCTTCTCTAAGAGGAACGCTTTCAAAGAAAAGCTCATTGCACGTAACTACACGGGCCTAGAATTTGATCACGCCATTAAAGGCATTAATTTTAAAGAACGATCAAATTATCTTTTGCCCAAACCACGTGAAATAAGCATTCCACTAGTTTTCAAAATAAAATATACACCCCATTTGAGAACCAAAGAGCTAAAAGAAAGCCTGCTAAGACACTGGCACTTAATATCGGAAGATACGAATTTGTGCCAAATTTTTCCAAAGCCACCGATCCTAGCCTTTGAGAGGGCGCCCAACTTAAAAGACTATCTAGTTAATTCTAGATTGAAAAATGACGGTGAATTGGAAGTAAATCACGAGGACGAAGAAGAATGCTTTCTCGATGCCCTTATCGAGGCGCTCTGAAAGAGCTTAATTTTTTGAAAAAATTCTTGTTTTCGAATAAAGACCAGGACAAACTGAAAAGTCCGACTACTGATGAAGCTCAACATCTAAAACCAAGAGCAGAAACATGTCTAGTTAAAGGTTTGAGAAACCTAACAGAGCAGTACTTCAACGTATCTGCGGTGTTTAACCCCACATCACAGCACAAAGATGCTACCTGTCTAATTACAAGACAGAATGTCCGTTAAGAACGCATAAAAATGTAAAAACTTTTGAAACAAGGGACTGAATACGTAGTATCACATAATGCCACCGCCTACCCTTTTTAATTTATTACAGTGTATCTCGAAAAGTCTTAGTGCCTCCACGCTATAATGTTCATTGGCTACACTAAAAGTGTATGGTAGCTCTGCTAACCCGTCTTTGGAATCCCTTGTGCACTAATTTCCGACCAGGCTCCAAAACGTAACTTCCGTCCTGTGTAACCCTGCTCCTTCCTGATTGGTCGCCTTCTTGCAACCTTGGAAATTCAAAATCAGAGCAAAACACAAACAGGATGCACACGCTGCCCTTCTGTGATTGGCACGTGATGCGGGAAGTTGTTTTTACTTTGGCCACAAAGGCCTAATATAAGCCTATAGCCATGCTGTCTGCCCTCAGTTCTGAGCTAGCCTTTCAAAGAATAGGTCTCTCAAGAACTCTCAAAGGGTTAAACCCACAGCACTCTTAAAAAGAGGTAAAATTAGCCAGCACATAACTTGTGTACAAGTTTCTTCGGTAATCCTGTTCATTTTGCTAAAAGCATTATCTGTCCTAAAAAAGTTAAATTCGAGAAACAGGATACTGAATCAAGAATTCCTTCCACAAAAAGTAGGAAGACTTCCCGATCTCTCCAAAAGGGAGAAACTTTGTGCAAAGTCTCAAAAGTGTCGAATTAAGTGTACATCCGTAAAAGGCGAAGTTAAAACTGCCAACTATTGTCTGAAGGCGGAACAAACCGAGCACTTCATCAACAACCTCTCCGATAGATCTCTATCGGATAAATATATATTATAAAATAGCTCTAGGAAGGGGTGATAGTTTAAAGCTATACCCCATCCTGCCATCAGAATGTCAAGCCTCATAGTCCTCAAAGGACCATTTCAAGTAAATCAATGAGGATACGATATACTCTGTATAAAAACCAAAGAGCTAAGCCAAAACCTGCAGTGCTAAGAAACTGGCACTTAATATCGGAAAAATCCGAATCTGTGTCAAATTTTCCGACACCACCGGTCATAGCCCTTGAGAGGGCACCCAAACTAAACAATACCTAGTTATTTCTAGGTTCAAATTAAATGACGGTGAATTGGAAACAAATCACGAGGAGAATGAAGATTGCTCCCTCGATTCTCTCATCGAGGCGCTCTGAAAGAGCAAATATTCTATCGAATTAAGACCAGGACAAACTAAAAAGTCCAACTACTGATGAAGCTCAACATCTAAAAAACAAGAGCAGAAACATGTCTAGTTAAAGGTTTTAGAAACCTAACAGAGCAGTACTTCAAAGTATCTGCGGTCTTCAATCCCACCCCATAGCACTAAGATGCTACCTGTCTAAATACAAGACAGAATAGTCGTTAAGAACGCATAAAAATTCAAAAATTGAAACAAGGGACTGCATACGTAGTATCAGATAATGCCACCGCCTACCTATTTTAATTGATTCTTTGCTTCTCTTTTCTTCGGAATTTGAGACGTAGGTTTGATTGCATTGTGAATTCCTTCTGGAATCTCTGATACATAACGGAAGGAAAATACTTGAATATTCCTTCATTTAAAAATCAAATACATCAGTCCTTTTCTAATGCACTAAAAGTGTTTACCAAACTCAAACCTAAAGTTTCCTTCTGCTGTGTAAAATATGGCCTTGGCTGACTGACAGTGCAACTAAACCCCGTCCTTGAGTGGCTATGTACACGGTCACTTATTAAAGATCTCAATTTCCGTACCGTATGTTTAAAACATGCCGAGATTTCAGGACCACCGGGGAGCCGAGTTGTACACACTGTTAGCTACGTGAAAACGAAGAATTTGTCTTTTTCTTTGAAAAAACCGCCAGTGCTCTCTCCTTGGTTTTTGATTGGCTATTTTTGCTACATCTCAATCCGAACTTCCGTACATTTCAGTGTGGATCTTTCCACGTACAAATTGTGCGGCTTCTTCGGCTCACCAGGGATTCGAGTGCCCTCGCAATCTGCACTAAAAGATTGTGCAGATTTTTCTCAAAAGAAAGAAAAAGTCTTGGTTTCTCATCTAAGTCTCTCCTCGAGGGAATACTTCCCCGCCTGAAAGGTGTGTGTCTTAGGCTATCTGAGACCCAAGGGAAGATTCTCTTTTCTCTGAAAAAGAGGACAATACTTTAATAGACGAGTGATTCTTAGAGAGTCGGGAGAAAACACCCCTTAAAAACCAAGAAAGACGGCCATTTATATCTGCATATCTGCAAGAGGCTTAACTACCGACTTACCTGCAGGTTTACCTCCTTGAAAATTCCCAACATGAAAAAATGACATGCAGTCCAAGAACTGCAGGGGAGCAAAAACAACCCTCAGAAGGGCAGTTACCACTTTCTCGGGTGCGAAGACACCCACTCTAAGGCGTCAGCCCAAGTTAGTGCTCACTACGAGGTCAGTCTTTTCCTTCCCTGAGGAGTTCCAAACCACTTGGAATGGCATCTTCTCTGGGGCTAGGGCGGATCATCTGGGCACGTGGAGTAATGAAACTGGCAAACACACCCTGTTTGAGAAATAAGCTGAACCTAGCAGAGAAGGAAGCGAGAGCTTAATACGTCCGATTTCCGGGCGGGTCAGATGGAAACCGGCTGTTCAGAAAACTGCCCACGTCAACCTCCACAAAGGAGGGTTCGAGATTACAAAAGGGAAAATGCCACACTTTTTCTCAAAATTATAGGGACCAGTGCTTAAAAAGCACGACTAAACTGTCCCCTTAAAGGTCCCCTACCTGCCTACCAAAGAGTGGCGCCAATTCCTGGTCAAACATAACAAGAATCATCTGATTAAACAATAACTTGATTTGACAGGTTCCTCGTCCTTTGACTCTCATCTGTTTTCTATACTGATCCTCTCTGGCCAAACCCAATGGTTTTGAAGGTAAATGTTGACTCTTAAAGAGTCTTTCTGTACGTGCCCCAAGAGGCTTACTTACGTACAACTTAACGGCTATATAACTTTTGAAAAAAGTGAATCTTAAGCCCATCCGAATACTACTACGGAATAGAGTAAATACTCCCCACACCACAAGGTATCAAACGCCACACCCCAAGAAAGGGAATTCTGATCACACATATCAGAAACATCTAATTGCAAATTGATACCTTTCATTAAAAATGAACTATTTTAAAATGAGGAAAAGTAGACTAACTCAAGGATGAATTGTTTGAAGCAGGGGCGCAAAGCCCGCGTTTTATGAGCAGGTTTCTCAAGGCAAAATTTGTAAGTTAAACTTACTGGTCTTACAACAACAGAGCCACCCATCATGGTCGCCTCTTAACATTGCTGCCTTACAACCTCCTCTAACCGACAGGGTGCAAAGTTTGAAAACGAGTAAACCCTGAACGCTGATTCTTTTTCTTTAACCTGAAAAGGTTGCAATTTGCTTCAATAATCGCCTTTTCTTTTGACGGACTTTGCGGCTTCAATATGATTTCAAATCTCGTTTACACAAAACCGAGATTAAGGATACCTCCATCATTGAAAGATGAGTTCACTTAGAAGACCTTTCACCTGTTAGGTTTCTCTGGAAAAAACCTGACTTAGCAATACACAAAAACGTATTGCGGTCTTTTCGTACTCCCAAAAGTACTAAGATACTTTACCAGTTTGTCCCTTCACGACACCGGCTCTTACCTCAAACGTCACTTCCTTTCCAAAGCAAAAGTATTAAGGAACATTTTAGCGGCACATAGGCACCGTTACAGCAGTTTACACTGTCAATATTTGTTGCAACTATTTGCAGATTGGAGTTTTTTCTTATTGTTTTTTTTCTTAATGTTTAGTTTTGTTTTGTTAATTATTTATTTGTTTTTGGTTTTTCACTTAGGCCTATGTTCTTAAACTTTTTTGTATTTCGTTTTATCACCTTTCCCCTTATTTTAGTTTACCTTTTTTTTTTTTTTTTTTTGTGAATTAGGCCTTTTTCCCTTCTAGTTATCTTTTTCCTCTCTCTGTAATTCTGCAAACTTTTATTACAGTGTATCTCGAAAAGTCTTAGTGCCTCCACGCTATAATGTTCATTGGCTACACTAAAAGTGTATGGTAGCTCTGCTAACCCGTCTTTGGAATCCCTTGTGCACTAATTTCCGACCAGGCTCCAAAACGTAACTTCCGTCCTGTGTAACCCTGCTCCTTCCTGATTGGTCGCCTTCTTGCAACCTTGGAAATTCAAAATCAGAGCAAAACACAAACAGGATGCACACGCTGCCCTTCTGTGATTGGCACGTGATGCGGGAAGTTGTTTTTACTTTGGCCACAAAGGCCTAATATAAGCCTATAGCCATGCTGTCTGCCCTCAGTTCTGAGCTAGCCTTTCAAAGAATAGGTCTCTCAAGAACTCTCAAAGGGTTAAACCCACAGCACTCTTAAAAAGAGGTAAAATTAGCCAGCACATAACTTGTGTACAAGTTTCTTCGGTAATCCTGTTCATTTTGCTAAAAGCATTATCTGTCCTAAAAAAGTTAAATTCGAGAAACAGGATACTGAATCAAGAATTCCTTCCACAAAAAGTAGGAAGACTTCCCGATCTCTCCAAAAGGGGAGAAACTTTGTGCAAAGTCTCAAAAGTGTCGAATTAAGTGTACATCCGTAAAAGGCGAAGTTAAAACTGCCAACTATTGTCTGAAGGCGGAACAAACCGAGCACTTCATCAACAACCTCTCCGATAGATCTCTATCGGATAAATATATATTATAAAATAGCTCTAGGAAGGGGTGATAGTTTAAAGCTATACCCCATCCTGCCATCAGAATGTCAAGCCTCATAGTCCTCAAAGGACCATTTCAAGTAAATCAATGAGGATACGATATACTCTGTATAAAAACCAAAGAGCTAAGCCAAAACCTGCAGTGCTAAGACACTGGCACTTAATATCGGAAAAATCCGAATCTGTGTCAAATTTTCCGACACCACCGGTCATAGCCCTTGAGAGGGCACCCAAACTAAACAATACCTAGTTATTTCTAGGTTCAAATTAAATGACGGTGAATTGGAAACAAATCACGAGGAGAATGAAGATTGCTCCCTCGATTCTCTCATCGAGGCGCTCTGAAAGAGCAAATATTCTATCGAATTAAGACCAGGACAAACTAAAAAGTCCAACTACTGATGAAGCTCAACATCTAAAAAACAAGAGCAGAAACATGTCTAGTTAAAGGTTTTAGAAACCTAACAGAGCAGTACTTCAAAGTATCTGCGGTCTTCAATCCCACCCCATAGCACTAAGATGCTACCTGTCTAATTACAAGACAGAATAGTCGTTAAGAACGCATAAAAATTCAAAAATTGAAACAAGGGACTGCATACGTAGTATCAGATAATGCCACCGCCTACCTATTTTAATTAACTGGTTTTGTTACTTGAAGTGTTTTTTAATTTTATTGATGTTCTCAAAAGTGCAATTGATTGTCATTTTGTGGGGCCTTTTAGGGTCCCACCTGTTCTTGTCGGCCCGAACGCGAAACTTTAGAAATGGGCTTCTTTCTTTGTCACGGTACCCTTAATAGAATGGGATCTTCAAACCTTTCGTTCCTGATAGTGTAAATGATTAGGAGGCTAGCTCCCTAACTATTCCGAAATTCAGAGT
Source organism: Holothuria scabra (assembly GCA_037179385.1). NCBI lineage: Eukaryota > Metazoa > Echinodermata > Holothuroidea > Aspidochirotida > Holothuriidae > Holothuria > Holothuria scabra. The sequence continues at coordinate 48,651,803 of CM074190.1, forward strand.
GGGACACAGTTACAGAATACCCTGCAACTGTTTAAAGGGCAAAAATAAACTCTCCTACAGGTTTATTGTTAATGTGGGGGTCCATGGGGCGAAGCCCCCGGAAGCTTTGCAACTTTTGCACTCTGAAAAGTAATATTTAAGCCAAAGAATAACCGAAATGTAATAAAAGCAACTTAAATTTGTGTAATTACTTTTGAAAAATTTATTTTGCGACATTCAGTTATTGGGCGACCATGCCCCCCCCCCATATCAAAAAATATTATTGGAGGGGCCAAGCCACCTCTGGCCCCCTGCCTCCGGCGCCTATGTAAAAGTGATATGAAAACAAAAACAAAATGTGCATCAATCTGAGGATATGATCCCATATGGGCTTGCTTCATTTCTTCAGTTTCACTTCGGTGACACAAAGTTTTAACTGTTATACTACGCAAGAAACTAACAATAGAAGAGTTACCCCAACCCTTCAAAGAACTGCCGGCTTCAATTTAAATTGTTGAATTTATTTGATACATGGGATTTTGTAAACAGCATGTCGTTACCACAGGCACTAAAGCTAGCTACCTTGTTCTGCTTTTCGAAGGTACTTTATTCACATTACTGTTTGTTAAAGGTTAAGAGCAGTCCCCAAAAACTTACTTTGAAGGAAAAGCTAAATCAGTTTGCCTCAAGTTATATCTCTTCAAAATATCTGTAGTTGTATACCGTAACTTCACTGCTGCGGTTACCACTTTATGCTACGAGTGTCAGATTTTGTCCTTTTTAGACCAGAAAGAATGCTTTTCATTTACGTGATATGTACCGTTCAATCTTTGTACCCTTTAGGAATGTATCACATTTGACGGTGCTAAGCTAGAAAGAATGCATTTCCAATCTTGCGAATCGGGTTGTGGCTACTCTAAGTAAAGTTCAATTTTGAAGAGAAAAAATGTTGTCACACGACTATCAACATCCATTCATAACAGGGTACAGTCTGCTACCCCCCCCCCCCCCTCCCCTCAATTTGGGATGACTGGGCTTGCGTTTTAATGAGGAAGGATTGTTTCTCAAATTGATTGATCTGGCTGGTAGGGCTTCAAATTCCGCCATCCATGTGCATTTAACTAAGCGTTAAAGACATACAATACTTCGGAACGTAGCTGGTGTGACACATTGGATGTTCATTTGAACTCAGATTTGATTGGCCTGTTCAATACAGTGTTTAATGATAAAGCGTTCTCCAAAAAACTTTTTAACTTCGTAGCAGTTAAATTTTGTGGCCAAATCTCTAAATTTTAGTATTCTCGCTTCTACGTTTATTCAAATTAAAATTAAAGACATCATCATGAAAATATACTTCCCTTTCGTGAAAATTACTTTGATATTATGGTTACAGCCTGATTTTTAATTACAGAGCTTGTCAGATAAACTCTGCAATTATTAACATGAAACATTCAGCAATTGAAAGAAACAAATTTTACTTTAATGTGCAATGTCTGAAATGTCAAACTTTGCAATCCCTCTACTTTCCCTCACTACTTTTGCGATATTTCCTTGAGTGTCTTGAGTCTTGAGTGGTCTCCAACAAAATCCCTACAACGATTGCACTCACATGAGAGGGCTGACACCTGGAGAACAAGGTTCTGTTCCAAAGTCATTGATTAAGATGTTATGAATATTGACTAACTTTGAATTGCTCCACTATTTTGAGTTTCGTTGTAATCTATGTCAGTATAAACAGTAATTACAACGTTCGAGAGTCATGAAGAGCAATCATGTCACCTCGAAACGTTAAAGATCCCTATTTACTTTACAAAGGATAAGTTAAATGCAACACATTTTTGCACGAGTAACGGGTACTATCGAGTTTAAACACACTACGCCAAATTTTAATAAATTTATTCTACAAACAACTTCTGTCATCAATGGATTATCGTGAATGTGTTCCTACATTTCAATCAATATTTCAGTTCCTGATATACATGATAACCTTCTTCATCATATTTTAAGTTTTTATCAGTCGATGTCTGCCGGTGTATCTTACTTTCGTATGATGGTGATGAGTCTTGGGTGAACTCTTTATTAGTTTCCTCAGCGAAACCAACGTTAGAAGAGCTGGTTGTTTCGTTGGTAAATATAGCACGGTCATAATGAAGAGCTTTGTCCTTCCAGTTATCTGCCTCATTTTGCCCTTTCCTGTCAGTCTGGCTCTGTCTTTTTTTAAAAGATATAAAAACTATGAAACTTAATACAGCTATGCTGCAGACAAAAATGGGAACTAGGAAACCTAAGAATTTCAAATTGAAGGAAGACTCCCTAGAATTAATCAGCAGAGTTGAAAGTATCATAGCTTCCGTTGTGTTGCTGGGTGGGGAAGACAGGGGAATTGCTGAATCCAAGAAACAATATAAGGAATGATCTGAACCATTTGGAAAGTTCAAAACCACATCTTTTGATGAAAAAACAGTTCCACCGATCGAGCATCTCTCCTGTATATTGTCCGCTGAACCCACTGTGATCCTAACTATTGTTTTATCTCTAGTTGTTGTATCCTTTGAAGTGATGAGTTCACCTGTTCCTGTTGCAACATCTGTCTTCAACCACCTGCATGGTCTGTTTTCTCTAATAGCACAATAGCAACTCATGAAGAGGGAATCTCCCTCTTTGTACGGTACACCCTTTGTTCCATTACGAAAACACTGAGGTGAACTACTGTCATGGACATTTAGATGTAATTGCTTTTGACGAGTCATGGGTTTTGTACCATTTATAGTATAAACTGTTGTACAGGTATAGTTCCCTCCGTCATTACTCCTTACTTCCGTGATTGTGTAATTGACACATTTGTCGGTTCCATTGTTATGAGCAATTACAATTCCGTTATGTTCAATCTTGATATCATATGCAGATTGTGATGACTTCACTCCGCATCTCATAACAATATCTTTCTCACCGATGAAGATGACTTCATTCACTTCGCTGTCTTCCATTTCGAAGAAATGTTCTTGGGATACGCTAATAGCCAGACAGGTGCACAAAATGAAGCAGAAAAAGTGTACCTTGGAAAAGGCCATTTGGTAATGAAGGAGTCCCTCGATGTATATGAAGAAAATTTCGTAGTAACCTAAGGCCGCTGGGTCACACACATCATTTTGTGTTAGTTGTTAAGTACCGAATTCCTTTTTAGTGTCTCCTTTTTCGAGAGGTGTATTTCTTAAGTTACAACTACTTATAGGTTTACTTCCTTCTTCGTCGATGTAAAATTTAGCCCTAGGCTATGTATCCCCATTCTACTTCGGTGCCTGGACATTTAAAGATATACATAACGTTAATACAAGCCCAATTACACACACTTAAAAATAAAATTGACGGACGAATCAGTTAAAGTCAATTTGTGCTCAGTCGGGCGTGTACTTGCACCCTGGTTATTACAAGGGGTCGGAAATGTTTTAGTTTGACCATGATTGGACAATGGAAGTACAACTTGGACACAGGTTCCACGGTTTAATTATCAGCATGGTCATAGGCGTACGAGGCGGGGGAAGGGGACAGATTTCCCCCTCCCCCTAAAAAAAATTTCGGCAAAATTGTGAATTCGGGCAGGAATTTGGAAAAAATTTGGACAGACACTGGAGTTTTAAAAAAAATGGCATGGTTTTTCAATAAAATCCTTAGCGGGCCATATTTTTAAAATGATATCATGCCAGAAAAAGTTAACTGCTTACAGATTTTGTGCAATAAGCCTGTGCGCAAATGAATGATAGAATTTGATGCACTGCCTAGTTCATATAGGTAGTTAATTCATGGCAAGCTAAAATGAGCCTTTCAGCTTTCTAACGGAAAGGGTAAGGCTATGTAGGCTTAGGAAAATATATACTACCCGAGTAGACCTATGCACTTAGCGTTAGGTAACTATATAGCGGAGAAAGTTTACTCATCGGTCAGGTGTCCCTCTAAAAGTTCTGTTAAACTACCACATACAAGCAGGGGAACACTAAACCCTGCAGTATCCAAGCGCTGTTTATAGGGGGCGCACCCGACGCCCACCCCCTCCTTTCAAAAATCACCAAGGTTTATGTTTTACTATGATGCCGTCTTTTTGCCTTTACGTTGTAAATCATGTTGTTATGCGTTAAAATTGTTACAAAGTAATAGCAATTGATGTAATTTCATATTTTCAGGTAAAGTGCCAAAAGGGTGGTATCAAAGTTCTAGACCACTGGTACAATACGGTGAGAGGCAGGCGTGCGGGGACAAACTGCTGCCCAAACGTCGGCAAGACTAGAAAAATTCGGGCGACCATTAATATTTTCATCACAAATCTGGTATGTTTAAATTACAGGGAAACTCCTAATCGTTTCAAAATGCTTTCAAAATTTGCTCGAAAACGAACAAATATCACAGTGGCGGTAAAGTTTCGATAAAGATTTGAAAGGATTACAAAATTTCGGTGTTGCACTCACTTCATAGTTTATGCATAGCAAAAATAATTTCCCCCAGCTCAATCACTTCATAGTCTTGACCTGGTAGCAAGGTGTCCGGCATAGTGGAATATTTTGACAAAAATCGAAACTTGATAGGTTCTAGTGACACAGAGAATCCAGTGGAAGTAGCAAAAAGTGCCTTGCAGAAAGTCGGTATAGCCAACCCCAGTGTAGAAAGGGCTAACCGCGATGGCAGACCTCAAAATACTAGACCCCGCCATTTACTTGTGAAACTGTCCTTTTATCAAGATAAAATCACTGCCTTGAAGTACCAGTGATCAAAGTTAGCCGACGAAAAATATTTCATCATCGACGACCTAACAAAACTCGACATGGCTGAAAAAAGAAAATGGAGTAGGCAGGTTTCTAACCTATATCAGTCAGGTACAAAACTCAGATTTTCTGCCGGGAAATAGTGAGACTCTACCGGTAAACCATACGACTTCAGTTTAACAAGTTCACAGTAATGTATCAATCCTCCGGGAATTTTTTGTAATCTGTTTCAAAGTGAGATTTTGCGAAGGCCAATATTCTCGAATTTGGCCTTGCTTTCAACTGGGACCCGTCGATTTCCTATGATGGGATTTTCATGGGCAAATCCCCGAGCCAGACCCTGGAACTGTGGATGCCCGGTGAATTTCGCCCTTGTTGACCTTTGTTATGTTTGTTGTTTCGGTGTTTTGTGTTTCGTGTTTGCTGTTCGACCATCTCAGTTGTCATTTACAAGTATGTTACTATTTTTTATTCTTTTATTTGTACTTTACACACAGGTTTACACAGTGGCGGCGGAAGCATAAAAATTTGGGGGGGGGGGACAATCAGTGAACAAGATGGAATGGTTGGACTCGTGGAAGGAACCCTATGTGTGCATAGCGCACATCACGAGCGCGAAGCGCAAAGTCCCACTAGCGTGGGTCCAGGGCCCGCCTTAGGGCCCTGGAAGCTCTGAGATTCTAAAAGCTCTCTCGTGCAATCTAAGCCGTTTTTTGAACATTTTACGGTGGATTCAATGAACAAAAATATGCGAAATATTTGTAGACAGATAGCCTATAGGCTGTTTCTTGAACATCAACAGTTGCGTTATTATGTTTCGCCTCGGTCCGCTCAGCCTCTATGATGACGTCATCGTCGGTCTTAAATCACATTAAGACCGGGCACCCTCGCATTTATCCCCTAATTTAAATTGAAGGTATATTTCTTGAAATTCACGGTACTTTCACCGGGATTCATTTCAACATTCAATCTGGTGTAAATTCATTAATATTTACCTTGGAATCAGTCTGAATCTGCCTATGCCGACCTATCTGATCAGGATGAATCCGAACTTCTGAACAGAACAATGTGTAGGCTACCTCGGTATAATATCGAGGTAGCTTACTCTTCCAAAGTTCGAACCGGACGGTCATGTACGTACGCACACGTCATGCGAACGGAGCTACCATTCGGTGATTTTCCCATAGATGATACGTTTCGCTCATTTTTGGCGGATTCCGGATTCCAATCTGTTAAAATAACTAGGTTTGTGGTTGAGGTTCTTGGCAATCACATTTCAAAGTTAGGAAGCAGGTTTCTGCAGGTTTCGACTGTTTGTGACCTTTTGTTGAAATAGCATCGTCTAGAATCTAGATCGTTGTTTGTTTTGAGGTTGCCAGATTCTTGTAATGATTTGTAGCCAAATACTAGGTCACAGGCATAGAGCATGGTCGCAGGGGACCGTGACAAGAATCAGCCAAACAATGGCAGAACATAGGCTAAGTCAATTTCGGCTGCTCTGTTCGGTGGTGAGTTAACTATAGTCTCAACTTTTAATTGGTTCAAGGCTCCCAAGTTTCTTTTACTTCTTCTCTGATTTTTTTTTTTTTGGGGGGGGGGCGTCCCCTCGCTAAGAATGTTAGGGGGGACGTCCCCTCGCTAAGAAATTTAGGGGGGACGTGTCCGCCCGCCCCCCCCCCCGCTTCCGCCGCCAGTGGGTTTACAATCCTCTTCTTCTCTATAGTAATCAATAAGTGATATCAAAATCTGTACCTATAATGTGCGAGGACTTAGGCAAGCCAACAAACGTAGAGCCCAATTTACCTATTTTGACAGACATAGTTTTTATATTGTATTTGCACAGAAAACCCATAGTTCTACTCATGATGAAACATATTAGTCAAACTAGTGGGGAGGTAGCATAATTTTTTCCCATGGTACTACTTTAAGTAAAGGGGTTACTATTTTCTTTAAGCCTAGCCTTTCTGTTAACATTTAAAACGTCCATAACGATAGTCTTGGCAGATGTTTAATCGCTGATGTGACTATTGATTCCTGTAGCTTTACTTTTGTTTGCATCTATGGCCCTAATCTAGATGATCCTGCTTTTTACAGAGAAGTCTCTCGTCTCATTGGGACCTTTGATTGTAAATGCTATTATTTGGGGAGGGGTTTTTAACTTGGTTTTCAATTTGGATTTGGATAAACTTGGGGGTAATCTTCGAACCAATTTTAAAGCCCGGGATGAGTGTATTTCAGCTATTTATGTTCACGACTTAGTTGATGTATGGATGGAAAGAAATCCCCTTCTTACAGATGTTACATGGCATTCCAACAGCAACGATATTCATTGTGGCTTAGATTTCTTCCTCATCTCCCGTAGCGTGGTTGCTAATGTTATTGATGTTAAATTTCATCCTCCACTGCAGTCTGATCATTATGTTCTTGTATTTACTATCCGTACTCATGGCGAGCGCAGGGGCCGGAGATATTGGAAATTTAACATTTCTCCCCTTAATGATGCCGATTACATTAATATTATTCACTATCTCTTCCAATCCAACTATCCCCTTTTGCATGACCTAGACCCTTCGTCTCAATGGGAAAGAATTATATATACTATTCGTAATGTCACAATTAAGTATTCCATTAATAAAACAAAGAATTCTCGCAAGTATGAGAATGACGTTTTGTGTAATATTTCTATTCTTGAGCGCCTCTCCTATGAGAATAACTCTGACGAGACTCACGGCAAACTCTCTGAGGTTCGGGACGAGCTTATGTCCATTTATAACAATTAACTACAGAGTATCATTGTAAGATCAAGGGCTAGATGGGTAGAGCATGGTGGGAAAAGTTCTAAGTATTTTTTGAATCTGGAAAATAGAAATAGGGCTGATAATACTATTTTTCGTTTACAATCAGATAATGATGTATATATCCATAACAATAAGGAGATTTTACAGGAAATTCGTAACTTCTACAGTTCATTGTATAATCACTCTTTAAATCATGATTACGATTTCATTTCAGACCTTGTCGATTTTAATGAACGAGACGTTATTATTGATATTTGTAATGGATCTCTCCCCCTTGAGGAGTGTTTCCAGGCTTTATGTTCTATGCCGAATGGGGAATCCCCGGGTACTGATGGTTTATCTACCGATTTCTACTAATTTGTTTGGCCTGCCATTGGTCAGTATATAGTTAATTCTTTTAATTATGCTTACAACCATCACTATTTATCCTCTGAACAAAACAGAGGTATAATAACCTTATTCGTAAACCCAATAAAAACCATGATCATTTGAGTAACTACAGACCTATAAGTCTTCTGAATACTGATTAAAAAGTTTCTGCTAAGTCTCTTGCTAACAGATTGAAGAATGTTATCACTGATATTATTGGTGAAAATCAAACTGGTTTTATTAAGAATCGTTTTTTACATTTTACAGTATGTCGACGAGACCGCTTTTTTAGATGGTAGTCGTGATTCCCTTTCCGATAATAATTAATGTGCTTAATAATTTTGCTTCCTCCGCTGGTCTAAAAAATCAACTACAGTAAGTCACATCTGTTCCCATTAGTCTGGAAAGGGTCCAGTGAGGATTTTGGCATCACTACGACCAAAGGTTCAGTCACATTCTTAGGGATCCTTTTCACCCATGATGGCAACGACTTATTCCGCATAAACTACTTAAAGAAGCTATCACGGTTAAAGAATCTCCTCAAAATCTGGAGTAGCAGGGACCTTATCCCACTCGGTAGAAACACTATTGTTAAAGCTTGTGGCCTTAGTCAGTATGTATTTCTCTTCCAGGGGCTTCCAAATCCCCCCGATAGAGTTTTTTAATAATTTACAGAGCATAATTTTCGATTTTATTTGGAGTGGTAACCCCGACAAAGTTTAAAGAAGTACAATGTATAATAGTATTAATAAAGAGGGTCTAAGGTTTATTCATATCCAGAGTTTCGCCTTTGCAATGAAAGCCTCTTGGGTTAGGAGATACAAGGATCCAAGTAATAAAGGTTATTGGAAATTATTTTTTGACCATTTTCTCTCACCATTTGGTAAAGATTTCATATTTCACTGCAATTTTCTTGCAAAGGATGTTGAATATATTACTTATGACTTCATTACTAATATTTGTAAAGGTTGGAGTGAAGCTTCTTTTACAACCCCGAGTGATAATTATGGTTCCCAGATACTTTGGAACAACTCTTGTATTAAAATTGATGATTCAATTGTTTATGACAAAAAACTTCATTTGGCCGGTGTCACTTTTGTTAAGGATTTGTTTTGTGCTGGTGGTAGTAAAATGTCGTGTGATGCGTTTAGAAATGAAAACAAAATTTTGAATCATCAGTTTACTAGAGTTTATGGACTACTGTCAGCTTTTCCTCGTAATTGGATCCACCCCATTCATCATTCAGATCACAACAACAGTGATCACCTTATCACTTTTATAAATAGTAATAACAAGATTTCTCATATAGTGTACCCTTTGTTTATTGATAAAATTACTAGTCCGCCCAAAGCTTGTGCTAAGTGGGATGATCAATTTAATCTTACATCGGACGATTGGGCTGCGATTTTTAAGATGCCCTTCTGTATTTTTTCTGAAGCTAAGGTTAAATACTTTCAATTCTGATTTATTCACCGTATCTTAGGAACAAATAGGATGTTATGTTTAATAGGAAAGGCTGAGACCGACCTTTGTACCGTTTGTCTTATTGAAACCGCGACCTTAGAGCACCTGTTCTGGTCATGCCATGTTACCTCAAGTTTCCTTTTAGATTGTGAGTTAACGTTTTTTGGAAGGCAGTTCATTTTATCTTAAAAGGACCTGTTCTTCGGACGTACATATGTTGGTTATGATCCTATCAATTTCATCATTTTGCATTGAAAATACTATATCTATAACTGTAAGCTCAAAAATTCCCTGCCCAACTGCAACACTTTTTCCATATAATGAAAATTTATTATTAAAGTCGAAAAAAATATAGCTCTTAACAGAAATACTCCAAAGTCTCGAAGAAGGAGTATAAAGCGTTACAACGCTGTCTCTCGCACTACATCGAAGACCTGGAAAATTAGGCTTTTACTGGGTGGTGATCTGTAAATTTTGTGTGTAAAAGAATTTTTGGGGTATCCTTTTCGGGCGGCCTTAGTATCTTTATTTTACGTACCTTGCTCACTATTTCCCCTTTTGTATTTATGTTTGTATAGCATGCAAACTTCTGATTTCCATCTAAAGTTATTGTAATTTTTAAAGTGGGTATAATGTTTACCATGGTCCTGAATGATATTGAGCCGAATCTATACTATTTATATAATGTAAAATGCACACAATGTTTAAATTGATTGTTATGTAAATAATATGACTAACATTTTATGTAAATACCGCATTTTCAATATTGAGATTTTGTAACATTCGCACTATTTGAACTATTTTTGAATAAATGAGATGGTCAAAAAAAAAGAAACTTGAAAGGTTTATTAAAACCTATTCAGGACAATTCATCTGTTTCTGCTCATTTTTCATGAAATAAAGTCAATATTATGTCAAAAAGCTTCAAAATTCTACTTACCGGGTTGTAGGTATTTCCGATTTCTCTGATGGAGTTCGATTTTCAAAATTTCTTTATGTTCCGCGGCTATTACATTGGCGCTCCGCTTATTTATTCTTTCGTGCAGCATAAAACATTTTTGCCCAGCCAAAAATGCCCCCCTCCCTTCTCAAACTTCACATGAGCCGAAGGCTGGATTCGCCCCTTAAAAGGACTCCTCTTAACCACTGGGGAAATTGATGTATTAACACATGCTGGTGACCGGTCATCGGGCATTGGTGATCCCCTCAAAAAATCCTCGATCCGCCCCTCATATCGATACACAAATCAAATTATCATGATACCATTTTCTGCGTGAAGAATTTGAATCACACACACTGACACTGAGGTATTCTGTGTTGCAAATTGCTATAACCTTGGAGGTAGCCATTCTTAGGTAGCACTTGGATGTTAAAACAATGCACATATCTTTCTACGGACTTTTAGAATAAGATTAAAAATTTTTCTTCATCACGGTTTCGCATTAAAGCTAATGAAGGTCCAGTTCAATAGAACATTGATATCTTTGCGTAACAAGGTGAGTCGTATAGTGGTGGCGGAATTAAAGGCAAGAAATATAATTTTCGTGGTATAATTTATATGAAAAATGAACGCGTGTATATTCGGGCAGAGCAAAAGCTATTATTCGTGAGTTTAACTTCACAATCTTTCACAATACAAAGCCAGATATGGTCGTGTATCCAAATTCTTTTAAGCGTTTGCCCGAAAAATAAAAAAAATATAATAGTTAGGGTAACATACATATAAAAAAAAAGTCGAAAAGACAAAGAATCTCAAAACATTTGGGAAACCTGTGGCTTAAAAGAAAATAAAAAAAATATTTCGGAAGCCTGTCGCTAAAAGAAAATTCAAAAAATCTTTCCTTAGTCTGTTTGTAATCTTCTGCAGAATATATGCCCGTTGTGGCCGATTACTTTAACAGTTTCAAATCTGTGTCCGAAAAACAGAAAATGAAATTTTCATTGAAAATAAAAATGGTTACACAGATTTGCCCCACATTGGGGTAGCGTGTGAAAAAATGCTTTCCTGAGCCCTACTTCATAACGTTGTCTTGCAAAAACTTAGCACGAAATAGTTAAAATTTCCGGCAGAGGTTGAAAAAACGTTTTAATAACACGGACAGACTGCGGAATGTTCAGGTGAAGCGCTCAATAGTTTGTTATCTATCCTGCCCCTAGAGGCAAGTTGGTGCAATGATTATGAAAATCCGAAAATTTGTGTTCAATACTGCAATGATACAATGTGAGAATGTCTTCCTATTAATATGCCTGAAAATTTGTTTAAACCTACCTCTTTACATTGATGTGTTCTCTTGAGCTACGGCCGTCACATAGACAATTTCATAAATTCAACATGTGTTGAATTTAGCCAAGAGTTGCAATAGACTTAAAAATCATGTTTTCATTACGTTAAGTAAAGTCCCCGCCCCAGCAAAGATGTTTACAAGACTACTTCATGTAGTTGTAATGGTATATTTTATCTACTTGTAATTGCATAGCTAACTAGTATTTTTTGATCAATTAGCAAGTTGCTGGTTTTTTGTATATTATTGCTAACAACGCATTCACATAGTTTTTCATATACAAACTGTTAACATCCACAATTTATCTAGTTTTACAGAGACCGAGAGAGCGTAATTTGCAAAATTGTCCATTTTATATACTAACTTGAAACTCTTTACTTATCTGAACCTAATACTAACCTTTTTGGCGTTATGAAGCTATCGAAGAAAAAGTTATTGAAAATTTATACGTAATGGAACCTTTCCACTTAGATGTGCAGAACACTTGTTTTGATAACAACCGTGACAAAGCTTCACGAGTATCAGGTTCACATATAACTTTAATGTAGCATCTTTAAGGTCTTTCCACAGGACTCATGCACTTTGAAAGTGATCATAATTGAGAAGGAAAATGATTAATAATAAAACAATAAGTACATCTTAAACTGGAAGTCACGGCGCTTGAAGAGGAATTGACCACTTTCAAGTTTATACTGCCTGAAATATTTTAGCAGCATTTCTCCTTTCCTAACAGCTCCCATCGTCATCCATCTTTGAAATCATTTGTCGTTTTGGGAAACGAACTTACGTGACAACTAAAATAGGTTTACTTCCTCCTTAAGTTCGTCAATCTGAGGCTAACACCTTAGTTGATTGAAAGCAAAGTTCTGGTTCACAGTTTTTTTTTTTTTTTTTTTTTTGTTCCTTTTTTATTCTTTGGTCTTATGACCTTTAAAAACCCTGTATGTAAGCAAACATTGACATAACACACATGCGTGCCTTTTATTCACACAAAGGAAAATGGGATTGACGGAAGAACCAGTTGGGTCAATCCAGAGAGTTGCAATTTGTGTTAATTTAGCGTGTACTCGCCCCTGAAATTAGAGCGGAAGAGGACATGCCTTTATGTTTCACAATGATGGTGCTACGTGGACATTGGCTCCACAATTTGAATAAAGACATGCGTATTTATGTATAGCTATGGCTCACCTCCTCTCTCCGGGAATAACTAGGCTGTATTTTATCATGCGACTAGAATATTTCAAGAGAAATGTCACATTTTGGTCACTACATATTGCAAGTATTTCAATATGAGCTGTTTAAAATGTGCAAAACGACTATCTTAACAAAAAGGGAAGCAATATTATCCTCCATTATGAGCACATCCTTAACTCTACCATTGCAGTGAGATGATCTTTTCCTTTTGACACAATAGAACATTCAAATTGCATGCATGATTTCAAAGGAACGTCGTGTACAATAACGACGCAATAGAATTATAAAAAATAGACAACAGGGTAATATAAGGATCTGTTAAAATCATGTGTCAAAATATTTAGCGTCACGCACCACAGCAAAACGATAGCATAAAAAGCGTTATCTTTGCTCTATGATTGCTTGCCGAACACGAAATAGTGCATGTGAAGTTCTTTTAGTCATAGCGGGACTGGACTATAATGAGCAGTGTGAGCAATGCCTTCTACTAGCAGGAAAATACACCTAATTCAATTCAATTTTTCAATTTCATACAACTTTATTTCAGTCTTTCATATAGAGAAATATGTAATGAATTATTTGTATGTACAGGGTACAGAAGAGACCCTTACATGGATATGACATTCCCAAAACTAGGAACTTATACAAACTGTTTAAATATGTCTTTGCGTTATTCTAGGAACTGTTAACGTAGTTGATAATTCAATACTTGCATTATACTTTGCTTTGGACTACCCAGTTGGGGAAAGTATATATATCAGAATTAATGCTTCAAACCATGAAAAACTGTAAAGCGATGCAGAACAAACTTTGGTTAATTTATGTTAAGTTTAGGTCAGCAAATGCAGAACGAGTCCTTCATAGCATGAAAAACTGTATATTGTCGTATGCCTTTGAAGCACAACAGGGTTGTCCTAACTGGCTCTTTGGAAAGTCTGGTATGTTCCAGCCAATTTACGCCCACATGTGGTACTAATAGGAAATTGTTAAAGGATGAGAACAGAGACCCTAAAATTTGAAATGAATTAAAAAATGTGTTATTTGTACATTAGGTGTCCAACTACTAAGAGATTGTGA